>JAWWEU010000125.1:21091286-21121030 GCA_035583155.1 Acropternis orthonyx | reverse complement strand
CTCCCTCCCCCCCCCCCCCCCCCCCCCTTTTATTTTTTTCTATTGTCGATGTTTACTACTATTTAAAAGTGAAGTCTTTGGGGTAGAACACACATAGGTGCTCTTGGGATATGAGGAATGCAAAACAACTATGGCTTGATTTTTCAGTGGTTTTGGTGTTGGAAGCTACTTAAGAGAAAAGCTGGCTGTTGGCCTCTGCTGAGCATGAAATTAGTGTTTCCTTTCCTTCTGCCTCTAGCATGCTGTGTGGCCAGGACTGTAGTGCAGCAGAAGAGAGTCAGCCAGCAGATGAGGTGGGGACATGAATAGGATCTGAGCGCTTTGCTGCCACCCCTCCTTGACCCCCACCAAAAGCCAGGCACCAGCAGAGTGCCTGAGCCATTGCTGCGGCACGGTAGGAATCACAGACATCCTATGTAACACTCTCAAAAGCATTTGCAATTATATATATACCTCCCAGGAGTGCAATGGAAGTTTGAAAGTTTAGGGCTGAAAAGAATTCTTAACAGGTGTAAAATTTAGTGTCAGCATAGAGATCCTCACAAACCAAACGACACATCCTTTTCAAGCTCTCCTAGGAAATTTGGCAGTTCCCATTATTACAGCCCCTGTCATCACCTTGAAAATAAAATACATACAGAGACTGACATGCTGCCTGGAGGCTGCTGGTGTTCAGAAGGTTAAGTCTTACAGGGAAAAAAAAAAGAGGACAGGAACCTATCTGAGTACATCAACTGGCTGCCTAGTGGCAGGGCCAGTTGTGTTTGTTAATATCTGCAACAACATGAATGAAGTAATCAGGATGCTATGACAGGTCCATCTTTCAAATGTTACCCAGATTATTTTCTATATTATTTGTGTTACAGCCACATGCCTATTTTCAGGATGAACTGTTTCTTTACAGTGCTTTCTCTTGGTTACCCTTCTCCTTCACTAAACCATACCTGCACAAAATGCTGTTCTGGAGGCATATTGATACTGCACTTTGAACGATTTAACTTTTCTCATCAAAAACATTTTCTTCATTCCCAAAATTTTAGATTTCCTTGAGTCAGGAAAGACTAATCCTGAATGGGGTTTCATGTCCTGTGGTATGGTTGGAGTCAATTTTTTAAAATGTCAGGAAGGCACATGAAGTTTCTAAGTGATGTGCATTTTGCCACACTCTCTACTAATATTTCACTATACTCAAACTCTGATTTTAAATTCCATCAGTTTTAATACACGTGAGTGCTCACACTTCTCTCTGAAGGGTATAGTCAATACCTTATACTTGTAAAGTTATAAACACAATACGAACCCATGCAAGCAAGTGTACCTCTATGACAGCACTCCTGTTACAATACTTGCCTAATTGCATCAATTTAAAATCAAGTATATATCGAACCTTTTGTGTTAATTTAGCTGTAGCCTACTGTAAGCATTTTCACTTGCTGGTTCTTTGGTAATTGGAGGCTCATTCCATACTGGTACGAGTGCATCCCATGAAAATACACAGGCAGGAGGTGGTAGCAGTGGTGTGAGGCTGGGTACCAGCTCTGCCCTGCGCTCAGAGCACTGCAGCTGGTGTGCTTCTTTGGTGTGGTGGGTACCAGGCAACTGGGTGGTGACCAGCTGCAGCCCCACATCCCAAACATGGTACTAGGACCATCACCATGGCTTTGGTTCTCACTGAGTTCTTGGTTGCTTCAGGCTTATTTCTAGCACCTCATAAACTGCCTGGGGTATAAGGGGGCCCTCCATCATGATTGCTTGTGGCAAGAAACAAAATCAGGGAATTTAATTTTTGCAATGCCCTGGATGTTGTTTTGATGGCATCTCAGCATTTCAAACTGAAAATTTCAAGCAGGTTTAATGCCTTTCTTAAGCAGCCTAATGATGAGTAAACTACTGTAGAGATGAATATTTCACAGAGTAGGTGGATATCATGGCAGTCCCCAAAGGCCACAGTATTTTGCATGTGTTAATCTCCTGGAGAACAACACAGAGCACATACCAAACACAGAGTGCTTTTGAAAATCCCAAAAGCTTAAACTTTACCACAGTGTTACCTTGACTGCAACTCACCCCACTGCACTGGAGAGAAGGGGTGGGTGTTCACACCTCTCTGTCTCTTTTCCTGTTTCTCTGGGAATCACCTGAATGTTCAGAAAAGGTATTGAAAGGCATTAAACTTGTGCCCGTGCTTCCTGCACAGGGGAAAAAAATCTCCCATAAACCTGCCAGACCTTTTACAGCTGCACCCTAGGGATTTAACACTGTGCAGTTTATGGGTTTATATGAAATTTCATAAAAGATAAGACCTGTATTTTCACATAAATATATTTATTTTGTGAAAGATCAAGAAATGCCAATATATTTTAAAGCAGTTCTCTGCAGCATTAAAGAGTGTGAAATATTCAGGTGAGCATTTGCTAATCCTGCTCAATGAAATCTATTTCCCTCTCTCTTTAGCATGCAGGCTGCAACTGCTGAAGGTTGCTCAGCCTTTTCATTAGGAAGAAAACTACGGATGATGTGTGAAAACCATGTGGAAGTAAACTTAAGGAACAGTATGGAAGGGTGTTTAGTACAAAGCCTGGTAAGGTACCGTGTAAGCATGATTTTTCTTTCATGTGTTTGTTTCTTATATGGTGTTTCACTGCTTCAAACTGTAAATTTATATTTATGGACATAATTAGAAGTGCCATATAACATGCTCCATAACACAGAAATAAAAATATAAACACAGCAGCACATGTATTTTCAGAATATATATCTCACGCTTTCTAAATTCTCCAGTAGCTAGAATCACTCTAAGGCAAATTCCAATTTCTCTGTTCAACCATTACTTTTCCTAATGTAATGAGTTACTTTCTCACCAGTGCTAAGTTCTGTGTATCCATCCAGGTCCTCCTGTTGCCCAATATCTGACAAATAATCCCTTTTTTCATCTACCTGAACTCTGATAACTATAGCAGGAAATCAAAAATGAATGGCTATGATCCCTATGATTCCACCAGGGGACAACATATGACCTTGGGAATTCATTTAAGTCTCCTGATGCTATGGATTCCGTAAGCATTAAATGGAAATGACATTTACTTTCCACTGAGAGATGCTAATAGTTAAATATTGCTTCAAAGATCTTCACATAAAAAGACCTATATATGTGCAAATTTTTATGCTTCTTTCTGCTTTCCTATAGCTTCAAGATATAATAATACACTGAAAAGCTGAAATTTTCTTATGAAATAAAATTGTACTTGGAAATGTCAGGCCTGCACAGACCAATGATCCAGAAGTTGCTAAAGGCAGTGTATCAGAAGATGTAATCCAGCCTCTCCAGGTACTGAATACCGCGGCAAAGAAGATACTCACTTACCAGAACCACGCATAACCATTTTCCCCACATACCAAGAACTATAACCAGTACATAAACAATGTCAGAAGCAGTCTCTGAGGGGCAGTTTGGTACATCTACATGGCCTTGGAGAACAGCAGTGGTGGGCTACTTTCTCCCCCCACTTCACTCCATGGACTGAAGGCAAAGGCAATAGCCTGAATGAAGCACATTTTTATGTTTACATGGAAACCACACAAAAGAAATTACACCACAGCAACTGTAAAATTTTTTTACATGCATCTAAGATAAACCAGTATAAACCAGGTTGAGACAACAGCTTCAGAATGAAAAAGGATCATGAGACTAGCCCATGCCTTCACCTACACACCAGACTGCAGATAATACACTTCTAAAAAGTTTGCTTGTTCTTTCACATTTCACACACATCCTGATTTAGGAACCAATACTAGACTGAAGCACAAAGATGCAGTACATAAAATTAATTTAGTATTTCCAGTCCTGATAGAAACACAGTACCAGTAGCATCTCTAGAGATGTCTGTCACTTTTGTAGCCCAAGAGATTGATCAGTATTGGGATAAGCATCTATGCTTTTGGGTACTAATGGGGTCTTACCACCAAAACATCAAATGTTGTTTCCCCATCAGTGTCCAAATTTACTTTTTCTTTAAGAAATGGTTTCTGTAACAGGAAGAGTTAAGTTATGCTGACTCTCTATAACAAAGGAATCAAATCTTTCCTCATTTTCCTGCCCATGAAGTTCAGTTTATCTCATTAATGTTTTCCAAAAGAAACAAGGACAATTCAAACAAGAGCAACATGAAGTGTTTTTAACGCAGTTTCTAGAAAAGTGAATAATTCAATGTCTCAGAGAAAATGAAGGACTGTGTAAGAAATAAAGTGGATTACAAATAAAAGATGTTTCTCCTTCACTGAAAATTAAATTAAAAGAAGGACCCAGAGCTGAGAGAAACCTTCCCTTAGGATCTGCTCCTCCTGCTCCAAACTCTTACCTCTGTGAGAAAACATCTCGGTAGGGGCTGCCATGCTGCAGTGCGATCCCATATCCTCTGTCCGCCACAGTGTTCCCGACTGTGTAAAAAGAGCACTCTGCATCATTGATGGCCACATACTCCAGCACCGCTGCGTCCCACACAAAGGCATAGTTTCCATATTTCACCTGCAGAAAACAGAAGAAAAGCTCAGACTATGGATTGCCAAGTCCAAAAGGAGGCCAGTGCACCTAAAAATGTGGCAGTTTCAGCACAGTCTGTTCTTTGAGGAAAGTGAAGTTTGGGTGCCCAACTGCTGCCAGCATAAAAGGTGCAGTCACTGGGGCCATGCAGTGCTTTGGCTGAGCCCCTCAGATAAGTTGAAGAAACATGACCTGAAGACAACATGCCATCAGTGAAACAGCACAGTGGAGGAAATCTGGACTGTCCCTCTTTGGGGATCAAAGGAAACCTCAGGGTCCCTCCACCAATGCTAAATTCCACAAGAACCACCCCCCCAGTGATCCTTCTTTGAGCCTTAAAAACAACCATTTAGAGGAAAGGTAAGTATTCACATTGGGGGAAGCATGGGAGGGTAGGCATGGCTATCTACATTTCAGTCATGCTTCCAGTTGCGATAGACTTCAATGAACACCCATTTGTCTTACAGATTCTGAGGGCAACATCATGCCAACTAGATTTTTGGGGGATTATTTTTCTCAGCATGAAGTGTTTTCACATATTTGCAATGACTTTCATAGAGGAAGATCATGTAAGCCATTTTGACTGTTTGACTAAGATAAATCCAACTCGCTTGTTATAATAAAAATCTTTTAAAGTGACATTTCCCTATACACTCACATTTGAAACAAATCCAGATGTTTACATTTAAATATATGCATTGTATACAAAATTACAGCTTTTATTCCGAACCAAGCCTTTAAAAAAAGAAATTCAGTCTAAAGAAATCCTTCCCCATTTCAGTGAATTTCTACTTTCCAGTCAAATCACGTTTTTCTGAAAAAAATAATAACCTCTAGCTGCTCTACCAGACCCAGATCTTTTACAAGTTTTCTGTTTCGTTGGTCTCTGTGTCAGACCTGAGGAATCACATTGCTTTTTTCCTGACCTACTGCTTGGCTTCACTCAGCACTGTATTAACCAACTAAACTGTAAAACTAGGCTGAATCCATTGGCTTTGTACATCTAATGGGAATAAATATGTGACAGCTAAGTGAAAAGTAAACAAAACACAAAAAGGCCATGTGGGGCCAGGCAATCCAGAGAGAATTCAAAACCAAGTCAGCATATCAAAGTAAGCAATGTCAGTACATCATTTAGATTAGGCTTTGACAACGTAGATTATGTTTTTAAAGACTGTTTACATATAAAAGTTACTGAAGCAAGCCACACCGTCTGCTTGCTCACAAGATGTAGAGCACAAGGAACAATTGCTTTTGGGACATACTGCTTTTTACTGCAGGCCTGCCAAGGGAATATTTCCTATTTCCATCTGTAGGCATGGTAGGGGGAGGATTTGTGTAGATTTTGGAGCAGAAAGGGAGCCATATTATCTGTGGACTCCACATGACTCGCAGGATAAAGAAAATTCTTTTCAGAGTGCACACACACACTGTACTGGGTCAGTTTTAATCTTCAGGCTCTAAATATAGTCAAGAAGGGCTTTTCTTTCCTCCCCGTGGAGGTTTAGGTCTATCTAAACAGCCAGGGAATAAGGCATACAAGTGAATTCGTGGTGAACAAACAATACAACTTGTATGCTTGTCTTATAGGCACTAGCACTCACAGAGCTCTTCCTAGCATGGGTTATTCTGATCTTCCTACAGGCACCACTTGACTAAGAAACAGCATGACTGAGAAAAAACCCTTCTTAGGAGAATTTAAAATGATAATGACTCAGTCTGAAAAAGGATCATGATGTGCAGAGAACAAGGGAGGGAAATAGGAGACAAAAGCAGAAGATCAGAAGTGGGGAAATGAATCCTGAAAAGGATCAGATGGACTTTCTGAACAAAGGAATTCACGAAAAGTGGGGTTCACAAAACAAGTAATTTTACATGTGGGAGATAACCTTTGAGGTGATGGAAAGAGCAGAGAGTTATGTTTTGACACCCACTTTTGTCCTAACCCACGCTTTTAACATCCTAGTGCATTGAAGTCACCTAAGTGCCTGTAAAGAGACTTATCAGCTGCTCAGCTGGTCGGGAATTCTCTTGATTTGGCTGCCTTACTGTAAAACAACTCACAATGAGAATATATAAAAGTGATAAAAGCACTTACTGTCAATAATATCTGTGATGAAGTGGTATATATAAGATCCTTAGAGCAGACCTGATAATATCACAGTTCAGGCTCCCATGAAGATATTACTTTTCAGAGATAAGATCACAGTAAGCCTCAGTTAAAGTGCGTGGGGCACAAAAGAGATTGAAGAGTCAGAAGGGATCATTCCAGTCATCTACCTTCAACACATGGTTGCTCCATGCATTAAAATACATCCCTTTTAGCATTTTTGCCATCTTCATTTACAAATCTAAGGAATTCAAATCCATGGAGCAAACCTAAGTAACAATGCTTCCAATGCCTCTCTTCATGGAACTACTTCCCAATCTAACATTTTTCATTGCTATTCAATGTATTTCTTTTTAGTACCTTTTTTTTTTTTGAAAATAACTTTCCTACATCATTCCTTGGTATTTTTGCTTTTGCACTTCTAAATACTCACAGTTCGGTGCTGACATCTTTCAATTATTGATGGGTCTTTCTATTATTTAGCTGGGCTGGATATACCTTTCTTTAATCTTTCCTTGCAAATCTATCAGTTCAGTCCTCCCATTAGCAGTGATACCGCTTTTGAACTGTCTCCAATTCTCTATTTTTATGTATGGTAAAAACACTTTTCTTACTAAGAGAGAGTCAGTTATCTGGCAGCTCTGGAGGTATGTGATTTTCTTTTTAGCACACTCTTCTTCTGAGAATCATAGTCTAAACTGTCTGCCCATGGACCTTTCCCACAGCTTAAGACAGGTTTTAGCTTAAAGAACTAAGCATAAAATTTTCTGGAGTGTAGCATATCTGGAACACTGCTGATATTTCACAGATTTGCACCTACAAATAAGGAGTAGCTATGTCTGGTCTCTGTAAAATGACAAAGGAATTCCAGAACAAAATGTCAATTATATCAACTTATATCTTTCTCTCTCCCTCTCACTATGGGAAACACATATTTTGCAGCTTTCTAATAGCTATGCTGAAGACTTCTACTTTGGGCCTCAAAATGAACAGCAAAAATTCCAGCTCTGTGTTATGAGAAAAAGTTAAGTAGCTTACATTCAGCCAATTATGGGGGCTAAATGAAAGCAAAATATTCTTGCAGAAAGAAACGGTTCCTTGTAATACATGCAGCTCACCACTCTCAGAAGAACTGCATCCCTGTTTCTACATTTTCTCATAATTATATTGGCATTTTGTGTAGAGGTAGTAACATTTCAGGATGGTGGCACATCTGAATGCTGTTCACACATGACCACACAGCCCAGGATCACCAGGGAAGCGTTTGTAGGAGGGCAGCATATTATCATTCAGCAGCAACCTCAGCTCTCCAGTCCCACGAGGGCATGGAGAGCTGACACTTCAGTCTCCTTCCCTGTGGCATCCTGCCTGTCAGTATGGCAGAGGCTAAAAAGACTTTTTGAGTATCTGGTGTCTATTGTCATACGAAAAAAAAATACAGGCAAATTGAACCTGTTAGTTGTTCGTCAGGGTATTTTGAACTCATGCACTACACTGGTCGTTAAGTGAAACAGGGAGTTATGGTACCATACCGAAATGCTTGATTTGACTTCATGGTTCTGTGAGCAATTCTGAAGGAGTTACTGTAAAAAGAGTTGTTACACAGAATAAGGGTCATCAGCACATAGATGCTAAAACTATTTCTCTAAGGCTGTTATATTTCTATTTTCTATCACTGAACATTTACAAAAGTTTTATTCGCTGATTCCCTGCCTGTAGGTATTAGTTAAAATTTATCCTTGATGATTCCACCAAAAAACAGTTGAGTTATACGAGGAAAACATTTAAAGCCATTAAACTGTTGCATATGTGCATATTTTATGCCAACACAGATGTGGATAGTATTTCTTCTTACAGCTAACCCATTCACACAGAGTAGGCTGAATAATGCATTTGTGTACAACTCTGGCATTCTAAAAGCACATTTCTAGGTCTAGCAAGTGATATATTTCAGAAGAAATAATTGTAAGTAAACAACAACCAATTACTGCAATTTTTCATACTTGAATTCTTGGATAGTATCTTTTCTGTATTTTAAATTCCTCTATAAAAGAAATAAGAAGAATTCTCATGAAAGGAAAAATTTTAAGCAATAGATTTCAGGTTAAAAAGAACTGGCAGTTATTTTTCCTGCAAACCTCTTTTAAATATTTCATCGTACATAACATGTATTAGCTTTTATAAAAACAACAGAACTTTAAAGGCCAGGGAAATCTCAAGTTTCAACTGATTGAAATGATAATAACTTTCTGGAAGAAAATCGGAAGATTATTAGATAATGCTGATGAAGCCAATTTTCTGAACACCCTGTGCTTACAACCAGGAGACACAATGGTCATGCTTTTTCTACTCCTTTCCATTACAACTCAGGTGTCATCCGTCCTCTCCAACTTCTATACACCTCTCCCTGCCTATGAAGCTGTCAGTTGTGTTTTAGCCAAGAACACATGAACAGAAACAGACTCTCCCACAGCATAGCAGCAGTGGCTCCAGCTCTGACCTAAAACCAGTCAAGGACACTGATTAATGACCTGCTCCATACAGCACTTTGAGGGTCATGTTCTCCAACAGGGACCACTCCGCTGCACTGAATACACAGGGGAAAATATCACCATCAAATGCTGCTAGCTAAACCTACACCCATCAGTGTGGACCTGAGACTTTGGTATATATAAATACCTAAATTAAGTTTTTGATTTTTGACATAATCTTTCCAAATTCAGCAAGTGTGCAGTAGCTACAGCCAGCAGAGGGCTGTGCTCTGTTCTACAAAACAGCCTCACCAAGGATGCTATTACATGAGGCATGAAGAAGAGGGAAGAAAATTCAATGAACCTTTGGAAATATGTGATTGAGAGGTAGTATACATAATGTGGATATTGTACTCCAAAATGGGAAAAGGCAAAGATAAAATCAGTGGTGGAAGCTTAAATCTAGATTTTCACATTGTCAGATGTTGGCAAACAGCTTGATGGCATTCACAAGGGATTTTGTTTTTTTTTCCAGCAGAAGGAAGTGGAAACACTTTGATCTCCATAATCCTCTTGCAAGAGGCCAATGAAGTTGTTGTTTATCGAACTGAAGCAGAAGTCAGATCTTCTGCCTTCACATAAATTTTCATTTGCTAATTCATTTTTCTCAGGGGACAAAGGTTTCAAATCTTGGTTTTGTTCACAAAGGGCACAAATCTAGCTAACATCTATCTGGATCCCAGTGAAACAAAATCTCACATTTCAGCTTTGTTGAATAGATCCCACCAATTTATGGTTCTCTCCAAAGCAATCTTTCAGTACACCCAAAGTACAGTTTTGGAGCTTCTTGCCCCACACTCCCTTGCAGGCCAGCACATGTGGCTGACCTGCATAACTTAAGAGTGAAATGCAGTCATGCACTCAGAGAATATGAATCTGACTGACAGCTCTCTACAGTGCATGACAGCAGCTGGATTCCCATGGTGGTATTAAACCACAGAATAAAAATTCATATATATATAAAACTCTATTCATTCATCAAGACAAGCAGTTAATTAAATAATAATTAAAAAAACCCTTTAGGATATCATTTTGCAGGATCCATAGAAAGTTATTTAAATTCAAGGGGCACTATTTGACAAACACTGAAAGTTATTCTTTGTACTTATTCAAACAGAAAAGTGTGGAATAGTTTCTAGAAACATTATTGAGCTAGTGCCCGGGAGCGAACAGCAGCAGACAATGAAACACTGGGAAGCTTAGGGGAGGAAAGAAGAGGTTAGAAATCCCAGCCTCATCTTCTCTTCAGTATGAAGTTTATCTTATATTACATTGTAATATCACCTTGAATGGCATGTCTATTTGTTCCACATAAAACTTAATCAGGAAAAGCTTTAATTCCTCATATGAAGCCTGCTTCTTGAGAAAAGTCTCGTGATCACATGTTCACTTGTTACACTGGGCAGACCTTGAATAATTCATGCAGGATAAGAATTACTCAAGTATGGGAGCTCTGTAATGAGAGGGCACCTCAGTGTCAGAGTTTTTCCAGTGCTCAGTGCCTTCACATTTTGCCATTGTAATTAAATGTATTGTGTAAGTTACAAGAAAGAAAATAACAAGCAGAGCAAAACAGTGGAGACCAATCGAAGGTATATTTCTGAGGGTGGTAGGAGAACAAAACCAGCTGCTTCTTCAGGTGATCACAGCAAAGCACTAAAAACAGAAGCAGATCATGCTGATCACTGACATGCAGCTGAACCACAGGTTCTCTTCTACAAACATTAATCGCAGATGGAAAACAAACAGGAGGAAAAAAACAACACACAAAAAAAATCTCAGCGAAACAGACCTTTGAAAGGTAAAGAAGTTGGTTTTTGGTGTTTTTTTTTTTTTTTTTAATGCCAGCTTTTCATTTATTTTGTGACAACTAAGTGCTTCAGACAGCAATGCATACTATTTAAAGGATATCACTAGCGAAGGTCATACATGTATATGAAAGCACTTCAGGTTCCTCAGAAAATTAGATCTGTGGTAACCAAGAGGTAGTCTCTATAATGAGGCAAATTTAAACCAAATGCTGATAAAGTGCCTCCCCTCTTCTGATAAAATTTTTGTGGCAGTTAATTCCTAATCAAAGAGCATTTAAATGAGGAAATGTACATGGATCAATACTTTACACTTGGGTAAAAAAGTAACATTTTGTGGATTAAGGTATCAGGAAAAAGTTAAACAGAGGTGAATATAGAGAAGCAGTATCCCTCTTTAAATTAAATCAATCCAGTATTATACTTGCTGAAGGGTTCTTCTCCCATTCTTTAGAATAAAAACAGAGTCAATCTAACTGCAATTCTTGGGCATCATTCCTTATTCAAAGACACACTTACTGAACACCAACTGCAAGGATAGAAAAATCATTAAAAGTAAAAAGCTACTCATCAAAACCATTCATCATCTGAAAAAGAACTTTAACCACAAGAAAAGTCTTTGCAAAACTACCAGTGATACTGAAAAATCCTTCAGTAACAGCTCATTTGAAATAATAGTTTCATCTTAGAAACTTATTTTAAAGAAACTGACTTATCTTTCAGTACTTTACATTCCTTGTACATGAGCCCTGACTTTCATAGTGGTAATAGGATTCAGGATGTCCCACTACTCACACAAAAGAATTTAACTATCTTCTTTTGAACCATTGCACTCTTCTCTTTTTGATAAGCATCTCCTTCCCAGAACTGGATGGAGCCAGCTTGGCTCTGCAAATCTAGAAACAGTATCTTGAACCTCCAAAAGAAATGCTTCCCAGACCCTCTTCTGCCTCCTCGTCCTCCCCCACGCCCCCTGAAATTACAGTGCACAACAATTTAGCATGTTTCCCCTCATTTTGATACCCTGCAGGAGACAAGAAACACTGACTGCTGGCAACCTGAACAAACCTGGACTGGAGTGTGAAGGAAAAAGTTTGGATCATGAGGCTCAGTGCTTCCACATCAGTTTACTTTCATATAGACTGTGGTGCTCTCAAAAGCCCCTTCTTCCTCTGGAAAACCTGCATGAAACCACCTATCATCTTCTTTAGCAGTGAATCTTCCCCTTAAGTGCAGTGGTTTGTGTGGGAATGAGATTTTTCACAACTCCCTTGAGTTTCTGCCTTTCAGTGACACCTGGCATTACCTTTCCCTGAGAGTTCAGTAAAGGCTACCTCAGGTTGGCTCTAAGTACTTCTTTCAGACGACTGCAAGTTCAGGCTGCTGTGCAGACTGGCGCTGTGGAATGTTTCCATCAAAGCACTCTGGAATAGCTCCACAGAGGTATTTTTGGTCTATGGTATTTCCAGCTAAAGAAATAATTTTAAGCCTGACCAGGTCTTCTACAGGCAGGTCAGTCTCTCCTGACCACACAGCCCAGATGGCTGATGCTGCACCAACAAACACTCCTGTATCCTCAGGTCAGTGTATTCTTAAGAGCTCTTCCAGCACGTGGGTTCCTAATGCCACCACACCGTCCCTTATCGCTGGCTTGTCACATCTTTGGAGACCCTACCACTAAACGCATTTTCACTCTTGCAAGAAGGTGCTTTGAAACCACAGGAAAGGAAAACATTACATATCTGAGCTAAGGTTTTCTCTTTGTTTTGCAGTTTGGGATCCATGAAAAACATTATGAGCTGTGGGAGGGGGAAGAAGACCAGTGCAGCTGCATTTTTTACTCAGTTCAGACTGCCTTCTTGCTATCGCCATGCAGACAACTGAGAAGATGACACAACAGAACAAACTGTCCAATAAGGTCCCTGTAAGTTTTAAAAGGTCCCTGTAAGTTTTAAAAGCTACCTGCTCTCCGCTGCTGCCCTCCCTGCAGCAAGCTTACAGCCCATTTTGTGCTCACAAACCAGGAATTCAAATCCCTTGTGTGAGACACGAGGAATATTGTTACAGTCATTCACAATGCACAAGACTGCCAGGCAGAGTAAGTCCAGGTAAAGGAGCAGGCACACAAGTTCTACATGTGCAAAGCTAAATAAAGATGTAAACAGTGTCCAGAAGGAGTTTCAAGTTCAGACAGCACCCAAAACAGCGTAACATGCATCTGGATACTTTCACATCCAACTGAGGATTTTCTGTGCTTACTAAAACTCTAATTTTAGGTGATAGTTGGGCTTTTGCATCCTTAGAGAGTGAAATACTCACAGCCTTTGCCTTCAAGTGCACACAGACTAGTACATCTCTGGCTATAGTCTGCACGGAAATTTTCACTTATTCAAGGCTGTAACATTAATTTTGCACACCTGTGTAAGTAACAAATGAAGTTCAAGTCAGAAACTCCCATTAGATTTGCTTCTAATTCATCCTGACCTGCCCACACCACAGCTCAAATGCCAGAAGTCAGTTTACAGTTGACAGAACTGAGAAAAAGCCACCAAACAACAACAAAAGAAAAAAAATTGTTTTAAAACAGTCACTTGTGCCAGAGAAGTAATTCAGGGCTGATATTTTTCATTAAAGACTTCTAAGCCCTTCTTTCTCCTGAAGCAGGAATCAACAGAAATTCCTGGGCAGTCCACTCTACACAAACTCATAGAGGTAATGTTAGACAGGAAAATTTTGCTTGATGAAAGTGATAAATTGAGCTGGACAGAAACTAGTTACCTTTCTGCATAAGGAATCTGAAGATTTTGAATTAAAGAAAAGTATCACAAATTTTGCATTCAAAAACCAGTAAAAAAAATTCAAACTGAAGAATACTTTATTCCAAAAAGTTAACTTCAACCTGAATTACTTTCCTTGCAATGGATTAGTATATCAAAATGGAAAAAAAAAAAATTGATAAAAAAGAGGTGATACTTCAATATGGAAATACACCATTTCGACAATTTTAGTGAGTGTTTTACAAAAATACCTCCTTCCTTACACAGCTTCAGTTTCACTTACTCTAATATTCCATAACTAATATCCAGTTACTGTAATGACAACTCACTCTGGTTTACTTGATCTATGTTTGTAGGCATCTTATAAAAATATAAATATATGTAAATAGAATCATTAATACAATAAGCAATTGTATTTCCAGCTTCACTCTAGATTTTCCATAAGTCTAATAAATCATGGAAACTCTGTATGTCTCTTTATGTGTTGTCCCAGCCTCTCAAATTCAAACTTGGACAAAATCTGCTGAGAAATATGATTATATCATAAAAAAGAATAGTTCCCTTGGTAAACCTACAATACAATTAGCCCCTCCAGTCTTACTTATTTTCTTAATTTGAGCTGGATGTGTATACCCTGTGTCACTCGTGTTCTTTTCAAAAATATAATACAATTGGGTTAAAATCAAGTACTTGTTCTAGTCCTCCCACATTAATAAAAATGCCGAAGCATCTTTGAGATAAGTAATGATAAAAGAGGAGTTAAAATACTTATGGAATGGAAACAATTTTAATCAGCTGATTTGCCTTCTTAAAATGAAGTAGCATTTCACCTAGAATTAGGAGTATCGACTGAGATTTTCTTAGTTAGACAATGGACTTGCAAATCAGGTATTTGTGTATGCAGTGTGGGCAGCTAAGTGCCCAGCTAATCATGTACATCAGTAAACATCTTAGTTGAGTGAATGAAATAATTTCATTAGTTAGCACCAAACAATGGGAAAGGAATATGCAATAGCATCATAAAATCATGAACTCAATATTCTAGCACTTCTTCCAATGTGTGGCAGGTATCACCTACAATCTCTGTGGGGATGGCCTGACAAAGGCCACTCCTTTGTTAGGAAATGTAATCTCATTCAGTGTTGTCTTATTTATTTTACTGAAAACCAAATTGGACCAAAGAATGAATATCTAAACTGATGCTGCTTGTTAGTTACATTTATATCACAACATAACTTAAAAATATTTTCTCTTACAGGACTCTATCATGAGAGGGTTAGTACATTAGACACATAAATACTAAAAGTGGGGAAGAACTGCAGTTTTTCTCTGGCTTCCAAAAATTAGAGACAAGCCATGATTCTTCATTGCACTGGGGAACATGTGAGCTGCCAGCACAGTGGCAAGGGTGGAGAAAGGCCTTAAGTGCCCACCAGAGCAGAAACATAACAATTTACTTGCCCAGGTCTATATTATTGGCACTCTCCTCATTCCTTCAGTATGGATTTTTAAATGGAAAACAGTGAACACAATTTTCTTCTTCACTTGTTAAGAGGGATATTAAAGGATGCTACACAACTTGTGACACACTGCCGGTATATGCCTGACCAAGTTCTGAGGAGAAGCAGCTGCATCTGTACCCAGAGCCCACACCAACAGCCCTGCAGCTGCACAGTGCTCTGAGTGCAGACACAGCTCCTTTCTCTGCTCGCTTATATGAAACCACCCTAAGCAGTGCAACTGCACACACGTGGGTTCTTCTTTGGAAAATATGATTCCTTAAGACACAAATGGAAAGCATATTTCCTACAAATGGGCATCTATGTCATGTCTAATATAACATCACTGTTGTTATATCATTCATGTTAAATTTGAGAAAGAGTTTAATTCACAAGATGTACACAAGAAAGCAGAGTAAATACAATGCCAGAAAAATATATCCTCCTTTATCTTGTGTATGACGTATCTATGAAGAGCATATTTTATAGTAGCTGAAGAAGATAAAACCACAATAATATTTTCTCTTGTCACTTTTAAAACTTCCTTTTAGTTGTTTTTATTCTTTTTGTCATATTTCAAATTATTTAGAACTGAATAATGCAAGTCCATTGGGAATCTAAGGCCCAGTACAGGCATCTCTACTTGGTAGCTAGTGAATAACTAATAGTCAGTTCAATGGGCCTACTCTGTACCTATTTGGGGCACACACCAGAACTTAGGTCTAGCAATGCATGAGCTGAATGGACTGAGAGATAAACAACAGACTGCAAAAATATGGCAGCAAAACTAAAGAAATCTACAAATTGAGAATAATACAATAAACAGGAGATCAAAACTGCAGTCACAGAATGTACACAAAACTTGTCATGGGGTGTTAGAAATACCTCATAGCTTACAGATTTATAGAATAACAACAACTAAAACATACTGAAAGCTGTATAGAATGTGTGTGATATAAATCCTAAAAGGATACAATACAATTTGACACAGTAATGGTCAAAAAGTGTACCATGTAAAACTCTATGGGGGCTGAAGACACTCCACCAGTCCTAGCACTACTATAAGAAGTTCAAAACAAACCTTCTGCAAGTTTCTCTGTTATTTGGATGTGATTTGCCTTTGTTCAGATAGGAATGGATCTGGATGTTATATAATGTTTTATATAAAGTAATTCTTGCTGTCACGAGATTTTTATCTTCATGTAATTCTGCTCACAAGGTCTGGAACAGTCAAGTCAGCTTCCACGTTGGTGGCTGGAAACACAAACTGAGTCAAAGTCTACCACTGACTGTTTTCAATGGATGCCAAATGTGAACTAAAGATTTCTCATACTGGATGCAGGGAGGAATTGCCTCTGAAAATATGAGAAAGGGTGTATAGATATGAGACAGGGAAAGTCTTTGATGGGATGTTCTAGGAAGTGGAGAAGCCACATGTGAAGAGAGGCCAAATTGGGAACTCAAGATAGGGAAAAACAGGATGCTAGTTTGGGAGAGGAGAGGTACAGCAAGAAGGGTAGTAAAATCCAACAAAGAATACAAAGAATTTATGTAATCTTTAGTTAAATGCTTGGCTGATGCTTCCACTCCACAAATCACTGTGGTGTCTGATAATATGAGGAGACTCTCAACACCACAGATGAGAGGATGTATACAGAAGCAGTCCTCTAAATCAAGACTGCTACTGGCATCTATGGAAAGACAAAATAATACCCTGAGTATTTTCCACAACTGCTGTCATTCACAAATGTATGTGTCATTATATTAGCCAGAACTTTGGTATGAGCTCTTTTGAATACTTCTGGGTTTGCCTCCTCTGATTCTCTTCTGAAATCTCTTATTGTTCTGCTCTCTTTGTCGTGTTCCATCTGCTGCTCACTTTGTTAAATCTAAAATGATTTAATGATTGCCCTAATCAAGAATAAGATACTGTTTAAAGAAAACCATCTCCTTAATTTAGCTTTCAGCACAGCCATAGCATAATCAAAGTAGTTCAGTTTAATAATAGCATCATCTGAAGGACTGAAAGCACTTTGCATTCATTAACTGATGCTCACATATTCCTTTTGAGAGAAAACATTCCTGCCTTTGTTGTTTACAACTGCCTGATGTGCACATTTGTTATTGTGTGTTACCTCCTGACTGTGCTGTGAACCACAACATTTGGACTCCAAGAGAGATTCATGTAACAACTTGCGTGTAAAGATATGATTTGAGCAAAATTTCAGCGTTCGAGGCCAAAACCCGTGAGGTTTCTTATTTCTACCCTTCTGACTCTCTCCCGTACCCTGACATGGTGGGGAGTAAGCAAATAGTTGCTGGTTGGGGTTAAACCACGACAGTATTACAAGGAAATTCTGCTCCAAGGTCAGAGTGATAAAACAACACAATCTTCTGCTCTTTGATTGATGCTATGACCAGAACCCCTTGGTACTTACAGACTTTTATAATACAGCTACTTATCTACTGGGTTTTTCATTACAGATGCATTGTATTTTCCGCCCATCTTGATACAGCCCCTGGGATGGATATCTCTCTCTCTCTCTTACATTCAGCAAGAATGGGGTCCGTTTTATTTGATTAAATAGCCATTCTGCAAACAGCCATAAACACCAATCAGCCCCCATACAGTGGGAAAGCTTTAGAGCTGGGAATGGTAAACAACTCTCTCCTGCCATTGTAATTCAGGAAGGGAGTTGTGCAGCCTATCTAGAGTGGGTATTTTATGCAAAAAAAATAGAAGAATGAAATGTGATTACAGCCTCGTTAAAATGCTTCTTAAAATACTCCATGTGGCACTTTAATCCTCTCCTCCCATAGCTTGGCTGTTGAAAAGAAACTCATTTATTGTAGTCACATTTTCAAATCGGACAACTCTACCACCTAATTCAAATGCAAAGAGACATAAACTGCTTGATAGCAATTTAACTATAGAGAATAAATGGTGGGAAAAACCCAATTATAATTACTCTTCAGCCTAAGGAAAGACTCTGCTTATTTAACAGAAGAATTTTAGCTTTACTTTTAGTTGACACACTTTAAGAAAGACCACTTGCCTACCTGGCACAACTTCCTCAAACGCTATGTTGTTCTCTCTCAATTGTCCGGAAAGTTCGCTCCATCTACACTTCTTTCTAAGGAAAGTGCTCAGAAAGCATCTTCTCAGTTGTTTGAATCAGGTCAGAAAAAGACAGTAGCAGGAGTTCCTTCATAATGTAAGGTATAGAAAACCCACATTATTTTGTTTGGCTTTCTAAGGATTTTGTTGTGTATGAAAGGTGCCAGAGAATGAAAGGTCCTTCACCAGTTCCGTTTGTCACTATCTATGTAAGTACACCACTGACACATGTCAGTCTTGCAGGTTTGATGAACAGGAGAGGAAAAAACCCTGTTTTTCTTCATCCATCTGATCCTATATTCTACTCAGCAGGGACTGCCAGACTGGTGACTATAACTATGCAACACCTGCAGGAGCTGCAAATACTGTTTAGGTAATGTTTAGAAAAGCTCCCCTGCACACCCACACAGAAGCTCAGAGAGATGACGTGAGGAAGGAGAGCCCAGATAATGCCTGGACAGCCTACTCCTTGGTCCATGGCAGGAGCCTTCCGTAGTCTGTATGCACGGCCACAATGGGCCTGCAGAGTCCCATGTTAGTTCAAAACAGTCCTCTCCTGGATTTCACAGCTCTGCACAGATGTTAGGAAGAAAGCTGTATGAAACTTCAGGCTGAATGGGATTTTAACCCCCCTGAAATATCTAGCAGGCACTAAAGAGCTGTGTTTTCATTTCACATCGCTCCAGAGGAGACAAGTGAATGAGGCTGGAAGGGCAAAGCACCTGCAAGGACCTCTGAATGTAGTTATGACACCAGACCTTAGTGCAGCCTGACAAACTGCACTGGAAACTTTCTGCTATCTGTAATTATCCTATAAACAAATAACCAAACTCTGCATCCCAATTTCAGGATTTCTTTTGGCATGAGTATGGGCTAAGCCCAAAAAAATTTACCATAAGCTCTGGCACACCTCTGAGTAGGACAGCAAGTACTTTTGTATAACAACTATCCAGTTTGAACCATCTGATCTGGTGCTTCAAACAGGTCCCCTTTCTCTCCCTCCTTAAACACCATATAACCTTTTCTTTTTTTTTTCCTCATAACACTTTGAATAAGCTAATAAGTTGAATTGATTGGAATAAATCAATAAAATTATATATTCCAACAAAACACAGTTTTACTGCAATGCTTCCTACTGTGTAGAATGAAATGACTGAGGACAATGCCAAAAAGCACCTAGCAGCAAAAGTCTGCTCAGTCTCTAGTCTCCTGGACCAGGTATTTTCAGAAACGACACTGGAGATCTCTCTGGCTCTACAACATGTACTTGCATTTAATTGCACATAGGTATTTAGAAGCACAGACCTGGAGTCTGGAAAACAACCTCCATTTTGGGGAAGCATAGGTAAAATTTTGGGTTCCATTTTTTCCTTTTTTTTTTTTTTTTAATTTGAAAAATTAGTCTTTTCTGTGTTTTATTTCTCTACGTGGCATCTTAAACTGCACTGGACTGCCTCCTTTATCCTGTTCTGAGACTAGGATTACATTAAGGGCAATCACCTGTTTTAATTAAATTTTCTAATACTAAGAGACTTGACACTCATATATGTTAGAGACGAGAAAGGTTGACATTCCTGAATATTCTGCTAGGGATTTTTAGTTTGCAATTTAATTTTCCTGCACAATTCTTATTACTTGACTAGCATTTAATTGCCTACCAATATGTTAATTAATGTATTGACTGTCTAAGGGTGATACTATAAAAACTTGCTATCTGAGCTTGATCTGTGAATCACCTTTCTTTTCTGTGTCTCCCTCTGTAAGAGCGTTAGAATGAAAAACCTCTGAATCATTTCACTATGAACTATTAAATGTCTGAGAGTGGAGACTTTCTACAGATCTACTCACTGCAATTGCATTTGCCAGTCTCTGGAACAGACATTTTGTTTGTTAGTTTAATAACAAGTTATTTAACAGAAATTATCTAAATCTATCAAAACTGTTTTAGAAACAATTGGTACAGAAGCTCCAAAATACATGAAACAAGATCCCTCTTTTACCTCTTATTCCTCTCTCATGATTTCAGATTCACAGCCTCACAATCAAAGTCATGCTTTAGTGCTGGAACATAGAGTGCGTTTTATAAATTTCCTTTCTCATTATTTCTATTCATGGGTGTTTTTTTCTGTTGCATATATCCTTTAAACAACCTTACATTCAATCCTATCATTTGCATTTGTTAATGCATCACAATGTATTTGGGCATTATTAAAATATGTTAATACACAAAAATGATAGCTGGAAACATTTAAGCAAGAAAGTGAATACATTACCAAGTTCTGTGCCTGGAGCAAGAGTGTGCTCTCCTGTCTTCATCTATTGATCATGAGTCAGAGTCTGCATTTCCCCTCATCTGTGTGTGACACCTCCCTTGAGCAGCACAACACACTATGAGCCTGCAACTGGGCTTCAAAGTGACAGTCAGAGTTTCTGGAACGCTTCAACTGATTGCAAATGGAAACTCACAGGATTTGTTGCACAGATAAACAGCAAAAGAATGTAAGACGGAGATAACAAAGGGGATGTGGAACTGTGTAGAGAGGTTAAGGGTGCAAAGAAGAAAGGATTTGAGAGCTGGGGAAAAACTGGAGTAGCTGTTATCCAAACAGAAGGGAGAGAGGGTCAAAAAGCAGAAACATGAAAAAGTAAGAGAGAGGAAACAAAGTGAAGTGAGAATTCAGAAGAACAAGCAGAGGATGTTGGAGCTGCGTAGGAGTCTGTGCAGACCCCAGACACTCTCAGGAGGGTGGTATCATTAATCTTCATGAACCTGGAAATGTTACAGAACGTCTGTAGGAAAAGCATGAAGTTAATGAAGATAAAATGGAGAAACAAGAGCTCATAGGACCAGAATAACAGATGCCTAATACCTTTCGTGTCCCCTGTAGCCAAACAAGAGTGCTCCAAATGCCAAACTGCTCTTCTCTGTCAGGCATTTTATAGAGTTTTTCTTTCTTAGGATAATGAGAATGGAAAATGAGGTATCAGAGCATGAACATGTCTCTCTGCCATGGGAAGAGATATGAGCCACGGAGAAAACACAGTGAGGGAGCTGTAACTTAATACCACCTTTGCACAAGTGAGTTAAAAAAAGCAGGGGGATGACAGAAGAAGACCTAATTCAAATATCTGTTTCTTCCTGAGGCAGCAATTTTTGACAGACCTTTTCCACTGATATTTTTTAAAAATGGATATGGAACTAGATTTGTGCACAAAAGACTAAGTGTGGTTGTTAAACTGCACAAATTCTTTTGTTGTCCTCCCACAGGAAAATGGCTACAAGAAGTGACCTGAAGAAGTAAAGGAATTCCTTCAAGCAGGACATCTTACTCATCCCAAGCTTTGCTTCCCAGTAAGTTGCACAGATATGGCCCATATCTGATGTGACTAGGAAAGTATGTGCATGGTAGTTTGTAACGTCCATCAAGAGTCTCTCTTGTTTAAGAAAGAACACTACTCAAAAATCCAAAAAAGGGTATATCATTCCACAAGCTGCTGACACACAAGAGGAGATTCACTACTCTGGTAGGATCTCAGCACAGCATGCTCATCCCTCTGCAGTTTTTGGTCTGTTGGCCATAGTCTTTTTTGCCAAGGCAATGTGATAGATGGAGGAGCCTAGGAAGGCAGCATGTACAATTTTAGCAACAGCACTGGAAGTGGATTTATGGGTTGGAAAAAGTAGCAAGTTTTTATTATCTAGCAAAAGTTCCCTTGGATTGCCTTTTCATTACATGTATATATATCCAACATGTTTTTACTGTAAGATGCCACACCAGGACCAACATGACTCTAGCATCAAGTGCCCAAATGACAACTGACACCTTACAAAACTGACCCCCTCACTATCTTTCTGCCCCAGATAATCTTGCATCTCCCAAAACCTTCCTGGCCCCTGCAGTTGATAGACAGAAGGGGAGACATAATTTGGTTTTGGTTTTGACTGAGAGAGCAACATGCAGCAGAAATTCCATTTTGCTACAAATATATCCATAAAGACATTTCCAGTTTTGTACTCTTTTCTAAATCCTGTGCTTTACTCATGAGATGGTTTTTAACAGCACCCATGAGAGATGTTTCTCTTTCAAACTTCTCCTGTGCATAATAAATGCACTCATCACCTAGTAAATACTCATAAAACTTTTTTTTAAATAGAATATGACAACAGCATTGCTCTGTTAGATCCAAATATACACAAACTAAGCTACTCATTTGTAGGGGTGGGTTCAGCATCCTTTTATGTTTAAGCAATCCCGTCTAACAGATGCCTCCGTAATACTGAGTGTGACCAGCTGAGAAATATTCAGCAGCAAATAATACTAGCAAACAAGTTTCCTTTGAACATTATCCTGACATGCTTATGCTCAGCTTTTACAACCGCTGACTGAAAATGCACCCTTTTCCTTCAATTATTTCCTAATTGTTAGTTTTCTTACTCCCTCTTACTTTCCAAAATTTTCCACCCACTTAAAATTCCGGCATCAGGACAGAGCTCAGAATTTCTACAAGTCGTCACTTTCCAGTGCAAATGAAAGCAGCATTCATGGTGTTTAGTTATTCAGAAATGTAAAGTCTCTCATATATAATCCTTGGGATTGTGGTATTCAGATGTGATAGGGCCATGGAAAGAAAAGGGGATGCATACTGGTCTGGAAGCAATTCCCAAAGTGCTCAGAGCCAGAAAAAGGCACAAAGAAGACATAAGGGGGTTAAACTATGCATTGTCAACTACAAAGTCCTCATATACGTAAGTCACAAGCAGTTACTCCACATATTGTGGTCTAGGTACACTCACCATCACAGTGCAGTGTTCTGTTCCTACCTACCAGAAATAGCCAAAATTCTCCAGAAATTAAAAAAAAAAAACCAAAACAAAAACAAACAAACAAACAAACAAACAAACAAACCAAAAAACAAAAAACCAAAACCAAACAAACAAAAAAAGGGAAACTCCTATTTGTTATTCTTACAGCTAGGGACTAAGGGTTATTTAATACAAAATTAGTTCTACTTTTTGCATGTGCATAAGGATTATCTCACACCAAATGCAATGCCTTATAGTGGCAGCTACCCACACACAGAGCTGGTCTCCTATCATCAGGACAGGGATGCACTCCAGATGTTTCTCTGTCAACTCCATCTTAATTAGTCCAGTTCTACAGAAGAGAAACATCAAGTGAAATCTCCACTTAAAAAGGAATCAATTTTTCACTCTGGACTGTTTTGCCCTATAAAAAGATGACTACAGGATTAGACACAGGCTCAAGTGTGAAGTACTTAGCTTTGTATTTGGTCATCAGGATGAAAGACTGGGACCCCCTGGGTGGGGACCATCCCTCACATCTCATGCTCACTCCTCAAAGGGCTGTCAGCGATCCTTTCTACAGCTGACAAGTCTGGACTCAGCTCTCTGCAAAATGCAATTCTATAGAACTGAAGCAAAATTAAGTCCTCAGAGTATATTTTGCTATTTCTTATTTTTTTATTGCCATTTCTAGCCATGGAATATGATCTTAGTTTGGTAGGTACAGTACAAAATAAGCCACCAAGAAAAACAGGTACCAAGCTTAGGCACTCCTGACCACTCTCTAGAGAAGCAAATTATGTGTCTACAATAGCTAGGAAAGAAACTTGGGCACCTAAATTACGCATCTCAAGTTACATTTGATGGGGGCGACTGACAGATCTAGGTGAAGCAAGGTATGAAGAAAGAGAGTTATCTTTGAACAGCAAAAAGAATGTATCTCTGGGGAGAGCTGTAAACAACCAAGCTTTCAGGCGAACAAACATCTGAAAAAAAGCAGAAAACTACAAGATTAGAAAACTGTCCCTGAGATTAATCCGATGATATTAATCAGGCAGAGAATTCAAAAGCAATAGGTAGCTGGAACCATTGACGCTGGAGAAACTGAGAGATAATAAGGACCAATTGCTCAATAAAATCTCATTCCCCCATATCTTTTTATATTGCATCAGACTGTTATAAAGTTTAGTTCCTGTGTTTGTCTCTTGAATATAGGTTGTAGCTCTCCTTTGAGGATAAAGGCTGGAAAATCAGACACAGAAAAGTAGCTTTTTGAGAAATACTCTTCATCTGGTAAGGCTGGTGTTTATTAATTTAGTTAATTCTGGGGTTTAGTAGTTCTTAGGTTTCTCTCACACTGCATCTATGCTAGTAATTAGATGACTGTGGTGTGAGTTTCTCTACCCCCTCTGATTTGGCAGTTATAAAATAAACCAAAGGAAGGGAAAGAGCATAAAGAAACACCAGAACAGCCCTGCTCACCTGATGGGTAGTGATCGCAGTACACCAGAGACTTAGTTGTCAAGGTTTTTGTTACTGTAATAACAAAGAGGAGCATTAAGGAGTTTGAAGAAAAGACTACTGTCTTGAGGGAAAACATACCTTACAGAAGAGTCCTTGGAGAAAGCATAAAGATGCTTGCTTGGAAAAGGAGTTGCACTGGAAGCTCACACAAGTGATTTCCAATTCGGAAATGAGAAAGCTACAGGAAGAGTCAGAATCCACCACGAAAAGCATTGAAGGTCAAGACAATGTTTGGATTTGTTTTTGTTTGTTTGTGTTTTTTGGGTGTGTTTGTTTGTTTTTGTGGGTTTTTGTTTGTTTGTTTGGGTTGTTTTTTTTCTTTTTTTAACCCAGAAGCATTTTCAATGGAACTAAATTCAGAAAGAGTGCTTTATAGAGGCACCAGAAAATAACTCTACTGAACCAATGGACTGAAGGCTGTAAGTAGAAGATATGTTATAGAAACTAAATCGGCAAAAATTAAATAGACACACCAGCAATAGAAAGCCAGTGGAAGAAAAATTAAGATGATGAAGGCAGCTTCTGTAGGTTTTAGGTTGAACTAAGTGGTCACACATGAACAGACAGCAGAGCAAAACACACTAATTTTATTTCAGATGAAAGAAGCTCAGTTCAATTTAAGAGAAGCAAAACTGCAAGTTGTCTCTGTGGAGCCAATTTGTTTTGATTTAAGAGTAGCCAGGGATAAGCCACAGATAGAAAAGACCATGCTCTTGGATGTAGGGTGGCCCATAAAAATTTCAAAACAGGTCTGGAAAATTCTCCGAAAGAATAGAGAGATAAGAAAGAGAGCAAGCAAAGACAGTAACGGAAGGCAGAATGGCACAGCACCACAGCAGGACATCAGTCAGTGGCATCTGAGGTTGTTGCAGTGAGTGGCAGGCATATGCAGACTGACCTTTGAACAGAAGTCAGGAGTAATTTGGATGGAATTTCAGAGAGACCAAAAAGGGTGAGGTACATTCAGGAGCACATAAGATGAAACAGGAAAAGATGAACTCAGATAAACTTTTCAGGCAACTTTGGAGACAAAGGGAATACAGCCATAGTTGGCTTGATTAGCTGCTGGATGAACACATGTCCATGTAGATCCATTTCTTGATATGTAGGCTGACTCAAATTTTGACTTACATATGCATTTGAATAAAGCCCAGCTCTGCAGAAAATAAGTTTTACAGCTGTCTTACTCAAGATAAAACATGTGAAAACTCTCTTGAAAGTCAAAGTTAGATCAGACTTTAATATATGCTCAGGAGTGTTGGTGAGGGAGAGCAAACCTTTTTATAAACCTGTCTTGAATTCTGAGAAAACGAGGCAGCATGAAAACAATTTTAAATTTCATTTTTAAAGCTATGCACAGAATCTTCTTCATGCTCTGTTAACTGTCACAGACCAGCTATTACACTTCCAAAACACACTGACCTCCTCAGCTAACCCAGATAACTATTAGCCTTTTGATAATGTCTGCAAGTAACACCACACTGCCTTTGTAGTGCTTTCTGGTCAGGATTGTAACTTTTTAACACTGCCATAAGTTTTTTTAAGCCCCATATATGGAAGCAAAGATACACAGGATTACAGGAAAGAAAAATAAATAACCAGACCACACATGATAATACAAAGTGAGGGCAGTAGGTGCACCTGGTACCCCTAGGCACCTGTCACCTCCAAACCATGGACGGTGCAGGAGACAGTAATTGCAGATCAGATGAACTGCACCTTTAGCTGTGGGACTGAATGCATCAAGGTCTTAAGGGTGGTTGTGGACCTTATTACTTGGAGACCCAACACAAAACAGCTGCCCAAGAAGCATCACCTCCAGAGGCAGGGGGGAACCAGGGAACAAGTGTCTGGGCTGATAATTAGCTGGCTAACCAACAGCTGCATAGTGGAGCTGATCCTCTTGTTGTGAATTAAGATGTAGTGGAGCACTGTCCCAGTATTTTTATATGCTCTTCCTTTTTTGCTTCCTATCCTTTTCTTAGCCACTGTCAAATTGCTGATTCATGGTACAGATCCAATATCCCAAAACTCTGTCTTGGTTCTTTTTTGTTTTCAGCATCTTTTCATTGGGCTACTCCATGGTCAGAAGTGTTCACGACAGAGATGTAGAGACTTCCATATGTTAACTGGATATTTCGTGGTGCCACCAGTGTATCTGCCACAGGAGCGGCAATTCCAATGGCAATTTTGTGAGTATATCAGGATAATTACTTAATTCAGGAAGTTTGTTTGACCCACCAAAATAAATCTTCATGCTGTCGCTACTGCTGTAAACAAATGTTTAGTTATTAATGATTTGTTCTACCACAGAATCATAAATGATTATTTTTCCTTTCTTCCCCATACAAATAACCTTAGCAAAGCTTTTGTATGGTCTATTCATAAGTAGTTTAAACAATATTTTGACTATTACAGTATTTACAGGAGGGTAAAAGTGCCATCCCCACTGTCCAGGGAAAACAAACGGGCTCAGCCGTTGCTAGGATGTTTCCACTGGCTGTGCAAGTAGGATCACACGAAAATCCTGATCTCAAGACCAAATTCCTCTTGATACTGTGTGCAAGTTGAAAAGGAAATACTGTGAACCCACCCTCTTAATGCACCATCCATGAGCATTATTTCACCTGACAGTCATTCACAAGTTTTCTACCAGCTAAATATTTTACAGATGGAGTTAAACAGGCAGAGGTTTCAAAAGCATTTGGATTCTGCCTGGGAAAGGAATTTTCCACTCTGTACTACTGAGAAAAATGGAGACGCTGTAGGCTATGATATCATGTTCAGAGGAACAAGGTGGGTAGGATAGGGCATTAGGCACTATTATACTCCAGGGAAGAAAGAGCAGACAGGGGCACAATAGAAGCGCTTCATTATATTTTAAATGGGAATAGTTCCAAGGATAAGAAAGCCTGTGGTGCTTGTAAAGGATTTAACAGGGTAATGTGCTTTTTAAGAAGACATAAAGAGGTATGTAATGGGATATGTTTAAGCCTAAATGATTTTTCTTGGAGTCCTCAATGAATGTTTAAGCAGGCATGACTTAGGCCTCTGTAAATCCTCTCTGAATAAATAACTTCCGCAAAAATAGAGTTTCCTTTGACAGAATGAGATGCATATTTCATAACCTATGCAAAAAAAAAAAAAGAAAAATCAATTTGAGACACATGAAACACCTAGGAATAATACAGAAAAAGGGAAGATAAAAGTGAATATTCCTCAGAATGATCCAAGCTTATGTAAAAATACAGCTACCTCCCCATCCATTTTGATTTGAGAGTGAAGGATGACAAAAAAACTGAATGCTTCCCTACCTTAAATTCAGACCTTCAACTGCTTTTTGCTGTCTTTTGAGAAAGGAAGAGACAACAGGCAGAAGAAAATATCTAAAGTGCATGGGCTTTTCAGGCTGTCTCATTTGTGGTATCTTAAACCGCTCTCTCTTTAGGGTAAATCTACACAGCTGCTCTCTAACTGGACCTGATGGTACATATAGCTGTTCACTATGGATGGAACAGGAGCCCACACAGTGATACATGTGCACCTCACTTATGAGAACAGGACCAATAAATATCAAAGCCTGAAAACTTACAATGGTATGATCTTCCCATCTTATTTCTCTTGCTTGCCCTGCCCTCCTGCCAGGAAAAGCAATTCAAAGCAGTAGATTGTCTGATGCAAAGTGGGACTGTGCAATCATTGTCATTTGGCTGTATTGTATTTTCACTGACACGGGTACCATTCCCCATGAAGACACTGGCACAGCAAGCATGCAGTCCTGCTGGGTGAGGAAGGTGATGCATTGATTCCTTTCCCCTTCCCCCTGTTTATGTATACATTAGTATTAAACTGCTACTTTCCTCAAAATAAAATAATGCCAGTTCCACTGGAATTGTCGGAATAAAAGCAAGACAAAACTAAAGAAGTTTTTATGCTTTAACAAAAACTTTCAGAGAGGCTCTGCTGTGAAGACTGCTTGTAAATCCCATTTAACCTCTGAGGTGGTGCAGCAGGGAGTGTTGTTAAAGACGAGCATGCCCACTGCACTCATAACATCCTTCCTGTACACCTCTCTCCCATGGTGGTCCCTCCTATCACAGTACAGTCATGGCCCTTAGCTGAGTGGAAGCCCCTTTCCCTGTGCCCATTTGGAAGCACTCAGTAAGCATCTGCTCTCTCACTTGGCACTTCAGGAACATGTGCCAAGGTAATGGCACTGCAGAGCTTGGACAAACTGCTGTTCAGTCATGCTTTAGGAATGGTAGAAACAAATTGAAACACAGATGAAGACCTGTTGGTTTAGCTTGTGCAGTGTTATATTCAAATTAATAGCTCTGATGTGGCCAGTAAAATTCATTTAAGACCCTAAAGAACATTATGAAGCATAGAAATAGGCCTAGGGGGCCCATGAATTCTTTCCTTTGAAATGTTTTCATTTTCTGAAGTGTCTTACAAAGATTATAATCTCTGCATCTTATCAGCTACCATTAAAAATACTAGTTTTCCCTGGCTAAGATTAGCTTTCAACATTGCTTTCTTCATTCAGCTTTCTTCCAAATACAATCTCCCCAAAGCTTCTGTGTGAACAGCAGCTAGCAAATAATATTTTTCTGTGTCATTTCCTCCTGTAAGTTGAAAGAAGGGGAAAAACTGCACATGAATGCAAATATGTGTGTTCATAAAAACCAGTTCTAAGACATCTGATTTTTTAAAACTGGAGGGTTGCATGGCACAATTTAGTGTTTTAACATCATCACTTGCAAGTGCTCATTCCTGGGAAGCATAAGCATGGGAAATTAAAGAACTTAGATATTTCTGGATTTGTTGCTTTTAGGACAGCAAATACCATGTTTCCAGGAAAAAGAAATCAAAGACTGCAATCTGGAATTACCTGCCAGTGTGAAACACCATTTGTTTGGTTTTTTTCCAGCTATAAGCCTTTAGTCAGCACAGCTGTGTTTGATGTACTCTGGTTTTTGAGTCTTCTGAAACCCTTTGTATAACTTGGGAAGGCAAACCAGAAGGAGGGAAGC
>JAWWEU010000125.1:20975642-21091262 GCA_035583155.1 Acropternis orthonyx | reverse complement strand
AGCTTTATCAGCCCCTGAGTAAAACTGAGTAAAAACATGTTTTTTCAAAAAAAGCAATTTCCTCTAGCCAATAAATCTTCAGACTTTTTTTTCCTGCTCTTTCAGCCTACAACTTTATCTAAAGGTGTTTCAAAAGTGCAGTTCCCTGGGGCCTCTCTTGCCTCTTTCTTTTATGCTGTTTAGTCCTTCAGAGAAGAAAATACGATCTTGGTTATCCACTGGTTGGATTGGTGATTTTAAAGCTCCAAAGAATCTCTGTTATATTGTAAGAGATCACCAGTGATTTCATCATTTAACATACTCTTTTCTCTTGTTTGTATCCAGTGTTAAAACACCAAATTTACAGGTTTTCCTGGTAAATGGATTTTGAAGGAGACAAAAGGCAGAGTTTGTCTGGACTTTTAGAAGTCTCTAAATCAAGCTTATAACAGGTAGGCACACAATTAGTGGATATTTTCTCCAGTCAGTCTTTACATTTTGAAGTTTAAAATAAAGTCAACAAAATATGATATTTCTTTCATTTGATTTAGAAGTCTGAATATAAAGATACAATGGTAGAGAAAAAGTCTGTATACAGTCACTCATTAACACATATTCACTCTGATACTGAATCCTTTCAAGGTCTAGTGTTTCTATAAAAGCTGTAACTGTCAACCAAAAATTGGGAGGGAACTATGAATTCACAAACGTCCCTACAAAAATTGACTCCTGCTCTCAAAGTATTTTCCACTGCTAAACCCACTACAGAAAGTGGCTGTGAGACTCTTCTTTAAAGGCAGATCATCTTTTTCTGCCTTCCTCTCTCAAAACAACCACGATTCAGAACTGAAAGCCAAGATTTTCAGGGTCAAGAGTCTTCAAAAATAAAATAATCAGTTTTTTAAGCATTGTGCAGTACATTGTTGTGTCTTCTGGGGTTCTAAGTCCTAAGTTCCTATTCCCATCTTGCATCCTGACAAATGCACTCATCTCCTTTAAATACACCTCTAAGTCCTTTTTGGGCAAGCAGTCCAGATACTTACAGTTTAAAAAGCTGTTGAAAACAAGCTACACAGCTGAGAAGTCACAATCCTCTGTGCTGATGCAAAGGGCTTGCAGAAATTGGTACCGGGCATGATCATCATCTGGGTGCAAATGCATCCCTTACAGTTAAAAGCAACAACTAATCAAACATGGTGTTACACAGAGCATGTTGAGTGGGAAGCAAAATGTAAGCACACCAGTACCTTTTGAATGCCTGCGGTCGACTCCACAACGTTGTTCTCGGAGCCGTTGCTTCTGTTAATCATCCTCCACATTTGGGAATACATGCTGTCCCTCTCAAAAGGATTCATCCCTTTCACTCGGACGTGCTCATACACTGCGGAGTCCAAGACAGTACCATAAGGAATATCCGTCTGCCTTGAGAGATCCTGGAGAGACCTTAATGGTTGGGGAAGAAAAAAGACACAGGAGACTTGAAGCCACATTTTCAAGAGGAAGGAGCTGCAGGCAAGCAAAGGGCAACACATAGGAAGACAGCTGTTAAGACATCTTCTTTTGTTGGTTTTTTTGATTTTGTTTCTTTTTCTTTTTTTCTTAAAAGGTAAAGTGAGACCGAAAATTTGTTTATGATTTAAGACACAAAGAGGAATATGAAGGGAAAGGAAGGGGTGGAAAAAGTGAAAACTGATGAAAAGAGAAGAGCAGAAGGAGTAAGATGATCCTGTTAAATGCCAAGCTGCTTTTGGCAGGGGCAAAGGAGAGAAAGGGAGCATTGCAGTCCCTCCAGCTGTATGCAGGAAGTTCAACAAGAGCTGGGTAACAGCCTACAAGAGCACAGTGCAAACACACACTCTGCTGCTGGGGAACTGGAGTGTTAGCACTAGAACTCACCAAATCTAGCCCAAAGCATGTTGGCCGAGTACCTCTGTGTGTCACTGGGTTACATGGTGAAGGGCAGTTTTGTGGTGATATTCCTGCACTGAACTGTGCATCCATTACACAGGTTACATCCTATATTATTTTCAGCAAGAAGATTTCTGTTGCAGTTTCATGAACTGCTTTTTCATCACAGTTCATGTTATTTAGTCCAATAAATTGCTCCACTTTACATGTTATCTGCTTTTACCCTTCTTTGTAAACAAGAAAAATAATACAGTTTAGAAGTCTCTAAAGCATCCGAAGTGCAGTTGTTTCAAACCTGCTTTGGACTAAAAAAATGTATATTAAAACCTTTTAAAGTCTTCTTACCTCTTGACCTTTATTTTCCTGTCCTGTAGAATTGTCCTCCTGTACCTTTGATTCTTTAATGGCATTCATTAAAGTTTCAAAATAACTACTGCAATATGTCTCCTGCCTAAAACCCATTACAGCTTTCCCAGCACAAATTAACTGTGTATAAACTGCACAAATCTGGGAGATGACACATAAGGACAAATCAAGGTGCTGAATGCTGTCTTAAAGAAAGCAATAGCAAATACTGTGAAAGCTCATTGCAGACACAGAAAGTGCAAGCACAAATGTAGGAAACTCATCAAATTCCAAATTGTGTTTCTAAAACATGCAAATATGGAGGCTTATGAAATGGCCTTATAGATGGGGAAAAAGAGGAATTCTTAGGTGTTCTGGGGATGGCACTGAAGAAAACAATAATCAAATTTCAAAAGATACGTATGCCTCTGAAAAAACAGAAATCAGGAAAAGAAGAAATCAATAGAGCTCAATGGCAAGACGATAGCTAAGTAAAAAAGAAATCCTTTGAAATTCAGATATATGGGCTTAGAAAAACATTGAGCAAGACCTAAATTCTAATCAGATAATGTCTAGTAATTATAAGGAAGGGATAAACTTAAATTTGAAGAGTAAATAACTAATGGTGTTAAACCCCCCAAAATCCTCTCTTCTTTGTCCAACAAGATTCCTCTTCAACAAGCATCCTGCAAAGAATCAGTACACATGTACTAATGTAACATTTCCTGAAATCAAATGTATTGGTGTTCTGCTAGAGGACCATGACATGTCTTTTTCCTGGAAGAAAAATATGAGACCCTAAGGCATCAGGAGAATAAGTACGGTGGTTAATTTCTAATTGAAAATTAAAAAATAAATTATGAAGTCCAGATAAACACCTATGAGTTCTGAAAGATTAAATATGAAATGGCTGAGCTGTTAGTAAAAATGGGAAATAGCTGCAGCTGTGAGTGAAACCAGTAAATATGTAAAAAGTGTCAGTCACGGGAATTGTGAAAGTAAACTACTTATGTGATATATTTAAATTTAATAAATATAGTGAAATAAGGATTGATATAATTTTAAAGATCAGCCCTGAAGTTTAGACACAGCCACCAGGTAGGTTTCTCCAGGGAAAGTAATTCAATCATCTATTACACTTTGAAATCACTAAAGAACCCCAGGAGTTTCAAAAAGGCCTTCATCTCATCAAACAATATACAGATGGTGGAAGTGTGGACAGCCTTCAAAGGAGGAATTTAGAAACACTTCCTGGCAACTCTGGATAGCATTAGAAATATTCAGCCAGAGTGGATGCTCTTGAGGGATTTCAAGGGTAACAAGAACAGTTTTCACAGAACTAAAAGCCTGAACAAGGGAAGTGTGAACCTGTCAATGGGAACAGCAGACACAGCTAAAACTGAGGTGCTCTGTGGCTGTGTCACCTCACTCTTCCTCAACAAGGTCTCCCAGGTCTCTGTGACCAGAAGCAGGGTTCAAAGAGGCAACAAACAACCAGCAGGAGGTGGTCAGGTAAATCCCGACCAGACAAGGCAGAGATTGAATGAGATCAGTAGAGCCATAAAAGTCCACAGGACCTGGCAGGCTGCATCAAAGTATGCTGAGAGTTGCCCAATGTCCTTGCAGGGCCATCTGCTTTAATTTTTGAAGGTGAAGGAGATCCCTGGCCATTAGAGAAAGAAAATGTTCAGATTATATTCAAAAAGATAAAAGAGATGATCCATGGAATTACTGCTGATCATCCAACCTCATGGAGTGAGTCCTTTCAGGCCATATTTCTGAGCAAATGAAGGAGAAGCAGCTGCCTGGCCTCAGTCTACATGGATTTACCAAAGGTAAGTAATTCTCAACCAATTTGGTTGCCTTCTACAGTAAAATTACTTTGTGGACAAGACTAGAGAAATAGGCATAGTTTACCTTAACTTTATCAGGGCATTCAATATGTCTCCCACAATGCTCTTGTATATAAATTAGGTCACTGGTATGGCTGTGTGGGAAAACAGATGGATAAATTCCTGATTGGATAGTCATGCTCACAGAGTAGCTCCCCTAGAGACTGCTAACAGGTACCACAGAGGTCTAACCTGGGACATATCAACAACCTGCAGGAGATAAGCAGGGACCCACTTGTCAAGTTTGCAGATGACACCAGGGGACCAGGTGACTGCTCAAGAACAGGCTGCTGTTCAGATGGACCTAGAAAGGCTGGAGGAATGGGCTGTGAAATTCAGCGAGGACAAATGCAAAGTCCTGCACCTGGGGATGAATAACTCCCTGCAACAATGCAGGCTGAAGCACAGCTCTGCAGAAAGGTGCCCCTGTAGGCAGTGGCGGACCTTGGTGAGAGCTTCTTTCTATTTTACCATTAGGCAAAGTGTTGTTTAGAAGTAGGTGTATTACTATTGTGTTGACTGTCTACCTGTCAAAAGCATCTCTGATGAAAGACACCAGATAAATACAACATGCTAGATTCATCCATTCTGTGTTACTGCTGCTGCTGCCAATACACTCCTCTATCTGGCAGTGCTCAGCAGTGCAATGAACTGTCACAGGATGCACATTGTAATGTCCTGTGATTGTTGTGTTATTTGTCATACTAGAGAAGTACAGAAAAGTATTTATTGAGTCTCCAATGTCTAGTGACAACACCTAGCAAAACTGCAATCATTACTTTACAAGGCTCTGTATAGCCATATAATTTCTAGTGTAACAAGCAACAAAGAATTTTTTTGATATATTATTGCTAAGTGGTATATAATTGATATGTGTAGCTGCTGCTGCAAATCAGTATGGTTACAAACAGCACAAAATAAAACCAGCTCCTCTGTATATCTCGTGGCTATAAAAACAGCTTTGCTATTTTCAGAAAGGCAAAGCAGCACAAGACATGAGCTGTCAGTCTTGAAGTGTACTAAAGTCAGGTATGGGAAACATATTGCAAGCAGGCTGAGAAGCAAGCAAGAGTGCTATCACACACAAAGGCACCACCAGCAGAGAAATAACAAGGACAAGAATTATGTCATGCCTTCAGGAAGGCATGTTGTAGTTGCCAAGTCTGGCATTAACTACAGTCTGCAGTTCCTCACTGTTAGATGAGCTATCTTAAAACACAGGATGCCTCTCAGCTGCCCTACTCTGCATCTTTTCACAGTTGCAGGTGATGCTCCATGCTGAGAAAATAATGGCAGGAGGACAAAAACAAGATAAGAATACGAATATGCTAAACTGTTGTGCAGTAAACCCCAAGTTCTGGTTCACCTGACCATACGCTGAGGAACAAGAAAGTTTTCAGAACCTTTGAGATGTATATGTGTAGGGAAGCTGCAAAAACAGTAAAGATCTATCATATCAGTGGCTCCTTCCCCTCACACAAACATGTAAAACGGGATCATAATATATATGACCTCCTTCAGAAGCTGTGTTTTTATAACCTGCAGTTCTGCAGACTATTGGTGTGACATTCAGAACTTAGAAGCTATGGCACAGCAAAACAAAGAGAAATGACAAACTTTGACAGAACTAACAGAATTATTAAACCACTGAGGTTCCTTTGCAGAAGAAAGAACTTTTATAACTACTTTGCCTCCAGCCTGGTTTATAGGTTACACATTGTTTGGTGTACCTTTATTCCTGGATTAAACAATTCATTCTCTTTTCAAACAAATACATTTAGTGGATACATAAATTCTCAGCCTCACTATGTCACCCAGTCTCACTGCACAGCTGTCACACCAGATCTCAAAATAAGCAAAAAGCATTTGTCAAGCTGATTCATTCCTACAGCGTGTCCTTTGATGCTCAAATTCCGATACCATTACCCACACTGGAATTTAATTTTGGGATAGTTCTCAGTTGAGCTACCTGCAAAGCAAAGCATACATCTAGAATGAGTAAGCAAACTATAACCCCACATTTTAAAACTCTTATGTCCTTGAATTTCTAATTTTGAAGCAATAAAATGGCAGAAGCTGATCTCTGCGGTGATCAGTGATAGGACCTCTAGGAATGGCCTGAAGTTGTGTCAGAAGAGGTTTAGCCTGGACACTAGCAAAAGATTCTTCACCCAGAGGGTGGTTGGGCACTGGAACAGGCTCCCCAGGGCAGTGGTCACAGCACTAAGCCTGACAGAGTTCAACAAGTGTTTGGACGATGTTCTCAGGTGCATCGTGTGACTCTGGGATGGTCCTGTGCAGGGCTAAGGGTTGGACTTGAAGATCCTTGTGGGTCCCTTTCAACTCAGCATATTCTGTGAATGGTGAAAACTGTTTAAAAATATAAAAAATCAGATGTAGTTGAAAAAACAGTTATAAAATAAGAAAATTTTAAAACTGAGTTTGTATAAAGACAAATTCTGCTTCTAGGGAAGTGACCATGCAGTCAGGTCATAGTTCAGTTTATTTTTTGCTATCACTCATGCAGCATTGTGGGGGAAAATGTTATGTGTGGTCTTTATGGTAAGTTTTTTTCTCATTGCAATTACTGGGATAATACCAATATTATCCCAAATTAACTCGGCTAATAGGGCTATTCTGAGGAGATGAATTGAGTCATTTGAGGATGGATTTTAACAGATACATGTATTTTCCAGCATTTGTTGATCTTGTTTATTATTCTGCATCTTAATTAGGCAGCAGTTGTCAGGTCACTTTCATTTTATGGCTTAGTAAACGTTAATTAATTTGTCATTTAAAAAATAACCTATGCTTCCAGCTAGAAGAAAAACAGTAGGATTTGGATATGTTTCTTTCTACAAAGAATACCCTCTTCTATAAATTCAAATCCAAGACTCAAAACTGATAACATGTTCACACATGTCAGCCAAAAGCCTTAAAAAAGTACACAGAAAATGCTGACAAGCAAAAGGTCGGCTCCATAAAGAAATAAACAAGTATCTTTTTAGGTGATTAAATACCACCGAGGTCAGATAGTTGGGCATCAACATATCTTTGTAGATCTGGGTTACAGATCAATTTAGGCTAGCTGTGTTAGACTTCACTGTTGCACAGAGCTGTCTCTAAGAAGTAATCACTAAATTTTAGGCAAAAAAATAACTGATGTCATGGCTTACACTGAAGTCTTTATTTATGACTAATTCAGATAAAGTTTTCCAGTTCTTTTTTTCATTTGCTTGTTTTGTTGGTTGATTGGGGTTTTTTTCCTAGAACAGTAAGGATTAATTCATGGGTAAACTTAGGCTTAGCAACAGGGCACATTAATCCAAGAGATTTAACTGCTGGCAGAGAGAGCTGTGGCAGAAAGCAATAATACTGCTTGCTAGCCAGTTTGAAGATCTGGGTGAACCATGTTAAAGGAACAGTTAAAGAACATTCTGCTTTTCAGCATCAAGAAATATCTAAATACTGCACTGTTGTGTAACCCCCGTAGTCAGTTGCACTGAGCTGTTTAAAGCCTTGGGGACATGTTGGCTTCAAGTGAATCATGGTTTAGCAAAATATTGTGAAAAGAATGACTAGGCAAGAAAGACATGCTTTACCACTATGCCTCCATCATTTAGAGGCAGAGGTCTCACCTATCAAATAAGACATACTAGTTATAACATGGAGAGAATAATGTGAACTTATTTTACAGAAGACACAAGACAAAGACTCTCCTCTGTAACACGTACAATCTAAAGTCTTAAGCTTGCACACTTTTAGAAGTGGATTAAACTTGAAACCACCTATCATCAGCCTTTCATATGACAAATCCTTTAACTTCTCTGTCCACCCCACTCCTCCAACCTTCCTGCAAAATGTCAGTGCCCATGAGAATGTGGTGACACCTTCCCCCTAACCCAGAGAAAAACAGTGCAGTAGTTTGAGTAAAACCAGTCTCTGCCAATGGACTCTAATTCTGTCCTAAAGGAACCATGAAACACAATAACGTCAATATTGGCTCACTGATTAAAAGCACCGCTTCAGTATCTATAAGAAATAGCTCAGGACCTCCAAATTTATTTGGCATTTACCAAGAAAACCCACTCTTAATTACTATTAATTCATACTGCATTTGAGAAAGTGATTTTAAGATTTAAGGGGCACAGAAATTATGCTTTGCTTTGCTGCCACAATGTTTTGGCATTTTAAATGCTGACTGTCTTGATTTAAATGTCATTTGCAATGTGTGTCAAGTGTGAAAAAAAGATGCAAACAGCAACTACTTTATAACCTCACTGCCTCTACTCTTCATACTGTGTGTTGGGAGAAAATGAAAAGCTGAGCTCCCAAAGGTATTAAGAGTAGTTATTTGTCTGGGAAAGGAGATTATGGTCCACTCTTTCTTCTTCTAGTTCCTCTAAATTAATTTAAAACCTGTAACAATTCGATTCAAATTGAACACTGAAGCAGAGCATGAATGCCATCAAGTGACATTATACAGCAAAGATCTACTTCAAGACTCTCTGGGGAAAGGGAACATTTAACTAGTCCTCCCTAGTGCACTGACTAACAAAATTTTGCATGCTTTGCTTCTCAAAATAGAGTTCTGGATACCATGAGACAGTGACAGGAAGAGTGGCCTGGCCTTCATACCAGCTGAGAAAGGGAAGCTGCAAGAGCTCTGAACACAAACTTGCTTCCTATCCAAAAGCTGAAATGCACTAAAAATGGAAACGTGCTGTGGACTGCTTGAATCCTGCTATCTTTTGCAAAAGATATCACAAGGACCATACCTTCAACAAGAACACTGTAATATCTGATGCTAGCTGGAAATCTGAAATGAAAACCTGTTAACTACTTGTTGTATCTGTGCAAACCTACTGACTTCAATTTCTTCAATTTTTTCTGACTTCTCTGAAGCTGGTCAGAGAGCACTACAACCGGAATCTGGATTACTTTCTCTAAATGCCTATACTCATTTCCATTCTGGCCTTCAAGGCTCCCCAAGGTACAGTTTAAACTGGTTAAAAGAAGAAAAAACCAAACCCCACACAACCCGTCAGCTTTTTTCTTTATTGCTTATTCATGTTTTCCACTTTGCAGAAATTTAGCATGGTAAACGAACAACCTCTCTCTTATGTGCTGGTTTAAGTTCCAATTTTGGCATTTTTGTAAACTAAAGTTTTACACTCCCACTGTAGTTAGGATAACTTCATTCCCTAATGGATACTTAACACATCTAATTACTCTATTTTTGAGCTGAAAGAGCTGTTGAAAAATGTCTCTGTTCTTTCAATCCAGGAGCTTTCCAGCTGCAACATTTTCTACTGAATAAAACATTTTCAGTGACTTTGCCCATAAATAATACAGCACAAAGACCAATGTAGTCCCAACTGTACATAATAACCTCAGATTTCCACTGGGGCTTTTCTAATGACATCATAATAAACTGAAAGAAAAAGTTGAAGATGTATTAAATTATAGTTTGGGCATATTTTATTCTTTTTTTAGACATGATAAGAAAACACAGACATTTTTCACAGCAATTCGAACATTTTTCTGGACTACTTCAAAAATAGAAGGGACATGATTTCAAAGCAAAATGCAGAGGCATCTTTCATTCTTGTAAGGACAAACTGAATGACTGAATATATCAGTATTATTTATTCTGTATGTAAAAATTTCTATGTTGTTTCTTCACACTCCTTAGTCAAATTAAAAGCTTTTTAAACTTAAAAAAAATAATAAAATCCACTTCCCTTGAAACCTCACACTCAATGTTGACAAACATTGACCTAGAATGTCATTTTATTCTCCTGTAAATTGTGAAGGGATTATAATTGAGACTACAGAGTCAAACAGTTGGGTTGTGTCACAATACCCCTGCAGTATTCCATGATATCAAAGTCTGTTATTTAGAATACAAAAGATAGTGATAACTCGATTTAACTGGTAATATAACTGTATCAGGGGAATAATTTGCTCACATGATTTTAATTTTTTACATGTCTCTGTCTTAGAGCACGTAGTCCTTTAATAGATGAAAGTGTTGGGGTTGTTACCTCAGAAAGGAAGGATGAGCAAAAAACCATAGAAATTTCCAGTTGGGAATGAATAAGGACTGGTAAAGCCTGGGCAATTTGGGCCAAGGGACACCCAAGAAGCAGGGAGAAAGGGTTCATGAAGTGCAAGAGGATGCTTCTAAATGGGGAGAGTAAGGAGATAGCCAGGCAGTCAAAGTTAGGGACAGCTTCTGCTCTTGGGTCTGAACTTCCTCTTCCAAATGCAAATGAAACTTGTCTGCTATTGCAGATATTTACTTGCCTATGTGCTGTGAAAGCCTGGATTGGTTTTAGTATGTAGAAAATCCTCACCTGGAGGAAAAGTGCCTCAGTGTAAGCACGGTGACTGGCCAGCACACCGCTATGAATTCACAGGAGGCCAAGGCTCCCCTACCCAGTCTATGACAGTGGCTCACTGTCTCAAGGGGAATTTCAGAGAGAGTTGGAAAGCAGGTCAGCTAGAGGCAGAAAGACCTTAGGTGATAATACACAGAAGCCAGGGACTTGAATGAACAATTGAGAAAACTGAATTTTGTCTAAGGTCAGCACTGGATCTGACTTGAAGGTCAGGTTCTTACCTTTCTGAAGCAAGAAATAGAGCAGAATGTGCCTCTCTTCTTTATATTTTTGCACAGAAGGATATATGGTAAAGGCTAACTTTGTCACTCCAACATACTTTCATGGACTTGTAGCCTCAAGATTAAAAACCTGCTATGAAAAAATGGCCAGCTGTCCCTTAGAGTGTTTGGCTAGCTAATGCTTCACTGTATTTTCTAGTCTCTGCTTTGACCCAAGAGTGAGCATTTGAAGGTGGAGAAGGTCACTGGCACAGTGGAAATGAGGATAACTCAACATGGAGCTTGCTGAAGGAAAGGATACTGGAGTACAAAAGGTTAGAGAGAGGGTAGGAGACCTAGAAAGGTTCCTGTGGTATGGAGACATGGTCTGCAAAAAGGACTGGAAGGTATGACAGAAGCAGAGTTCACTGTAAAAGGGACAGGAGACAAGGACACTCATGTTAGAGAGGCATCAAGCTAAAGAACCAATAGATAGAAAAAGAACAATGTGATCTGCTTCTGTGGTAAGAGAGCACCTGAGAGCAGAAGGAGCAAAGTTGATTAATGAGTGAGTTTTTTATTGTTTGTTACTCCTAACACATCTTTGCCCTGGCAAGAACAGGTGCACTCAGCTTTGAGCTCCCCATACATTGAAGAAGCATTGGGTTCTTTCTGATCAATGTGTCAGAACACAAGTATTGTGGGATATATCTGAGTGGAAAGCATAGCTGGAAAACAGCAGCAATTTATACTTTCCCATTTCATATACTGATACACTGGTTATCTCAAACTCAGTTGCTTCTTTCAAAATATGTTTGTGTGCATACATACATATGTATGTGTGCCACAGGGAAAAGTATATGCTAGAGGCCAAGCATTCTGATCCTTAAAACAAAATGTCTCCAGGGAAATTGACAGTCTACGGTATATTGTTATTTTTCCAGCTTCCAAACTACTTCTCAGGATGATAAAAATTTATTCCTTTTATCACATTTAAGTAGAACAGTCATACCCCTCTACATGTATATTTATGCTTGCCCTCCTTTCCCTCAAATCATTCTTTATCAACTTACTGGATGGAGTTCTCAATGCGTGTGATGGTGAGGAATGCTGCTAGATTTGCTGTGTAGGAGGAGATGACAATCAAAGCAAAAAGCCACCAAGCTCCCATCATCAGTCGGGTTGCCAGGGTTGTGTATGGAACCTCTCCTCCTGCAGGGAAAAAAACAAAAGTGAGAGTTTTCATTTGGTAGAAGGAAACCCAGATCTTTCTTGTTCCTGCACTGCTCAGGAGAACTAGACCCCAAGGTCAGCAGGGTAAGGCAGTTTCCTAAAGCCTGGAGCCACACTTTCTGTCCAACAAAAAGTACTGAAGGAAACCCACAGTGTCAGTCGTCATTTCTGTATTTAATCTCTTTTGCTATTGTGCCTTTAATTGCAATTCATCTGCCAGTCCTGTCCAGTAATGGAAATAGACTGAAAGATCTCAGAACAAAACCAGTAAAAGTAAATTCTTACAATGTTCTTTCCTTAGAGATCTTATCTACAAACCTTAATTAAGTTTTCCTTTCAATCTGGGAAACATAAAGTTAAAAAAGCCCATCAAAACACAATTACTTTTCACAGTTCTGTAGGCAGGCAGATGCTCGTGAGAACCACATGTACGTGTACAACTTGCTGCAAGTGAGCTTGGGCATGCAGGGGAAAAAAGTCACATACATTGAACAATAAAGCAAAAACTGTTTTGTATTCCCATAGTTACTTTCCTTTAAAATCCAACTGTCATGTAAGCAGAACATTAGCTGCAATTAAACCTACTAGGATGAACTGCACACCACCAATTGTATGATCAGAGCCCAGTTAGGCAAGCCATGAAAAGGAGCATTTTTTATTCAAATAGATGCCCCAAAATGCACGAATTTGGAGTAATTGCAGCAGCTCTTTCAGTTAAAAACATACGAATCACAGATATTTTAGATGAAGGAAAATCAATTTTTTTTTTAAATCCCCCTTTTGTCTGCAGTGTAAGTTTTGTCACGGCTACAAGTAATTAGGGGAGACAGTGAATGCAACAAATGCCCACAGTCACCTGCTCAAGATCTTCACCCTTTTCCTCTCCCTCTACACTCAGCAATTTGAAAAGTTGACATTATTTTTGAGGTAGCTTTCTCAGATGCAAAATCTTATGATAATACAATACGTAGGATTTGCAAAAGGAGTTTGTTGCCGATTCAGTCATCTGTAAGAAGTTTGCTTTTCACTTATGTAAAAACTCCTTCATGTTTCCCCAGCAACTAGGTTTAAAGGGAATACAAATTACAATTATTCTCATTCCAAGAACAAATAATTTTCAGTTATGTGCAGAAACTAGATATTTAATCAGTGTTGTATATGAAGGATCATCTTACTGTTTTTTTGAGTTCGTCTTACTTATAGAAAGCACCATACAAATTTGAAACTTTACTCCTGCATCAGTGATGTGGAGTTGAACCATATGTGAAATAATAACTGACTCCACTTGTTTATACTTTTGGTATACAAACACTGAAATCCCTTCCCTTCCCTTTTCAGAATTCCAGCATCAAAAGACAAAAACTATTTTAGACTTCTGCAGTTGGAAATTAATTATTTTTTATTTCCAAGGTGTCATGTAATTGTCTAAAATAAGAATCTACTGATCTGATTGGGAGATATTATTTCAGTATAAGGATTATTGAGGATGAACATTAACTTCAACATCTGAAGATTTGGTTTTCCCTGCTGCATAAATTTTAAATGATTTTTATTAGAGTATTTCTACTTTACAACAGGTTTTGCAATGTCTTTGGAATACATAATTTAAAAATGATTTTTTAATAAAATGAAAAGAACAGACAGTTTCATTAATTTATCATAAAAGGTTGTTTGTCTTTCTAACTTTCAGGAGTCAGTCCCTGCAGATAATTTTCATATTGAATGGAAATGGGCAGCATGATTGAGAAGAAGCCAGTGATCTCCTGGACATCCTTGCATTTTCATTTTTCAGCTTAATGAGGAAAATTCTAAGTTCTCTCATATTTTTTAATTGAATTGAAATGTCAGAAAAGAGAGGACTATAGAAACAGACACACCCGCCTTCTGGTTTTCAGGTGAGGATGCTGTGTAATATGTGAACATGAAAGCCATTACAGATCACTCAGCTACAGCATTCCAAATTGTTCATACAGTGTAGCTTTTCCATGCATCGGTGAAGCTGTCCCCACTATTTGCTGCTACTGTTCTCCTTTTCCCCTCATGTTAAAAATAGATTTTAAAACTCATGAATGCTGATTAGCCCAAGTGCTTTTATCTCATCCAGGTGTTTGTGAAGTCTTGTTCCTAATTCACAGTTGTACCTTGTATATTAGCGGTCATTAAATTAAGCTTGAGGACAAAGCTTGTATCTGAATATATGTACAATAAACACATATCAAAATAATTCATGACTTCTCTAAAAATCATTGCACGGAGGCTTCTTAGAACACCGTTTCTAAAGGTAGGGCTGACACCACAACAGTGTAAGTGCATGACTTTTAAGCAGTACAGGCAGGGTACTCCACCTTTCCCTGTGGAAGAATGAAAGAAACAAAAATCAAATGAGGTCTTTTACTGCCACGGTATCATTTCTTTGGCATCTATTAGGAGACTTAATGTGATACAGTCTTGTTCCATTGTACTGTTCCCTAAAATACTTCCTGCACCTTGACAGTTCACCTTAAGAAATCTCTTCACTCTCCCCAGTTTTGTTTCTGGGGACAAAACTTGCCAGTTTTCTTTCAGTCCAAATTTACATGTTTTCTCAGGGCAGAAGTGTGCCAGTTTGCTCAGGAGAGCAACAGGCACTCATTTTTCATGAACAGTACCATGATAAAGAGCTACAGACCCAACAGACACTATTCCTGACTGTAAATTAGTAGGCAGAAGGGACATGCATACAAAACTCAGCATTGCTTTCCAGTATCTAGTATGACTTTCAGGTACATCAACATCTTTATGGATGGCAACATATTCCAGTTACAAGGGGCTATGCACCGGACACAGAGTACAAAGGTGAAGGGAACCAGAAAAATGGAACAAGTCTTTGCCTGCTATTGTCTTTTTCATCATACCAGCAAAACTTAATAACCCCTAATGGCGAAGGTGATCACCTGAAGCCATGTAAACACACCTTGTTGAGCAGAGTAAAATCTCTTCCAGGATACCTTATTCCTATGGCAAAATTCATCAATGGGATTTATCATACTGGCTGTTGTTACACTAAAAACACTACTGTTGTAGCATGCTGAGCAACATTTAGAAGTATTGAGCTCCACTCATGAAACAAACATAAATCAAAGAAGACACTCAGCAGTCCTGGAGTTGCTTTGTCATCTTGACAGACAGATCTCAAATGAATACAGAGGCTATATTATTCTTTATCTTGGCCTTTCCAATACACTGGCAGACGGGTTTAATGCAGCACAAAATGCCACTACCTGTTGATCACCTGTGTAGTGGCTACAGCTCCTAGTATAATTCATCTGACACAGTATGTGGGCTAAAATCTTTAAAAAAAAAAATCTAATCTGCCTTTAAAATTTTCAGATTGTGTGTGCAGGAAGGAAAAGATATTTTCCAGAGTAAACTGAACTAGAAAAATCAGTCCTACTGGGAGGTTTCTGAAAAAGTTGAATTACTGTAGAAGTCACAGTGAAGGAAATTACTTTTAGTCCTCCCACTCTCATCTAATGCAGCTCTCCTTCATCAATCCTAGACCATTTTAATATTGGCCTCCTTCAGATGACAGGCTTAGAGTGCAACTTATCTTACTAATTTTTCTTTATTCCCATTTCTTTCCAAGTGCTTCAAGCTAAATAGAAGCCAAGAAAAAGAATACATTGTCTTGACAATGCAAACAATATAATGCATAATTACGACAGACCTAAAGATCAGGAAAAATCCACCTTAGGAGATAAAATGTGAACCTATACAACTCCCATACAGATTTTTAAATATTTTTAAAGTTATTTTCCTTCATTAGCAGTTAGTTTAAAGGTTTCTTCAAGTCAAAAATTATAAGAGAGGATTACAGGCAAGAAGGAGGAATGACATCATGGGAGAAATGGGCAAAAGAGTGAAATTGAGGATCACATCCTGGTGAGATCTTGCTATTCCATAATTCTGGACTAAAACTGAAGAATTCAAAATGCACAGGCTCTTTCTCCAAATATCTTTTTCTCAGGGATTTGTCAATTGTTTGCTTGAAGAAAAAAAAAAAAAAAACAACCTGCATTCAATTGCATAGTTCAGAACTATGAAAGTGTTTCAGAGGGAAATGAAATTCTTCTTTGTGGACAAAAATAAAAGGTGCAATATTTTCTGAACAAGCTTTATCTGCAGCTGGAGATTCAAAGGGTTCAAGCCTGGTGGAAGCCATCTTGCTGAAAAGTGATGCAATTTTTGTTACTAGTCAATCCAGGCAGTAACTGTGCAAGGTAAAGTATGTCTCTCTGATTTAATATCAAATTATCAACTTCACTGTGATTGCACAATACTTATAAATAAAATTATTTTTCCTAACATCTCAAAATTATTTTTTTTTTAAACTATTGGTAAAGCAAATAGCTTTGCAGCATAGAGCCCACAATGTTGAGAATACTCAGAACTGGTTACTGAGAAATGAGCCTTTTGATGATTAATTATTAAATGTACTTTATAAACAACCACACACACAGAGGAAAGCCATAGACCTCCATTATTGTATGTCCTGGGTTTCATATCTGAACTAAATGATGTTTCTAGAGGGAGTTGAGGTCTGGATTGGGAGTCTGCTGCAGCTATTCCATATGAGGAGAGGCTTGGATGAGGAGGCCCTACCCCTCTACAGGAAGGACACTACAAAAAGCATGCCTTCTATTTGTGATACCCACAGCTGCCACGGAAATACCAGGGACTAGGTTTTTACTACAGGTAAAACTCGTTTTGTAACCAATACTTACCATCGAGGCTACCTTACCATTCTCACTGTAGGAATGGATCTCAGTTATGAATGACTTTGCCAAACTTCAATCATCTGATAATGCAACAGTCTCTGCAAAAGGTCTGCAGAGAGTTGAATTTCTGTGCAAGGAGTTTTCCAGATACTTTAGAGAACCATGAAAAATACATTAATTGTGACTGTTTGTCAAGCAACTGTAATACTATCAAACTTGAAAGCAAGAATCTTGATCGTGCTTGGAAAAGGAAGGTGAAGAAATAATAGGGTGGGTTATCTGGGGACAGAGTTTGATTTTGTTTTTTCTAAAAAAAAATTCTGTCCACATTCAGTGAATTATTGGCCTTTGGTAAAAAAACACAAGGGATTGGGATTTGGCTGCAATTTAGCCTTCAGCTTGTTAGAACAGTCACATCAATTATGCTGTTCATCTGCAATTTCCATAAATAAAGAAGTGTAGACTTCTGTAGCAAATAGTTTAGATCAATGTATGTCTTCTGTTTTCTTTGTGAAAGGGACATTAATAGAGAATGGGTGTAAGGGAAGTGGTTTCTATTAACAAAGAGGCAATGGCATTTTATATTTCCATTATTTTTTTGCCATGAGAAACAAAATCTAAAGTTTGACTGAGCTCTCTTATCTTTACAAAACTGCAAAGCAGAGCTCTTCAAAGCAAAATATTTCAGGGCATTAGCTATTGCTACTGTTATGTTAAAAACTATCGTGATAATATAAAATCTCTCCTGTTTTCAACTGGAAATTTTCAATTCAGTATAGACAAAAATAATACTTTACAGTCAATGAGTTTTTTGGGATTTATCAAACCCATCACATGCCCATACCTATTTCTAGCAGCTGTGAAATAAATACAGCTTGGAAATTATCAGAAAGTCTCTCACCGTGAATTTTTCTTCATTTCTTTTCATTTTTTCATCCATACTTTTCCATTCTTCCTTGACCTATGCAGAGTGTATTCATTCCCATAACATTTAAATCTGGCGTGTCACAACCTGAGTTTATAATACTACATTTTCTGCTGAAGTTAACACCCACTGACCACAGCAGGCACAATATATTATTCTACAGGAGAATACAACCCCTTGAATTGGTAATGCCTTCCAAATAAGCTTTTATATCAGTGGCTGAATTCCCTATCCTTGCAAATATTGGCAGATTGCAGAGGATTGAAACTGGAGAAGGAACAGATCATGAGATAAGGCTGGCAGCCAGACTCCATAAGGCCCGTGTAAGTTCGAGAGCCAGGTATTGCTTTTATTCACCCCACCACACGTTCCTTCTTCAGCATTTAGTTTTTATTAAAATATAGGGGGGTGTTGGGGTTTTTGTTTGTTTTTCTTTTTAGATTATATATGATCAGAGACATTCAGATGTTTTATATCACACATGAAACATTTCTTCAGGTCTTAACTTCCTAAAGAGAGAGAACTGGATCTAGGTATTATTACTAGACTGTGACAATACTCCAAATATATAAGGAATTGTTTTTTGGGTTCAGTGGAAGTAGTAAGATTGGAAGGGAACTAATTGTTTTTGCTAAAGTGATTGTAAAAGTTTCTATTAAACACCAAAGTTCAACCATTTTTTTTTTTTTTTTTAAACTAAAATAATAAAAGTCGTGTGCAGTGGGGATTTTCATTGTCAAGATATTCTCACTTATCAGTTTGCTAAAAATAAATGTGAAGGAAATGAGAATCAAAACCCATTTCTAAACCATTATTGAAACATACCAAAATGCTTAGAAATATTTAGAAATGCTCATATTTGCTTCTATTTACAATAAAAATATTTTAGTGAGGCCATTGAAAATTCATGGAAATGCAGGTATTCATTAATCTTAAACCATGAAATATTAGATAAACTTTTGATGTCTATCTTTGTAGCATACAATTGATAGAGGACATTTTCATACTCCTATTCCAACAGCATCAGAGTTCTTCTGAGGTTATAGCTGGCCTATTCTTCTCACTGAACACAAGTCTTTCATATGTCAAACACTGTGCTTTAGGGACAAACCAAGCATATCCTATTTCTGCCTATATTGAAAATCTCTCTCATATCCTCTCTTACCATCTTCCAGCATTATTCTCTCTTCAGGTACTGTGCATTATAAAGCATTTTTCTCTATGCCACTGGTGTACTTAATCATGGACATGCTTTGGATTCCTTTTTCCCTGTTATTTCTACAGTCTGTCTTTTCCGGATGATTTTGAGAAGGATTGTTGTTTCACTCTGTGAGAAATGCTAATGTTTTATATAAATATGTAACTTCAATACCAGACTTTTAAAATGGTGATATCTTTTTGAACTCTTAAGTGTCTGTTTAAATTTGTTAAGTCTTTCAAGTTGTTACATCCATATTTTAAGACAGAAGAAAAACTTGAATTGAAGGTTCGGTTTAGTCTTTAAGTATACCTTATATTTTTTGTCAGCTTTCTAAAACCTACCAAATGCCCCAAGACTCAAATCAACAGAGAGACATCCTGGAAGCTGCACAGCAAGCTTTCTTAAAATTTTGGTTTTTAAATTTGTTTAAATTTGCTGATTTGAAGATGTCTGATATTAGTAGCTGCCATTTAACATCCACTACATGGGCAGTGTTTAATTTGCCATTCACAAATGCAGAAGAGAAATATTTATTGCCCTTCTGGCATAACTATTTTGAATATTATCACCTTCACCTAATGCGACAATATCATTCAGGTTTCTTTAGCTCCCAGTAAAATTTTCAGTGCTTTCCTTCCTGTTGTTCTCAGCTTTGACTCCACTCTGTGCACATTTGCTCCCCATGTCATTTTTTTCCTGAAGTTTGTAGCATCTAAAACTTTGGTGTAACATTCCTTTATCTTTCAACATGCTCTCTATGTGCGTTCCAGACTCTTCAGAATGGGCAGCTTGAGGCTTGAAACATACATCACTCAGATTGAATGTCCCTCTTATACCTCACATTTTCCATCAGGCATTACAGAGACGCACTATGAGTGCCAATCATCCTCTACTCCACTGTGAGTTGGTGGTCTACAACAGACATTAACTCCCATCTCATTTTGTGCTCCAGCCATTAGCACATTGCCACAGAAAAAACTCAAGATCAATTCTTTCCAAACTCTCAACCTCTGAATACTTAAAGCCATTTTGACATAGTGACACTCTTTCCCTTTTTCCCACCTTGTCCATCTGGCTTTCAGTATTTCAAGGGGTCATACTTTCCAAGTAGATTTCAGAAATGCCTTGAAGATCAAATTTATATTTATATGAGTTCAACTCTTCTTGTTTATTACTCAGATTTCTCATGGTGATCTATAGGCAATTAAAGAATGTGTCCACTTTGTCATTTGGTGCCCTGATAAATTTTCTTCGCCCCTTCACATCTTACTTCTGAACTAAACAATCACTCACTCTCTCCCATTTGTTGTTGTTAGTGTAATGATCCCCTGACTAATCTCATTACATTTGCTCCCTGGAAGATTGTTTCCTTTCAGCTGGGTGGGAAGCACTGCCCTCACTATGCTCCCAGAAGGGAAGCAATGATGCACTAAAGAAAGCTCTCCTCATTTATTTCTCCCCTTTATGTGACAGGGAGAAAATCCAAAACTATCATTCCTCTCCTTCAGGCTTATTTCAAATCACTCCTAGTTATCTGAAATCTGTGAAGGAGTTTGAGAAGCTGCATCTTATACATGCTTAAAGATCCTTATCAACAGCTCTGGAAGCCAGCTAACCTGGGGGTATATGCACAGCCTTGTGCAGGCAGATGTAGGCTTCCTCCAAACTCCTACCAAGGAAGCCAGACACGAGCCAGCTTCCAATCTAAAAGAGAGATTACCATGCTACCTTCTCACTCTCTGTTGCTGCTGGCCAGTAATCACCTCCAAGCTATATTTCATACCTTGCAAACTCCCCCTGAAAATCCTCCATTTGCTACTGCTGTGTATCTGTTTGGATGTGCCCCTGGCATTTGACTCATATTAAGGCTCATTGCTCAGCTCTGTTTTCTCATTAATAGAAAGAGATGCTTTCCCATGCTGAGATTTCAAATGCTGGGACTAATCAAGGACCAGTGGTAATGTCACTGAGCCCTCATCAAGTTATGGCCAAGTGTACCCATCTCATAAATCTGGTCAGAGGTCCTTGACACACAACTCCATGAACAAATAGAAATATCCAAAAGATCGATCAAATGACTACTCAAAAACTATTTTGCCTGAAACACAGGATCCTCACTCACATTCTTTGAAACTCTCCTCTCTAAAGGTAGAAAATGCCCTGGCATCAAGGAAAGGGCTAGTGCTACCCAGTGCAAAGCATTTCAGACTACTACAGCATTGGCTCACCGCTGGTTAGGAACCGACAGTTTCTAAGCTTGAATCTCTTTTACACCCATTGTCAATTTACTTTTCTATCAGTCTTCAAATACCCAGCCTGCCTAACCTGCTGTCTCTACTGCAACAGCTTCATTCTAGTGGCAGAGGACTAATCATTTGGCCACCAGGCTCCCTTGTAAAATTCTGCCAAGGTACAGCAGGAGCTGTCAGACATCCTTGAGCAAAATTTTGTTTGAAAATTAATCTAACTGCAGAAGTCTGTCAGACACATCATTTCACCACATGCTTCCAATCACTTGTTTATGCAGAGCTCCCCTTTTTCTCCCTGGGTCTAATTTATATACAACAACAGTAAGAGGCACTACAGAGATGAAAAATAAATTGTGACACTAACACTCCTAAGGGCAAATGGAGGAGGGCATCCAGACAATATACCTTTAGGTAAATGGGAGTTATAACTGAACAGGTCAGCTTTAACTTTGTATTAACACTCAGGTACTGAACATGCTCCTTCTATAATGTTCACCATTTCCACTAAGCTCTGACTAGACCATGCAGGATTCAGCCTCAGAATAACCTAGATAGAACTGCTCTCTGCTACTAGTTTTTAAAGCTGCTGTGTTTTTATAGCTGTAAAACTGTTTCATAAAGCAAAGTCCTATTTCTCCTAGACATAACGATCATGTTTGCAGAGAAAAAAGCAGAGAAAAATTTGTTTTGTGGGAAAAGCAATAGCAAGTGAAAACTAAAATATAACGGACTTTCTTTAAGGCTATTTTAAGGACAAATTCAAGCATCTATTAAAAAGGAGAACAGTACAATGATGAAAATTTTGACTCACTTTTTCTATTCAGAAATTTTTAGGTAAAACCCAAACATTTAAATATATGCTGAAAATATAAAAAAGGGTCTAATAACTACATTCCAGTAGAAAGGGATCTAATGTGATAATGGAAAGTCTAAACCCTTTTCAGCTGAGCTGAGATTCCAATTTTCTGCATCACTAGCAATGATAATGTTACACAAACAGTGTTCAATCATTAAATTAATTCCCATTAAATCAATGTCCTTAAAGGCCAAACAGTGCTTTGATAATTACCTGAAAGTGATGTTAGCATAATGTGTTAGTTATAATATATTTATAATTCCCTTCACAACAATAAATCATTTCTTTTCACCCATCTTGATGAAATGGTGATAATAATGCAAGAGTTGGGAAAGGAAGCATGTCATAGCACCTCACAGCAAATGGATGTGGTCCAGCTTCTCCTGGTATCTGTGATACTTCAATAACATACACTAATCAGATTACTGTTTCTATTATGTAATATTTACAGTATGAATCTTCAAACCTATAAGAATTAATTCCTGGCTTTTAGGCCTAGACTAACAAGCTTAATGGTTTATTTCAGATATTAGTAATCTTGCAGTGGTCAGATTCTCTTTTTCTAGGGAATTAGCAAAATATGTTACAATTGAAAATCAAAGTTCATAATAGATAAAAGAAAAAAATATAAATAGTTATGTGCAGTAACTAATGCCAATACACTGTGCAGTGACTTGTGCAACATAATTACACAGAAAGAGAGGAGATGGATAGCCTTTAAAGTGCTTCTAAAAGTTCTGGAAAATGTATCATAAAGTATATTTTGTTTTTATCTTCTGTTACAAAAGAGAAGTAATGACTGCAGCTAAAGTTTAAAAATGGAGGCATCTGCTTGTATTTACTGAAATTAATGGGAGCTCTTAGATGAAGAATTACTAGACTTATACTACACATATTCAGCTGCTGAAATGACATACAAGTCTTGATATTTGAAAGTGCATCTTTTGATATCTGTAACTATGACCACATTGGAACTGTGAGGCTTGCTGTCCACCTCTAATGAATCTGTTGGCCAAAATACTTTGCATTATGCTGTTGAAATGCATTGGTTTATTAGAAGACCTAGGAAGGTTTCAAATTTAATTTTTGAGTTACCAAACATGGTACCATTAAATTATGTAATTATAAATAATTGTACAATAAGCCTAGCAATTTTATCAACAGCTCTTTCCTAAAAAAAATTTTGTGACCAGGTAATCTTTAGTTTCTGCTTTTACAATACAGGACAATAATTTTGCATGATACAGTTATTCACACACATACAGACAAACAGAGACTAGAGCTCAGTGTGCATGTGCAAGAAACACAAGGAGTTTCTGGGGATCCTCTCCTACAGTGCTGTGATCTGTGCTTTTAAGATTGCACTTGACTGCATGCCCGCTATTTGTAGCCACTGTGAATACATCAAAGTGATATATGCTTGCTATTATTTTACAGGATATTGGCACTGGATCTTAACAAATAACCTTGCACACTGGCAACATTTAGATTAGATTTCAAGGGATGCTGAGACCTAATATCTCGATTACTCATGGCTGTATTCAAATGCTCTGAAGCCTCAAACAATGAACCCCAATTATCCTCTGGTACATATTCCTAAGTGGCTAAGAAGCTAACTGTCACACACAGTTTGCATAGTGGTAGCCTTTCCATAGGCTATTGACAGTGTTATACATATACCTTCAGGGACAGAAAAAAGAACTGTGCACAATGGACTGCAAACAGACCATCTGTACATAAAATTAACATTATGCTAAACAATGTCGTTAATGAGGTATTAAAGGGTGGCTTTAGCTAGGAGCCTGTCAGGGAGGACATTACAAATATGAGGGAGAGAGTCCCCTTTGGCTGAAAATGAAACAAGCAAAACAAAAACCAATGCAGTGAGACCATAAGGACAAACACTTATTCCAGTAAAGCCTTCATGTCTTTTGTCAGGTATTTCCCCCCATAATCTCTTTACCTCTACATAACTCTGTGATTCAAGATTTTGGGGGTGAAGGGAATGTTAGGGAAAAAAAAAAAACAAAAACAAATCACATATTAAAAATATATTTTTGCTTGAACTTTTAAAGAATTATGAGTATTTTTATAAATCTGTTCTTGCAAGATTTCCAAGCATCCATCATCACAGAGTGACACATGACTACTTCAGAGGCAAATGAATCACAGGCATATTGGATACATTAGTTCAGTTGTCATGTCAATAATTCTAATTATCCTTTAATTTTCAGAGTGCTCCTCTGCAATGAACTACTAACCTTCTAGGATTCAATCATCACTAGTACAGGAGCTCTAATTATGTTCCCAAATAACACTTTTTAAAATTTAGACTAAAATTCCACTTCAGGTACATCCTATAATGTTGTTATCAAAGCAATCTGTAAAACTCAGATGACCTAAACTAGTATTATGACAGTGAACAGAGGACAGAATGAAACCCTCATCCTTTTAAGTTTCACAGGGAATAATGCTATAAGGTCATTTATTGATGAAAATTGCTAATACAAATGCTTATGTTTGAAAGTTGAATAACCTGGTTTTTACTGCAAATCAGCTATTCCCAGCTTAAGATCACAACTCAGATACTTTAGAAATGAAAAGCAACTTCAAAGGTGACTTTACAGGATAGCGAGGATTTTCCTCTTTGGGGATATAGAAATAAAAGAAGCTATTGTAAGAATGAAATATATACTTATAGCTAAAAATGTCCCATTAGCAAGTATATCTGGGCATGAACGACGAACACCCCACTCAACAGATTCATTATCACTGTTCCTTAACAGCCTGTTTGCAGAAGACTTTGTTTCCCCTTCATTGTTACATTTACTCTGACGTAGTGCGGGGGATGAAGACTGTTCAGTCAAAACCACACGTGTTCCTTCATCTCACTTTTTGTCTGTTAGGTTTTTAACCAATCCCATCTCTAACTTCAAAAACACTGAAAAGGTAAAGTCCTACTTTAGGATCTCTCCCTCCACTATTGACAGTGGAAGAATAAAAATTAATCAGCAGGAGGTTCCTACACCAGGATGCTGCTATAATGAAGGTAATCCCCTTAATTTGCATGCTGGGAAGCTGACTAAATGAAAAAAATCCCAACCAATCAAATCAAATCAAAACAAAACAAAACAAAACAAAAAACCCAAACCAAAACAAAAAAACCAAATAAAACTCCCAATAGCTCTCATTCAGCTCTCATTTTTCCATATTTGCTGAGACTGGTCCTGCATCTCAACAATCAGAGGAATGAACAGGTTAGTTAAAAAAAGAAATCATACTGGTTTCCTTTCAATATTAATTTTGGTCTACTCCTTTTATAAAAAAAATTAATATTACAGGAGGTCTGAAGAAAAATCCCTCAGCTGCTGAAAAAGGGAGGGAGACTTTCCTATCAGCAGCTTGAAAACCTCCTTGCTACTCCTGTCTTGAGAGCTTTCAGGCAATTTTCCTGGCAGCTATCCACTGGTTGGTGTTATGAAGAAGATCCGTATGGGTGGATACAGCTATGGAACAGCTGTTGCAGAGGAGGAACTCCCCAGGGAGCAGAAAAGCAACAGAAAACTACCACGGTTTCCCTTCTAAACCCATGTTCATCTGCTGCCTTGGATGTCCTCAGCTGAAAAAGGCTGATCAGTTAGTGGATGTTGCCAATTGAAGCGCAAGCTTGTGTGCAGGAAAATCTAATAGCAGGACAAGTAAGGCTTGTCCCTTCAGCTTCTAAACTTCCTTGAAGACAAAAATGGGGGTTACAATCCTCCATCCGTGCAAGAAACACTCTGTTCCTGTCTAAATTGTTCTTCCATGTTTCCTCAATTAAATATATGTTATATACAGGTAAACACTGAAAAGTCAAAACTGATTACTTAATCTGAATCTAATTTATCCATTCTTTACCCAACTATAACGTAAAGTTATATGAGAAATTATAACAATTAGAGAAACTGTTCTGAGTAAAATATTCACTGTAGGATGCTTTTGAAAGAATGCAGAATGATGGACAGATGCCACAGATATCTGATTCTACTTTCTTTTTGCCTCATTTGATCTTGATCAACATTTATAGTACAGCCAGCCAGACATTACGTTCTCACAGTGAATTCATCAGGCTTGGAGCTAGTCCTAGGGGAATTAAGGTGTTTTTTGGGTTTTCACAGTGCCATTCATTCTCCACCTCCTCAGAGAAGTTTTGTCAGACACAACATCACTAAATATACTGCCTCATGTACCTAGTACTATTACTCAAGCAACCAGGCGCAGAGAAGATATAAAAATGCATTATTTTAGATGCCTCTGAGAACTGCCTGAATCTTAACTTCAAATTAGGGGAAAATCCAAGCATATCCCCAGTAGCTTAACACTAGTGATATCACACTGCTGCAAACAAATGCCCACACTACTGAACGTTTTACTTGGATAATGGTTATTCCTCAGAATTACATTTTCAGAAAGAGACAATCAAGTAAACCTCTGAAAGCACATAAAGCTACCTCAAAGGTTTACAAATGTGTACTGTACACATGGCAATAATTCTCAGTATATGCTGTCAGCTCCAGTAATCACTTGTATTTTCCACACACATTTGAGACACAGGGCACAACTGCCAAAATTAACTCATTTTTTGATGCTGTCAAGAGGACTGACCAAACCACTGAGGCACACAGAAAAGGAGGATGCAGTACCTCTTTCAGAGAGACGACATTATGAAGGTACATATTAATATGTGAGCCTAGATTTAATGCATAATATGAGAATTTAGGGGTTTCAGACTTGAAGGTGGAGCTATAATGTCACAAATATATCTGCTGGTGTATATGTTATGCTTCCTAACATGTTTGGTATCTGACTTTCATTTTCCCAGCTGAGTGCTGTGCATTTTAGGCTCAGCAAGTCTGTTGCCTTTGCTACAGGAATATGTCAAGGCAGGCATTAGTTTGAAAAGCAATTAAAATTGTTAATTACTGAGACTGGCATTTAAGTTTTGCCTTCTATCAGTATGAAGCAGGATGGGTAATACCTCCACTTTACAACTGACATCAAAGATATTAAATAAAGTTTCTATGGTCAGCCAGCAGATCAGGTGCAGAATCCAAAGTAGGTCTTACTCCTAAAGACCTTTACACTGGATCTTTTTTGATTTTCTAAAACTTAAAATAAAAGAGAAGCAAAAGAAATCAGGTTTCACCACTAAATAACAGATGTGAAGATACACTTGATTTCTAACACTGTTTTTCAAAAATTATTTTAGCATTTTCTGCTGAATATTAAATACACAGAGATTGCTGCACAGTTAATTAAGAGAAAAGTTTGCTACAAAAATTGTTACAGCATAATGGTTTCATGCTGATAGGGATATGCCGAGAGTGACATAAGCAAGATGGAGTAATTTATTAAGCAACAGCAGACTCCAGGCAGTGCATTTCAGGAGAATTATATCACACCTTGGGTGGTAATACAAGGAACAAGACTGAGAATTTTGAGCAGCTTTAACCATCCAAGAAGTATTATAATGACTGAGAACTGCCAAGGCTTAGAGTCTGTTTTATTACTCTTATGAAATGTAATTTACACAAGGCAAACAGTAAGATTTGCTCATTTACTGGGCATTATGAACATAATTGGCCATTACAGACCCCACTGATGACCAATCAAAATCTCCAGTTGTGACCAGCATTTTCAACAAACCAAAGCATAAGGGGATACAAAAAATGGTCCACTAGTGATTCTTTAATATAATTCATTTCATAACTTCCCCAGGTTAAGCAAAAGTATTAAGATTAAGAGAAGTGATTACACTTTGAATGATTCAGCCATTTAAAAGATATTTCCTATTAAAACAACAACAACAAAAAAAAATCTCCCTGGTCCTTTTTCATACAGACACTTCCAAGAGAAACAGAGCTTTGCATCTTTACCTGCAAATCCAAAACCCTGCCAGTCCAGTTCAGAAATACCTCCTCCTACAGAGGAAAATTCAAAGCAAAATGAGCAGAGTGGGATGAGAGAAAGACTAAGTCTTTTATTGTGTCTTTCATATTAAATATAAACCATTGCAATTTTCTATAACTTCATTAGTTTGTCTATATTCAGTCGAATTCTATGAAACTAAGTAAGCATATCACTGTATTCTGAAGCAAAATTTGAGATGCTCCTCTGAAAATAAAATCCTCTAGAACATTCTTCTGCAAGTTTTTGGTAAAAAATCATGCAGCATTTCACCTGTCTCAAAAACTGATCTATTATACAGAAAGAGTTGGGAATAGCTCTAAATCTTGAAATTCTGTTCCTTAAATCATTGATTTTCTCCAGTAATGGTGAGCACAGAGAGCTCCCTAAAGTATTTTATGACAAGAACCCCTAATAGGAAGCTAATAAGAAACCTTCAGGAGATTAAACTAGGTTTTCAGCAAATATAGTCATTTTGCCATTACAGTGAGTTGATTCAGTTAATATTGTTGAAGATTTTAGTGAAGATTTTAATAAAGTTTTTAGAAACCCCAAGTTTCTTCTCTGAGACTGCTCTCTGGTCCCTGTTCATATGGTAGGTTCCCAACATTGGCAAGTTCTAATAAGGGCAAAATTTGAGGGAATAGCAACAATACCACAGCTGAAGAGAAGGCAAGATGTGGTTGTACAGAGTAGCACAAAAGTTAGAGTAAAAACTACATAATATATCATTAGACCTGCTGAGGTAGGAAGGAACCTCTGCAAATCATCTTCTCCAAAGATGCCCTGCCCAAGCAATGCCACCTAGAGCTGCCTAGGATCTTGCCCAGATAGCTTTGAGTAACTCCAAGGATAGAGATTGCACAACCTCCCTACACAACCTGTGACACTGCTCAGTCAACTGGGCCCACAGCAGGCACCAATGCATGGGGTTGTTCCTCCCCAGGGGCAGGACTCTGCGCTTCTCTTTGTTTAGTTTTGTTGAATATACACTAACAGAAGCCTGTGAAGGAGCCACATCAATGGGGAAGAGCAGGAGAAGCAGGACCAGTTGGGTTAACAAGTGATACCCAAGAAGAACGTACAGCAATGGTGACCACCCGCTGCAGAGTGAGACAGGCAGAGAACAAAACCTGTGAGGGAGGGCTTGAGAAGCCAAGAGGAAATAGAAAGGGAGAAAGATAGGAAGCTCAATTGAAAAGGAAACTGTAACCACATTTTCTGTCCAACTGACAAAAGATAATTTTCAAAAGAAGCAAAATACAGAGCTTTAGCCACTTGGTTTTCTAGGATAAGCAAGTGGAAAAGAATAAATTCAGAAGTTGTGACACTGAATATCAACACAACTGCAATCCTTCACAATCTGAATCTCTGAATTTGCTTCATCTTTAGACATAAACAGACAACTCTGAGATAACAGATATTATCTGAACTAGTCATGCCTGAATAAGTACTTCAGAGTCAGAAGCATTTGTTTTTAATCTACAGCAGCATGGCCAAGATCACTGAACAGTCTCTGCCTTCTTAGTGGTCACAGTATATTGCAGATTCAGTAGGTATACTGGGTAGTAAGCAAAAAGATTTTTTTTTTTTTTTTTTAAATGAAGGGCTGGAGTACAGACTTAAAAAACAAAGCACTCTGCAGTTTATACACTTTTATATTACTTGAAGCTTCCCAGTTACATTGCCGCTTTATCCTCAGAACTGGCTCGTCTATTAAAAAAAATCACATATATCTCACAAAAATAATGTGTATTATTTTGATTGATCTCTGTAATGAATGAATATTAAATAAAAAGGGTAGCTTAAAATATACCTCTGTATTACCACATTCTTAAAACGGTACCTAGATTGGTCAGTGAAACATAGGGGGAAGAAATGAAAGCCAAGTTCAAGGTCTAAGTTTAAGTGATAGAAGCAGCAGTGACATTAAGTTTCAGTCTACCTTTAAGGAAGCAACCAAAAATACTTAAATTTTGCAACTGAGTATGACAGTAATCATAGACCTGCCTTCAAAAATCATTGGATTGATCTGTGTTGACTTTTGTCTATAGACAACAATGCAGTGTTTTTCTCTGGTGTTTCAAAAATTGCAAAAGGTTAAAACTTGTTAAAAATTGTGAAAGGTTAAATCTTGTTAATAGAATTTGAACAGGACATCAGGGTAGAGGCTGAACAAAAATAAAAAGGGGCACAGTGAATTAAAGCTGTTTGGTAAAATATGCAGTTTTTAACTATTTCAGAAGAAATGAGCAAAATAAGTCCTTTTCCTTTCAATCACAATAGTTTATGGGTTTCCTTGAAGAATTACTTGTATTGTTGCACCAGAGGCCTCCCTGTCTTCAGAGCCATGGCAGGTCTGGAGCCAATCTCTGTGCTTGCAATTTTTTCCTCTAGCTAGAGGAAAGAAAGAGAAGATGATGCCAGAAAGCGCTTGCTAGCTCCAAACAAAGAATCCAGGACTATCAAAGCACTAGCAATTCTTGGTTCACGCTGCTTTGTTTCTGTCAGGATATAAAAGCATCTTTGGCAGTATGTTTTGATAACAGAAATGAGTACCTTGTCATGCTTTAAATCAGCAGCTGAAAGACTTCGTAAGTGAACGTGACAGTATTTGAAATGTCCCGTGCTGCTGCACTTAAGATATGCCAATCACAATTAATAGCAACAGATTTGTTATTCCCAATCAAATAAAACCTGCAGAATTTTTCTGCTGAATGAAGAGCTGATGAGTGAAAACAGAGGCAAAATTACCACAATAGCCAGTCACTTTGTCAATGAAAATTACTTTCATTTGTCTGTATTCACAAGGGTTAGTAAACAATAATGCTTCAGCTAATAAAGTTTTTGTTATATTCAAATTGAACGTGAAATACAGGCTGACATTATAAATGGATCTCTCTTTTGCACTGGATTTCTGAGGTCTTCTGAGCCTTTATGTTTAAATCAGTCTGTAAGTTTCATATATTTTGATATCAATTGATTACCAAATGTGTTTTATTTTTCCTTCTAGAAAATTAAGGAAATGCTGTGTGTTGTTGGAAGGAGAGAGATGTATCTATAGCTTTCCCTCACTCAGTAAGAGCCAAGTGAGTGTTTTATATTATTCTAGTGGCTTCTAAGGAGTTGTGTCGAAAATCCACTTGGTAGGGTGGTAGGATCTCTCTTTCTCTGTAGATAATTACTCTCACCTTCCAAGTTCTGTGAATTACTTTTTCTAAAGTCCCACAACAGTTTTGGTGCTCCCAGATGCCATGTACCACCAGCAGGTTTTAATAATACTGAATCAAAACTCATGTCCCCCTTACTAGTGGAGTGGATGCAGATCTCCTTAAATAAATTCCTTTTATTTCTTTTTTCCTCCATCTATTGAATTCTGCTTTCTTTTTGTCACCTGATCCCACTTCTTTTCATCTAACTTCTCCATCAACTTCATGCTGAATTCAGGGCTTCCCTCTAAGCCCTCCTTAAGCCCTCATTTTCATTGAACGGTCAAACCCCTTTGCTTTGTAAGCTAACTGAGCATGTATTGAAGGACTCCCTTGTGGGCTTCTACTCTGGAACTATGACTTAGGCAACTTCAGGACACCAAGCAACACAGGCTAACTTGGATAAACAGAAGGCAAACAATTCAGATAAGAATTATTCAGATTGAAGTGTGTGATTAAGCTAGTTTTGCCTCCTTTAAACCTTTGCTGGGCAGTTTTCTATAAAGCTTTTAGGGACTAATGTTGGGAGTACAGCAGGGATGCTGAGGGTAATAAACTTATGTAAAATGACTCGCATTCATGCAGTAAAGAAACTAATTCACAAGTTCTAACCTAACAGGAAGGCAGATGTAATGAGTCTTGTTCTGTAACGGACCAACTGTTCTCTCACAGTTTAATTCCCTGAACAGGTACAATGGGAATATTTTGGACAGAAAGAAAACTTTATAAACCCACCCACATACATTCAAAAAACTTCTGTGGCTCTCAGTTGACTATGAAGTCATTGTTTTATTAAAAAAACATAAATCACAACTAACATGAAACAATCTCTTTAGCTTTCCTCATCTGGCCATCACTGTTCAATGCAAATGACAATTTTAAAAGCTATGTCTCTATGTTTATGTGTTTAAAATTATGCCTCTTGTGGAAAGCCTCAACTTCAGCCTTTCTTCTCTTTTTTTGGACAGTGACATTGATGTAGCTTTTTTTTCCCTTTTAGGAGTTTCATACTTGATTTTCATGGATACCTTTAGCTTTTATATATGTCATCTGATTGTTTCTAACAGAGAATAATGTAATTCTAAATTACATGTTGCCAGTGATGATAATACCTTTACCTTTACTATTCCATCCAAATTCAGGTTAAAATCTAAAACTAATCTGGGAATTTGGAAGCTGCAGTGTCCATGGCTCTTTGTAGAGCAGATGCTCTGTGCAATTAGAAATAGGTGTACCTGCAGTGCCAGTAGTGACTGATGAACAATTATATGCCTAAGCCAGGAAGTATTCATTCTGTTTAGTTTTCAAGTGTTATTATCTAAACTTTCTTTGTTCTTATATTAAGCTGTGTTTTCTTACGCCAATTTGCATTACAACATAACTTCTAGACCAAAATTCTAAGCAGTATACACCCAGCCAAGATCTGTCGTCCCTGATGCCTTTAGGGTACATGGTTAAAACTCTGCCAGAAGTAGATTGTGAAGGACTTGGGAATATAAGAGGAATTGGGACCAGCCTGGGCCACAGCAGATGCTAGAGGAGATTGAGAAAGCAGACAGGAAGGCCGGAGAAGCTCAAGTCTAAACATTATATGGGAAAATAAAAACAAATCAGAAGAGAGAGGGAAGAACATCAGGTACAATAAGACCATTTAGCAATGTGACAAGTCTAGTTCAAAATCCTAATCCCAGCATTTTCTATCTGACTGTGTAAGAACACAGCACTCATTAACAATGAATAATTCTCCAGCAGATGATGAGAAATACCTTTTTTTTTTTTTATCCAAAGGAAAATCATCTTTCTCTAATGACTCAACAACAAATCACAACAAACTAGCATGCAGTACTCCAAACGTGTCATGATTCCCACACTGGGCAGCCAAATACCAGGGAAACCTTTTAGCACAAGGCTTTCTGGTGCTTCCAGTTCCTTGTGGACTGTGAGAGGAAGGCAGGGAAAAGGAGGGTCTCAGTTGCAATGGGGAGGATATATAGGTTTTCTCTTGGAGGCAGAATCTCCCTCTGTCTCTTACCTTGTTGCACGAAGGATCCATACACAAACCACATGGAGTTGTAGAGAGTTGTAGATGTCATGGATCCCATCTGAAGGCGCGGGGGGTTGAGCCAGTTCAAGAGGTAGACCAGTAGCCCTACTAAGAGCACAGTGCCAGCAATGCATGCCCACAGGGAGAGGTCAAAGGGTGCCAAGCAGGCAAACATGTCCACTGTCTTCTCTGCCTTTCGAAGCAGCACGCCCACCGAGTAGTCCATGTAACGCGTTGTGAAGTCCACCACATTTTCCCTGTCAGGAGTGATGGTCAGGGCAGAGATCCCTATATCAGCTCTCTGAGGAGAGGGAGAGAGAACAACATGCGTAAGTAGAAGCTACAGAAAAGATCTCTGTTCCTCTCTGATTTATAGCAGCTAAACTTATGGGGAAGCAGATGTCAAGATCAGTGTCTTCAGCATCATATACATGAGCACAGAAACACAACTAAGGCTTGACAGAGTAGATATACCATGTGTCTTAGTTTGTGCAAGCAAACCTTACTTGGTGGACTCTGGCACATCAGGTCTCCACGCTGCTATTTTCCAAGAAATCAAAATCCTACAAATACAGGTAATACCTGAAAGAAATCTATTTTCGGTCATTTTTGTCACCCTTGCTTACTAAAGCCCTCACTGCCATTGTTGCAAAAGGCAGATTTTGTGTATGGCAGACCAAATCAGAGGGAATTAGTTGCCTGATACAGCCACATTGAATCTGATATTTTGATGATCTGATGATCATGACAAAGAACTACTACACTAGCAGCACGTGAAATTCTGTAAAACATCAATTTTGTCTCCAAAGTCTAAAGTGTAGACACTGCATGCAGTTCCTTTACTATTTATTCCTCTATATCCTCCTGATAAGCAATTTCTCCAGCAATGCCAACCAGTCCTGCAGCTACCTTGGACTTGCTTCGTGCCACTTACATTTTTTTTTTGTAATTTAAAGAACCCATTTCTGATGAAAAGAGGACGAATAACATTCCTTGATCTAGTCATTGTATTTCACAGAATGTATTAGGTCTCCAGAGACACCAGGTGCAACTACAGCAGGTGCTACTTTACTTTTCACAGGTACAATTAGAACTGCAGTGAAAACAAGAAAAGGTTACTTCAAGCAGACACATGAATGCCATTTTAAAAAACCCAAATACTGAGCACTAAGACTGTGAATTCTAGATATCTTAATATGAAAAAGAGTACTTATACTATTTAAACTGCTACTACCTTGATATAATCCCTTTTTGTTTTGCCTAAAGCAGTGTGTGGTCCTTTGGAAGGGGATGAGGAGAGCACAAAGGCTTGAAAGCACTGCATCATATTTTATTAACTCTCTTGAATTTCTTTCTTCTTGCCCAAAGAAGGCAGAGCTTAATTTCCTTAGAAATGTGATGAGAAATATTGAGTGGCAAGGTATGGCAGCTGAAACTGATTAGAAAAATGTGTAAATCAACTGGGCTGTTTTAATGTGATGTGCAAAACACCCTGCAGCCCATAGTAAAAACATACTTCTAATCACAGCCCACTTAAGACTTCAGTTTAAATGATGTTAATTTAAGTTTATATTGATTGTTCATTGGATTGAGAAAGTGGTAGAAGATAGCTGGAGGTCTGATGATTTGTACAAAAAAGTGTTTGAAAACACTGATTTGCTTAAAAGCTATGAATTGGAGCTTCAGCTTTAATATGTGTGTTAGGTTCTCTAGTGTCATAAGTGAAGCTGTGTTGATGAGCAGAGCTGAAAGCATGGCTTCGTGAATTCACTTATGTCCTTTCCTAAAAAATTTTTGTGAGTGATGATATAACTGTCCTTTCCCCATGGGCAGCAGCAAACTCAGTCAGTAATTAGAGTTGTCCATGGAAACATTCAGGTTATCTGAGTGTCTCTATCCTTTCATGATAAAACTTCTGGTCAACGAGTGACTGCAGTGACTCACAGTATCTGCTAGCAGTCAAGTCCTAGCTCCAACAAGCAAAATGCAAAGCAGTCAGCCTCTTAACTGTTTTCCACAACTGTGACTATAAATATATTTTTAAAATAATTCATAAATTTAAAAGTCCCATAATTATCAAACAGGAAATTATTACTGTATTTAATGAATAGCATTGATTTGGGTTTTTTTTTCCCTGAATGTATACCAAAAAGCCAAAAAGGAATTCAGGGTTAAAGGAGGACACATATTCTAGACATAGCTTCTGCTCCTTAAGTTTAGCTGGGGTATCAATTATCAGCATGTTACTAAAATATTTTCCTACCACACTAGATCATTGTGAGTTACTACTTGAAGTTGCATTGATTGTTGTAAGATGCTTAAAGATTCTCCACTGAAAAGCAACATACACAAGTAAAAATACTTTTACCAAATAATAGTTTACTACATGACTAACAGAATTTGTTTCTGCTTCCCCCCACCTTTTATAGTGAAATTTTTTTTCTATGAAATACACTGAAGAGCATTGCATGAAAAAAAAAACAAAACCAGATCACAGGGTATTTACAGAAATACCAGTTCTACTTTGCATCTCTGGGAAGTAGCCTCTCTACATTCCCCAGCATTATGGTTCCACTCCAGTTATCAGCCAGCTATGACAGTGGAACAGTAGTGTCCTAATGGAAATGTTGCATTGCCTTTGCTATACTGCAGCAACAAATGGGATACAATTGTCTTGTTACTTTATATGCTACATATATAATTAAGGCTTTGAGGTGACCTGATTGCAGTCTCCCAGTACCTGACAGGAGCCTACAAGAAGGATGGAGAGAGAATTTTTTACAAGGGTGTGTAGTGACAGGACATGGGGGAATGGCTTCAAACTGAAAGAGAGTACGGTTCAATTAGATATTAGAAATACTGTGAAGGTGGCGAGGCACTGGAACAGGTTGCCCAGAGAAGATGTGGATGCCCCAGGTATCCCTGCCCACAGCAGGGTGGTTGGAACTAGATGATCTTTAAGCCATTCTATGATTTTACATCTCTTTACTTCTTGAGAGGTACTAAAGTAAAAAATAGAAAAGAGAGAGTTAAGTGCCAAATTCTTAGTACTACTGGGTTCAGGTGTTAAAAAAGAAGAAAAAAAGGCTACACTGAAATATGATAACTCATATTCTTAACTTACTAAGTTGGATCATAAACACCAATTTACCACAAAGCTATTTGTTTAGCACAAAACCAAGCTTAAGCTTCACTTGATATTTGATTTACTGATGATAAGCATTCTTGATTACATACAGATTCTGCCAACTTGTTTCAAAATTGGAAGTTGAAAAAAATTAAATACTTGTCATTAACATGTCAGATTGGATCAGAGAAGACATCAGTTTGAAGAAGTAAAGGTTCACTTATTGCTTCTGAGATAGAAAGGCAAATGCATGCAATTATGTCAATATTTAGATATAAACCTGCCAATCTGAATTACAAACATGTATAGCTCTTCACTCACTAAGTTTCTGCAGTGCCAAAATCAACCAACTACAATATGCCTTACACATTTCTCATGAATGAAACTGTGACTTCTGAAACTGACTGAAAAAACAGCAGAGGGCATTGTTTTGCTCTGTGTGACCTGCTTAGGAATTTATACTTATCTTCCTCAGCAGGAGTTCTCCTGAGGCCATTGTAGAGCAACATGACCAGAATCAGAAAATCCAAAAGAAATGACCAAAAGGGTCTGATAGCATTGTTACTGGTGTCACAGAACCAACTTATCTGCAAAGCCTAGAAATCCCTGAAACCTCCCCAATCTGCTGCTTAAGCAAGCACATCTCGTACACATGGAAAGCAATCTTCTGATGATTCCTGTGGTTCATGATCAGGAACAGGGAAAATAAATGAATCTACTCTAAATTTCTCCTGCGAGGTCCTTCATTTTATCCATTTCGAATGTTAAATCAAGTTTCAACAAGTGCTAGAAGCAATAAATCACAGTCCCACATGTTACACAGTCATTAATATGGACATGCAAAAACTAATCAGAGAGACATTGCTAGTCAAGTTGACACACATATCCAAAGAAAAATACTCACTTTGTCCTCCCTTTATGCGTGCTTCCTTCTTATGCTACTCCCCTTAGGAAGGTGCAATAGAAAAAGAGCCTCATAAGAGGCTTCTACTTCGCTTGCAGTTTCTCTTAGAAATGATTAAGCATGTATTTAATTTTCCTTTTCGGATGGACCTGACTGGAATCAGGAAGTTTTCCCTGTGCTATTTGCTGCCTGAGGGCTCCTCATTGGAAAAATAATAAATCCTAGCAATCAAAGTAGGATGGTGAAATGTGGAAAGTAATGGTTAGTGGATGTGAATATCACCAGAAAGCCCAGAATCATGCTGGAAAGCCTACTGTTCCCTCCCAAATGTGGTATTAGCCACTTTTCCTACTTGTCCCACAGGCTTATCCCTCAAGCAATGTGGATAGAGGGAAACTAGGGGAATCACTGTGAAAAGGCACAAATAATTAACAATAAGAGAAAGAACTGTTCTGCTCCTTTGAGACGGTTTCAGACTCTCCACAAAAAGCTGCTGCTCTCTGAGCTAATCCTGTTTGTGAGATGAAGCTCTACAGGATGCAATGAGAGTCCCTATTATTTGACAGGAAAGTGACAAGAGCACCACGTGCTTCTCTCAAACAGCGTTTATTCTCTGAAGACCACCTGGTTCAGGTGCTTAGCAGACATAAAGCTTAACGTAGCATGGTTACATTCGGTTTATTTTGATGAGAAAAGGTGTATGGACCAAGCGTGTACCTAATATAGGTCTCGACAATGAAAGGACTGGAGGCTTGAATCAGTTTCTAAGTTCAAATTAAAGACCGATTGCTTTGTTCTGCTGAGTCCAGCTCCTATTTTAACAGCCAACAGAAACCTTGCCTTCCAAGCTGGAACAGAGTGAACTTGGCATAATGTCATGTCTGCAAAGCCAGCTGTAGACCCAGGGCATGTACTTGGCACAGCTGGGCTTCTGCCCTGCCATCCAACTCAAGCGGGAATGCTGCAAACAAGATCAGCCCAGGACTGCTCTCACTGATACCAGAACATGCACCAGAGACTGCCACATGCTGAATATGGATAATGCAAATGGTATATATTGGTCTGGATTGCAGAAATCATGTACTTGCTACGGCAACTGCTATTTCATTTGGCATATCTTCTGTTGTGGCCACAGACACCCCTCTCAGTGAGATGCTCCCTGCAATTGCTCTCTACGAGTACCTGAAAAGAAGCTGTAGTAAGGCAGGGGTTGATCTCTTCTCCCAAGGAACAAGTAATAGAACAAGAGAAAATGGCTTCAAGTTGTGCTGGAGTAGGTTTGGATTGGGTATTAGGAAAACTATTCACTGAAAAAGTGGACAAGCATTGGAACAGGCTGCCCAGGGAAATGGTTGAGTCACCTCTCTGGAGGTACTTAAAGGACAAGTAGATGTGGCACTTGGGGACATGGTTTAGTGATGGCCTTGGCAGTGCTGGGTTAACAGTGGGACTTGATCTTTAAGGTCTCTTCTGACCTAAACAGTTCTATGAGTCTATGCATGCAAAAAGAGAAGGCAGCTCTTTTCCCTTACCCTTGAATGAGACTTGTCTTTTGCAGAACTCATTTCTGGCTGACACACTAACAGGCAAAGAGCACTCCCACTGTTTCTGAAATTCCTCTACTTGTTGGCCAGACTATCTTGTAAAACTTTGTTGGGAAAACAAGGAAACACTGTGTTTCAGACAGGTTAGACCTTTCTCTGCTCTTTTGCTTTCCCTTATAAAGTTGCCAAGCAGATAGAGATTTGAGTTTTGGGAGCAGAACTTGGTTCACAGTAAATAAGAAAGCCGCCTTTCAAGAACAGCTTGCACTTGTTAAGGGGTAGATATACACTGGCTGCTCTCTCAGAGGTTCTCTTTTGCCTTAAGAGCAACAGAGAATGGGAGAGGACACAGTGAAGTTCACTGTTAATTATTTCTATAAGGGTAAGGAAGATGAAAACTTATACACTGACATAGTAGTGGGAAAACATGGTTTATGGATTCCAAATGCAGTCCCATTATGTCTTCATACTTTATAACTCTACAGAAAGATTTCATATCCATTAAGACTAATTTGCAGCGAAATTATCACAGACTGGTAAATCTGTTGCACTCATGGCACCAATTTACAGATCTGCATGATTACCACCTCAAGTGAGCTATTAGAGTTATTTGAAACCCTGCCTAGCAAGGGGACAAGAATGCCATACACATTTTTCCAGTGAGGCATTTCAGTTGTTATGAGTTCTGTCCTGTCAATCACTCACTGCAAATAAATAAAAAGTATTCTAGGTCCACTTCCAATTCCAGAGCCATCGAGGACTAAAACCCCTCTAGCTTGTGTTATGCAGTGGCCTGCTGAGTACTGTAGAGAGTAGGGTACAGGATAACATCAGATATGGAAGCAAAGAAAATGGTTAAAAGATAAATCAGTAGCCCATTGTGGTGTTACGTCTCCTAAATTAGACAACGGATTTTTAGTTGTGAAAGTTTAGAAGACGAAGGAAAATGTACTTGGCTAAGTGTTTCCAGCTTACCATCTATGAACAAACAATTCCACCCTCCAGTTTCATACGGATATATGGAGATGGCAAAGGAAGCTTATTACTACAGGATAGATGTATGAAATGTGCATAGGTAGAGCTTCCTGCTGCTCAGGAATGCAGCACCGTTTAAACCTACCACTAATTTTTAAACCATGGGGATAGTATTTTTTACTTTTGTCTTTTTTTCTTTTCTTTTTTTTTTTTTTTTTTAATTTTCTTTACTGCAAGACTTGTTTCCACCATTTTGCAAACTTTCAGCTGAAGTATTTAATGCTTAGGTCCTGTATCTGCCCATGTTGCTCCTTACTGTTTGCCGTGCTTATCAATTAAATTCCATCTGCAGGTTTAGAAAAACCCTTCTATAACCAATATGTAAGTTATTTACATGAATACCTACTGCAGTTATTTAAAGAAACACAACAAGTGTAAGTCTCTATAGGTGTAAAAGCTGCCTCTCCATGTAAACTTAGACCAAATAAAACACATCCATTCATGGTACAAATGAGGCACCAGCAGAAGAGAGTCTGCCTAGCCTTTTCTCTCTCAATGGGAGAAACTACAAGCACATAAGATGTGAGAGGCGGGGGGCGGGGAGGAAAAATATTGCATATGTATTTGATTTAATTTATTTATGATATAATATTTAAAATTTAATGTAAAATTAAGTAGACCAAATGGTTTATTAATGGCAGAATAGAGAATATATTACTCTTGCTTCATAGATCTACATAATGTGTTATTATATAATAATAAAACATTTTCTGTTGATTATATACTTCATGTATTCATCACCCCAACATTTTTCTAAGTGCTAAACATTATTTATGTAATGTATTGCTAATAACTGCAACACCAATTCTTCCTCTTTTGAACAACCTCTTCAATGCATTTGTGTCAGGTCTTGCCAAATTAATTAGGACGCAGTGCATCCCATTATTTGACTGCATTTAGATTTTACTTTGGTTGGAAAAAAATGATTGCCTTGATTCTTAAATAGTTACTACCAAGTGCTATTTCCAGCTTTTTCTTCACTGCTCAGTGCACACTGTCAAAGGCTGGCAACATGCAACAGACAAAGTGCTACCAATGTCTCATTAAGAAAGGTTACTGGCTGATGCAAACAGAATATACCATGTATTGCTTGGCTTTATCACATGACCTTACTAAGCTGTAAATAAGCTTACCTTAAATACCAGTTCTCCTATCAGTCCATTCCATGATCCATCATCCTGAGGACTCCCATACTTGTGATCCGGTGCAACGTAAATTTCATATTTAAAGCCAAGATAAGTAGCCAAGGATTCCAACACGTCTATTGAGAAGCCTTGATACTTCTTCGGTTTTCCCAGAACATTTTCAGATACCATGACAAAGGGCTCTTCCTAAATAGAAAACAAAGGCAGAAACTGTTAAAACAATTACAGGCCACATTTGGGTGCTGGGGTTTTTTTAAACTAAAGGATAAACTACTCAAATACTGTTTATGCACAACTTTCCTACAATACTTTGTTAGTAGTGCTGCTTGCACTTTGCAAAATACTATTTCATTATGGATTTACTTCAACAGATAAATTTTATTCCCTATTATGCATTTCAGCAATAAATCTTCTGCTGTAGCATTACAACTGAAATGGTTTTTTGTAATGCCTTCTGACTGCACTTATGGTTGGCAGGACTGATATACACTCAATGGCTGGCCATAAATAAGGAAGAATCTCCAGTGCTGCCATTTTCCACTAGCTGGGCAAACACTGATCTAACACAACCACTACTTTGTGTTGTAAGGAATGAAAAACAGGGCAAAACAGAAACATGTATTGCGCTTGTCCTTCTTCTGTAGTCTGAATCTGAATATATGCCAGTAGAATTTAAATAGTTCTATCTAAAGAGAATCCATTTGATTAGTTTAGGGACAATCAATTATGGGACCCAAGTTTGTCTGTAAGAATGATTGGTGAATATTTATCTAAAAGATGACCATAATAAAGGATGCAAATAGATACTGAAAGCTGTAATTGGTTGGTCAGATTTTCAAACACCATGCTTTTCTTTTTATTTTCCTTAAGATCTGTAATAGTTTTCTCTATTTTGTTATTAATATTTCTGATAAAATTTCCTCTGCTCTGTTATTCTCCCTGTTGCATAATTAATTTCCAGACATTCTCCTGCACTTCTTTTTAAAATGCTACACAAAAAGAGACCATATTTCTAAGAACAAATATATATGTATTTGCCATAGGTGGATTTCACTTATGTTCTTTATTTTCCCTTAAAACACCTGTCTGATGTAAGTAGAGCAAAAGTGTTAAATCTTCCCCAAAAGCATGTAGGCACCACAACACTTAGGTGGGTTTTTTTCATATCTTCCTGTTAATTCTTTACATGGTGCTGTAACTTCATATGAGTTTATCAGAAACATCTATTCTGAGGTGCAAAAAAGTTAGTTCTTACTTGCCATAGCTTGGCCTGGACAAGTACATGAAACCACTCCCTGACCACTTTGTCCTAGTCTGCAAAATTCACAAGCATACAGAAGAAAACAGAATTGATTTTTTTTGTAGTACTTGTGGCCCAAACATTAATTGTATATACAGTGACATTTTCATTAGTGTTTAAATGACTTCTTTATTACTCTGCTACTCATCTCTGTCAAAGATTTTGAACCCAAAATACTTTTCACAAATTTTTGCTAGTACTATACCTCACTAATATTTTCAGTTTGTTAGAATGTCCTTCTACATGAACAGGTATCATTGAATTGTAGGCAGGATGTTCTCAGAATAAGACTGCACTGGCAGGATGTTCTTTTCTGACTGCAGGAAATCCAGAAAAAAAACCAATCCCAAACAAAAACAAACACCAAACCAAGCAACCAACTCCACCCCTGATCAAAAACCCCCAAAAACCCAGAAGGGTTGACTATCTCAAATTATTATTTTCTAGTTGTCAGATAGAATTTCTTTCTTTCATATTATCCAAGGTCAGTGAAATTGACTGAAAATGAAGGAGAGAACATGCAAATGAATTTTTGAAGTAGTTTTTCAGTGCCTGGGTTCCAAGAACACTGAAGGAATTGAGACTAAGTTGATAAAAGCTTCTCCTAAATGAAAACACAGAGTGAATTCAGCTTTGCTGATCAGCTGAATGAGAGATTCCATAAACACAGACTCAAAATTACTGAAAAAAAGTGTCTCTGCAAAAAACATAAAGATAGTAGTTTATCAATCTAAACACATCATGTGCAAAATTCTAAAGATTTGTGTGTACAAAGCATGTTTTAGAAGTTTATGATTTTCATATTAGAAAAAATTAATTTTTATCACATCTAAGTTATTTAGAAGATAGTTGCTCATGAACTGATTTTCAATCCAGTTACTTAAAAAGCAATTGCTCATTGCACTGATTTAAAAGCCTGTTTAAAATGCAGTTTGTAACAACTAGTATCAGTCTTTTATTAAGCTACGTAATACTGTTTGTTGTTGAGAGATTTGCAAAAAATCCCAGTGTCCAGTGTTCTACATACTTAACGAAAGAGTCAATCAGCTTTATGCAAAGCAACTAACACTTCCCAATTTCTGTTGAAGCCTGGAGCACTAAAATATTTAACCATATTCAAAACTAAACAAAACCAATCTACTGCTATGACTTTTTTTTTGTGTAATTGTTTCAATTTCTCAGAAGGCTTAAAAGGAAGACAAAAATATTTGTCTTGATTCCCCCTCCCCCACCCCCCAATACATGCTGCAGGCTGACACTATCCCAGTTCTTTTTTTTGCACCGGAAGTGTTCTATGGAGCATATACATCCTTATAATATTGATGTTAAAATGACTGTCTCCATCCTCGAGAAAGTTAAACTTGTAGAAAGAAAATACACAAAACCAAACCACTCAATGTTTCTCACCTACTGAACATAAAATTAATGAAGACAAAAAATGAGCCTGTAGAAAGGAGGAGTCAAAAACTGATGAGCTAACTGATGAATTTGGAGGTGGAAAAATTCACCTGGATGATAAAGATTCCATTCCACCCGAATAAATTCAAGAAAATCCTGACACACTTTCTCTCCAAAGCAAGTGTTAATTTAATTCAGCCTGTGTAAGGAGGTATTTGTCAGAGAAGTCATACAACTGCCATCCTTGGAGATACTCAAAACTGACTTGGGCACTGCTCCAACAACCTGCTCTAACATTAACCCCCTCCTTCACACAGTTGCCACCCAACGGTGCCTTCAAACCTAGATTATTCCAGAACACAATGAAGTGATCCAATGAAGGCCACTGTTCTGGCTTCTCCTTTTCTTCCTTTTGGAGGCACTTCTCTAGGGGACTTATGAACCTCTGTGGGGCACGAGTAGACTTCAAAGCCTGTCAAGTCAGGAAAGTCTGAAAAAGCAAACAAGTCACAACATTCATGACTGAGGACGGAAAAAAAAATAAAGAAACTGATGGAGAGATCTCCCTTAACTTCTTGTTTTTGCAAGATGGATCATCTGCCTTACTGGACCCCATAGCCGTTTGGTATATTTAGGGCATGGTTCTGCATCCAGCATCAATGGTGATCCTTTAAGAGAGGAGCTACTTTCATTCAACTTGACATCCAACCTGCCTCCTTGTCAACTGAATGCAGCACCACTAAGCCCATGATAAGGGCTCCTTCTCCAAATGGCTCCACAGTATCAATGTCTGGTTTCTTCCTGGGATCTAAGCTGTGCTGCCCTGACACAAAGGAGGACGGGCACCACGCAGCCAATACTAGCTGCAGCAAAATGAATGTCAGGAAACAGGTAAAGTTTATATTGGGTGAAGCTGTGCATATTGCCTTTCACAGCTGGAAGGGAACAAAGTCTGGTTTCAGAGTTGACTGTCCCTCCGTGAGCAAGAGAAACTGCAAAATGCCAGCAGACTAGCACATCTTAGGAAGGATAAAGGCAGGCCCAAGGTTAAGGCAACATGACGTGAAAAAAGGAAAGCGTTGGAAAAGATGACATGATAGTAGAAGTACTTTGGAGAAGCAGCTCAAGAAAATGCTTGTCTCCATTAATTTGCCTATTATGACACATTTTAAGGAAGAAGCCATATATTAAGATTGACTCAGGTTAACAACATGCTACATATTAAGACTATAATTTAACATCCTACTCCCCTCCTAACGCAAGAGTTCAGCTGATTCTTGGCATTTTTATTCAAGTAGTTCTACTACTCAGCTATTACAAATATTCAGTTTTTGTCTGATTTCCAAGGATCCATACAAATGTCAGAATAAGTGCTGGAGTAAGACTGTAGAAGCAGAAGTGAGGGAAGCACAAATAATATACCCTTTATGGTATCAGGAATGGCTATACATCTTACCCACACCTGTTTTCAGATATTCAACACAATACTATTTGAACACATTTCACAAATTAGGGTTTATAACTGAGCTACTTGTTGAGTAAGAGGAGTTACCATCACCATTTTCTACATGCAGAACTGAAATGCACAGATTTCATGACTTGTAGAGCTGAGAAGTGAATCCAATCACGATGGGTCAGGGACAAATGCTTTAAGCGTTGACTGTTTTCCCTCTATCTTATTTGAATGCACTAAGACATTTGTTCTTACATATGTACCTGTGTTTTGGTGAACCGTGAGTGTAAAGGCAGGAAAACCAATAGTGGAAAGCACAAAGAAGAAAGAACAAAGGAAGATGGGATCAAAAAATGAGGTGTCTAAACCTGGTGAGAGAAAGTCTTACTCTTGAAAAGACTACTTACCATGGTAGAACTGCAAGTGGACAACAAAGATTCTATGGTGGCCTAGTCCAGGGAGAACTGATAGCAGAGAAACATAGGCACAAAAAGGAAGGTCACACATCCAAACTCCAGCTCTCAATCCCTGCTCTGAATTTTACACAGTGGGAAGTAGGTGGTAGAGAATTTATTTTGTTTTATTTTAAACACATCAGTGGAAATCAAAGGTGGATAATACAGAGCTTGGAGCAGTCTAGATTCAAGATTAGTAGAAGGTAATGCTGCACGTTGTTGCTTTTTCCAACCAGATAAAGGGCTAACAGTTTTGCCTACTCAGGATTTGGGTTCTGGTCCATGTAAAAATAAAGTAATTCAAGGTTTGCTAAGAGCTTTGAGAATCTAAGATTAAAACTATAAAATTTAGTTTTTACTCCTCTGAAATTCGCAGATATAACCACAATTTGGATAAAACAGCTGATCTGAAACAATCTTTTTATATCCTTTACCAGACCACCTAATAAAGTTAAAAATAAGAAAGAAGAGAAAGCTTTTGGGCAGAGAAGACCTTCACATTTGAAAACAGAAGGAGCAATACTGAAGCTAAGTATCAGCAAAAAACCCCAATTAGACTGAGTTTAACTTGGTTATGTTAATTAATTAGACAATCAAAGAGAAACATTTGTTTGTAACTGTGTCAAGCAATAAATTTAGTCCTTAGAGGAGACAGGGAGGAAGAACAAGAGACTGATTGCTTCTCAGAAGTTCAGAGACAACTTATATGTAGGGTAAAAGTGTGTCCCTAAACCCAGTGCCTTTATCTGGGATGATTTTTAGCCACTAGACTAGTGACTTGCAATTCAAAGTTTTAATAATGATATTTTAATTCCTCAATGAAAATCAGGTTTAGGAGGCTCAGTAATTTTGTATAGATTCTTTCTTTTGGACAAATTACAGAAAAGTTTATGGCAAGAACAGAAAAAGCACCATTCAGATCTTAAACTCAGCACTCTAAATACATGAGAGGTAGAAAAAGTTGAATTCAGCAGCCTGTTTACAATGGTCTTACCCCAACTGTTAATGATTTTATGTGCACACCACATCATTATGGTACCATTGAATAGGCAATAAGGCAGATTTTCTCTGCAATTACAAGGGTGGATTCTATGGCTTTAAGTTGATATTTATTTCAGGATAGAAATTATATGGAGCTAGAATGCACTGCTTCCTGCACCCATTTATGAGTCTTATAGTTGCTCTGGATATAAAAATGCTAAAAAAATGCTAGGACGTATTTTACAAATGGAAAAGCAAAAACAAAAGAATGTTTTTAATTGTTTTCTTGGTCAGTTGAATCCTCTTTGCCCCTTAGCACAGACAGAAAAACTTCCTAGCCAGGAGGTTATACAGAAAATATGAAGTGAAGAAAGAGTTATTTGCATTTTAGGCCAGAGAAACTGATTATGGCTGGGATTTAAAACACAAATGGGAGCCTTATATGCTTCTACTCTGTCTGGAAGAATTGTGTTCAGTTTTGGGCCCCTCACTATAAGAAAGACATTGAGGTGCTGCAGTGCATCCAGAGAAGGGCAATGCAGCTGGCAATGGGTCTGGAGCACAAGCTTGCTGAGGAGCATCTGAGGGACCTGGGGTTGTTTAGCCTGGAGAAAAGGAGGCTCAGGGGGACATTATTGCTCTCCACAACTACCTGAAAGGATGTTGTGGCAAGGTGGGGGTTGGTATCTTCTCCCAAGAAACAAGCTATAGGACAAGAGGAAATGGCCTCAAATTGTGCCAGGGGAGGATTACATTGAATATTAGGAAAAATTTCTCTACTGAAAGGGTTGTCAAGCATTGGAACAGGCTGCCCACGGAAGTGGCTGAGTCCCCATTCCTGGAGGTACTTAAAAGACATTTAGATGTGGCACTTGGGGACATGGTTTAGTGGAGGACTTGGCAGGGCTGGGTTAATGGATGGGCCTGATGATCTTAGAGGTCTTTTCCAACTTAAATGATTCCATGATTCTGTGAAGAGAGGTAATTATATGGGTGGTTAGAATTCATAAAGCATATGAAAATGACCTCTGAGTATACTCATCAGAAATTTCTGAACACACTGGAATATAATACTTTAATATTGACACTCTGTATTCATTAAATAGGACTCTGTATTCATTAAATTTTCTCTTTTTCTCTACTGAAAACAGAGAAAGAAAAAAACAGAAGCAAGAAATGAAGCTCAGTTGTGTGCAAGATTGTCAATCTGTGCTTGACACTGACTCTAGAAACAGTGGACAGGCATATTAAATGATTTGCATAGCCCAAGCAGAGCTTTGGAAATCTCATGAAGTAAATATTTGCTGTGAAGCTTTAAAAACTCCCATTACCTGCAAATGTTAGGAAACTGCTCCCCAAACTGAAATACACTCTTGTTACTAAATTTCTCAACTCCCTTCCAACGGCTGCTGGATGACCAAGCACTGTAACCAACCAGTATAACCAACAAGAAGCACTCAGTCTCATAAATTACAACCAAAACATTTTCAAGCACAGGGTGATATTGTCTTGTTGCTGGGCTCAATCTCCTTTGCCTTGACTCATAAAATAATTACCACCCCTCCCCCCTTTTAAATGCTAGCCATTTTGGATTTCCCTCCCCAAAAGGTTTCAGGGAACTATGCAGCCCAAAATACTTAATTTCCTCAGGTGCTTTATTGACCTCTGTGTTTGAGATTTGGCTAAGGACAGCCCAGCAGCTTGTTATTTTTTAATTGAACAGCAATGTACATAACTTCATGTTAGAATCAATGACCAAAATTTAATTGAAACATTTCACTCTCTCATTACAGAAATTTTCCCACTAGCAAGTTACAAAAGTTGCTGCAAAACATAAAACAGACTCCAGTCCTTAATAAAACTAAAACAAAGATGAAGGTTTCAAATCTACAAAATCTTGGATAATTAAATCCTACTCATTCAATATCCTATTGTGCCAATGGGCTGCATAACAGTATTGGCACTGAAAATCACTGTTCTCAGACCCTGTGCTTTTCAAACAGATTGAGTAGAAAGTAGTCATTTGTACTAACAGAAAAGCTGCCTTGTCTGCACCAAGAAGCCAGTTCACAGCTCAGAAACTGAATACAACATTAGGGGTATTTAATGTTTGGTGTTTGTCTACCATTATTCTTACGCACATATGTAGTCTGTCACTTTTTTGATAACAGTTTTATTGTCATCTTCAACAAAACACCAAGTTTGTTCTTTCAGCAGCAGTACTTTAAACAACATTTTTTCCCTTGAATGAAAGTGTAGCTTCTGAATTTACTATGCTCTTTAGTTTAGAGCTATTTAGAAGAAATGAACAAAAAACACTAGCCCCCCTTCCCAATTCCTCCCATTGCACTGCAATGGGACGAAAACATCTTTCAAAGCAATCTATGGCATTGGTCTATTAAGATGCTGCCAAGCTTTGTGTATTGATTTTAAATCACAATAACTTAATGCAGGTAATAGCTCTTTCTGAACCATGATAGTTACATGATAGGAATATGGATTGAGACTGGAATTGATTGGAGTGTTTTACAGTATGTCTAAACAGAACAAGAGTAGCTTTAATGTAGCTAGTTCAGGTACTTGAATTAGCAGGAGTGTAGTATGGGTATATAACCTGCTGGGAGCTGCATTATATTTCTTCCAGTGGCTTTGCAAGAGGTCCTATTCATAAGGAGCTCTGTCATGCAGTTCACCTCTTTTTCTGTCTTGCATAGTATGGAAACATAATTACAATCAGAGTAAGAACCTCTTTCTTTTTAAAAAGTCAGATTCCCTGTGTGTTCTGTGAACTATATGAATTGCTCTGCAGTGCAAATATGCCCACAGAGCAGAAGGGTAAGGGTCAGTGCGAAGATAAGAGCTAAGGAGCCCTGAGAGGTAACCCTTGACATACAGATGCGTTAAAAACTGGTCCTACCAGGTTTTGCATTGCACCTACCTCACTGTCAAGCTGTGGCCTGAGCCAGGTCCCAAAACACTTGAGTTGCCTCATCTAGTATATAGTACCTGGTACTTTAGAAAAATGGATTGAATATTTTAATTGAAAACAAAAGGGGCTAGGTTTCCCAGCAGGCTATGAGATTAAAGCTTGTCAAACAAATGATCACAGTTGGCATGTGCAGTGTGAATCACTATAAAGTTTATGACGTGTTTTAACACAAGCTAGGTAGCTCAAAGGGACATAGGCCAGCTATTAAAAAAGGTCTGTGCTCAGTCAAGAGCAATTTAAATTTGGCCCTTGTACAGGGGTGTGGGGAGGAAGAGGAGTGGAAAGACAGGCTCCATCTCTATCAAGAAATAATAGTTTCTGCTGTTATAATGATGATTTTAATTATAACTATTTTGAGGAAATCTCATCATAGTACAGTACCACTTGAGAAAAAAAAAATCTAAGTATTTTCCAAAAGAAACCCAAATGCAAATGTTTGCAGAGAAAAACTGAATGGGAGTACTAGGGAGGAGGAGGCTACACCAACCCCAAATTTCTGGCTAAGCCAGGAATACCTAATCAAGGCACACACTGCCCTGACAGGTGCTTGTGCACCTGTTAGGGTGCTGAGTTATCAACATTGACCAGTTACAAGGCAACAGCTGAAATGGCTCCTGTCCCCATTTTCTGCTTAGTAAAGTAACCCTAAACAGGGCTGGCAACCCTTGGAAGAGAAGTAGGGAAGATGGCTGAGAACAGGATGCAATTTAGGAATCTTATTTTTTTTCTATCTCTGTTTGTGAGTCATCATTTTCAGCCCAAGGAAGAAAAGGAAAAATTCCACTCCTGTCTGCTTTTTTGTTTTAATACTGGCACTGTTTATGCAATGATAAAACAAACTTTTAAGTAGGGCCTTTTGCATTAGAACAAGGGGTATGCTTTTAAACCAAAAGAGGCTAGATTCAAACTAGATGTAAGTAATTTTTTTTTTTTTTAAATGAAAGTGGTGAAACACTGCAACAGGTTGCCCAAAGAGGTGGTGGATGCCCCATCCCTGAAACATTCAAGGTCAGGTTGGACAGGGCTCTGAACAACCTGGCCTATTTGAAGATTTCCCTGCTCAGTGCAGGGGTTTGCACTAGATGGCCTTTAAAGGTCCCTTGCAACCCAAACTGTTCTCTGAGCCTATGTTTCTATTCTATTTTAAATTTTCAATTTTTTTTTTTTTCATTAAGCACCCAAATATATTAAATTCATTGATGTGAATGTAACATTGGCATGCTTTCTGCTTATATGGAGGGGAACAGCATGGCCAAGTATTTTTGAAATATTTTAACTACAGCACACATGGTATACACTAAATGGTAAATACATGGTATATAAAAAAATACATTACTAAGTTATAGTATATAGAGATTTTATGGCAAACTCCAGATACACAGCTTTTCTGACATTCAAACTCCAGTGCATCAAAGAAGGATATATCCCTTACTGGTAAATGAGTGAAATATGTGTGTTCAAAACACAAATACCACAACTGATGAAGACAGTCAATGTTTCTTAGCCTTACCACCTTCTGAGGCATTTCTGCTGCAGTAAGAAATTCATTAGGGTGCACTATAGTCCAATATGCCAACAAGGCTGATAACACAGAGCAATACATAATTTAGTATAATACTTGCCTAAACTAAAATTATTTTTCTTAAAAGACTGTAGGCTCTGGTGCAGAGAAAGCACAGCTGATGGGATGAAGAAGGTTTGCAGAAGTCTACACAATTCAATTGTTAAAATGGGGTATGGGATCAGGACTTCATGAAAAAAGTAATCACCAAAAAAATGGGAGAAAATAGAAGAGGCATTATCTATGAGATTATTCTACACTATTAGAAAATATTTATTCAATATTTTATGAGGTATCCTGCACATAGTCTTTGCTGCACTTGATCTTCATTTTAAAGTCATTCACTGATGTTTTAGTCTTGTCATTTTTTATCCTTTATCATTTCTGACTGTTTGTTCCTCTGCATAGGCTTAAACATTGTCTTATTTCATCTTTATTATGCCTGTCCTTTTCCCAATCACTCTGAAAGCTACCCCAGCTTCTTGGTTGGAAAGAACTTTTTTTTTTTTTTTTTTTTGTACTTTATTTAAACCAGTGTTGGAAGTCAAATCCAAAAGACAGTTTCAGCTTTTCAAACCAGGCCTCAGCTTCATATCTTACTTTTCATCTTCTCTCTGAGTGGTAAGTTCAATAGAAGAAGGTACTGAAGATGTAGACCTCCTGCCAGCTCATGTCCCTAAAGACATTGTCTGCTTTCAAGTTTCTTTTTTTCCTAATCTGGGCAACAAATGCTCATGAATTTAATGCCAGCTGCCGAAAATTAAACTAGTCCACACATGGTAACATTTTCCATGGTGTAAATGATGGTGGTTTAGATTTGTTTTGGGGTTTTTTGCTATGCTTATCTACCCTTCTGCCAGTCTTGTCACTACATCATATCCCTCAGTGCCCACCTGGCGCCAAGGGTCACCAAACTGCAGCTCCATACAAGTAACCTAGGTAATAATTCTCAATAAACAGTGCATAGGGATGTATGGCAAAGAATAATTCAGCATGGCTTGCTATTATGTTTCTTTCCTTCACCCTGCCTGCATTTTTAGAATCCTCTAGGTATGAAAATACATTCCTGTTTGGGACCTGTATCAAATTTTCATGTAAAGTCACAAATGTCTTTTGCACCATCAGGATATTATACGTTATGCCTTCTCAGAAAAGGCTCTGTGCTTTTCAGTCAAGGTGTTAATGCATTAAAATGGGTAAATTCAAACTTTTGCCTTTTTTGAACAATAGGGGCTTTTTTAGAAACATGATTTTGCAAATAACTGCTGGCCTATTCACTGTCAAAAACAGGCCAAATCTCGTTTCATTTCTAATGGCTTATCATTCATATGAATAATTCATTAATTACCACAGCTAGTAAAATGGTATTATGAGAATATCTGCTGTATTCTAGGTCTCTCTCAATAAAAGTGAACGTTGAAAAAGAGGAGGATAAGCTGAAATAACCAAAATGGATATATAGCTAAATTTGTTCTTGGGCAATTGTTCATTCAAGACACTCTGAATTTGTTTGGAACTATTATGCTGACCTTTGATTGAACTACATTTCAGAAACTCAGATTACATTTCAGAAATTCACCAGCAAGTCACTTGAACTTAAGAGGAACTTGTCAAACAGAAAGTTCAAACCTCAGCTGTATGTGTGGTAGCAATCCAAGACAGAGACATCTGATATTTAAGACAAAATAAACCTTTTCTAGACGTGTAGAAAGTGCAATACTGATACAACTCAGATTCAAACATTGAGTCACATACTATATCACATGTATACATGACTATAGTTCCCCCGAGAATAAAACACAAAGAAATATTTCTTATTCCTGTTTATGCAAAGGAGAGGATTCACATTAACTGCAGAGGAGCCAGGATTCCCTGCCAAATGAAACCAGATGATTCCCAATTTGGGGCCATACTGTATTCTGTCATATTCACAAAGAGATTATGTTTTGGATCTGCAGATACATAGCCCATAATTATTAAATTTATCTAGGGAAAGGAATTAGTAGATGGATGCTGTTGATGGGAATTGTTTAGCACTTGCTTATTGAAAGACTGCTTTGGGGAAATTAGTCACAGTCATTTATAATTTTCAGACTCCAGAATGTTTCATTTCATAGTAAGTATAATGCAGTATAAACCCACGTGTTGCAATTTGCTATCCTCTCAAATTCTACTGCAAGTTTTAGAACAGGTCCTTTTCAACCTGAAGGCATAACAAAATAAAATTGGAAGAGGAGAAGGGTTGGTCTCTAGAAAGACTTAAGCGATTGGAACGGTTAACAAAAAAATTAACAAATTAATCTTAACTTCTCAAATCTCAATGAAAAAGAAAGCTATTAATATTCAAAGGTACTGTTATTTAATCTTAACACAAATCTTCTTGTTTCCTCGGATCAAAATAATACTGTTAGAAACTGGCAGGATTAATAACAATAACTAATAGTCTGTACAGATTCTTTAACAGATATATATTGCCTTAAGTGAAGAACTGGGAGAAAGACATAAAAGAAAGTATGATAAAGATCATCACTAAAATAAAATTAACTGGTAAAGTCCCTCCTGCACTCATGTCAAAGGCAAGAATCACCATTTTCATCTCACAGGTAAAATATAAATCTCCAGTTTTGTCCAGTTTTGTCCTGTCCAGCAGATATAAAACTAGTGAGGAGACTGAATTGCCATGTACTTTGTGTTTAACTTGGAATATTTGTCTTTATTTTTATTATTAATGTAGAATTCTATCAGAATAACTAATTACTTTTTGGTGTCTTTGCAAGTTGCTAAATATTCCTCCTATAAAGGCTTGAAAGAAGAATGCTCTCTGGAAAGCTAACGAAGATAACTGTGGATAAATCAGTAACAGAGTTGGGAGAGAGGGAAGAAGAACTGAAAAACAATTCCAAGAATCTAATCTGGATTTATTTTTCTATGCAACACCCACAGATGATTTTTGTCAACAGTATATAATTATACTAAATCAATTAATATGAGTTTCAGGCAAAACAAAGACCAGCCACTGCCACCATGATGTTACCTTGATGAACATACAATCAAAGTATAACACACACCCTTTATTACTTTTTCTACGCATGCATCCTTCTTATTTGGTTGTCTTTTGTTGTAGTGGTTTGGTTTTGGTTTGGGGTCTGGGGGGTGTGTGGGGGGGTGAAGGGAGGTGGGGGTTGTGGTGTGTGTTTGAGTTTTTTGTTTACTTATTTGTTTTGTCTTGAAGACATTATCACAGGAAGTTCTCTAGTGTATTAAATGCAGTAACAGACTGAGCACCCTGACAGATATTAGCTTTTAAATACCCATAAAGTAACTGGAGGGGTATAAAACTGCTCTGTCTGTGGCACTGACACACTCCAGTGATTTCACTTTCCATCCCTGACTGAGCCTCTTCCTTCATAATGCAATGTCAGCAACATAAATCATAACACTAAGTACCTTCCTATTCTGGTAGGCACTGTCTGTTCAGCTTTAAACCAAGAACTTTGCTGCAGCTGCTAAATGCAAGATGTCTACAAAGGGGAAGAGCCTGGCTGAAGAAAAGCTACAAGGAGACAGTAGATGTTTTACCAAACTGACATTAACCCAAGCTGACCTGGAATATTTTCCAAGAGCAACAACTTTTGTCAGACTGTCCTCAGTTTTGCAAGGTAATTGGAATGGAATAATTTAGAGTTTCAGCTAGGTAACTTTAGCTAACGGGGACTTGAAGTTGCCCTTTATCAGTTCATATGTTTGTGTTTTCTAATTTAGAATGTGTCTGTGGAAGAAACAGGTTCTTAGGTGTTTGATTCACTCTGAAATGAGCTGCAATGATAAATAATTTTATTTTGTGGAAAGTGCTCAATTGTTCTGATATTGACAAGCTATAATCAGATACTCTAACACCAACTAATTTCTTGGCAGAATGGTGTACTCAATAAAAAGATGAGGCAAGAGGAAGAAAATACATTCCTGCTAATGCAAAAGGATGAGGAACTGCTTACCAGCACAGTCACCACACGCAGAACCACTCCTCGCATGTTATTCTCCAACTTTCTGTCTGTTAGTGACCCATTCAGACCAGTGATGGGATTCCAGCAGCCAAGCTAAAAGAGAAAACAGAAATCATTTTCTCATTGCCCATAAAAGTTTTCTAGTCATTCCTCTTAGGTGGCTTTAAGCAGAAACATATGAAATAAACAGAACACCTTCTGGAATCAATGGGATGGAAAATTAGGGGAAGGGCTTGCCCACAGATTCATCTTTAAACTGAAAATTAAACAGTTAGGGATATCACTGTGCACTTTTAGATACCAGTGTGCAATGGATGACAGTATCCAGGATTTGGGGTTATATGCATTGCTTTAAAAGAGCTCATGAAGGACTTCTATATTACTGAAAAACATTTAAAAAGTACTATGGCTGTGACAGTACTTCTACCTTACTTTCAGTAACACACTAGTTAAAGAAATAATAGCTATCGTAACTTTAGTACTCTGTCAGCTCCAGCCCATCTTTCCTAGTGGAACTCTGACCAAAGGAATTACACTGCTTTTTAACTAAAGCTTATACTAATACTAATTGCTAATGAAACTGTAGTGATTTTAAATCAGGTTAAAAGTCACATTTAAAGATGATTGAGCAAAAGACCACTGAATCACAGTATTGAGAAAGAACTGCAATGGATAATGCAGAAAAAGAAATTCTGATATGACACTGTTTTCATTGGTGCTATAGTATTTCTTGGCCTTCTGTGAATGAAAGATTTTGCTCAGGAATCTCTCTAGGACTAATTGCCTTTCAATCTGAGTTTAGTAGATACTGACCTGTAATTTAGCTTCTCTGAAAATATAATTAGCCTACATTTTTATATAATGGTAGATGCTTATTTTGGGTACAGAGAAACAAACCAATCAGCCACATATCCCTTAGCATCAAATACAAACATAGCCCGTTTCATTTTTAAAATTCATTACCATGCTCAACTGGCCTGTACAATTACCAGTGTTAAATCCAAAACCCAACAGAAAGACAACTACTGACTTCAGAGGACTTTGAAGCAGAGTCTCAATTATGGCATGTGAACCAATGCCTGTGTAAAGCTTTTACACAGCCTAAGAAATAGGCACCTGCAGGTACCAGTTCTTGCTCTGAACTGCCTTCTCCATGCATTGCACATCTTTCCAAGGATGCTCATCCTAAGCCTCTAAACCCAGGTGGTTTTAATGTCCCTATTTAAAGGAACAAAAGGTCTTGCTCATTCTGAAAAACCAAGATTAGCATCAGTAGATTACTGCTAGGTCCAGAGACTAGTCTTAGATGAGGAGAATTCAACCTTATAATCTGAAAGATAAACTGTAAAACATCTAAAACATTTCTGTAATTTCACACAGAGTCACAGAAATGGCAGCCTCAAACTATCTGAAAGGTTCTGTAAAGAAGGAGCACCTTTGCTGACTGCTTGAACAGAAATTTACAGAAACCGTTATTTGCAGTCCTTCGTGTAAAAAGTATGTGTGTTTCATAGATCTTTCAAAGTGAAACAAGAAACAAGGAACAAGCTTCAAGTAAACATATTTCAACAACTTCAGAAGCGGATAATTTGAAATATTTGTTTTCTTCATTACATCCATTAGACTACTTTAGAACAACTTTTAAATTTTTTAATTTCAATATATTCATATCAATTCTTTGAAGATACCTCCTTAAGAAACGAGCATCTCAAAAAGTATAAAACAAAAGCTTTCTGCAATGATATAGAAGCTAGGTTTGACTCAATGATCTCAAAGGTCTTTTCCAATCTAAATAATTCCATAATACGATGTTTCCCAAAAGAAGACTGCCTTAAAACAATGCAGTAATTTCTCTCTGCCATTTTCAGAATCACTCAGAGCTGTCCTAATTCTTGCCATTTTGGAGGCAAGGTTATACTACTGCCAGGGAATGAGCAAGCATAATGCTGAGCATCCTTGTAATCTCAAGTAATAACTGAATCAAGGATCTACTGGATTCAGAACACCAGCAGAAATCACTGAAAGCAGCAACAGGATACAAGGAGGAACACAAGTATGAAGCATCATATGAATCTCTTGCAATTACTCATCTTTTGAATACCTACTTCTAAATAAAAGCACAAATTATCACTGCTTGGTTTCCTCACTTTGTATTCCTATCTGATCACAAAGACCAACTACACATCATAACAGCTATCTCTGCCTCTTTTGTACCTCCACGGTGTATCTGTTCACAGCAGTATGGATGGACTGCTGACCTCTTCCAGGGACTCATCACTCCCCTGCCAAAGCAACACTCTGAGCTGAATAACCTAATTGCTGAAGTGTATTACCTGTAAAAACGCAGCGAAATGTAGCAAATGCACTTGAAGAATGTGCACTGTACACGGTATATGATAACCCATCCTATAAAGCAAAGCATTTGACAGTCTACATTTTCTGTACTAAAAATACTGAAACCAGCACTTAAGTTCAGAAGAAAACTGCATTAAATTAATTTGGCGACTGTCATTCTCAGTCACACAAAGAAACTAATTAGAGCTTAGATCCAATTAGCATATCCAAATGTGTTGGATGTATAATTACTGCAGAAACTGTGCTGCTTTTGCCAGAATTAAAACCCTAGGAAGTTAGGGAAGAGCCTTTGTATCCTTTTGAGGTTAAAGTCCATTTTTTAATGTGTACATATTTATATACTTAAATTTTTAGCTCAACCCATTCTACCTTTTTAAGAATAAAAAACCCCCACCAACTTAACTGATTCCTGGAAATCCAGTATAACAATGACTTTTGTTTTAAAAGGCACTTTTTACTTTCAATTATTGTTCATTTAATTTTCAATTCAATTGTTCCTTTATGCAGCACAGTCATGGCAAAGACAAATGTGCAGTGTCTTGCCAACAAAGTTGAAATTGATTTTGAGTGGGAGCTGCTTACTGTTATTAGGAGAAAACAAATCAACATTTATTGATGACAATTTGAGCTTGTCATTGCAGCATGGCGCAAAGGTAACCACTGCTGAAACAGCAAGATGGGGGTGGTATGAAGCTACTTCTTCAGCTTTCTGTCTCGCTTAACTGCCTCTGCAAAACATTTGCTGCTTCTGCATTTACTTCCTTTTCCTTTTGTTCTGTCTCTGATTGTTCAAATGAGAGAACAGCTCAGACACTGACAGAATCTCACATTAAGTCTGGTGGAGTTGTGTTGATGGGTGATGGGAACTCTCTGCTGGGCACAGTGCTTGTCGTCTTCATACCATATGAATTTTGTCATTTCTGGTGCTTTGTACTTCTACTGCATTTTCTTTTATTTATTCTAATGACAGCTTTCAGTGTGCTAGATTTGATATAATATGATGAAAATGGAAATGTTGTCAGCCTTCTACTTCCTTTGATATCCACTTTACAATCTCTTTCTGGTCATTCCACCTCCAAGCTTGTTATTCCCACCATCATCGTTACTGGAATGGGCTTTGCTCTCCTGTTTTGCTCGCAGAGCCAAAAATTTGCCTCCCCTTTTCATTAGAAATTTTTGCCTATATGAACAATGCATTCATGAAGGTCTTCAATTTGTATTTCAATATTAAAAGAGGAAAAATCTATTTCATGTGCATTTGCAATTTCCAGACACTGATTTATAGGAACTTGGAATGCTAAAATATATAACACCTTTATGACAGAGCTTATAGTCATTTTTCTCCCCTACTTCCTATGAAATCAGTGAACTCTGCTGAATAACTGAGAGCTTTCACTTTTATTTCTGGCAGAGTAAAATGCAGATTAAAACTGTGTCAATTAATCAAGAAAAATACATTGGCCTGGTATGATCACGGTTGAGGACAAACACAGAAAGTAAGTAAAACCCAAACACTGACACGGGTGCATTACTTAAGTGCTTGTCACTATATCAAAGTGTAGAGTGTTCTGTTACTTCAATTAATATTGGAAATATACAGGAACTTGTTCATCCAGCACTGCAGTGCAACCACCTCTGGACTTAGACTGCACCACAGCAATGCTACCAACAGTCAAGAGCAGAAAATACCCTAGAGAAGCTGCAGTGGAAATCTGAAAGATAAAACAAGGTTACATCTGCAACTGAAATCTACAAGGATACCAGGATTACTGACCTGTCTTTTCTTTATTGCCCTGGCATTTAAAGGAAAAAAAAAAAAAAAAAAAACAAAAAAACCCCCAAAACAAACAAAAACAAAAAACCCCCAAACAAACAAACACCAAAAAACCAAAAAACCCAAAAGAACAATATCTTGGTTTTGGTATGGACAGCCTGACAAAACATTTCCAGTGCAAATACCCACCACAAAGCACTATTCCGTTAGCAGCTTGTAGAGACCTGGTCACCCACAGAAGTATCAGCCTCCTCACTGGAATAACCTCCATGTTCTTCACAAACTCCCTCCTCAATTTTCACCCAGGTCCAACCAGCTTTAGAAACTGACTTTTTTCAAGATGTGATTTCAGCAGAAGAAATGCATGTTTAATAATCCCCTTTTGTATTCCAGAGCATAATAAATTCACACACATGGAAAAGACACCATGAAGCTGTCATGAACCAGCACTCAGCTAGAAGATTCTGACTCTCAGGAGTACTGGGAGGACTCAAACTGCGATGTAAAAAAAAAAAAAAAAAAAATTGTTTTGCACAGAGTATTCTTAATGTCTCTTATCAGCTGTCATTTCATAGGACCAACAGCAACTGGGAAATCAGAGCCAAACTCTACTAATGAATGACTATGCCTCACAGAAGAAACACCATGAAAGGTATCATTTGATTGTCAATCTGATAATGTCAATTATGTAAAATTTAGTCAGACACTCTGTCATGTGGTTAAAGAGTCCTTTCAGTCAGCTCTCTAGTCAGCAACCAACAGTTGGTCAACCAAGTGGTCAAAAAGTCTGGTGGCCAGAGATTTCCTGAGGGCATGTGCACCCCTGGGCTTCATTAAAGAAACAAGGGTTAGTTTTGTTCTTCAGATCAATTTCCTAACACAATTCATTAGCAGGAAAGCTTTCTGTGTTTAACTGCTACATTCACTGGAGCCTAGCTAATAGTCAGCAAATAAGCTGTTAAAATCAATAGAATATACTGTGTTCAACAAATTGGATAATGTATAGCAGAACTTGTTTCTCTTACATTCTTTGTGGTGAAATCTATATAGTTCTGTGCTTTCAGTTAATTATTTTGTACAGCATGTTTTATTTCTTTAATTTATCTCTGGACTAGAAGGAATGCCTTTCTCTTGACTTGCTCTGTAATTTTCAAGCTGTTAGGAGAATGTGAATACTCAAGTTTAGTTTTATATCCACTGGGCTGAGGATTATAATTGCAGCAGTCAAGGTGGGCTATTTATTCTATTAACTGACCAGAGACACAAGTGCAAGTGACCTAAGTAAGAATTTCTTTCCTCAAAGCCGAATCACATGGCAGAATAATGCTGCACAGAGTTAATACAATATTTTGCTTTGGGGACTGCCCAAATTTCCTTTTCTTACTGAACTGAAATAAAGAAGCTAATGGAAAGGAACTTGCTGGTAACCTGCTGGTTTTTTGCCTACTAGCTCCTGACTGAATGCTTTCTCAAGGACTCAGATTGGTGCCAGAAGTTATAATTGGATGTTTGAGACCACTGACAAATGTTGAATATATGAGGAAAACACCACATACTGCATAGCTGTTCTCTCACTGCATGCTCTACTCACAAAACTCAGACTTAGTACTCAGGCCAAGCTTCTAGAGGATCACTAATGGTATGATTTTTGAAATGTATAGTAAATCACCACATCTCAAACAAAACGAACCATCTCCCCAAGCCATTGGTGTCATTTTAATGATCCCTCACTTTCCCCTCGCTTCATCTCTAGCTTATTTTCTCTATTACTACTTTCCCTTTCATTTGAAATTTGGTGGGTTTAATTTATCATTTCCCACTTCTAAGTGTCATCCCTTTTATCTTTGTAAAATACCCTTTTTTCCTTCTTTAGTCCTCTCTGTGAATTCACTTCTCCCAGTGGTTCTGTAACCTGTGGTTATCTTCCTCTTTCCTATATTGCCATTTCTCTGTGTACTTTGAGTGTACTTTTTCTGCTTTGCTTTTCTCTCCCTTGATCTTCCTTGCTGTTTCCTGTGCCTTTTTTTTTTTTTTTTTTTTTTAATTTTGGTTTTCTTTTTTTAAGATTTGGGCTGGTCAAGGGACCTCGCTTTTCACTTAATCCAGCTTTGACTCATCTTTCAAACGACTTTGGGTCCTTTCCCCTTTCTCTTTAGCCTTGGATCTCCTTTTCTCTCTGTCAGTCCACTCAGGAAAGTTCCCCGCAACTCCGTCTTCTCCTATTGCGGCATGAGGGAGATGGGACTTAACAAAATAAATTACTGTATAGCTGTGCTTCCTTTGCTTTCACGGTCTTTTTTCACTCCTGTACCCTGACATCCCTACACAACTCTGAAGAAAAGGCCTAGACAAGGATAATAATGAGTCAGATGGTGATCTCTTTTCCCACTGCCTCCATATTTCAATTAAAGTCAAATACTCAGAAAAGCCTGTTCCTTGACCGAATACTGACATAATCCCTTTGCTATCATTTTTTTTCATACTCCCACAGTAAAACTCATGAATATCACTTTCACTTTACACTGAAAGCTTGCTGTTTGAATTTTTCCAGGGAAATGGATAATACCAAGTAAGTTTAGGTTTGTGCACAAGTTAAATATACCACTTTGATTTTTAATTGCAAATTCTTGTCTCCTTTCTCATTAAATATATTAAGAGTTTAAAAGTATGTCTTTTATCTAAATAATGTGAGGTCTGAAAGAAAACAAAAACCTTAAAACTAGGTTTTATAATTGAACTTGGTACTTTTGTCAACCATTGCATCTTTATGAAATCAAAGAGAAAAAATATTCAAGGTTACTACTCCAGCTTGTATTAGGTCACAATATATAAGCTTTTCATATCATAGTATATCCTTTAATCAAACCTATTCAGTGACAAACAATGAAAAATACTGTTTTCCACTGGGTTGCATGAAAGCTCCCTTTCTAAAGCTAGAGAAAACACACACAGCACATTTCAGCTTCTCATCAGTTCCCTGGGAGTAAATGAACATTTTCCAGCAAACTTCCAGCTTTCCCTTCAGAATACTAAGGTGCTTTTTCAGGATTTGAATTTTCAGAAAGGTTTGTCAAAATGGAATATCAACAAAACCCCTTTGCTGTTTTAGGGCTTCAAAATTCTTGGGGCAGCATTCCAGGAAGAAATAAGAATTGTAACAGCACAGAATAAAACCACCACTGTTTGACTTGGAGAGAAGTGACTTTACGGAGCAGGATTCTGAATAAACCCAGTCCAGTAAACCACATAAGTGAATCCTTCATAGTAGAGTAAACTGGCCTATGCTGAATGCCCTGCTACTGCAGCAGACTGCTGCCAGTGCTGAACTACTTGGGTACCTCCATACAGCACTGCAGTCAGCTCTGTGAGCATACATGCTGAGAAGCACCTTGGCTTTTTTTTCTGCAATGAAAATCTCCCCCTCCATATAATCACTGAATTAGCAGTCTGGGAGTCAGTTCTTGAAGTAAATCCACACGGAGAATTGTATATTGGATTCATCACTCTCCAAGCTGGGAAGAAAAAGAAAGGCTCCTCTACAGTTCCAGCCCAGGAACTGCAGAAGCAGTACAAGTAATGCTTGTACTAAAGAAATCTGTGCTTATTTTAAAGGCAGCTGACAGGGAATGTGTGGTTAGGAACAGTTATAACCGGGGCTCAGTGAGGCTACAGAACATCTGGACTAATGTCGGTGGCACCTCTTTAGCCCTATTTTTGACATGTAGCAAGAATTGTCACACCACAGCTTGCACAGAAATGCATCAAGGAACTCTACATCTGGTTATCTTTTCATATGAAATACAATGCTATGAAGTACATATATTTTTTTTTTCAGGTATAGCATATGGGAATCTCCATTTTCCCTTGGCAGGCTAAAGAATTTTAGATGAAGCAGTACTTCATCACTATTTACTCAAAAGTTGATTTATTTAGTTAGTTAGCTACTGAATGCTCAATGACCAGTACTGCTGCTGTCATTTTCCTTATGAATGAAAAACAAGAGTTGCATTCACAGGACTTGAGGGGGAGTCATATGAGGAGTGACTGAGGTCATTGGTCTGTTCAGCCTGGAGAAGAGGAGACTGAGGGGAGACCTCACCTGCAGTTACAACTTCCTTGTGAGTGGAAGAGAAGGGGCAGACACTGATCTCTGTGGTGACCAGTGACAGGATTAGAGGGAATGGCCTGAAGTTGTGTCAGGGGAGGTTTAGTTTGGATATTAAAGAAAAGTTCTTCCCCCAGATGGTGGTTGGGCACTGGAACAGGCTCCCCGGGCAAGTCACAGCACCAAGCCTGACAGAGTTCAAGAAGCATCTGGATGATACTCTCAGGCACATGGTGTGACTCTTGGGGATGGTCCTGTGCAGGCAGGGCCAGGAGTTGGACTTGACGATCTTTGTGGGTCCTTTCCAACTCAAAATATTTTGTGATTCTGTGACTAGGGTGAAGGGTGGGAGATGTTCCTAGCATACATATATCATGGAAATACATGTCCTGAAAATATTGGCAAAGAACAACCTCATTTTATATTGTACTTACACTTAACATCTTTGGCATTGCTACATAATTCTTGACTTCACCATGAAAAAAAAAAAAGGACACAGAAGAACACCTCCTTTCTTTACTCAAGGCACTGATGTACTGACATGAAAACACTACTTCCAAATCTCACATACAAAGTCAAAGAGAGGTAGCTGTAATAAGATACTATTTTTATCTCAAAGACTGTGGGTCCCTGTCTCCTCCACATGTTCAGCCTCTCATCACCAACATGACAAGCAAAGGAATTAGTATGTAGCTATTCTGAGAACATACACAGTGTTCAGTACAGACAATTTATGTATCTTTAAGCGTATTTGTAGCTGTCTAGAAGCTGTTCAAACTTACAAAACATCAAAGTAGCTTACACTTTCTGTTGCTCAGCACAGCAGTTTGCCAGCTCCTTCTTAAATGCAGTACAAAGAAAGATCTGACAAAAGCATCCCTGTTCATACATGGTAGTGCAACATTGCTCCCAAGTATGGGGACTATAAAACAGCTGCTCATAGAGCATCGACACAAACAACTAAGTATTAAAAAAAAAAAAAAAAAAAAAGGAAAAACAAGAAAATAAAATAAAAAAGATAGAAAACAGCTGATGGGGCATGAAAAATTTGCATGAAAGGCCAATTTAACTTGTTTCCATTTTAAATGTGCATATGTGAACGTACTCTGGAGAGTGCCTAAAGAATGGAGAGCTTTGATGAAAAGGAGAAAACCAAAACAAGTTGTTACTTGAATATTGCCTTCTCTACAGAGAAACTAACATAACAATGCAGCAAGAGTAGCATTAGATGACGAACCGCTTTCCATTGATTCTCCAGAATACTGTGGTGTTTAAATGGGAAATAACAATGGAAACAATTTTTGCTTGCACATAGATCAATACTCTGTTTCTAAAATCAAGGATTTATTCTCAGTGTTGGCAGAAAAGAGGTCTGCTAAGTTGGATATGTCACCATTTACCAGCTTGATGTTGGCTAGTAAATTAAAGCCACATTTTGTCACTGATATGTTAGAAAATATTATTCCAGTACCACCCATGATCACAGGATATATAGCTAGAGAGTCACTAGCTTTCAATGCATTATGGACCAGACATTACAAGTGATTTACTGAAACATATATTTTTGAGAGCTTGGGAGTAAGGGAAATAAGACTGTGGGATGTTTTTTCCACTCCTTCAGCACAGAGCAGCTTGCTTAGAAATAAGAACTATCAATGAAATAATCAAAAAAGCTTAGCACAGCAGTGACCAAGCAGAGTATCAGTACCAGGCCACAGCTGAGAAGAAACAGCAGCTTCTTCTGAAGGCTGTTTTTTGATTATGACACTTGAGGCAGTGGAGAACAGAAAGGTCAATAGTGAATTTGAAGGGATGTTTGTGACCAACAACCTGGATTACAAGAGGAAACTTCTTCCCACTAAATTCAACTCCAATGAGAGCAGGTGTGTTCACCTACAGTCCTAGATCTGCTCCTGGCCCTTGTATTTCAAGCACTGGGAAATCTTTGCATTCCTAGGTCATGGTCTGGTTCATACCAAAGGTCACTCCCTCCATGGCATCCAGATAACACTTTCCAAAATTTTTGCCTGCAGATGATCTAGCCTTAGTTGCAAAACACAGGTCTTTTTAGTAAACTATTCACTAAACTATTACTGAAATTACCTTTGTTCTAGAGGCCATGAGAGAACTGCTATGCCAATAACCAAATGTTATACTGATAATGATCAAAAGCAATTCTCTAACTACCAACACTATAAACTCACCTTCAGCACAGACAACCCCTTCAACTTCTTTCCCTGCTATAAGCCACAGGGCATTTGCTACATCATTAGCTAGCAGAAAGGCTGTCCCTAAAACAGCCCCATGTTCCTATGGCCTTTTCATGATGCCTCCAATGACACTCCAGAGGCATCATCACCTTACCACCAGAAGCATAATTCTGATTGACGACTGTTTTTTTCCTGAGGGTGATGCTGTAGATCAATCACAGCTGAGAGTCAGCCTGTACAAAACCTGTTAAAGATGTTCATGTTACACTTGTGCACATTACACAGCATACATGGTTTAAGGCAAGTTTGGAGCCCACTGTATTTACTACTAATCAGTGCTCCACAAAAGAGTCTCAAACCCTAGCAGGATCCCTTTGAAGCTAGTTCAATGGAGCCACATACAGGAGGGGGTAATTCTGCATTTAAGAAACAGAGGCAGGAGTGTGAGTAAATTTCATATGCTGAAGTAAGGGTGGGTGGAAAAGGTTGGCTGCTAAAGAAGGGTTCATATGAGTAGCATAACATTTTGCAAAAAAGTGAAACATTTCTATATGCCTATTATTTGCTAAATTTAAAAAGCATTACAACAAAATAGCATTACAGCAGCAGGCTATGACTCTCTGGTGCATGAAAAACTCCTCTGAAAATTGGACACAAAGTTTCTAAAAAGTCTTGGAAAAATGGTAACAAAAAAACCCAAACCTCTTCTGCTTTACCATCAGTTGGACAAAAACAAAGGTTAAAAGATTTGATAAGGAAAAAGCCAAGTTTTGCCCACGAAGACAAAACATTTTTACTAGATTGCTCTGGAGAAACTGAATGGTTGTCAGCATGAGTGATGTTATGAACCCATTGCTTCATACAGTGCAAGTACTTGCTCTTATTATGGTAAATAAGTTTGTTGGAAGAATCCACATATAAATGGCAAATAATATGCTGTAGAATACCTGAAGACTTAAATAAAAGATCCTTGTGGAAAAATAGTAAACCATTAATTGAAAAGATGAATTGACACTTCTAATAAGCTCTCTCTGGAATAGCTGAATCACTAAAAACATTTTTATTACAAATGGAAATCACTGCTTTAATGACATTGGAATTTGCCACAAAAATAGATTAGCAATACATCTTAGTAATTAAAACTACAGAAACACATTATAAATCTGTCTTGCAAAAGATGGGAATTATATTTGGTAGTACACTATATTCCCACAATAGATCCTTTTTAGCATACACGATGTTGAAACTGTGTAAAGAAATAAAGAATTTTAAACCACAGAGATTTTTCTTAGTTAGTTTGATATTGCAAAGATCCTTCTAAGAATATATTTGCATATGTGCCAGTGATTATTTAACCAGCTAAGTAGTAATACTGTGCTCATCACTGCAGTGTTCCTGGGATTTAATTTTAAAATCATGTTTCCATTTGACAAGATCTACTATTTTTGAGAAGGGAGCAATATCTATCTTAATATTACATTAAGAAATCAGCAATTGGGCGCAAATTACCTTCTTGAGCACATTACAGCTGCTATACTTGCCCTGATAACTTACTGCTTCCCATTTTCAGCAGCACCCACTTGATATGACTGTAAACTGAGGTAAGAACTACATTACTGTATGCATTAGTTAACTGTGTAATAGTGCTTTTTACTGTAATCATTAACGTTAGAGATATAGCCAAAATCAAGTATTTTGTCCTCATTTTCCACTGAGTTTCAGCTATACCTTGTTTACATTGCTTGTCTGATAGATACCTGGCTGTGTCTCCTGTAAGACCAATTACTGAGGGGCTGGAAATGTCCAAGAATTCTCCCTCTATGATCTACCTGTGGATACACCAGAGTGACAGCCTTTGTGCTATGCTGAAGAAAGTGTGTCAAGCTCCTTTCCATATGAGAAATTTCTTTCACTAAGGAGATTTACTTAAAAATAACAATATCCCTTCAAATGTTAGACATAGTCCAAAATCAGAATACTGGAGTCCTGTTTCTCAACAGCCTGTGTGTTTACCTTCCAATGGACACTCCAAGCTTTTCACTGGGGACACTAATCATCTGATGAGCAGGTTCTAAGGTTAACAGCTACACTAGAGAAGGTGGAAATATCTGCAGGACTAAGACTGCTTGTTTCTTTTCTGGACTACTCTTGTCTGAGTGTTCATCTCCACTATAAATTTTGATAGAGAATATTACTGGCTTTCATAAACCTAGAAGGAAGACAGTATTATCATAGTTCCAGACTTTAACACAAGCTTCCCCTAGTTACTATTTTTTTGAAAATTTTTAATATCACGGTCTTTTAAAATTTCACTGTAGACTAACCTCCATCCCATGCAACCCCATGCAATATGCTCTATTGCCCTGCTTCAGGCCAAATGTAAAAAAAAAAAAAAAAAAAAAGAGCCTATTAGCTGATGTGGCAGCTCTTCATCGTCTAAAGCAGAGATGAAGGCTATTAGTCTGTCAGCATTAGTTCAGATTTAAACACTTTATACTAGGCACTTTCATTAACTGTGTTGACATAGCTATATATTACTCATTTAACCTGCACTTCATTGCACTCCTAATATGCAATCAGGTTTTGCAAATGTGAACCTGACTGTAAAGCATTTGAGGCTGGAGTCTTGGTTGGTGTAAGTCAGAGTATTTTAGTGAAAATAAGCCTCACTAGCCTAGATGAGAACCCAACTCTATCTCTACACCTGCAAATGCAACTATATTTCGTCTTAGAATAGATCCTGAAAATGTCTCCATTTTTAGTACAACACCTGGGAGTTATATGCAGCTCACTTTTCATTGCATTAAAACACTCATTAAAATGAGAATTTGTACTGTTATAAGGACCATAAATTGCCTCCATGCAAGACGCACTAAAACTAAGTGAATAATTAATCTATTTTTCACATACAAATTTATTCATGGAGTAATATCCTACAATAGCTCCTTTGTGGAGATTACAGGCAGTTTCTCCAAAGCATTCAATAATCAGAAAGCTATGCTGGTTTATTTGCCTGGACACATTACCCTTACATAAGACCTTTTTCTCATGACTGGCCTGTCAGGCTTCTGGCATAAACATCTGCATTTATCAATTAAATTCTTACCAGCTTCACAACCCATGAAAGTACAGACCACATAGTTTCTGGAGCAAATATAAACAGTAAGTTAGTGTAAGCATTACACAACACATGACAGTCTTACTCTTGGTAACTATTGGTTTGAGGTATTAAATTTAAATTCCTTGAACAATCAGAACTAAGTCCTTACACAAACAGGTGGTTATAAGTCCAAACCCATTTAGTCATTTAGTGATTTCTTTCTAAGATAGAGTAGAAAATTCAGAACACTATTAACAATACATTAAACTATAAAATGTTCACTAACGTCCTTCTCCTCCAGCTAATAGGATTCATAATTATCTCACTTCAGTAACTAAGAGAATTTCCTCAATGTTTCTGTCTCTTACTTCCTATATGTTATTTCCCTGTTGAAAACAAGGTTTAAGTCACTCCAACAGGTCTGTTCCTACATTTAATGCCCTGGCATTTTCTATTCCCACCTCTAGAAACCTATATCTGGTTATTATCTCCTTTGAAAAACATTCTTGAATCAGCCCAGTCTATTTCTGTGCTAATTATCACTATGCTCAGAATGAATACATTGAATAGGTAACCTTAACATACATAACGTATATTATTTTGAACTGTATAAGCTTCTGTCTCCCTGCTCATACAGAAGTGTCATTGTAGATCTGCTGGTGTAATTCTATGAACAGGCTAGGCTTGTAAAGGGAAGTAATATCTTCTATTAGAGCAAGAAATATAGCCAGGGAGAAAACAACCTTTGAGTCCAGAAATCTAATGAAAGTCCTCTGTGACAAAAACCTTTCTTATTTTTCTTCCAGCTGTATTATTTGGTCTTATAAAAGATATAACCTTTTCCCTGTAGGCCTGATTGTCCTTGGTTATAATAGATTACTTAGGATGGAGATAGGTCAAAAAGGAATTGTAAAACAACAAACCAAAAAGCCAAAAACACAGTTAAGGAAGGCAAAACCATGGCATAGATAAATAGCAACTCCTTACATAGAATAGTCTGCCTGACAGTCCTGAAGATGGAGTCTTCAGCCTTAACACCATGATAGGATTCCTTGCCAAGACTACGCCTTCTAGACCAAAACACAATGGGCAGTTTTTTGGAGAGAGTGCCCAGGTGAATTGCTAATGGTCACACTGTCAGCTATCTGCATAAAGCAGGCAGGAAATTGGATGTTACTCAAGTGATGTTCTGCCCATCTAGGAGGTTTAAGGATATGAAGGCACTAAAAGAAGAGCTCCCTCTGTGTATCCGTAGCAAGAGGAAGGCTGTGAAAAGTGCAGGCTTGCTGCTTCATGAGCAGCAGATTCAGAAACAACAAGCACAGAAAGAGCTGAGGAACATGCTCTCTTTGCCTGAATGTTTATTGGTGAGGTTTGTTCCTGGGCTTTCCAGCTCCTGCACTTTGTGTCAGAGTCTGGGGGAATGAAATACTACCCGTGACACAGGGAAATCAATGAGGATATGCTTAAATAAGAAAATGAGTCCACGGGATTCACAGGATAGAGCTGATAGAGGTGAAGGATCTACAAAACTCTGACATTTGAAAGGTCATAGTGACTGGAAAAACAGCACATGCGTCTTGAAAAAGTACGGGAAAGTGGACCCAGTGAAGCAAAGACTGGCCAATGCAACCTCAGTTCCTTGAGGGATTATGAAGGCCTTTCCATCTGAAGGTGATTCCCTTCGGGGATGAAGGCAGGACATTCTGTCCATGTGCTTCACAGGCAGTTGATGTCTTTGAAATGGGAAAGCAAACTTCTGTAAATAAAGTGAAGAAAAATGGTGATTTTAAAGCCTCCCTCATTGAAGCAATTTCTATCTGTACCATCCATCAAAACAATCTTCTTTTCCTATAAGACCCTGATCCTTTAAATGTCATCTTATAAATTAATTCAGATTGCTTTTTACAGCAGACAAATCAAGTTTTATCAATGGTTATGTAGTTTCTTGAAAATTGATAAAAAAATTTAAAAGGAAAACAAGACAATATAAATATACCTCAGAATTAGTAGCAGCTGTAATGCCCAATCATAGCATAAACTGGTGTATTCCCAGACTGATATAATAGATGGAGGTTTAATCAGTAATTATTAAGGTCACCTTATGATTTGTGCGTTGAAGCATCATTTTTTTGTTTGCTTGATTTGGCAATTTGAACTATACAGGCTGAAGTTTTCCATATCAGATGTCAGCTCAGGATAAAACAAATTATCATAAATCATACAAATGTATAATTTGAATTACAAAAGATGATGTTCAAATTGGTTATTTTCTAATGTCTGAGCCATACTCAACCTTGGAAAAGTTTTTAAATCCCTTTTAATTTTTAAGTGATAATACAGTAGGCAGTGTTTTAGCATAACTTCTACCAAGTTCCCCTCCTACTATTTTTCTACTTGCTTCACACTTTCTAGGTGAAAGAGTTCCAGGTTTTGTCTTGGACTGACATTTAATTATTTTTTTTTTTAAACTAGGGCAAAATTTTTCCAACTGCAAAAGAAAGATTGCAGAAAAAATATTCTCAAAATAAAAAAAAAAAAATTTAAAAGGTGTCATGACCTACTTTTAATACTATTTGCCACAGGAAGCTCAATTCAACAAGGAAACAAACAGCTTGAAAAGTTTGCCTGTGGTAGCTTAATCATTTCTGAGACAGACAAACAGCTCCATTCACCATTTTCACTTTTATACTGTCCTACAACTCAGGTGCTAAATGATCTTGGTAATATCTGGTTTAGGCAATTACTAAAATCTTACTAATACGCCTTTTCTTGACAGAATAGGACAGAAGTTCTAATTCATAGCTCAGAACACTAGAATTGCAGCTTTAGAATTTAGCAGGCTTTTTAGAGATTGTTTTCAATCACACCACAAAAAGCACTTTTAAGAGAATTAGCACTAGCATTGAAAACCTGAAATTTCCTGTGGACCACATGAAGTTGTTTCTGACAGCTCAGATAATGGCTTGCTACTCATCAGTCATTAAAAAAAAAAAACAACTCACAACACTATTTTATGGGTTTGGTTTCTGCTATTTCTTCTTTGATGAAACAATTCTTTGAGCTTCAGGAAGGGTTGTTTGTTTTTTAAAGCAAAGAACTATTTTTCTTTAATTTTTAAATTTTTTTTATTTTTTTTAGTAGGGCACAGGGCTCTCATGTAAAATACCTAAGGAAAAATGTGTCTTTGAATAGAGTAAAATTGTCTGTACTAATGTAGGTTTGACCCAGTGATTTGTAATTTCTTGAGGCTTCAGGCTGGCTATTTTATTCTAACTTGAACTCTCCCTCTTTGAAATCAATCATAGTTGCATATCATAATCTGAATTAATGCCTTAAAAAACAACACACTCTTCCTTAAATGTAAGAGAACAAAAGATAAGGCAAATTTTGATGCTGAAGAAATAATCTCTTTTCCATTCTTTAGCTAGTACAAAAATAATATCAAAAAAGAATTTTTCAAACAGCTGTCTTTCACTCCAGTCACAAATCAAAGACTCAAGGAACTGATCAAAGTCTACTGACTTCAGGCAACTCTGGATCAGAGTTCTCTGGCTTAGATGCTCAGTCCCATTTTTATTTTGTTCTCAAATTCTAAAGGAACATGGCTGAAAAATTCACTGTGAATGAATTATCTCAGGGAATGAACTGCTCCAGTTTCTCACGATTTGTTCATAGCTTTTAGGTATTGGCAGAGTTAATAAAAACCAGAATATGGCAGCGCCTCAGACCAGCACTTCAGCATTTCTATTCTTTGACTGAATGTCTGAAACTCTTTATTGGATCATTTAATAGGAAGAGATTCTGTGACACATCCTTGGCACAAGGATTTAGCAGAGAAATCCTGGCCAAAGAGCAAAGGTGAGCTACAATGGAGGACTTCAAGCCACTCCCAGAGCCCCCCAGCTTTGGGCTGTGCCATGAGCTTGGCAACAACCCCAGCATTTCTAGCAGTTTGTGGGAGTTACAAAACTGCATGAAATCAAGCTAAAATACAAAAAGATTATTTTTTGAGTCATATATTGGTTTTAAACCCTGTGTCTCTTAGTCTTAGCATTCCTAGACAAAAGACATAAGTAAGACCTTCAGTGTATTGTTAGAATTTAGAAAATGAGTTAATAAACAATGAGAGTGAAAGTCCATTAAAAAAAAAGAGGGTGTGCAGTGGGACCACAAAGAATGGGATTAGTTGGAATACAGAAATGCTCTCTCCTGAATTTTTTGTGTTAACAATTCTGTAAAACCTCTAGCTATTACAGCACAAGACCTGCAATTCTAAAATCCAGAGTTTAATATCAGGCTTCTTGGATTTGCTTTTGCTCTTATGTCAGACAGATCCATTTGGTATGCACTTGCTATTCAATTTCTCTACAACAGTGAAACAGCACGACAACAACACAAAAAACCAAAACCCTAAAACACAGAAGATAAAAGATACTGTGTGTCATTAGATAAATAAAATTCATTGCAGCTGTAAAAGTCAGTATAATCTGAGTTCATCTGCAAGGCTAGAGAACTCATTGGGGAAAAAAAATAAATATATCCCCAAACCAGCTCTTCCGACTCTGAGCCAGGATGCACATATAAATTCTCTAGTTCCCACAGATCTCTTCCTAAAGCTTACTGCTGCAGTATCAGTTAGCTACTTAGTATTTATAGATAATGGATGAAGTTAATGCAACTGACAATTTTTTCTTGCCTTGTTGCAATTACATGAATACTGCAAAGTCCATAAGTACAAGGGAATGGACTCATAAAGCTAAGTTAAAAGTGGAGTTAGGATTTTTCCTGTGTTGGAGTTACCGTTATCTTCCTCCAAAACACAGATAAGATGAACATCAAGCCTCTTCTGTAGCACAGAAGATTCTGGACTTGCAAAGCCTGTAGTTCCAAGTGGGATATGCAGGAGAAACTTAGGGTGATGTCAAACTTCCCACTGCCCCATATTCAACATCTTGTCCAAATGAACAGAATCAGACATAAAGGCATATTTCTTGCAAAAACTGAAAACACACAAAAAAGGCCTTCAGAAAGACAATAAAAATAGATGAAGGTCCTGGCCAACCAGTTCTGGATCCAATTAACTCTTTGAAAATTCCGTATCTTAACAAAAGTTTTCTTTATTTCCTTTGATCACCATCTGCCTTTTTATGACCCACTGTAAACCATTCAGGGTAGGCTATCACCAATATCACATTAAAGAATCACTGTTCTCTCTCCACCTCACATTCCTATTTTTGAAACCATAAGAATATAATGAACCTCTAAAAATGTATATAGTCAAAGATAAAACACTGACAGCTGTGATGAGAATTAATTCCCCTTTATCTAAAAGTTGTGCTTTTCAAGGTATGTATATATATATATATATATGTGTGTGTGTGTGTGTGTGTGTGTGTGTGTGTCTGTTGAAGTTCTTCCTTGATGCAGTGTTTATATAAGAACATCAATTCAAATAGATCTGGTCAATGCTGGTGAGAACTGTAGTACAATATAGACAAAGTTTCAACAATTCTTCCATAGGGCTTATCACTTCAAGTGATCTTCAAACACAAGTCTACAGGAACACATCAGCAGTGATAAGGATCAAAAGAAAAGAAAAATCATATGGAAAAAAAATTTTTTTTTTTAAAAATCTTCTCTTAATGCTGTCCAGCACACAAAGATCAATCTCACTGCCAAAGAAAAACTCAGTGATCTCTATTCACTGTCGCCATTCCCAAATATTACATCATCTTGGTCTCTATTCAAGTCTTATCAAGGGATTGCACAATTTGAATGAGCACAGAACTTAATGCCTGAGTCCTCATTCTTTATATTGGGGTACTTTAGCTACCTTACCTCATTGAGATGCTAGAGGTATAGTTTCATAAATACTTATTCACCATTTAAAAAAAGAAATTTTTACAGATAGCGAAGAGACACAAGTATTTCACAGATGACTAAAGGCCCAAGTTTAAACTGAAACAGTTCAGAATGACCCTCCAGAATTTACTTTTGTACCAATTTTTTCCATCTTTTTAGAAGTTTGTGACACTCCAGCACTCCCTTTGTGACAAAATCTGCCCTGAGCTGATGCCTAGAGTCTGAGCGCTCCTTTTCTTCCCATATATATTGACAAATCTAAAATACTGGCCTCACTACCTTCCAGTACAAACCATCTCCTGTGACCCTGACTCAAGCAAACATTCACACAAATACTGTTCACATTCACTATATAGAGCACTCATGAGAACACCAAACATGCTCCTATAGGTTATTTTGGTTACAACCCTGTGGCTCTCAAAATTGCACGGTTTTTATGAGAGACTAAGAGGAGACCTCATTGCAGCCTACAGCTTGCTCACAAGGGGAAGAAGAAGGACCAGTGACTGGACCCGAGGGAATGGCATGAAGCTGTGTCAGGGGAGGTCTAGGGTAGATGCTAGCAAAAGGTTCTTCACCCAGGGTGTGACTGGGCCCTGGAACAGGCTCCCCAGGGAAGGGGTGATGGCACGCAATCTGCCACAGCTGAAGAAGCATTTGGACAACGTTCTCAGGCACATGGTATGACTCTTGGGGATGTGCACACCAGGAGTTGGATTTCAAGCATCCTTGTGGGTCCTTTCCAACTCAGGATATTACACAATTCTATGTTATCTCTAACATTAGGCTAGTTCAACTGCTATATGAACGCAACAATATTTTAAAAGAGTAAATCAAATAAAATTCTTAATAGAAATTTCAGTTCAGTGACTCAAAATGAAATGTGATGTAGATGGGGTTAACTTATAAATTCCTGATCTACACAAGATTATATCTATTATATCTGTACTTTAAAAAAAAATTTCATAAATTACTCTGGAGGCCAGGGAAATTTCTGAAAGTTTCCAGGGACAGTGGTAGTTTTGGCAAGAAGTCAGATAGCTTTCTTTGCAGAACTATGATCCATCATCAAGCATGAAATTTCAAATAATGATCCCATATGAAATATATAATTCACATGCTAAATTACCTGGGAGAATTCCATGTCATCATCAAAGATTATTAATCATGTCAAATTGATTAATTTGAATGTGAAACCCAATAAATCTTAAGAGTTTTGGACAGCTCATCTATTTTAACACAGTGATATTGACTAAACTCTGTCCTACACACCCTAAAAATAATAATATTGATGAAGAAAATTTCAGGGATCAATACGCATAAGACTAAAGAAAATCATGACCCAGCACCAAATGAGCAGTTGTGGAAAAATTTTGATACCATAAATACCAAGGAAGGGGGTTTTTTTTGTTCCTATTTAATATGGACAGACTAAATAATTCAAACAATCTCAAACTCTACCTTGACTATGTTTTTGACACATAACTGCTTCACGTGCTTAGAGCTGATAGTCTTACATCAAAGCTTGATGTAAAAAACAACTAGGAAATACTGGGTTTCTTTCTCTTTGGAACTTCTAAAAGAGGGTGGAGAAGAGTATTATCAGCATGTTTATTGAGACAGTCTTATTATTAGCGATAATTGGTAATAGTATTTTTATGTAAATTACTAGCTTAGTTATTTATTACGTGGTAGCATTATTATGATGTTGTGTTTGGATACTTAATCAGCACTAATATTGTCATCATAATGATGACTGGGAGAAGAACTGAAGCTTTGATTTGGTGAATTAAAATATAAGAAGGATTTTGAGATGTCACTGTCAATCAAGTGCTGCCTTACAGTTCAGCATCTGCTGGAAATATTTTTCTTTCTACTCAAGCTCAGCTGCAGCTCAACTACACCACATGTGAATTTTTAGATTTTCCTCATTCACATTCAAGAAATATTTAATTTATAAGATTAAAATGATTAAGACTCTCTCCAGTTTCATAAGGGTTATTTAAGGATGACAGTCAGTCACTATTTGCTTGGACTGGATTCAAATCAATGATGTAAATATGGGACATTCTGTAATCTATTATCATTTCCTGAGAGAAGCACAATGATGTTTTACATGTTCACATCAAGGAAAAACATGTAATTTGATCAAGCTGCAAATGTAAACTTCTTGGCAGAGCCTGAGGGAAAGCAACAACAATAATAAAATGAATAGGCAGGTTGTCAAGAGAAGTAAAAGTATTTCCAACTGCAAAATTTTAAAGAAAATCTTGCAGTGGAGAGGCTGAAAATATTGACTACAGCAGTGCCCATGGCTATTCTGGAGGTGAAGGATTAGTTTCTGAACTGCAGATATGCCATTACAAAATGAACTCAGATAAGAGTTAAATTCATTCATTTACTTAACTCTATTGTTGGCAGGGGAGCAAGTCCTCAGTGATGTAAATTGGAATTGGAGCCATGATAATTTCTAGCATGAGTGTCTGACCCTAGAAGTATTTATTTTGCTTGAAAAAGCAAAGACAGTTTATATGTAAATGAGATGCAGCTTCCCAGTTCTGTATAATTTATCAATAAGGGTGTTAATTTCACAAAGACTGAGCAATCTCTATTCTAGAATAAATAACAGGACTTGATGCCACCAACCCTTACTTGTAGCAGTAAGGGGTTTATTATGGTGGTGGGACTAGAGGAACAGACTAAAGGTTGCTGATGTGAACATTTTCATGTCATATGACATCTTCCTTCATATGACTTCTTTGAAATGTTTCCTGGTCTCCTTTAACATAATGAGTGATGCTAAGAGCTAAATGAAATGCTAAGGCATCTATTAAAAGTGAGCTGTTCCATGGGTTTTCAGGGAGTAGTATTTTTTGCAACTGGATATGGGCGTAGGTAAAAATATTATAGGGAAAATCTGATATCAAAACTACTGCTACCCTTTCTTCTCTTCATTACAAAAGGATTTATGCCTGGATGCAGAAAATATTATGGAGCTTAATCCTTTCACATGAAGAGTTTCTTGGGAGAATTTCCCCTCCTGAGAGTTTGAGATATAAATCCAGATCCTCTGATTTATTCCCACTCTTCACAGCACTGGCCTCAATCTGGAGACTTGGCATTTGAAGATTTCAAAAGACCCTTAAAGCATCTTTAAAGTGAGAGTACTCAATCAATTTCAAAGTGTCATAAGATCATAATGCAGGTTATAGACATATTTTTCAAAAAAGGACACATTTAGAGTGTTTTCTCAGACACAACACTGAATTAAATCACTTCACCTAACAACTACCAAGAGAAAAAGGTGCAGAAGATGAATAACAGCATCATTCTTTTACATTTTCATTTCACTTTCTTCTTAAAGCATCTGAATGTATTTAATTTTCATTTTCTTCTGACCTAATTAACACGATTTAGAGATTTTCAGTTGACTAGGAAACAGATCCATCTGGACTGTAACATACATGTTGTGAGACTCTTTTGATAATGTTTTCTAATAATCTTTTTCCAAATAATTCTGCTTGTAATAAAGTCTTTAATAGAAACAATGCATATGTTTGTGTGATATATACATCCTGTGATACAAGTTTAAATTACCTAGAACTCATCTCAATATAAAACTTAGAAGCATCTGTTTTGTTTCAACAGTTATTCTAAACCTCTGTGTTTGGTACGCTAATTTAATGGGTGAATTAGTTAACTTACTTAATACAGTCTTGTTTGGTTTTGCTTTGTTTTGGTTATTCCAACTTCTTTTCTAACCTGTCAACATTATTTATGTCTACTTTGGGTCTATGACTCTATTAATTTCTTACGTCCCTTACTCTTTCCTTTCTTATTTCCTGCTGTCTGCTAGACATAATCTCTCCAGCCCTGCAGAAAGCAGTGACTATTATTCAGGAACATAATAAAAGCATATAGTTGGGCTTGGCTTCTACCTACCAAAATGCTGTGGATGTCACTGGAATTTTAGCCTGTACTTAAAAATAAGAAAGCGTCAAACGACTCAAGTGCTTTCCAGACTGGGATGATTAGAAAATGCTAACCTAGGAATCATAGCAGTAACAACATTTATCTGGATTCAAAAGTCGATTGCTGTAATTGAAAACAAAGATGTTCATTGGCTGGCTTTGGATGGAGATGGATCTACTTGTGTCATACTGACAATTTTAGAAATTGACAATCAGTACCTTCCAGAAAAAAATTCTTTTTCATGTTCTGAATGTCACTTTAGTATTTGCAAGGACATTTGCCAACCGTAAGACAGGTAGAGTAAGTTTCTGCCAGCCCTGAATGGTTGCTTGAAACATCTACAGAGCACAAAGCTGGAATGCAAGCAGATATATCACCTTTTTTTCTAATGCTTTTTCCTTGCCAGTAACAAGCTATAGAGCTGGACCGATTTTGAGTCTAACTTCATACAGCAGGTCTTACCCGGCAAAACCAAAAACCTCCATGTCATACCACAGAGCAATGCCAGAACACTGTTGAAGTTCAAGCCTCATCTAACAGTCTTATTTAGGAAACTAGCTTTATGCAGGATAGCAGATAACATATAAAACTACTTAGTACACTGAAACTTCAACACATTTTATACAACTAAACACACGCTTCATTGCTCTATTATTATTTTTAGTAAGGATGAATTTAAGCATGGTCTTAATTGTTTGCCTGAATCGGGCCCTGTACTATTTATTTCCAACACCCATACCTGAAACTTAAATCCCCCTAAACAGACCTGTGCCTTCAGAAACTATGAAACATGAAGCACACAATCCAACATCACTGTCTACCTCACTGAATGTTAAATCAAAATCAAAAGCCCAAAGACAGTTTTAAATAAATTAAAAACAAATAAACCTCCCTTTATTTATTTTCACTGATAAGGTGAGTTGCCTCACCTTCTCTTCACTGAAAAAGCTAAGGGATAATTTTGTTCCCTTCTCAGCCCCCTCTCCTATTGCCTTTCCTTCACTCCACAAATACGTAGCACTTATTTCCTCCAGCTTGCTGCACACCTCTCCAGTAGACTGCTTTTACATTTGCATACCTATGCAAAAACACAAGGGTGTAAAAAGAGAACTCTGCAGATCTTTAATTAAGGAGTTTTCTTTCTTTTAATTTATTGTTCATTAGATGCATTTTTATTTCTTTAAGAACTTACTATAATGCTGTCTTAGCAGTCAGCACCTACTAAATTTATGGTCTTCTCTTGTGTAGATGTAGGCCTGGACTCACACACTACATATATTTTATTTCCACACCTATAATTCACCAGCTTTCAGATCTCGGTACCATTTATTATTCCTGTTACTGTCTCAGAATATTTCTATGAGCCATGACACATTTTTTTTTTTTATCACAAGGAAATTGAGCCAGAAAATACATTAAAAGCAACATTCTCATTTTCCAAGACAAAAGTGTAACAGAACGCAGATAAAAGTGCCCTTGATGTTTCCAAAATGCATGTTCCCTTGACACTAATGTTTCAGCATCAACTGATTAGAAAATAAAAAAAAAAAAAAAAAAAAAACAAACCCAAACTCAAAGATTCTAAAAAGACTTAAAAAAAATAATAGTTGTTGGCCAAATATATATTTTATGAAAACTCTTATCCTATTAAATTCTCCAGTGAATGAAAAAAATTATATACCTTGCCTGCTCTGCAGGTTATCATGCAATCAGTTATCCCATTCTCTGAGAAGCATAAATTACTTGGAAATAAGAAAAATAATGATGAAAAAAATTCCTAGGTTTATAAGACATTTCACCAACATAAGGCTATTTGATCATTATGTAAGGAAATGGAGCACAAAATCATGACACAAAAGCCATAAAAAAATAAAAGAAATACGAATGCAATTTAATTGACTGGGGAGCTGAGGTTTATGCTTCTGTTATCTACCTTTTCAAGAAAGTTACTGACATCTTTGTTTTTCGATAGGCATGGAAGTGGCTAATAGAAAGTCTAGGTATTACTACTTTTATGTAAGTGTCTCTATCCAATAAAATAACAAATTAAAATATTGTCCAGTTTGATGGCAGATAGTGAAATGTAGTTATTTACATCTTTTATTTGATTTCTGAGAAGAGACTGAAGTAATCCTATACCATATCTACATAAGACCAGATGTCAGCACTACAATACCCTTTACTCCCTCCTCTCAAAGGCACTTTTCCTAAATTTCTTTAGGTGCAAGATTTTTCAGTTCGCTCCATCGATTTCTCTCTTTTCTTAAGTAAACACTGACCTTTTCCTTCTACTCCCAACCTTTCTCTTGAGGTGACACAGCCCTGTCCTTGGAAAAGTAAACATGTTAATTTTAGCCAGAACCAGACAACCTGGCATTTCCCAATAAATGATTTAATCATATAGGCTTATAACACTAAAACTGCAGTGACAGGTAACTTGGTCATTAGTCTAGCTGTTTGCATGCTGCTGCATATCTTCTGCCAAGCATTTCAGATCAAGTTAAGAGGCCAGCAACATTGCTGGTCTGTGTAATGCCAGTCAGTTCCAAGCTTGGGTGGGGGATACATGAAGGAACCACAAACTGCATCAGAAAATGAAAGGTCAGTCTTTAAATGTTATTGTTAGGAGAAAGTTAAAAGTATAATTTCCAGCACTACATTTGTGTAGACATACTTTAAACAGCACTGTGCATTTCTACTGCCTTTTACTGTGTTGAGCTACTATTCAACTGATTTTTGCATTTTACTTTTGAACACAGATGGCTGCAGCATATCAGCAAGATTTTTTTTATTTTTTGTGAGAGTAGACTATGTTTTGAACAACATGTAGAATAATGACCTAAACACAGTACGGGGGTTACAGGTAGGAGTGAAAAATCTTATCTCCAGAGCTTTGATTTAGCTGGGTGCAAGCTCGTCTCACAGTACATCTGTGCATTAGGCTCACTCAAACGAGGAGCTTCTGTGTCTAACACCCTCCCTGCATTGGTTGTCCACACAAAGATAAGGCAGTAATTTCTGAAGAAAAAAGGTTTATTTTTACTGTTTTAGGTGGGTGGAGAACATCAAACTCTTTTACACAGGCTCCTAGAAACCCATCAAGTGGTTGTAATTTCTGCAGTAGGGTCTGAGCCAAGACTTAACCACAGGCTGAAAGAAAAGCTCATCCTGATATTCTGTCTCCAGTATAAAATTCCAATGCACATGGAAAATGTTTACGTGTGTTTCTTGGTCTCAGGCTGCCTCTTACTTAGTCAGCGTAAAAATTTGTGAAGTGTCTGGCAAAAAAGACACTAAGCACTGTAAAAGGAGAGATTTTACATTTATAGCACCAACAAACCTAAGACAAGTTTACACAATTGCAGTTCTGTCTCAAAATGAAGCATTTTCATCCAAAACTATTTAAGGAAAATATATACAATTTTTCATCTACAGTCAGACAAATAAAAGTCCATTTACAGTAAACAGGCAACATAAGATATTTAACAACAATCCAAAAGGAGGAAATAAAACCAATGCTTTCAGCTTTAATGGAGGAAAAAACACTGATTTCATGATCCACCATTCAGTGTGGAGGGTTTCCTTTGCAAAAAAAGATGACTCAAAACAAAACACAAAGTAATTCAGACCACAGCTAAGACAGGAAAAGATAGTGAGTGTAAAAGGAAAATGAGAGAAGAATCAGATCTGCAGTTAAAAAAAAAAAAAAGACACTTTAGAAAAGGAAGTACAGATAGCAGTTTGATCTCAAGACAAAACAATAAATTGGCCTGCACAACACCAGGAAAAGGAAGAAATCACAGCAAGTGCTTTAAGAGGCAGGGAAGGCTGCTCCACTCCACCACACCAGAAGCAGATGAGAACCATCAAAATGCTGCAAAAAGATGAGGCCATTCCACTGCTTTTCACCCCCAATAACCTGACTAGCCCTGGCTGCAGCATTATAAAGTTTGCATTGTCACATTTCTCCTGTGTAGGGGTGTAACATCCCTCTCTTGCCAAAGAGGATCTTGCCCAATCCTATTCTAGAGCAGCTGCCAGGCACCTGGGGTTTTTTCAGTTTATATTATCAGGTTTTGGATGTCACTTCAAGATGTACAAACAGAGCTAAAGTTGCACCTACTGCATTCCTGTCCCTCTTCCTCAGACTCTTAACTAGTCCCTGGTACACTGCTGCCAGCATTCCTGATAGAGCTCAAGGGTATTTGCCATCTACCTGGTGCTCTTTGTCCTTACTATAGTTTTACTGTACACAAACTGTAGAAAACACCATAGTACATAGTTTATTTTCTGAATATCTTATTAGTAAAGAAAACATGGCACAGTAATTATTCTTTTCACGCAATTCACTAGTGATTATCAATGGTCAGAATTAAATTCTGTTATTACTATTATTGGTAGGCAAATGATTGCTGACCACAAATGTGTGTGCAGCAACGAGAGAGAAAGTGAAGACAAAAGTATATGGTAGGAAACTAGGCTTGTGGACCATCAAATTTTGTAACCTATCAGATACAATTACAGAGGGATGAAGTTCTTTGAAAAAGAAAAATAAGTATAGTTGAAAGCTATATTCCATCTTGCAACAATATCAACTTTTGAATGTTGTGGTTTAAAGCATCTGACTTCAGTCATTTATAAATGTGCTGCTAAAAGCCTGCAGCCAAATATTACACTCATTTATGTGAGGAGTTTCACTGATTTCAACCACTGGAGTAAATGAAGATAAACAAATAAATGAGGATACATAAAAGAAATTGCATTTATACACCTACTCCTCATCACACTATAGTGTTTCTGATATGCTACATTACAACTGAGTTTTAAAATGAAGAATTAGGGGCAAAAAACCCAATCAACATTGCAAAATAATTTTAATGGAATGTTACATGAACACACATGTCCATGCACATACACATACAGATAGAATAATAAACATTTTATGAACATGAGAAAGTCAAAGACCTGTGCTTACAAACAAGACCACAGATTTTGAGTACGTACATTTCTAGTTACTCAAATTTCCACAATCAAGGTTTGATTTTTATAGACGTTTCATGAAGAGACAGTATCAACTGAAATCAATGCCTCATTAGAGCAATCCTTACTGGGTAAAACGATTCCATCACTTCACATCCAGAAGACAAAACACAGATTTTATTTAATTTTTTTTTGTTTTGATGACCTGTAAAAAAATCCCAAAAAATCTCTAGTGGTGTCCACAGATTTGTAGTTCCAGTCTGATCTAGAATAAGCACGGAACAAACAAGACACAGTGTATAGGTCAAGTGAACTTGGGAATATGGTATCCACAGAGACAAATTTATCCTACCTTTCTTCTACCCATGTCAATTAGGCGGAACTCACATCCAGGAAATAGGGAAAAGGAAGAGGCCAAGTTGTGAGTAACGAGAAGAAAAAGAAAGAGATAGAAAGATTATTCCCTGCCTAAGCATTGAGGGAGGTAAAGAAGAAATAAATGAAGAAGGAACTGGAAGGCCACCTAACTCCTCCATCACTATAGGGCAAAGGTAATTGTAGCCATACAAACTTTGAAGACAGACCTTTGCTCGTATGACTGTATCAAATCATCATATGTCCATGCAATGTTTGCTAACCAAACTACAACTCACCATCAGATTACAACATGATGCATTTTATTTTAAAGCTCTCTGTGACCTTATTGACTGAAGGGGTTGGCTTCTGGCTGTTAAAAGTAGACACATCTACTTTAAATACATGTCAAGGGAGTTTAGAGCATTCTGTGCCTGGATGCGCTGAGCAGTAAGGAAAAGTATACTTTGGTTTTTAGCTACTTGGTTGTTTGTTTCCAGGGACTTTTCTCACTTAGTGTCAAATATGTAATGGCTGTGTTCTTTTCCTTCTATGAACTAACCATTGGAAAAATGACAGTCAAAACCACATTAGGCACAGTTCCTTCTTATACAGAGCAAAATTCAAATCAGATGAATGGAAATGTCTACGTGAATCAGGCTTCTGTATTAAAACACTTCATTCAGTTAACAGAAACACAGTACTTGATTTATTATAGTTTCATGGCACCTGAGTAGGCCACAAATGTCATGTTACAATATTTAACAAAAGATATACTATTAAATAAAGTATTTGTGAATAAATCAGTAATGATTTGTCTCCAATGTCTAAGTATGAGCAAAGTATTTGGCTGCTGACTTTTTTCCTTTAGGATACAACTACAAATACCTTTTGAAATCTTCAATTATGTTGCAAGTTGCACAGTTTGTCATTGGCATTATTAGTATGACATTTATCCCTTTTTCCAAATAGCTCTGCCTAATAAAATGTCCATATCTTTTTTTAACTACATCGCTTTCCTATACACTTGAGGCTTTAAATGCATTTTAAATATTAACAAAGCTTTCATTAAAATGCAGAAGGAGGGGTGGAGTAACTACTAAAAAAGGCTTTACTCTGTCTCCTTTAGTTTTATGTGGAAGTATTAATCAAAAACTTCATTAATATTGTATTAATTCAGAGCCTTTGCAAAACTGGAATGCACATTACTTTTTATTTCCAATACTTTTACCTTAAGACACTCCATTTAACAAAAAGAAAAAGCAGGAGTCTGAAGATATTTATCCACACACAGAAAGTGCTACATTGCAGAACTCATGTCCCAGGCCAATTTCTGGATTCACTAAACAGTGATTTGAAATTCTGTAGCAATCTCAAACAGCATTTCCAAAAATCTGCATTTGATGTAACAACTCCAGTTCTGCAAGTGCCTGATTACTGAGTGCTCAAGATTTATGGTTTTCTGTTTTTCTTCCAAGACTTAAGGTGAAAAAACATGCACTGTTCACAGACAGAAACATCCACAACCTCCAGGAAACTGAGTAAGGTTAAACAGAATTATCAACTGTGCTGCTAAACACAGAATTATGGGGGGAAACAACACGCCTGTTATAAAGCCACAAATAGAAGAAGCTGTTGTGGCATGTAAGGGAAAGTTCTAGATAAACAGTGTTAAAGAACGAAAATTATAAGAAGAAAGAAACATATTAGCAGGACATTACTAATATCCTGGTATCCATACTAATTCCTGGGCTTTGTGCTGTTTGACATATTCATAAAGGGTCAAGAAGAGTTAATGAACAGCAGACTGACAAAGTTTACTTACTGTGCTAAATAATTCAATTGAGTAAGCATGAAAATGGACAACAAATTCAGATAGATCTCATGGTACTGAGTGACTGTGATACAACTGATGATGTTCAATATTGATAAATGTGAAAGTAACGTACATCAGAAAGAACTATTTTAACTATAGCAGGACAAAACAAGGAAAGGTCACAATTTTGCATTAATATCCAAACCTTAAAAGGCTTAAAAAAGCATCAAGAAAAATCCATTAATCCAGATTTGTTAAACACAAAGGCACTATTTTAGTCTAAGAAGTCCTTAAAACTTGCACTGCCAGAAGGTGTGATGGTTTATGGAGGGAATACAATGTTTTTATGTTCTTCCTTTAACATTCTCCATCAGTCTTCAACAAAGTGTATTGGACTAGAGGACCCTCTCAACCTCTTCTTATACTGTCTGAAATAGATTCATTGAAGTCAAAGGCAGACGTCTCTTATTATTAAATACTAGGATTAATTTTTAATGCTAAAAATATTACACTGAAAACACTAAAACAATATGTGCAAATACTTATCTTTTCCCTTCCTCCCATTAATATAACTCTAATTATTCCTCTTTTGTACTGCCTTGCATACCTAAATAGAAGCTTCACAAATTCAAAAAAGTTTCTTCTCTTTGGACAACACTGGTTCTACTAGATTAGTCCAGCTATGCATATGAAGAAAAAGGCAGAAATTACTACTTCTGTAAAAATAATACCTGGGAAAATGGCATTCTGTAGGAAGAACTTCATTGAGATAAAAATTTAACTTGTGGATCCAAAGAGGGAGCTAAGAATTTCACTAAAAGGCTTTTCAGAATCAAAGGAAGGAGAGGACTTGAGATCAGGCTTTTAACTGGAGAAAAAAATTGCAAAACAGACAATTTCTACAAGATAAGTAGAATGCAGCAAAACTTCCATGAAGTGGCTTAATTTTTTTCCCCCTCAATAGGACCTACTAGTAACTTCTGGCTATGACATTTTAAATTCCAGGCAGCAACATAAAAATAAATAGATAAATATGAAACTCAGAACCAATCTGCAATCTCCAGTCAAAATTGTGACTGTTCTGAGTGAGTCAAACTATATAACTAAGCATTCTAAGTTTATATTAATGGTTCACTTGAATGGTGTAGACTTATCATTAATCAGTATGTGAATTTTATAAACAGCATGTATTTCCCTCTGCTGGAAACTCATTAAAGCATTTTCATTATATGTATTACACTTTCAGAAGTTAAATGACTTTTTAAAATTTAAGTGTCATCATACAGTGTATTTAATTTTCAGTATTTTTATTTGTTTTTGTCAATTGTCTAAATACAGAAAGTACAAAGTTCATCTATATTTACACTGGGTGATGTAAGGCAGCTGCTCAGGTCATGTGTTCTCCAGGACTTTTACTAAGAATCAAGTTTATGTAGTGTGGGTCTCACTGCAAAAGATATTTTTCAGTTCAGAATGAGTTTATATTTGTCTTCAAGATTACACTATAAATCTCCATGTTACACGACAAAATCTCCATCCCAGACATCAAAAGAGACACTAACTTAATAGTGTTTTCTCTAGAAAAAAATGAGCTACTATGTTAGTGTGAATAAGGCTAATAAGAGAAAATTTGAAACTAATAAAATGTTTTAGATTTATATAATTTGTCTTATTTTACAAAATATAAATGAAAATTTCCTACCCAAAAGCAGCACCACATTCTATAATATTTGAAATACACTAAATCCACCTTGTAATTTCCAGATTATAACTCTCTGTCTTCTAATGCACGTGTCCAGGGTGGTAAATTTGCAGGCAGCAACTTTAAATTTTAGTGTAGGAACATATCCAAGTACCACACATGTTGAAAATTAAACTGAAAAGGTCTTCTAAAGCATGTTTGACTCTATAAAATTTGCAGATTTTTTCATTTGACATTGTTTATGCAACTTTCAAACCAGAGGTTATTCTAAATCAAGACATACCCAATTCCTGATGTTGGGGATGGAGGAACTGTATTTCAAGAAGGGATAAGACATAAAAGCACCTTAAATTTATTCTAATAAAACTACTCACATTCTGCAGATACAAAATCAAAAGGGGCTTGAGGAGGTCACCCGTGTGAAGAAGCTACAAACCTTGTGTGGAACAATTAGTGTCCTGCTCCAGTTTGAGCTCTTCCCTTTACTTTGTTATGCCCATCCATTTAGAGTTAACTATTTGGGAACCCATTTCCTGCTATCTTTCTAATTACACATCAGAGCCCCAGTGGTAACGAGCACACCAATTATGCTCTTAAAAGCACTTCTGCATTTAGTGACAGTCTAGCAGGCTGGGAAATGAAGTAAAAAAGGAATGTGAAAAGGAGAGATGCAATGCTAGGACTTAGGAAATATATATTGCACTAAAATAGAGGCAATTTCTTTCTCTGCTCAAAATGAAAACACATAAAAGTCTATTCTTACGGTAAATAAACATCAAGAGGTAAAAACACCAAGGCTAAGAAATTTGAAGAGATATTGCTATCTACTTGTGTGCATGTATACATAAAAAACTGCTTGCAGATATCAGTGAAGAAATCATGATACACACGGATTTGGTGCATAAAAGTTCATCCTGTTAATTACAGGAAGCATAAAACCTACACTACCTAAGGAATTTCTAAGTTCTCATTTTGTGGAATCAAAGTACAAAAAGGAAATGTTCCCATTCCAGGCTGGTGTACTACCTGAACTCTATGCTGAGGATGTCACCTATACCATTTGATGACTCCTCACGTCTGATACTGCTGTGTAGATACAAATGCTCTTACTACTGTAGGCCTTACAATTTTTCCAGTTTTCTCTCTATATATAGCAGATGTCTCGTCCTGTCTTACAACCCATAAATGCCTTAGTTGTACAGCTGGCTTTCTTTTCCAGTTATCCAAGGTTTTACTATAAGTCACCACAGACTTAACAGGTAACAGCTAATTATAAGGCAAGACAGTTCAGTCAATCAGCTCAGTTCCTTAAAAAGAAAAAAGACAATTTCTATTGAGGTGTTAAGCTGCATAGAAATTGTAGCGTAATGGAAGGACAAGAATAGGATTGATTAGAAGCTATGATATGTTCACAGATCATGCTGGGAATCTCTGGTAAGCACAATGCATCTTTGATGCAAATCAATATAGACAGTCTGACGACAGCCCTTGAGAAAGGAAGTGCAATCAAGCCGCTGCTCCAAAAGACAGAGCTGGTCCAGCAGTGAGCACACGGGCTCTCTCGTCACAGCATCTCTGGGAATGAAGAACTCATCTGATAATTAGAGCAGTTCAAATGATTTTTGCTGTTAAGTAGGCTGTGAAATTCAGGAAGGTATTCTGGGCTTTGCCTTATAATGGCACAATTGCTCATTGACAGAGCACAGTAGCACCATTGTGGTGAGCCACTAGCAAACATCAACCTCATGCACTGCAGATGATGCATAATTTGAACAGAAGTTGTAAAGTTTTCCCCATATTGTCTTGGGAACTTCAAAAACTCACTTTCAGATCCATGAAGTTATGCAGCAGCATTTATAAAGGTAGAACTTACAAAATGAAGGCACATATAAACTTCCAACTCTCCCAGTCTTAGATGCTCAGCTGTAATTGTGTAGGCCCTGTTCACTAAAGAAGAGTAGGTGGGTAGTAATTTCTACAATATTTACTCATTTATTTCAACACGGTATATAGAGTTACTGGAATTGTAACTGAAAGGAAAAAAAAAGCATACGGCTCCCCTAACAGCTACATTTCTCTCTGACAACAATGATTTCTTTCTGAAAATCTTAAAAGATTTCTTTTAAATGCCACAAACTATATATAGGCACACATCTGGCAGTAAGTTCTGCTCCTGCAGACCAAATGCAGGAGGAGATGAGAGGGTTGGCACCGGCTCTTGCAAGGTATGCTCATGGCAATTAGCTGACCCTATCCTTCTGTCCCCTTGCCTTAGTAAGTATGGTGGGGGACAGGAGTCAGGAGGGGCATCTCTGAGATCACTTCAGACAGGTCAAGGGTGAACGGTTCAAATCCATTTGTTGAGCCCAGGCCCTCATATCATGAAGGGATGTGCAAGGAGTGGCACAACCCCCAGAGCAGCTGAAATGAACAGAAAGCTTCTGAGGACTGCACTGAGCCTGCTCTCTGCACACCATATGTCTTCACTGAAGGAAACATGCAGCGAGAGAGCAAAGTTAATTACTACCTCAAGGACTAAAACTCACTCCATGTGATCTTTGAGACCAACAGTTTCCCTTTGGTTTTTTCAATATACTACACCACACCAGCTTGCATCTGGTGAGGCATCTGAAGATGTCAGATGATAGCAAGTTAGACACTCAATTTCACAGGAAATTGTGTTGCTAACAGAAAGCACATTTCCTTTTAAGCAAGTATTTTTCTTCATATCCAAACAAAACCAGACAAGAAATCACAAACTAATATATAGTGCTTAAAATTCACATGAATTAATCATCCTTGAAGCTTAATAGAGCATACAGTTCTGAACATTTTGTTAAATGAATACCTGTAAAGTTGCAAAAATGGCTTAGAAGTTATTGCTTCTGCACCTAAATTTAGGAACTTAAAACTTTAATTGGCCATATAAATCTAAGCATTTTTATCTTCCAAGATGCTTAAGACTCTCAGCTTCCAATAACTTTGTAAATTTAGTTATCTAACTCCTATTAAGCAAGAACAACTCTCCATGCTTCTAGTGTTTTTAAATATACTTGTAGTTTGGGCTAATATTTCCCTCTCCGAGGAATAATTATATAAATAAAATTAACATATATGTATTTATTCAATTACACACTTGAAGACACAGCTAAAATTTCTTTTATACTGCACTGCTTCATCTTACAATCTTACAGTTTAACGATTAGCACACTTTATTTTTCCTTTTTTAAATTATTGATGTGTTAATTAGATAAGTATCTACAACAAGAAAGAATGGGAACTTTGGCTATATGGGCTTCATTGTTTAGTGCATATCTCACCACACCATTTCTAAAGTACCCTAAAGAGTCATACATGACAATTTACACCTAAAAGGAGTCTAACATATCCAAGTGTTTCAAGCAGATTTTCTGAATTTTCTGCAGATAATTTAGTCTTGCTCGATTTTAAAAAAATGAAATTAAGCATTCCATAAAAATGTATATGTAGATATATATGTATGTATGTATTTGTGTATGAGGAGGAATTCTATCTAGCCTACAGAAAGATAAAAACAGTTTACAGCAAAGAGAATCTGTCACAAAGAATAACTCCAACCAATAGAAAAATCAATACAATAGGCCACAGATAGAGCATGCACTCTAAGAAATCCACTAATGCTCAAACATCAGGAAAAAAATTTGAAGAGTAAAGATTAAGGAGCAGAGAAAACCAAATTCAGAGCAAAATAGAAATGAGCATAGTAAGTGATACCCAATCATGACCAGAGGCCGTAGTGTGACACAAGAGCATAAAATAAAATCATCTCCTCATAAATCCGTTATCAGGACTCATGGTAGCTCTAATGAACTGCTCCATCAAAGTCTAAAACCAAGAATAAAAGGCAAGTGACCCTCTTCTAATTCCCCATCCAAGTCCCTTGGCTCATTACACACTTACATTAGAGTGATAAAAGTCTGGTGAGTGATTCATTCATCAGATGAAGACGAAAATACAATTTGATGGCTTCCCTAAATCTATCAATCATTGTGTTAGGGAGGGGCAAAAAGAAGGAAAAAACTGATGACAAAAGGATTAAGAGTTAAGAATGTAAGGACAAATGGGCTGTAGGTTAAAAACAAAAGAGAAACCAAGAGGTAAAATGTCTCCCTGCAAAGCTATTAATCTCAGAAGTTAACCCCCAGGCACAATTTCGTACAACTGTCTCAGCATAATATATTCGTTATTGCTATAAATAGTGTCGATGGTGATGCTTTGCATTTACTATCAGCACTTGGGAAGAGAGGACATGGGGTGACTTTCCATTTAAAGAGGGCTCAATGACAAGGATAGGAACAAAGACAAAGAAAAGACAATAATATGTGCTAGTGTCCACAAGAAAGTCATGAGTCTTTCACAGACTTGAAGCAAGCAATCCCTTCTAGGAACTCAGGCACCCTCTGAAATAGAGATTTCCAAAAGATATATCATCTCCAGAAGGGAAGGGCCTCAGGGCTTTGGAAATAGATAGAAAGAACTGGAGTCAGAAGTCCACCTCACCTTTGGGGCATTCAGGGTATCTGAACACCCTGTATTTGAGGCCAGCCAATCTATTTTCACACACAGAGAGAGCTCTGTGGCCTAGGCTGTTATAGGAAAACTGTAGGCCACTAGGTTTTGTGTGCATGCACTTATATGTATGTATGTATATGTGCATACATATTAATGAGCTTCTGTATGAGCTTAAAATGAAATTTACCTCAGTCAAAATTTTTTCTCAGCTATCCCAGTTCTTTCTAGTCCTCTGTGCTTTAAAAGAGGGGTGTAATTTCTACATAAATAAGACACAAAAATAAGTAAATTAAAATTACAAGTTGGCACTCCATAGGGAATTCTTTTCATTAGTTCAATTACGAGCAGAAATCTGAGGGCAGTGGCAAAAAGCTAGAAGGAAAATTTTTCTTCTCTATTACTTTTTCAACTTGTTAGAAAGTCAGCAGAAAAAGCTGGATAGTGATCTTCTAACTGTAAAGGGGAACAGAGCACATATCTGTATTAAGCTTCTGGCATTTCACACTGGCCACATGAACTTGGAACACAAAATCAAACCAAGAGAAATAACAAAGCCAACAAAAGAAGCAGCCACATTCCTTCCCTTCTCACACTTCTCCCATAACAGTGTTTCTTCCTCTAAACTCTTCTGTTCCCACATTGACAGGGACATGTGAAAATGAACATCCTTGTGGTTGTATCACCCAGTGATAGCAGAAACTAAAAATACAGAGTAAAAGATGTCTTTTCATTCCATTGAAAGGGCTCCTCACTACCATTCAGCTTCTTCTCCTCCTATGTGCTTGCCCTACACTCACATCTCTAAATTATACCAGTTGTCAGTCTAAAAGTCACTTTCATGAGGTGATTGCCCAGACTAGTCAAATCCCAGACATGGGCTATATGGAGAAATGCATCAGCCAGTCAGATTTGCACTTGTACGTTAAAATGTTGGCCTTTCTACTAATACAGAAATAGTCAGTAGAGAATTCTGGCTAGCTCTGAGTCTGTCTCCTTCAAAAATGCAGTAGGGGATGGGATGTATCCTGCTAGACTGACTTGAAATAACAGCTACACAAGAAAGGAGGCAGGGAACTGTTTGGCAGCCCCAAGGCACTTCACAACACTGTGTACCAAGATTGCTGCATCAAATACATCGCATTTTTAAAACGTGTCATGATTCCTCTTTTCTACTGTGTTGAAAGAGAGATGATTGTTTCGCCTTTCAGTAAAGACACAGACAAAAAAATTAATAACGATCTCTCAACCTGATTCTTCAACTGTTTTAGCTCCTTCTAATTTCCTGCCAAAGCGTGTAGTCACTTTGCAAGGTGACATTTGCTGAAACTCCTTACACATTGATTGGCTAAACTGCTGGGAAGCTGAGAGAATTCATATAAAGAATGACCTTCAATCATTACAAAGTCAGACCTGCTGATACTGCCACATGCCAGGAAAGTCCAACTGCTCCCCACTCATTGCTCAGAGAGGGTCACTGAAGGATACAGATCACAAGCAGGACAGCAAACAATAGGCCGGATGATCTGCAGAGTTACTGACAACCCTCCAGTGAAAACTCAGGTCATGGTGCTGCCTACTGAACGCTAGACAGGGAAGGAAAAAAGCAATCTTTTCTTGGAAGACATCCTGCACAGTAACAAAGAGCTACTTGGAGGGTGATAGTGGCTTCAGGCAGTAAACATGCAGACCCATTCCCTTTGTGAGCATCGGCAGCTCTCCCTGTCTTTCCATCATGATTTACCTCCCTTTTGGCTTTTTCCTTCAAAGTTGCTGCACTCTCGGTATAGCTCAAACTTTCTACCACTGACACGTCGGTGCCTCCATCCTTTCCAACTAAGCAGCCTGGGAGAGGGGCACTTGCCAAATTTGCATTTGGTATGGAAAAAGTCCTTGTTCTGTGTAAAAATAAAAAAAAAAATCTAATATGAATTAATAATTTTGCTACTCTACCAATAACAGCAATTTGTGTTTTAACTATTTCTCAGTATAAAGAAGCATGTCTGTGCTTTGGAAACAGAACAGATGCTAAACTGCTTATGTGGCTCTGGACATGCACCACAACTCTGTTTTCTTTTACTTTTTTGGCTTGAAAAATCACGTTGGCAAAAAAAAGATATATCTGTTTATTTTTGCCCATTTACTTCTTTGTAAATATTGTCATAACATAGACCTCCTTAAATGTGTGGCAAAACACAACTCATCAAAAAGATCCCTTTGGGAATTGTAAGCTATATATACACAAAATCTCTGGCATTTCTAAATTATAGCTCCTCCTGCAGAGTAAATTCCCAGCCTTTCTGAACCAATAATCCTATCATTGAAGAATTTGTTTGATTACTTCCAAGTAAAACACAGAATTGACTGAAGTTTAACTACACTCCTTGATTTAATTTAATCAGATTTATTCATAGCGTAGAAATCAAAGCTTATGTTTTTGTGATGTGTTTCACAAAATTGTTCACAATAGCATGTGTTTAGGAAATCAGTCCTGGTTTAGGGCTCCATGTACGACTTCTCAGCTCTCCCAAATACCAGGGATCAGTTCAGGGGTAACTCAGGGAGTTTGCAAATCTTGATCTTTTTACAGAGCTTTGGAAAGATATCTATAAGCTTTGAAACAAAACTGTGAAATCAGCCAGCAAACATGCCCAGATGTCTTCTGCAGTTTTGAACTACTTTCGAGGCCAGCACCTCCCTCTACGTGTTTTAGAGGGAGAGTAGTAGTTACCACATGAAACTGAATTAGCTGTCTAAAATGGATAGGTTTTAATAAAATAGTGACTAACTTATTATTCCAGCAAGCAATTAAAATGTCATTAGCATTTTCACTGCTCACAAGACACAGACTTTGTTTAGGCTGTTTTTTTTAAAATATACCTATACAATTATGGAAAAGGATAAATTGTTGTGATGTTTGTATAAGGTTTAATACAGAAATATTCCTACACACATAGGTTCACACATCATAGATCAAAACAGCTCACTCACAAACAAGCTGAAATGAACAGTACAACCATCACAACTTCATGATTACTTAATTAATCCACAGTATCCAACTTACTATGATTTCCTAGCCAAAAAAACTCCACTTGCAATAAAGGAAAAATCCTCTTCACTCTTTAGATAAGGTTTGTGAAAAAGAGGCCAGTTCTAGCTCTCACCAAGAGAGGGCAGTGACATCTCTCAAATTATTAGAAGATCCCATACAAGAGCCATATACCTTTATAGCAAGTGTGATAGCAAATAATCTCTACAGACATTTAATTTTAAATTCTATGGAGCATTCAGCTGATGCTGTATTATTTTTAATTAATATCCTCCCACCCTTGAGTAAGTATACTGTTGTGTTTGGAACTAAAAAAATAGAAAGATATTATGGATAAAACTGAATTGCTATGAAATAAAATTTTTTGTTTGTTTGTTTTAAAACACGTTTTTCAAAGTTGAATATTAAGAAATAACTACCTTTACTATGAACCAGGTTCATAGCAGTGTGTAAGCTTTATTTTCAATTTTGACTGACTTCTCCAGAATGTGAGGACTTTACCACTTAGCTCTATCCCATACTTTCTATTCTTTCAAAACCCAAAATGACAAGTTAGAGGGCTGCTTTTGTTCCCAACTCTTAATGATCTTTTTATGGGTAAGCAGTTCTACTATGCTGTTCAAGATGATCGATTTTGTTTTTAAGAAGTTAGTATACTCATTTTTTTGCCTAAGGTTATCTCAAAACTGTTGGGTTGAGAAGCTTAAATTGTTCTACTCCAAAACCTTTCAATAAAATACGTCATAAGTCTGCTATTTTTGGTTTCCAAAGGCCTGCAATATTTTCAAGTCAATGGCCTTCTGCAATTCTGGTGCTACTGCTATCCCTGAAGTTCAAAAAATACAGCTGGCAAAAAGCCAGCACCTTTCCATTTTTCACAGCCTTTCAATGTATGGATCTAATCCACAGGAAAATGTTTTGACTTCTACAGAAAGACTTTGGGGTTTATGCTTAACAGGATTTAGGAGAGATCACACTTATGACAGAACCTGTCCAATCTGGCACATGGTTATATACAAATTTATTTGCACTTTTCAAGGCATCTTTCAAAAGATATAGAGAAGAGAGAAGGAAAAAGAGGGAGAGAGAAATACACTTCCACTTCATTTTATCTATTATCTTTAAAGGTTTAGAGCAGTTTGAAGTCCCTCTTTTAAAATTAATTTAACTAGACCAGACACTTCTATATGGGCTTTTTGTCAATTTCTAAGGGAAATGGAATGAATAAGACAACAAAAAATAAAATAATGATGAGGACAAACATTTCTTTAACAAGGCATCATAACATTCTCTGTTTCCTTTATTATTATTATAATTTTCTTTTGCAGAAATTGTTTGCCTCAATGTGCTAGAGTGTCACAACAAATGAGAAAGCAGCTTTTAATGGCTAATGGACCGACTGACAGTTTAGTTGTTACAAGGCTGTTAGAAAAGACCTTAGAAGGAATATATAACTGGAACCAAAACAAATTTGGAGGAATTGATCTGTAATAAATGTGGACTATTATATTACATACCAAACACATTAAAGAAAGGAGGATGTGGTACACTATCAGAAAAAGTTCAGCAGAATTTCTTACTAATGCTTCCTACCATGTTTATCATCACACCACATACACACCCTCACGCCCCTCATTGTAAAAGCAGCATAAAAATGTTCACCACAAGATCAGAGTGGTTTGATGTGAAATTCACTCCCCTTTGGACTGAACACAAATGCTTCAGTATGTACAGATACTAAAAGCATTTTTATTCAGTGCATCAATCCTTGTTTAATGCAATCTGTTGGTGGCCTACAGTCACAAAGCACATAAAGATTATATTCTCATGTGGGAAGATATCCATCACATGTTTTTGTCACATTTGCTTTCCTGCATACACAATAAGTGGCAAAGCTAAAAACAAGCAGGGTGTAAGGTCTTCAGTAGTAAGGTTAGTAGCAAAAGAGGACAATAACTTTCACATACTGTTTAGTGTACAACAAGACCCAAAGCCAAACAGAGAAATCAATTCAACTATCCAGAATCAAGTGTGTGAAGACAATCATTGTAACTCTGCTGTAGACCAAACAAGCTGTGAATTATTCCAGTCCTTCAAACATATTTGAAAGGGTAATTTGTGAACAAATAGGTCACAAAATAACATGGAAATAGATTTTAACTCAGTCTATACACATCAAAATCTTTCTGCTAGCAACCAGACACATTGACAATCCAAGTACTGTATTGAGCTTTGGATAAAATATTTCTATATATCATTACCATCAATGTCTGCCTTATCTGTTCCTTGATAACAGACTGTTACAGAGATAACAAAAATCCATTCATGGGGTCACATTTTTTCCAGACTGTAGCCCCATTCCTGAATAAACTTTGTGGAATTATACCTATTGACCCCCATCACTACCTAAAATCCACCACGTGAACTGAAACTATTCTCTCATGTAAAGTTTGGACTACCCCTCCTGTAGCCTTTTCTGAGCAGATTTTCTGGCATGTAAATGAACTTTCCACACATGTTATGCCATTGCCTACATCCCTGCAGCAAAGCATAGAAGTTCTCAGGTGTTGGTTTTTTTTTTTTTTTTTTTTTTTTGCTAATGAAACATTACTTGTGATGCAATTTGCAAGCAAAGCAGGCTCCAGCATCTGAAGCAGAACTTGTAATCTATGGACAAAAAAATGAATGAAGCAGCAAGAAACATACCCATACCAGTAGGCCTGGATGGCTGGTCCAGGGATTACAAGGCAAGACAGGAAAAACAGTTTATAATGTTTAACCACTGTGGCATGAGTGGGACTGATACTCTCTTTAAGCAGTTAACAGATATTTTTCAAAAATCACATTAATTGACTGTTTCAGTGTGTGGTAAGTGTGGTTTAATCACGGATATTTAAGTAGATCTTAATTAAAAGACTTATTTTCTTACTTTATGTTTATGTCAAATATTTGTCTAAAGTAATATAATACACAGCTTAAAATAAACTGACTAATGACATCTCAGACATGCACATTCAATAGGGAAATCACACATTTTATCAGTAGTTAATAGATTTAGAGAGCTAAGAGTACCTGAGTGCGAATTCAGAATACTAATGTTTAGAATACTGAAACATTTTAGAGCCAAACTGATACAAAACACCAGCATCAAGGCTTTAAAATAAAATAAATTATTTTTAAAGGCAATCATTTTATAATTAAAAAAATCAGTTGAGGTGTACAGAAACTGCATGTTGCATTAAAATATGCACAAAACACCATCTATAACTCATTATTAAGGCACTCCTTTAGAATTCAGACTTGAAATCAGATTTTTATGAGCTATAAGTACATTAGTTATTATTAAAATGCCTTTAAAACAAACAAATAACCTCCTCCTAATATCAAATCCAGCATTTCAGACTAATAGTTTCCGAAGCAGACTAGTTGAGCATGGATCAGGAAAACTCATCAAAGATGAGACTAGACCTGATCTTCAGCAGATACCACAAGGAAGCAAAGATAAGACAGAAGAAACACAAAGAGGCAAAGCAGCAGGTAAATGAAGTGGAAGCCCACAAAACTGCCAAAGAGAATACACATGACTAGCACAGGTGTGCAGGGTGTGGCAGGAATAGGAAGAGAGGGCTCTGGCAGCATCTGCAATGAAACGGATCACAGGGAAACAGCGAAGGGCCCAGACACAACCACCCATATTTCCTGCTCCAGCCATGGCTTGGCTCCTAATCTCTGCTTCTGATTTGGCTTCTTTATCCATATCTCCTAGCCAAAAATGTTGGGTAAGCCATGAAAACAACAAGGGGCTTTATTTCCAGGGGCTTAAGGGAGACACCATTTCCTGTACCATGCACTTTACTCTCAAAGTATGTTTCTGCTGTCTGCAAATATGTTAAAGCTATTAGTTTAAACTGAAGTGTTCTCAACTTCAATCTATTTTTTTAACTCAAATGTATAATTTTCATATATTATGCTATGTTTTTCTAAACCAATTAAAAATTATTTACATATATGACCAAAATTATTTGAGCTCAAATTTTCAACAGATGACCTTCTGCAATTTATCCCATGCTATCCTCTTCTGTTTACACAAGACAAATACTCTATCTGCTGCTATACTTCAGGAAGATATAGCTGTGTTGGAAGTAATGATGAGATTATTATATAACTGACACCTGCCACAGGTGCCAGACACACCTTGCCAAATTCCTTAAAACACACTTTCCCCCATTTACTTCTAGCCAAAAGAGTTTCATAAGCCTTGTTAGTGCTTACAATTTCCTCATAAGCTTTATGTGTTTTTTTTTAAAATGAGATTCTATCAAATAAAATTAATTCTGTTTATCAAACTGAAAATGTAAAGCATTTGAGACTTCATACATTTCACTTTTTCTATTACTCCTACTGTGCATTTTAAAGCAGGAATAAACCATGACAAGAATATTTATTATTAAATTCTATTGTAACTTAGCCTTTGATTAAGGCATTATATCATAACTTTAGAACAGGCAAAAATCTGAGCACTGTAATTTTAAGGCTGAATAATAAAAATCTTTCAACACTATGAAAGAAGTATAAATATTATGAAGTCATTGGATGCTTCACCATCCTCATCTTTATTATTTGTAAAGAATTCAAAAGGTACAAAGAGGTGTCCCTAACCGGTTCCACAGAGGTAACTTTTTATCTCTGGAAATCACTTTTAATGTTCTTTTAATTGCAGGATACAGCAATATCCACTTAACGGAAAACATATCTCAGCATTGCCATAAATGTCATGTTGAGAAAAAAATGACATATTGGTTCCACTCCTGAAGTTCCTTTTGCAGATAAGAAAATATAACTGAAAACTTTTACTTTAGAAATAATGATTTATGCATAATAAACTCTGTTACATTTTGAAATACAAGAGCTGAGTAATTTAGTAGGAAACTATGGTATGTTACTAACACAATATAGCATCCAAGTTGAAACCACATGGATGCCTCTCTTTGTCTCCTGAAATATTTGTTTCTTATCAGTCTTAAAAACACCACAAAACCCAAAGATTTGCTGTACTTTCAGCTGTGTTGTGTTAACATCAGGGGAATGCAATTTCCACAGTTCAACACATCATTTCTTCTCCTTTTCTTTAGCTAATCATTTTACCCACATGCATTTTCTGCTCCAACCCAAACATGAGACTTGCCATTGACTCAAGCTGTTCTTCCTGGTGGGCACCACTCTCCTCTCATCAGGCAACAGCTGACCCTCAGCTCATTGCTGACATAACCTTTTCTGACACTTGCCTACAGATGCCTACATCCTTGTCATGGATTTGGGAGCCCTTAGCAGCTTCGAGGATGTTTTCACATTTGTGCCTACTGTAAGTCTACTCCCACAGCTCTGGAGGCTGAGTGTAGTAGATATCACACACAGACACACACACATATATAGTGGGTGTTCTCAGTGGAAATCTACAATCACAGTTTCCCAATCAGCTTATGACTTGCCTAGCTCCTCTAGATCCCACAGACTGCGAAGGGAGGACTAAAGGAATTAAATGTTTGTGTTTGGGTTTTCCCTCCTTCAGAAGAGAATGACACAATGTTTTATATCCACAGAAGCAAAGGTCATTTGGTTTACCAGGGCTGCTTACCCCACTGCAGGAAAATAGTGCCTAGTACTGTCAACAAAGTATCACTCAGCATCATGCTTAATGAAATACAGTCTTTCCACAAAACAAAAAACCAAATGAAACCGCAACGAATCCCAACAAAACCCAAATCCCCCCAAAAAATCACTAAATGCACAAAAAACCACGATCCCCTCTCCCAAAAACCCAAAACAAGTAAAAACACCCAAACCAACTTTTTTTCTTATACACATGAATATTCATTATCTGAAAAGCAGCATTTTCATATTTTCCTGCTAATAGGCTAACTTGGAACTGCAACAAAAGATAGTTCTGCCTGCTTTAAAACTTCCATCAGAAGAGTTTTGATTAATGTGACCATTCCAGGCCTTTCAGATGTACCACAGGGGCTCATCCAACATTTACCAGCCTACAAGACCACACAGCCTTCAAGGAGAAGCCCTTCACAAAATGTGCAAATTAGAAACAATTTATTGAAATGCTGGACGCGCTGATCTTTGAAGTCCAGCTGGGGTGGTTGTACAATTCTATGATTTATTACTGTGAGGAGACATGGTTGGCAAGATACAGCAGGCCATACAATTGTGTCAGTCTTGGCTTGTGGTTCTTGAAGAAAAAGGCAATTTATCAAATCATGTGAAATGGCCCAGGTTGCCAAGAAGGTAAACTGCATCCTGCCCTGTATCAGCAGTACTGTGCCCAGCAGGACCAGAGCAGCAATCAATCCCCTGTACTCAGCACTGGTGAGGCCACACCTCAAATCCTGTGTTCAGTTCTGGCCTCTCGCTACAAGGAAGACACTGAGGTGCAGGAGCGTGACCAGAGACGGGTAAGAGAGCTGGTGAAGGGTCTGGAGCACGAGTCTTATGAGGAGCAGCTGAGGCTATTTAGCCTGGAGAAAAGGAGGCTCAGGCAGCACCTTGTCACTCTACAACTACCTCAAAGGAGGTTGTAGCAAGATGGGGGTTTCTTCACTGAAAGGGTGGTCAAACACTGGGTCAGGGGCTGCCTGGAGAAGTGGTGGAGTCACCATCCCTGAAAATGCTCAAAAATCGTGTACATGTGTTGCTTAGAGGCATGGAATAGTGGTGGGTTTGGCATTAGACTTGATCTTAAAGGTCTTTTCCAACCTAAATGATTCTATGATTCTAAATCTGTGCAGATCTACTTCCATGTATTATCGACTAAGATCTGCACTATAACCCTTAGATATGCATCAGGCCTCTCAAGGCTGTGCTTTGAGCCCTTAGTTCTGAGAACCAAACAACACCCTTCACCACTGTCAAAAGCTAAAACTAAATGACCCATTTTGTACCACCATCTTTTAATGCTTCGTGTTAAAAGAAGTAGTTCAAGCTTTTACCATTACTCTCTCCTGTCTACATGGTTTTCCAATTGCTACAAATTTTTGAGTAGGACACCCAATTCACATCCAAATTTGGATGGAAATGTTTAATTTACTGAAGATACAGTTATTATCTCCCTCTTCACATGATTAATTACCAAGATACCCCCCTTCTTCTGGATTAATGGAGGGTTAAACACATTTATTACTTCTTCCTACTTCTGGAAAATGTGTGCTTGTTCCAGTTAGAAGTATTTGTGAAATGAAGCAATTTTCATCAGATGATAGCCTCGACTGAAAACAAGTCATCTATAAAGAGCAAAAGACAAGCATTGAAAACTAATTCTGAAAGGTACCTATAATTCATTGATACTGTCCACCTTAAAACAAGTAATTCCAAGATGAGCTAAGCATTTTATCCTATTAATTTCAAGGATGATGAACCACATTCTCAAAGCAGCACCCACTGAGTACTCTCTTAAAGGTGAAGAGAAGTCCCTAATGGGATTTCCAAAATCGCATAGAAGCATTACTGCCTGAGAGGTCAATGAAGCATTAAGTCCATTCTTAAATCATACACAGTTCCTTCTGACATTATTCAAAATGTCAGTTTTGAGGCACTTCAAAGTTCCCAGGCACTTCAGATCTCTGAAGTGAGTTACAAAGCTAATTTGCTCAGCTGAAGCATTTGAGGATAAAAATTCACAACTTGCCAGTCAGTTCTGGAGATCTGTGTTCACCAGAAGGCTTTCACAGCTACTCAAGCAGAAGAAAAAGCCATATAAACATAGTAAAGGTATTTCAAAAGTGGCCCAACCAATCATACTGAAAACTGCAAAAGGCTGTGCCAACATAAAGTTCGAAAAAACAGAAGTGATCTAATCCCTTAGGTTGACCTGAGTCAATTGCGAACAGTTCAAGAGGAAGAGAGGAACCCAAAAATGAAGGGAAAACATTTAACAGACACAATCAAGTTTTAGAAATTACATAAACCTGAGCAACATGCAAATCCAAATTTTCTTTCCCAATGTAGCCATTAAAAACCACCATGCTATTTCTGTTATTCAAAATTTTTCAGAAAATCTCTGCTAAAAAAAAAGAGATGAATGAAGTTCTGTATCTTTCTTTGTTCTTACACCCATTTTGAACCACACAAGAATCACACAGGAGCCTTTGTGGTTAGGCAGTTGCCTGGCAGCATCAACAGAAAATAGGAGTTGCTGATACAATGCCCACTTCTTTTTTTTTTTTTTTTAATTATTATTAATTTTTGACTGATCTTTCTCAAGTTTCCATTCTCATAATAAGATACTAAAGGAAATTAAAAACATAGGTTTGAAAGCGGAAAATATTTCTCCTGTTTTTTGCTGTCAAGACAACTATATTTTCTACAGGAGGCAGGTAAAATGTAACCTCTTTTCCCCAGGAACAAAAATTAATAAAACCCATGAAACTATATAATTTAAAGTGTGTAAAAAAGATTTGTCTCTCACTGATGAAAGCCATCAGTCAAAATAGACAGTTCCCAATGCACTGAAAACATTTTTCAGTAAGAACATTCTTATCAGTCTTGACAGGAATGGATAATCTGAGCAAAAGGGAGATGGGCTCATCCCTGATAAAACTGTGAAGAGAAATACTAAGAGCATCAAGGTCCCAAGGGGAATTTCTGTTTGACATCAATGCTTATCCTCAGGGTTCCCTTTCTTCCCTTCTGCCACCCTGCATTTTCCCTTTGTCCATGTACTGTTTCCAATGCAGGACCAAGCACCTCCTCACTCCAGAGTGAGGCAGTTACTCAGAGGGCTTAAAAGACCTTTATGGGTTCAAATCCCTCCTCTAACACTGTAAATGTCACTGCTAAGAACCATCCAACATGTGTGCTGGAAACTGGATAAACCTGTATCTTAATTATTTGAATTGAATTTTAGCATAAGCACTTAACCTAATTATTCAAGACTGGAAAATCTGGACACCCATTTGTCTTACAGCCTAAAATCATTTTATTGTTTTACAAGAGGTCCTGCTATGCTCAAATGCCTTAACACACTGGAGCTCAGCAGATGTGTCTGACTGTGCTGCTAAGAAGAAACAGGCAGGATAATGTGTCTCTATTGCACTATGCTTGCCTTGGCTTTGCGGACATTAGTTTGGAGTGGGATTTCTGCATAATTTTGATCATACTCCTGATCCTGGCTCTCCTGTATTCCTGGTAGATATCCTGCTCACAGGTGAATAACTCAAGGGGAACACATTGCTCACAACACTAACTGCATAGCAGCAGCTCTGCTATGCATTTATCAATGATCACTAGAAGGAGGGATTGAACCTTGGTCTTCCGTATTCCTGGGGCAGCATCCACTAAGCCGCCAAGTCCATCTCTGGCTTCTTTACTTCACACTTACTGTGAACAATGAAATAATCACTCATTCAGACAAAGAGCACAGGGTCAGGATGGGCAGTTGGACAGTCCAGTACCAAGAATTAGATTTCGCTCCCCACCATCTGATTCAGAGAGTCCAAAACCTGACAAATTCTCCAAATGGTACATGATTGTTTACTTTGAGTCAGTCTGTCTCTCTGCAGCCCTCAGATTTTAAAAGAAAATGCTCCATTCAAAGGCAGTGAGAGAATTTTTTCAAGAGTTTTAAATTTTTTAAAATTCAGGAATACAGTTATGGATGGAGACTTTTTTTCATTTTCCATTAGACTCAAATTTGTATTTAGTTTGACTTTTAAGCTAAACAGAAGTGCACTTTCAAGTAAAACAGTTTTCTACTAACACTAGTTTTAATGTGACAACATGCAAATCCCTAACACTTTCCAGCCAAATTAAAATTCACTGAAATTTGATAAAAGATTTACAGAAGCTACCAGAAAGTATATAATCAGTCACTGTATCTTAATCTGTTGCATAGCACTAAATGAAGGAAGGAAATGGTACTCTCCAGCAGGCATACAGCACAATTTAAGCACTGTGCTTAAACAGAACAGCAGGTCTCAGTTCACCGAGGTATTTAATTACCTCTTCATCTTTAGTACTAAGTAGTTTACTTAATTTCTAGCAGGCTGATTATGTATTTAAAGTTGTTTTAGAAAGAGTATCATGTTAGTACTGGGCCAAGTCCATCTTTTCCATCAACACTAGAGGCAAAGCAATCAGACACAGCACCAATTATTTTCAACTCACTAGAAGATGCATCATCAATAATGTCTCTGTAAATTGCAAGGATATCTTTCAGGCACATCATAAGCTGCATGTCAGACTTTAGAAACAGCTGCACAGATCACAACTTAAAATACCAGGTGCTGATACCTATATATTTTGAAAATCATATTACACAGCTCTACCTTTGACTGTCATCACAAAGGGAACAGGTGAGCACATAATTTACCTCAAGTAGCTGACCAAGAAGCTATGACTGAAATACTTTCTGTGCTCTTGGTTATTAAATGGTGTTAGGTAATAAGTGTCAGCAGAGCTCTATAACCTCTTTTTTCCTAATGAAATGAAATGGAATAAGAGATAAAGGATGCAAAAAAATACATTTTAACTTTATAAGAAGAGACAGCAACTTCCTGAGGATCAAAATACATGCTTGGAACATATGTTGTTCTGTGATGCAAATGTAAGAAACAATTATATAGTGTATTACAAAGAGATGCCAATACTATGATCAACAAGTGTTCTCAGATGAAGTGGAAGTAGCAATTATTTTACTAGAATGACAGTAAAAAATGCAAAACAGCTTTTTCAGCTCTGAACAAATAGCACAACTATGGAATGTTGCACATAAACCTTAATAATCCGTGAAATAAAAACCTGCATGCATTGGCTCCAGAGGAAAAGTCCTGCCATTTGCACTGGCAGAAGTAGAGAGGAGCAATGTATCTGTGAGGCATTAAGGCCAGAGGCCTTCAACCCTGTTCACATGAAATGCTTTGTGCTACAGATGTCCCTCGGATTAAAATAGATAACATTTTCTCCTAGAGATAATCAAATCAAAATGATTTAGGACTGAACCATACAATTCTAATGGACAAATGCAGAGTGCTCAAAACATCCAGCTACCTTTTTTCCTTCATGCTCATGGCTCTATTCCTTTCTCCAAGACATCATTAGATGTCCTGAATGCAAAAAAAGCCTTGGCATGAACATCCTGCAGCAGAGGGTAATTGATGCAAGAGCCTGGTATGTCATCTTACTCCTCCATGGGGAGGAAACATCCTAAAACATCTTCAGAAGAAAAGAGAAATGTACAGGAGGGGGTGTATGCTAATAGGGATATGGAGGCAAAGCAAAATGCACCACATCTCCAAATGTCCACAGGTAGTAAGAAAACCGGTGTGGGAACAGGAATAAAGTCCTCTAAACTTTAAAAGGGGTAGCACAAAGCCTTTGAGAATGAGCCTATTCTGAATTACAAGGAGCACTGAAAGAAACATGAGAACCACTTTATTTCTGCAGTGCTATTTTCTACACCACTAACATATTAGACAGTAGTCTGTGCTATCAACTCCCTTTTGTTCACTTGTTTGTTGTATGGTTATTCACAGGAATGGCAGCTTTTATTTCAACAGTATAGATAAAAGTATTGCACTGGAATTTAAATGTCAAAGAATACACACTCAAATGTCAAGTACCAACAGACAAATGCCAACACAGAAATGTCAGAAATACACCCGTGTCTCCCACCGAATATAACTACATCTACACAAATGCAAGCCACAGTATGATATGTAAAACCAAGAGTTTTTCTTCAGTTCCTTAGGGACTGTAATTACTACTGGTGTCAAGAAAATCAGTACCTGGCAGCAATCTGAATGTATTACTCCAAGTACTCAACTCTGGCAACAAGTATAGACTATGCAATCTGTGGTCTGTGAGGTGATGGATAACATTTACAGTCATCATAGTGCAAAATTTCTATTTCAGGCGAATCCCACTCCTGAATTTACTAATTCATCACTAGATGACAGAGCCCAACACAGTTAACTTTCACTTGAATTTTCCCACTGTTTTCCAGGTACAACAGTAGCCCATGAAAGTTGAAGAAAGGGACTTGACAGTTTTTTCTAGGTACATGGCTTAATTTGTTCAAGTAAAACTAACATAAACATGAATTCTTGGTGCACCCTAAACTATTTGCTTTTTTAAGTCCTAAGAATAGCCACCTATGAATATAGGCAAACTTTGCAGAAGTCTAAATTACTTCAGAACACATGGAGAACTGACTTCAAGCAGAATTTGGACTCTAGAGAAATTAATGTGTTTTAAAATTTTGCTTGCTTTTTTAAAATCAACTGACAGTTGCTCAGGGAAACAAAATAGAAATTCTTTACAGAATTGACTAGATGTGAATCTCTGGTCCCAATGACTTCCATGGGCATTTTGTAATGATATTACCTCTCATTCTCTCCTACAAAAGTACTCAAAAAAAAGGTTAATTAGGGAAGATGCATTAGTTTAGAAATTTCAGTCAGTCTGCTAATTGCAGTTGTTTCCACTGAAGTGGAGAAATACAGACAGATAGGTAGTTCTGCAGTCAGATCTCTAAATGCAAGAAAATCTGAAGTATACTTTAATTAGTATAGTTACCAAAAATATATCTGATTCCTGTAATTGTGATTTTCTTCCAACACTAGTAGCTCATACACTGTAAAGTAAAACTTAATAAAAGATGAAAGATGTGAACTTTAATCAAAAGAGTAAAACGCCCTAAATTTTTTTTTCTTCTATTGCTAAAGTGAATTAGGAAGCTCAAGTTTATTTTTTTTTCAAGTCTGCAACATTGATTAGAAATACTATATTTATTATAAATTCCTTTATTATTCAATTGATTGTAAAAAATTACAATTATTAATTCAAATAATTTTAATTTATATTTTTAAAAGATGTTTCTGAGAACAATTATCACATTCTCCCAATATATACAGAAATTTCTTTCTAAAGAGAATTTCTTTTCCAAAGCTTTCTCTGGATTACTGAATTCTGCTCAGAAAAATAATTGGAACAGATTTAATCTGTTCTGCTCTGGATACTTTCTTCTTTTTAACCGGCTGCATTGCTTCACGAAACTCTAAGAGTAGGTATTTACTGTCTATCTTTTTCAATGGGAAAATCTTCTTCTAATCTCTATATTTAATTTTAAATGCTCTCTTGGCAAATGTAAAGAATGCACATACTTTCACTATCTTACTTTTTAATTTTGCTTTTCTCCTGATCAGGGTCTTATGATGTTGAGTTTCATCATCTAATTATATTCTGTGCAAATCTCTGTTCTCCTTGACCAACTCCAAGTCTATTTCCCTTCATATACAGTGAATGTCTCTGTGTCTTCGAACTATCATAAAGAGTAAACAAGGAAGGGTCAAAACTCCTCTTTGTACTATTCCATTGTTTTGCTCAAGTTATGTGTACCCAACATCATTAATATCTTTTTTACAAGTAAACTGTACCATAGCTTAAATTAGCACTACAATTCTAAATTACACCATCAGAAAAGAGATAGAAAGGGAAGTCTTTTTTGTTCTTCTACATTTCCAAGACCTTTCTGTGGGTCTCTCTTTCTCTTCTATCTCTTTGGGAATGGAAGAACACTATTTAGTGCTTCACTCAGGCATTCACCCAAACATGTCTCAAGTCAAAAGTACCCTAGCCAAAGCCAACCAATTAAATTAAATGCGAGAGATACAAATTTGTCTTAGGAATGACTACCTGGTAGCTCTAAAGAATAAATAGCTCCTCACTGCATAGCATGGAAAATATATCAAGTCAAAGTATGTTGAAACAGGCAGAACCCAGGCAAGGGAGTAAGGACTTATCCAACATTCTGGTCTGCTAAGACTTTGTGAAGTACCTCCAAATATCGACAAGATCCAGTTCTGTCTAGTTTCTGAAGCACCTGTCAGGATCTCTGCTCAAGGTGACATAATTATAGGCATGTGTACCTTGGGGTATTGACAAGAAATCAAACAGCAGGAACAGAATAACAATTCCAATGAATAGTGGAGAAGAAATTTCACTTTCTGACACTTTAAATTTCTTATTTATCTCTTCCTTCTTTCACAGCACTTATCTGTTACTCCAGAAGGCATGCAGAGAAATTTTATCATCATATAGTGACACAGACACATGGAACCAGTTTACATATATTAAGAAAACTCTTCCATTTGCTTTTAGACAATCACTTCAGGTTCCTCTCATATAAAATCCAGTATGATCTAATACACTAAATGAAGAGATCTTGGTATTTTTCATGAAGTCTGTCTTTCAAGGAGAATCTTTCCTGGAAAAATCCTACTAGTCTTTTATTTTCCTATGAAGTACCATATGATTTTTGCCATACCAGATGAGCAGTTGTTCAATATGCATTGCAAATAGAGCTCTGTTTCCATAATTTCTTACACAGAACTTAAATTTAGTTCTAGACTGGCAAAACTCAAATACCAAGAAAGAGTAATTTTGCTGGAGATGCATCCCATTCCTTTCAATAGGCATTTGGACTGTGTCTGGCAGCTGAACACATAACATTAACTTATTCTGTAAAAGTTAATTCCTACTAAAACACCATGTACTTATTTAATGAAGAGACTACAGAAATTGTATCTATGCTGCAACAGATTTTCTCTTTCCATAACTATGAATTTCAATCATCTAATAGGAACCCACAGCAGCAACCCACTTTGGCCATAAGTATTAGGGACTAATATGGGTAACTCAATGTAAAATTGGGTATTTCAGATTTAGTTTTCAAGGGTTACAAAACTACAGCTTTCATTGGACATTGGGGACAGTCAACCAGCACCCTAACGCATTCTGTATTACAAATGACACCTCAATTAACACAACCTACTCCAAGGCCTCTTGGAAATAATAAAATAGATGAGTATGTCAAAGTTCAAGGCTTTTCTCCCATATCTTACTCCTGTAACAATACAGAACAGCATGGTACCTGCCATCAAATGCTTTTCTTTTAACACAGAACACAAGAAAGGGTTTTAAAAAGTCAGTAAAAATAGTCTCTTGTTTGAACATATGTAGCCTCACCTTGCGAATTCCTCTGCCAAGATCTTCTCCATAATTTGTCCCCAAAATTTCAAAATGCACATTGGGATTCCCCCCATTTTCTGCAAATTCCAGTTCTCCAGTCAAGCCATTCACTCCACCCTATTGGAAATAAAAAAAAAAAAAATAAAAAAAAAAAAATAAAAAAAAGAATGGAATGAAAACTCACGAGCAGGTTACTGTAAGAACCTTTCGTTTCTTGAAGGGATTTATGCACTAACTGTGCAGAATACACAGATAACTACAAGAATGAGGATAGTATTCCAAAGACCGCATTTCCATAAAAATTCTGAAGTTTAGATGGTTTTTGTATCATTTAAGTTCTTCACAGAAGAATTAAACTCAGCAATGTTAAGCAGATGCAATACAAGCAATAGTCTTAGAGTATTTGCGCTCTAATTTTTGTTCGTTGACCCATCAGCATATACATATTGACACTCTAGCCCCAACAAATTAAAGAAAATAAAATTTTGCCACTTATTTTAGTAGAAGCAAAGCTAAACACAAGCATATAAAAGACATTGCACAATAATAAATTTTGTTGACTTTTACTTTCTTCCCCCAATGTTTCTCACACATAAAAGATTTTAACATAAGCTCAGGCTGAGTTTTAAATAAAGTGACATGCTTTTTGAACTCAACATATGTGATTTGCACAAATGAGGAAGGGCTCGGGTAGCTGAATGTAGTGATTTTTCTCTTTTCCTCCACAACTCTTCTCTACTATGAAACATACATGACATGGGCAACAATGTAGCATATTTTCAAACTTGCTTTAATTTTTTTTAAGTTTTAGCTGGAAGGGGTTAAAATGAACTAAAGATGAAACAGTGAATATTTCCTACAAAACATTAGAGTTGAAAGGGCTATACATGCCACAGTCATACTCAAAATATATTCCAGAGTTAATTCAACATGACACACATTTCATCTTTGTTTAAGAACTGTGATGACCCGAACTGCAAAATCAACATAACCATGTGAAATGCCTATAATGAAAACCTTTACCCTTAAAAAATTTCTTCAGTTTACAGATTCAGGGAAAATTAGATGTTTAACTCTCTGCCTCAAAAAAACCCCATGAACAATATTTTAAGAATGTACAAAAAAATCTGCCTCTGGTGTAAAACCATATGAAATGCATAGCTTTTCCCCAAAACATAAGGCTAGAATTCTGCAGTTGTGATTGCTGTTTCACCTAAGAGCTTTATTATTTGACTGGGAAAAACTTCCAATATAAGCTACCTAGCTAAGACCATGAGCCTTGCTGAAACATGATTTTAAAAGCTCTACTGATGTATCTTCAGTTTGGAGAAAATCCAGGAAGGAATACAAAATTTGCATCTCCACTGCAGATTGCTATGGACTAATAAATTGTTGTCATGCTTTTATAAAACATTATTATAATAACAAATGTAATGAAATTGATTATCAAGATAATACATTTAAAATTTCCTAGAGACTACTGGAGACTAGTATTATCAGGGAATAATACAGAAATATTTCATGAAGTGCCACTTACAGTTAAAACCAAGGCAATACTTTGCGCATATAAATTTTTAATTCTTAAAAAATATTTTCTACAATATTTACTTTTTTACTACATACTAGAGCAAAAATAAATTTTTTGAAAAGGAAAAAACCCACAACATCCTGATTAAGGGTACATCTGTAGTCTCTTGCAGGAAGACTCCAGGTCAATTCACCATTGGAGAGAGCAAACCAGGCAATTTTGATGCTTGTTGCTGTGGCTAGCATGACACTCAGGTTATTTAATATCTTGAGGACAGTACTGTGATAACCACACCTTTATGGCTTTTAGACTGGCTTAGCACATCTCTGGCTGGTCCAGAGTAAAGAAAGAGTGAGCTTTTGTTTACCTGCAAAATCATTTGAACATATGCTCTGGTAAATAACAGTTTCACAAACAGAAACCTGTTCCTCTAACTTAAATTTGACTTCATCCTACTCCCTAACTAAAAGTAAAATGTTGTTCCACATACCTTTCTTCTCACATAGTCTTATTTGGCTTTTTGATTAATTAAGACAGAATTTCATGGAATATGTGATGTAGATATGCCTGCAAAGAAGCATAGACTTCAAGACTTGGGATGCTCAGCTGACAGCTCAAAGCCTCCCTCTGGCTGACTTGCCCTCCCTGACAGCATGACCTGTTCCTAGTCCTGCACCACTCTGACCCCTTACTAGGTACTGATTTTATTATATTATACTTAATATTTCCTATATTATTTCCTAAAACTTTTCCCCACACTGGGTATTAAACCTGTGGGTCTCAGGTAGGTAAAGTGTGAAAATTAATTAAACTGTTCTAGAGCATCTGAGCAGGACCATGATTTCAAGTGAGCGACAAGCAGGACCTGGAAAAAGGAAGGTAAAACTCTGGAACAAAATGATAAAAGAAAGGAAACATTCAACCAAAAAAATTTACAATCTCTTAACAGGGATGTTTTGTACAGGAGAAAATAGAAATATAGAATATAGGATTTTCAATCTAGAATATTAAAGTGATTTTATTTTCCAGAATGAGAGTGGTCTCAACAACTTAAGGAACATGAAGATAGAATCGTGTCTGAAATGTAAATGATGTTTTGAAACTTGAGATAGCACTTTAAAATTTTAGTTAACTTTTTTATAATATTTCATAACTTTGTCCTTATTTGAGCAAATATGATTAAAAATAATTTAAATAAGCATTTCACCTAATTTCATTTGAAGTAACCAAATCCATTTCTTAAGAAAACATAGGATTCTTTGGAAATATATGCCCTCTTACATACAGTACAGGTTAACAGACTCATCTAACATACTTTAGAATTAAATCTCTATCCAAAAAAACTGTGTAAGTTTATTTACCTTGATTTTTAAATGGCTGCAACTGTTGGGGCAAGACACAAACTGTAAATTTGCTAGTTTTATTTGTCTGGGATTCAGTGGTAACCATAAGGACATTTTTTTCTCATTTATTTATTCTGGCAATTCTATCATTCTTTGAAAATTTCTCATGTAGGAGTGTCTTTGATCAGAGCTTCCTTTCCTAGACTTGTACATCTGCAAATAGTGTAATAAGAGCTCAGATTAGATAGGAACGCTCTTGGCTTGGGAAGGGCAGAGGCAGAAAGACAAAACAGTGAAGAATTGCCCATATAATACCAACAACAATACTAAATTTATAGAAAATTTCTTGGAGGTCCTGATTTCGCCTCCTTACCTGGGACCTCTCTTGTGGAACCTGCAGGTTATGCAATCCTGTTATTGCTCTCTCCTCCTTGTTGTCTCACGCAGCCTTTTTTCAGGGCTTACACAAATTTGGTTTATTGCTTAGGGCAGATAGAGTGGGACAGCCTAGGAAGATTTCAGGACACTGCTCCAATTTCTATGCATAGCCTTTCAGTGTGACCTCTCTGAAACACTTGATTTATAGCATGTGTTTTATCCCTTTGCTAATGCATAGTGGAAGGAGATCACAGAGGAAATGACCATGTGTATGACAGCTACTGCTCCAGTAACTTCTTGATGAGATTTTTTCCAAGTGATTTCAGTGTTAATTATGATAACAGGCAAGAGTCAAAGAAATTTTTCACTCCATTTCACTTACAGAAACAATGGTACTTTGGTGAAAATGAAGACACATTTGTTATCTACCTTCTCAAATTCCTCTAAGACTGAGCTGCAACCATGCAATTTCTTGACACATATAAAACTGAACAGTGAAATGTCAGTTGTTAGGACAAAAATGTTTTACTTAGGTTTCTGATCACTGCTCTGGGCTTTGCAGAGCTGTTACAAAGCTTGGCAATATAGTAAAGCCTACTTGAGTCCCATCTAGACTGGCAAGATAAACTAGAGTTTATATATGCTTAGGCACTACTATACTGTAGGTCCCTGAAGAAAGTACTGTTTACCTAGCAGTCAGGACCTCACTCGGGAATGTCAGCTGCCAATCATCAGTTATAACATATTGTACTTACTCTCACAGTTTCAATTCAAACTTTCTCTTTTTCTCAAAATATGATTATTCTCAGACGGTAGCTATTTTGCAATCAAGGATAAAAAAATGTGGCTAAAGGCAGGAAAAAAATGGTATAAACATTAAATATGAGTTTCACATTTTATTCTTGAAAAAATCTGATCTTGAGAATGCTGTTGAGTTTTCAGCCCAACACACCATTTTTAGCTGCTAGCACGGACAGTCCAATCTACTACCTGAGAAACAATTTGGAATCTTTTTTGCAAGCCACCGCTGAACATCACTGCATTTCTAAGACCAGAACTAGTTGACAATTCCACCAATGATTCATGAAACAGCACGAGGTACAGCTTGTTTTCCACAAAGGAATAGGCTGTATATTGCTGCTAGCACTAAAAATTTGCTGTTTGTCAGTGAGATAAACAAATGTGACTGGGAAGAGACCCTATATGTGCAAGCAAAGATATATGCAGAAACTTGATGTCATATACCTGAGTTGATCCTCCCTATAATCCCACTTACATTTACTCTCAGACTATTCAGGAAGATTAATTTTTTCCAACGTAGAACTGTTTTCTGGTCATGTTTATTTCTATGACTGTGAAATAATTTTACTGAGAAAGAAACAAGTGAACACGTGTTTTGGGCTAGTTCCCATTACAGAAGTGAATTTAAACTAATTGCTAGAGCTGGCCAAATTCATTAAAAGGATTGTATTTCCTGATGAATTTAACTATTTATTCAGTTCCAGAATGGGTAGAAACAGATATTAGATTTAAATAATTGTAGTGGGCTTAAAATGTTTCCTTTAAGCTTTGTCCAGTCAGCTGAATTCACACAATAAAACACAGCTTTTGGAGTGATGCATGAATCACATGTTCAACAGTGAAAAGTAACAAATGACAATAAGGAATGATTTTGCCATTTCAAGAAACATTCGAAACTAATTCCCTCTCATTCCCTACTCTCCTCTACTAGTTATTAACCATAAAGAAACCAGTGTATTTATTTTTAACTGCTGCTGCAGGTAGAACATCAGTATCCCTTTCTCTTACCTTCTTCAGTGTGTAGCTTTATAAAGATTTCCCAACTTTTTTCTTATTTCCCTCCCCAGAAATGAGAGATTTCCCTCTGCAGCTAAAACACTGCCAGCTCTTCCTGTATCTTGAAGTCTAGAAGACAGATATTTCTTCTATAGAAGCTTCCTCTAGAACTAGTTTTTCCTGCGTTTTTTTTAGCAGCAAAAGCTCAGTGGTGTTTCTGTTTTGCTGCTCCAGGAGAACAACTAGTTCAGTTACTGGTCCTCTCCTAAGACAGGCAGGCTGGAATTAGGCATCTCTTTCTCAATTCTTTTTCCCCTCACCACCATACTTGACTCCCAATGAAACTACACTGAGACTATGGACAATGTGAGACAAGATGGTGATTTCAGCTCTACACGACAGATCATCATGACAGGAGACTTAACGTTGTGCAGAGGATGGAAGTTCTTTTTCCAGGAGTATTTAAGAAATCTCAGAATGTATTTTCATCCTGAACTGTAACAGCATCTTCTTATGATATTCCATTATAATAATAATGGCCAGACTTCGTGAACGAAGATCTGGGGAAGGGCTCTCCCCACATGGGCATGCCTTTCCAGCCTGTGCAGTGGATTTTTTAGGTGAGGCACAGCGTGCGCAGAACTGGCCCCACCGTTTAAGTCCTGAGGTC
>JAWWEU010000125.1:20959610-20975542 GCA_035583155.1 Acropternis orthonyx | reverse complement strand
GTCTACAGCACCCGGTACTAACCGGGGCTGACCCTGCTGAGCATCCGAGATCTGACGGGATCGGATGGCAGGGAGGCGTTTAACTGCCCGGGGGACGGTTCCCACTGAGACTCGAACTCAGGCCCTTGGGATTCAGAGTCCAGAGTGCTAACCATTATGCCACGGGAATGCCCCTATTCCATTATACACATTTTTGAAACAGCAGTTCAAATGAAAATGTGGAACATTTTTATTCAGAAACTCTTTAAACACCACATGGTAATTTTTTTCTTTCAAAATTAAGGAAAACTGGTATGTTTTTCACAAAAAGTTTGTATTTCAAGTGGTTTTAGTCGATTCTCCAGGATGATAGGAGAGAAAGGATGTTTAAAGAAAAGGCAAGATGGAAAATAGAAGCATTCTCAAGAAGAGAGATTAAGTACTTTTTATTTTTCCTTTCATTACATCTTTATTTAATTGTTTTTCTGATACCTCACGAGGCATTCCTCCATGCCAAATTTTTACTTTCAAAAGTACAGAGCTGTGATCCTGACGTTCTTCTACGTAAGTGCTTTAGTGAAAGAAAAGGGAAAGTAGGCCACAAAACTGAAGCAGGATTCCTGCTCTTGTGCAATTCCAGCTCTCAACAGCAATCTTTCGCTTTCCCCTGCCCATGCATTGAAATGCTACTGACATACATAGAGCAGAAATTTCTGTATTTCATTTGGATTAAATTTTGACTTTCCATTTTAGCATGTTACTTATAGAAATTCATCTCTGTCAGGACAATGCAGTGTAAGGAGTATTTGGGTTATTCAATTTACACCAATAAAATGGTTTCTTATCAAAGCCATCTCATTGAAACAGCAGAGAAACCTAAAAGTGACAGGATGCAAGTGTGGTCAGCTACACATATCTGGAATTTCCTTGGTATTTGATTCATTTTTTAGGAAGCTAAAAGCAACTCTGGAATTTCCACTTGCTCCTGCCTTCTTTAATGCTTTCATATTTCTCCTGGTCACCTACTTTCATGTTTCAGGGTTAATCTTAACACAGCACAGCTCTTCTGTGAATGGTTGTCCTAGTTACAGCAGCAGGGACCAGTTTATCACTGTGTGGGTATAACCAAAACTGTGTATTCTACGCCCTCTGTGTCATTTCTGATGAATTGATAATAATGGATCATTTGCAGCAGCTGCCCAGGGCACACCTGACACCTCAGGGTGTTAAAGAACTCTGTGAGATAGGGAAGTGTTTCTGTCTTCACACCAATGACTCAGCTGTGATAACTCCCCTCCAGGGAGGCATCAGCACCTTCACACCCAGCCTGAGCAGTCACATCTACTAAGGGACCATCAAAGATTCCAAAAATATTCCATGACTCACAGAGTTAAATCACCCATTGTGAAACTCCCTGCCCCAGGGAAGGTACTGGGCATTCCCACCTGAACCTGAGCATATATAATCTTGAGGTTTGGGGACTTCTGGTACCACTTCTCGGATCCAGAGGAAGAGCAGAACCTCAACAGGACTGTGCCTGCCACTCTCAACAAGACTGTGACCATGATCGTAACCAACAGGTTTTCCTTTCCTTTTACTTTTGCACTGAGGGGGCCTACGTGGCGCTCAGCACAGGGGCTGATGAACCATTCTATTCACACCTTGGTGCTGGGTTATATATCTGGGTTTTTTGTGGGTTAAAACTAATTTTTCTCTGTATCACTGTATTTATTGTAATCTTTTTAGTAAATTGAACTCTGACTAACCTCTCTTGAGTCGGGTTCACTTCACCCACTGGTTTGCCTTTAAACCAGCACAACAGAATCTGTTTTATTAATCATATCATTTTAGAAGATGAGAATTAGATAAAGATAAATTGGATACCTAGGATGATGTGGCAAAGAATGGAATAAACTGTTTGAGATGCAAAGAGATGGTATGGTGGTAAGACACAGCACAAAGGATATTTATATAAGAGAACAAGATCAGTCTCGCACCCAAAAACAACATAAAGAAGAAAATAATCATAATACAAAAGAGTCAGCAGCCCTTTCCATGGTGCAGTACTTCTCAATTTAGGGGTACTAGCAGGGCTACCAGACTTAGACTGAAACTCCAGCTCAGATAGGAAATTCTAATTCTAAAGCGGAAGTGGGTATTTTGACTTTTCCAGCTCTGGCATGCTATTCGGATTTGTGTAAGTAGAAACAGCATTTAGTTTATTAATGAAAAAATGTGCAATAGTATTTACAAAATCCAAGCTGAGAAGAGAACCAGTCTTGCCTGAAACATAGGTTAAAATATATGGGACTGCCAAATGTGAATTTGAAGTTGCTCTGATAGGTTAAGAGCAATACAGTTTAGAGCCCCATAAAGCTATATCCTACCCCTGAAATAAAAAATGTGTCCTGGATTATCCCTGAATTCTCATGACTTCAAACTGTTAGAATGGAAACTGGGAACAGACACCAAAGAAAGCCTTGAACGGTTATTTTGGAGTTACTGCAGATTAACCTGGGACCAGGTAAAATATAAGCAGTGCTCAAAGGAGCCTTACATTTTGCCTGCATCATCATAATTTCTGGTACAGCTAAATACTTCATGCAGAATGGCAATTTCTCAAGACAACATTATATTTTAAATTATTTTTTTATGTCCTTTAGTGAAATCCATAAATAAAGCTTTTGGTTTTTTTTACTGTCCTGGGCTTGTTTGTATTTACAATGTTAGCACTGCCAGCACTTTAAATGTAAGGATACATTACCAGGAAGTACATGCAAATAAATGAGAAAACAGTTTTATGAAAGACATTAGTAACATAAGGAGAATGAGGTGAATAACTTACAGGGAAGGATAAACTATGAACCTGTGCATATTGACCAAATACTGACCCAGAAGGCTGTGATATTTGTCTGTAAGTATGTGGAGGCTGTAAACATAATGAAGAAAGGACATAACCAAGAAAAATTATCTTTAAGGACTGAAGAACAGGAAAAGCATCTTGGGCATGAGCATAATTAAGGTATGAAAAAATAATCACAGGGAAGCAGTGAGAGTTTGACACTGGATAAAGCACTGCAGAGACTGCTATGGGACCAGTTCTGCAATGGCAGGATATAGCCTAGATAAGGTAAGGTTTTCCTCATTCTCATTTCTATGATTCCACTATAATAATGTCAAAAGCAGCACAACAGTGAATTCTACAGAACGTTATCCAAGTGTAATTCCACACCTTTTTCTATTTTCGTTTACAAATCGTAAAATTACTTGCCTTTCTTCCTAACCTGTGACACTTTTCCAACAATGACGCTTCTTCACCTGTGACACTTTTTCTTATTTGAACATCCTACTGGCTTGTAATTTTGGTAAACACACTCATTGAATTTATTTCAGTATGATTATTATGACATGGAAAAAACCAAACAACCAACAAACAGCCCAAACCAAATAAAGACTACTTTCATTCAGGACCTGTGAATATATAAAAACTGTACTGCTGGTACTGACAAGAGTAGTATGCACCCCAGGAGGAAATACTGCCTAGTGCATGTATTTTAGAAATCAAAGATGAGAAAATACAGGGAAAAGGTACCTTTTTGATGGTTTCCAACATTGATCGTCCTCCTTGCCAAGGTTTAGAGTTCTTCCTGATGCAGGTGAGGCTGGCCATGCTGTGCCACTTCCTGTCCTCTAACTTCTTATGAAAGGCATTTGCCAACAGGAGGACGGTGTCGTATATATACAGGTTTGAAATCTGTAAGGAGATCAAAAGGGAAGTATTAGCATTATTGTTTGTAGTCTCCTGCCAGCAGCCAGAATTTATCATTTGTTTTGCCTCACCCATAATCCTCTGGCAATTAAACACTTAATTTGGTATTTAGAAGAATCCATAACAGTCAAAATGTCATACCTTTGAGGTCTGGTAAAATCTATGGCTAGGGGCTGTAACACAGACAACAAAGTACACACACGAGAAGCACAGGCAGCCCAATCACTGGCACAGCTCCACTTGCCAGATTTAAAGCCCTACTCATGAACATAAACAGACTTCCTTTTCTTTTTAACCAGTTGCTTGCAAATTTCAATTTTTTCAGTAACTAGGTATTTGGGTACTTTACATTATCTTCGATGCTGTTTTGTTCTTATGAAAAGCAGAAAATCTGAAAATTTAAAATAAATAATTTCATTATGTTTTTTGCTCCTTATTTTTGCAGTCAATTTTGATTGAGGCAAAAACTGCCATGAAATACAACTCAATGTCAGTGGGCAGTGTGCAACTGCATCTAGATTCTGCAATTTATAGTATTTCCTGTCAGAGTATTTGGCATTGGTTGCTAGTTTCTCACAGGACAAAATTATCACAGAGTAAATGTGTATATGTTTCACTGTGAGCTCAGTTACATGCACACAGTGTGAGGAAGTTCCAGCTTGGGATCAAAGAGGGAACAGTTGAACTCAAGAAAAGAAATCACTTGTGTGCCAGTTCCACTTACCCATGTACTATTTCTATATACATACTTTTAAATGTCCACAGTACAAAGTCAGATGTGAAGGATACAATTAAATAGAGAAGCTCAGAATTCATGAACACTTTTGAAACAAGTAATTTACAATATAGCTTTATATCAATCTTTTCTGTCCTCAGATGGCAGGAACATTTAAGTTACTGACAGCATAATAAAAAGAAACCTCAGCTGTCCTGAACAGAGGTTCTCTTGAAGTAAAATTACGTTCAGAAATGAAAAGGACATTTGGGAATATTATTTTTAGATAACCTATTGGTCATTTGAAGTTATTGAGGGAAACTCAGTTTCCTCAGCTGCCTGATAATGGGGTCTGTAGAGCATTCCTAGTGCCTGACAACAAATTAGCCAGTGGCAATTTGCTAACTGAGGCAAGGTTGCTGCAGTTTTTTTCTCCATGAGTCACAATAAGCCAAAAAACATTTCCTTAGATTTATGGAATATGTTGACTTTTCTCTGCAAGGGTTGTTTTACACAGATACACATGGTGTGCTCTAAATCTTAAAGCAGAAGGAAGCTTACAATAAGGAAGTATATCACCTTTGTGAAGAATGCCCCTATTCTGCTGCTTAAATATATCCAAAGACTGGGAAAGTCCCACAGCTATTGGGACAGGCTACATGGCAAGGAAGCATAATAATGCTGAAGATCTGAGACGCTGATTGGCAAATCCACACCTCACCTTCAAAAAGGAAAAAAAATACTCAAGGAAAAAAATAATAAACACCCTCTCTTCCTGCCGAATTACTCGTTTTCATATAACCAAATTTTAAGGATTTTTCTTTTGTAAATTCCATCTTTATGTTGGATTTGCTTGTGTCATACACAACTTGCTCTATACTGTTTCCAGGAGGGTTTTTGTGACAGATTCCTGCTGCTTAGCATCCAACAAAGAGGGAGTCTTTCTCCTTACCTTGCCAGAATTACTTGAGTCTATTTGACTTACATATTTTATCAAAGGAGACCTAATTGTCTGTTGTTTTCCCTTTTGATAAACTCCCAGAATCCTCTATTACCTTTACAACATTGTTAGTTCCACAGATGTACAGCACCTCTGATCCTTATTTTGCTTTTCCCTTAAATAATAATGATCCTTCACTCTGTCTTTCTGGAAGACATTTCTTTTTTTTTTACTCAGCCTTCTCCAATGACTCCAGTAGCTACAAACATTTCCATTTCAGTATTCACCCAGAACCAAATTTACTTTCTGCAGATGCATAGGTCAGGCATCACTGGGCATGACAGAACTGAAAACATGCATTGAGGATCTGGTTTCAGATTAACCAGTATTTTTAAAACAACTTGGATGGTTTGCCTGTGTGCTGTAAACCTACAAAGAATTCAAAGCATTTCAGCTCAAACTGTATTTCTCCAATGAAGTCAGCACTAGAGGGACATTTGTTGGAACAGGGAGGGAAGGAATTATCACTGTGCTGTGAGGCGAGCTCTTTTCACATAAGCCTTTGCCAAAGGGCCCCACACCACCTCTGGAGAGCAGAGGGAATAAGGTCACTAATGAGACTAAATTGGTACATGAAGAGCTACAGATGCCAAGTCATCATTTCCCAACAAAATGACATTGCTTTCAAGGTAGCTTCTGTAACCTACTGTCATGGGAATAGAAGACAATTGTCACAGTTCATGAGGAAGGATGCACTCACTAATCTAAGAGTAATATAGCTGGACCTTCATCAAGTCTTAACAGGGCTCAGGAGGACAGAGTTCAGCAATTATTAAGCATTGTTATTCCCTCACTAATAGTTCAGCTTAACATTTATAGCAATCAATCACTGATAATGCAATGATAAAGACACGGCAATTAATTCCTCTTTCTCAAAATCACCCTTCCCTGTCACTACCAGAAGTATGCTTCATTAGCAACTGTCCTGATGAACAGAGTGGGGTTGTAATTCAAAGTCACTTTACACCTTTATTAATTTCCCAAGTAAATTTACTGGGGCGTTTAATGCATTGCCTGGTACCCATTACTGATCCTTTATTTATTCCAAGTCTCAGACTGATGGCTGGACACTTGCATTAGAGTAGTATTTAGCTGCATAACCTTCTGTTGATGCAATTCAAAATTCAAATGTGATTTTTTTATTCCAGATTGTAGAAGAAAGGTTTTTATCAATCAGATTATGGATGATGGATTAATCTGGATTAACAGTGTTTATGTGTACTTATAATATCGTACATAGTTTTTACACAAAAAGGTTATAGTACTAAAAATACTTCTGTGAATAATCCAGTTTTTAATTTCCTGCCTCCATAATGATAAACACTTATAGAAGTTGTTTCAACTAGAAAAATTCCACAGACATGAGACATCTTCACCAAAATATTTTGCAGTGTTTTAATAAAGATGCTGAAAAAAATTAATTATTCACATAGACTTTACGGGGAGTAATTCAGAAAAAAATAAACCAAGAAATCCACCCTTATAATTTCCAAAGAATGTTTCTGATTAGTCACACTTCACTGTCACAAAAAAAAAAAGAGCATTAGTAATCTCAATTTATAAACTGTTCCAACTGCCCATTGGATTAGAAACTAATTTATTATACTGTTGGGTAGAACAAAGAAACAGCAAATAAACCTCACAGCTACTCAAAGGTCTGTGCATCTTATGAAGACACAGAAACTGTGTCAGAGTTTTCCTTCCTTTCAGTTTGCAATGTTGTCTCACTTGGCTAACAATAAAGTACAGCCATCTCAGGGAAAGCATGAAAAAAGCAAGTCCACTGCTTTTTGTGAACAGATAAACCAGTCAAGCTTCCATCATTCCTTGGAACCAAAATGTTATGAAAGCTTTCAGTAGGAATATTATAGCTCTCCAAGCTATAGGTTAATCATGAAGCACAGGTTAAGGTATGGCATTCAGTCCGACACATTAAATTGAATTTGCCAATTTGTGAAGAATAAACTTTGATTTCTTGAAATTACTTTTCCTGGAGTCAGTCAAATGTTGAAGTGAAAATGAAAATGAAGTTGAAGAGAAAGATAAATAAAAACGTGAACCTTCCAATCAATACATGATTCTTGGTTTTTGCCTTGCTGTAGTTAGTAACTTTGTTCATGAAAACTGCTCTTGGCAATCTCCAGCACCTGTATGTAATCACAGCCTCAGTGGGAACACCTTGTCTGTAGACTACCAAAGTTCCCTCTAGAACCATGCTGCCAGGACAGAGTGGCTCAGCCTAAAGGATTTTTGCACTTCCTAAATAGTCTTGAGAGATATCCTATGCATCTATGGACCTTACATAGCCCTGCTTATTTTAAGAACTCTAACACGATCACCATGCAATGTACTGTAGCCATGACATCAATTATTGCTTACTGGCTGTTTTGTCAACAATTAGGGAGACAAATGCTCTTACAACTAATGTGAAACAGGGCAAGACTATCCACACTTGTCCTTTTCCCCTTACATATTTTCATTTTAAGCAAAGATTAATTAAAACTTCCCTATTTTGCTTCCATTGTTTACTCTCACTCTTCGTCCCCTGCTAAAAATAATGAAATGCAGTCATCTTTCCACTATTGCACAAAGGATCACAGAAAAAAAAATCCCAAAGTAAAATCAGCAGTTTAATCCAGTTTCACACTCCTGATTTGCCATGGTTTTGTCATGATGAAGCCTAATGAAAGAGACACAGGACTTTTCCTCGGAAAAACTGTGAAGTCAGGAGGACAATACCATGATCCTGTTGCTGAATTCATGTGGTAGAAAAGCCCTTAATTTTAATCTGTGATTAGCAACCCTGAAAATAAGGCTTCTTTGGAACTTATACACTCAAACACTTGAAACAGATGATGTGGGTGCTCCCCAGGAAGACTTTCTTATTGACAACATATTTGAAGCTTAGAGAAGCACAGCAGCTCAGCAGACAATGACTACAGGGAGGAGATTCTTCTTGGTGAGATGACAAAAATTAAAATTCAGCAGGGGAACAAAACGAATATTGCACTACATGATGATCAGGTGGCTTTTTTGGATGTTTATTACTGTGGAGCAGGCAAGTTGTTGCTCTCCATCAGCCGCATTTGCCACCCTTAACCCACGTATTTTCTTGTCGTGCCATAAACCATTAAACTACACATCAGAGAGGACATGACAAATAACATTAAGTTACACTAAGCCCCTGGGGAAAAACTTAAAATTTATCTAGAAGGACAGTTCTCAGGTGGGGATAGACTAGTATATGAACTACCTCCATGCTTTGGGAGAAAGGGTCCTTCGGATCACACAGTGATGAAGATATTCTGTGGTTGCCACGGAAACAGCGCTGACTTATGTTTTGGGGGACTGGAAATGTCTGTCGAATAATTGTTAACCTTCCAATTGACCTTCTCACCAGCTCCTGCACATCCACATCATTTATTTCCTGAAAGATAAGGCAAGGGAGAGAATACGGATGAGAGTTAAAATTCAGAAGTGTGACCACCAGGTTATAAACAAAAAATAAACTGAGTGGACCAAGAGGCCTGTGACTGATACATTGCTATTGTTGAGCTCTGCCATAACCTCAAAGACAATGTGTGCATGCTCATTAAAACAAGTGACTTACCACCCTTAACTGCAGAAGTTTAAAGTGTACTGTGCCCAAACCTCACCAAATATTTGTGGATGTAATTGAGCCCAGTTGTTTCATTTGGGGATTTCTCTTCCTCTCCTTTTACCTCTTCTGATCTTTTATTTAAAAAGTGTTTCACAACAACCTTGACAGAAAATGTGTAATTCAGTAGGAAGTCATACCACGATGTATTTTCCAGTGTAGCATTACTTAAGAGCTGTGAAGGTACAGACAATTTTTCAGGCCTTAAGTGTTCATTTCCTAGATACAGAATATCAAGAACCTATAAACAATGTTCAAGTTAACAAACATCATTTGTCAAAAAGGCAAAGAAAATGCCCAAGATCATTCTAGGTGTGAATGTGCTTGTTTATAGCAGGACCTAATTTGAAACTGAATTTTTATTCCATAGGGTACCTATTAAGGCTTACAGTGGAACACTCAGCCCTACAGACCACATATTTTATAGAAAAAATAACTAAGTAAATGCATCAGTATGTCAAATATTAAGCTTAAAATATTAACTTTAAGACAGGTTAGGGAAATCAGAAAACAGTTCTTTACATAGCATAAATTCCTGCAGTTTGGGAACATGGTGTTTTACACTGTGGAATGATGAGTCCCTCAGGGAATGTGGAGTAAGAGGAGCATGGGCTCACAAGCAACAGCAACTGATTCCAACCTTCACATAAGAACTTGAACTTCAGTTAAACCTGGTTCTTCTTCTGATAACTCAAATAGGGTCAGCTGGTAGCTTTCAAGTGAATTCTGTGTTTGTATTTTTCTGTAAAATAGTAGAACAATCTTAAAATTTGTTCAGTCTTTTTAAACAGAATCTATTTTTCACAATGCTGAACTGTTTGTTCATAGTCTGTCTTAATTACAGAGGCTGATGCTTCAAACTTTGTAGACATTTAAAATTGTGGATATGCCCCCAGGAAGGGAGGTGCTCAATTAGCTCCTATTAGCAGTCTGCATTTAATATCGCCTTTCATAAAGCCCTAGTTTATTCAGTATTTTTCATTCTCGTTTCTGTATTTACAGCTTTTCATTTTTCAAAGGATATAGCACATCTGTTTCATTGTACCTATAATGAAATGTCATCATCTTTTTCTGCCTTTAACTGCCTGATCTGTAACCATATTCAAAAACGTAGGAGACACAAGGAGATAGACTTGATCTCAAATTATGGAATCTTTCTTTTGAAAAGGAAGCCAAGCCTTTGGAAAAACCAGCTCTCTAAATGCTAAGACAACTATCCCAGTTACATGGGATTTTTTTACAGTATCAGTGTAATATCCTTTCATTATTTAGAAACAACTTCTTTGCACATACTGGTATTTGTTTATTTCCTTTAAAATTTGGAAGAAAAATATGTGAGATGTAAATTTTAACTTCTACACTCTTGACTACAGTAAAAGTATTTTATTTGCCTTCACAGATTATCACAGTTTCTGAATTCATCTGTTATTAATGTTCTTTATGAAATATAGATTTTTCTGCAAAGAGAAATAACACATAGCATCAGCTGTGTCCAGTGTAATATCTTGCATTTCTGGTCGATTAATTCTTAATGTGCCACAGATAATGGTTTATTTCAGCTTAAGATGCAGTCTTTTCATTTAGCCTGTATCATTTCACTAGCTGCAAGGTAAAAAAAAAAAAAAAAATTAAAAAAAATGCTGTTTTAGGAGAATAAATACCACATTTTTAACATGCTTTCTATGTAATCATAAAGGAGAGGTCAAGTAACTTATTTTGATTTTAAATTATATCCTTTCTCAGAGGATTTAAAAAGACATTTGCCTGGTTTTATAATACATCACACCTAAACTGTAAAACCAAGATTATTAGACTTGTTCTAATAATGTAAAAACAGATACCTGTGTGGCCATATTTTGTTGCCAAATATTACTTCAAAAGAGATTTTGACTTTCAAATCTACAAACATTTATCTTTTTCTGCCTTAAAAGTGTATTTATGTTTTCTATATTCAGCATTTTTGGTGCATTTTAAACAGAGTGTCTCATTTGAACCTTTAGGTTACTACCTCATATTTTTATACATCAGCTCAGAAATAATAAGAGAATTCAAACACCACAGAGATTTGGTATGGTTGCCAAGGAGGTATATACATGTATAGATTAATGACAGCTATTATTTTAAATGCTGTGACTTCCAGATTATATCATAAATCCAGATTTTAGGTTAACAACAAAGCAATGCCATACACACCCAAATTCAACATTAGTCATTTGCTATGTATTTCTTTGTCATTTTTTAAATACTTGGCATTGACTGAGTGACAAGCCTTTTATATAATGACTCTTCAATATCATCTCTCATTCTTGAATTTTGGATCTGACTTAAGAAAACTATATAAAGCAACTATTGTATGAGAGGAAACAATTTTCATTTGCACTTCAAAGGAGGATACAGTGTAATGATATAAGGATGGCAGATGATCTGTTACACAAGCATCAAATGTAAAAAAAAAAATTTAGAAAGTTGGCCAAGTTGAACTGAGTTGGCACCTGTATAAATTTAGGCTAGGTTACATGGGGTTGTTTTTTTGATTTTTGTTTGCATCAGAAGTTCATTATATAGTTCCACACCTTTCTTTTGTTGGTTTGAACTTGGAATAAAGGGGAGACTGTCCTATTGTAAATGAAACAAGAATAAAATTATATGTATGTTTCATCTGAGCAGGAAAATAAATAGGGAAATAAATGCTGTTTTAAATTAATAACTGTTTAGAGATGGATTAGGAAAAGGGAACTGAAGAGGATCATCTTGATATATAAGGCAGAGACTCCAGTGGGAAGTAAGACTATATACTGGCCACCTAATATATATTGCCATTCAGATTTGTCCCATTATTTTAAGATAAACCGTCCAGGCACAGACTTACTATGCACCACAGAGCAATTGTACCGGTAGTGAGAGACATAGAGAAAAAGAATTTACATGCCTCTGTAATAAACCCCAAAGAAAGGCAGTGATACCACTTCTTAAGAAAACATCTCAACTTTGGACCAAGAGGATGATTCCAGTATTTATAATATAGTGAACTTGCCCTATTTTCCAGTGCATGCCAGGACTTCATCACATAAAATCATGACACTCAAAGAGGAGAGCGTTTCTTCCTCTTCCAAAAAAGCTAGCAGCAGTGAGCAGAGGGCAGAGTAGGAAAGGGTGGCCACTGCACACCCTCTCGAGGCCTCTGGGCTGCCACTCCCATGCCACAGCACATTTGTGCTCTGCCATTCCTGAATTTCTCAGCACTTTCCAAAGAGTTGAGGGAAAGGCACAACTAGATAAAGCTCCAAGACAAGTGAAGGGAGATCTTAAACTGCATGATCACTTGCTCCATTACACCTCCCTCAGGTTTCTTAGTCTCTGAGGAGAAGGATGAATAAAACCTGATAGGATAAGGAGAAATCAATTTTTAGCTTTCACATTAAAAAAAAAAAAAACCAAAAAACAAAAACCCAAACAAAAAACAAGAGCTTGGAGAAAGCATAGTTCAGTCTGTCTGACCATTAGCTCTCACTAATGCCAAGAACTGGCAGCTTGGTTGCCCACCTGTTCCAAAGAGGGTGCCACTGGACGCACCGACCCAGTGGAAAATGTAAGAGTTCAAATGAAGCTCTAATGCTACTATTAATCATTATCCATATGAAAATACAGAATTCTGTGAGCTCCTGGTACTGAGCTCTGATTTTAGGACCTGATCTAATTGTTCAAGCTTAAAACACAGTTATGCTCTACACTCTTCTTCGTGGTGGAGTGCATCGGGCTGAAACACAATGGAAAAAGTTGAATACATAGGCCCAGGCCCAACCCTCTCCTAGGAAAAAGGTTCATCAGAAACTCCCCCTTGATTACAACCTTATAGGTCCCCCAGTCCTCTCGTGCTATTGTGATGGGTTTGATAAACTCCCAAAAAACTTAGATTAAAGCCTTAGTTCAGTTAGGCCCAAAGCCACATTCAGCTGGTGTTAGTTTTGGGCCATGGGGCTCTCCATAAGTCCAGAGAGACAGGTATCACCTGACTTAAGCAACCAGTTAGGTATTTCATATCATGTGATGTCAGGTTAACTATAAAACCAGTGGAGATGTGTTCTCCTCCCTTTCTTCTCTCCTGGTGTGTGCTGCGAGAGGACACGCTGCTGCTGCTTTGAGCAATAGGCTTCACTGCTCCTCTGCTGAGATATCCATAGCAGCTTTGGTCTTTGGGAAGTAAAATACTTTTGTTTTGCGTGGGTTGCTCTTTCCCTCTCGTTGGGGTGTGTTTCTCTGGGGTTCTGAGCGGTGGAATCTGTGTGTTGTTGGGAGGGAAGTTTCAAAAAGTTATCGTTGGTTTGTCTTTTATATTTGTACATATATATGTTGTAAATTTGTGTGAATATATGTATATATATCAGTTTCAGTTTTAAGGTTTTTTTTTTTTCCTCACTCCTTTGCTGAAACTCTGTGCGGCTCTGAGAAGCTTGGCATTTTGCCAAGGTCAAACCAAACAATAACAGCTATGATGGGCAAACCTGTTGGGTCTTTTTCTATAAACTAGTCTTTAAAAGAGTTTGGAAGTTTTTTTCATTCCTTCCTCAAAGAAGGAGCATTTCCAGACTCTGATGCCTGGCAATTGGAAATCTTTTACCAACTTTTGATCTCAGTTTACTCATGGACAAGTTGAAGCGACTTGTTCTTTTGTCAACCTTGTCCTCTAGCCCTTGACAATGATGCATTTATTCACACTCTGTATGAGTTTATAAACAGAGAGCACATCCTCTTTCAGTCTTTGTTTTCACAGGCTAATCAAGGCAACCTTTCTAGTCACTTCTCACACAAAGATTTTCTGTGCACTCATTTCATTCGACTTCTAATAGAGCTGGTCATAATTCTGCACATTATTGCAGATGAAATCCAACCAATCCTTTGTAAAGTAGCATTAATAGTTTCACCTCCTGTATGGTAACTGTAGGCAATGGAAAGTTTTTGGGGCTGTCCTAGAGTAAACAACAGTAACGGAAAACTGTTTGCAGCCTTGAGTGTAGTAAGACAATGAGAAGATAACCCTGAAAGTTTTAACAAAGGAAAATGCTCATGAGAGACATGATATAAAATGAAAAAAGGATATTTCTTTCCTTTAAAAGCACAAAGCAAAGTGATGAAAATCATACAAATGCCCCTCCTTCAGTCCCACTAAATAAAATCACACTTGTAATTTAAGAGTCACAGAAGAAATATTATTTTTCTACCCTGGGATTTTTGAAGCTATATCTACTATTTTGCAGAGGAAATGAAGCAAGCAAAGATAGACAGAGGGAGGGAGAGTGTGAGAAACCCATTCTCACATTCTGTTAAGGCATATTTGATTCTGACTACATTCAAATCTATGATTCCTGCCGATTTTAAATAAAGAATTGCAACATCTGCTTTAGGGCCCTGAAGAAATAGGAACATTTATTTTGAGTCTGTTTCCTCGGCTGACTAGAATGATCAAAAGAAATTTGCATTATTTGCTAAGGACTAATATGATGCATTATATTTTAGTAAATTATGAAGTCTTTAATTTTATGGGAACAAACCCCCTCCTCCCACACATATGTTCCCATTCTAATATAGAGTCTTCAAGAAAATTTGCCGTATTACATAAAGTAGCAACTAATGGGACAATAAAAATTAAGAAACTCTTTGCAGGCATTATAGCATTAAGAGTGAGCAATTAAATTAACAGATGTTACCTCACAAAACCTAAGCAGATTCCTGATCACAAAACTGAAGGTGGTATTTTCTTTTGTATTACTATAGTCAGTTGTATTCCCTTGGCACAGTGAAGGAAAAGGAAAGACAATTCCAGCTTATTTTGATATCTCAGTACAAGGAATTATATGATTCATACATAGAATTTGCAAAACAATGCATTTTCACTGTAATAGATCATCTTAGAATTTCAAATTAGAAGGCCAGAGATGCAGTGCTACAGTTAGTTCACACTCTGATTTAGTCAATACACGCGCTCAAACACATGTCTGAGTTGTCACAAAAGATCCATATAAGCAACAAAACAGGCAGAGCTCCTAGATCATTTAAGAATCATATGGAAGTATTGTGGTCATCAATGGGAAATGGACAACTATTTCCAATGGATTTGGATGTAAAAATGGCTGTTTTACATACCACAGAGTAGGGGGCCTGCAAATCACTGCATTTTGACATCTTGCACTGCCAAATGGAGGCCTTGCAACCTCATTACTGAACTGGCAAAATGTTGCAAAAAGCAAGTGATGTTACACAACATTCATCATTCAGGAAATATGTAAATTTCTGTTGTAATTTTAACATAGTGATAAGGGAAAATTGGGCAAAAACAGAACTCTTTCCATATTACTACCTACCAATCTTGTTTACTGCTAATCTGAGTTCTGTGTGTGCAAAATATTGACATTATTAGCACAGTTACTTAAGTGTGAATATGGATTTAGGTTCAGAAGCAGATTAGTCTGAGATAGCACCAAACATATTCATTTTCTCTAAAACCAAAACCAGGAATGACTGAATGAGATATAGATATTTTAGTGACTATGGTTTACAGCACAGTTTGTCGGAATTCACTTAATTGTGGCTTTTACCTATTTCACACACAAGACTACAGAACTAAGGAGGGATGATGTATGTTTCTTTGCTTATGTCATTCAGTTTTCTTAGCTGTTGGGACTGCAGCCCAGATGAGGGGTTTGGAGGAGAGAAGGCAGTAGAGTGGTTACCACTTTGATTGCTCTGCCATTTCATCTGATGCAATGTGCAAATAACAATGCTTAGAATGCAGATTTCTGCTCCCCCCCCCTCC
>JAWWEU010000125.1:20935959-20959510 GCA_035583155.1 Acropternis orthonyx | reverse complement strand
AATAACAATGCTTAGAATGCAGTTTTCTGCTCCCCCCACCCCCCCCCCCCCCCCCCCGCCCCGAGTTATTAATTTCTGAATAAAAAGAAAAGAGAAAGCATGTATGGTAGGAAGAGATCCTCAGTGTTATTTTGCTTTTTGAGGGTGAATGACCTGAAACAGCTAAAAATCAAGCACCTTCTTTTGAACTTCAGGGAAATAATTAACATTTAAAATAAAAAACCAATGGCACTTGTCTTTTAACATGAACAGCAAACCAAAATCTGAGCTTTGCCCAAGAAATTGCTGCCCAATTTTACTGGTACAGAAGGCAGCTTTACATTCAGTGAATAGTCTCTTTCAAATACTACATGTTAACTCTAGACATGAACACTCTAGTTCAAGATTCCAAATGAATTCTAGTTTCATCTGATGTTGAAAAGAAAACATCTATGTTGTGCACATGACTGCCTGTAGATTAAAGTGGAATTCTCAGCCAGCAAGGTCCCATTCAGTGAAAACACACAAAATGCTGCTAAGGAGCAATGCAGGGCCCAAACTAATAATTTATGCTGGACCTGGTTTGCCTTCACTGCATTTTCTGAAACATATTTTTCTCCAGGGAAAACTGGCTAAAAATCCACTGGTTTAGCACAGTATACTAATGAAAATCTAGTAACTAAGTATGAAAAGAAAAGTGTACACTAAATCCAAATAGTAGACCTGGAATTTACATGCAATATATCCAAGCAATCTTATATTCTGAGAATATTCAGGAGTTGCATGATCTATATGTTAGGGGAAAGTTACTTACCCAGGGAATCCAGGTGTTCTGGACCTCAATTGTTTCTCAGAAAACAATAAACCCCACCCCTGAAGACAGTCAAATCTAAGAACTCTCTTTTTCAATGTCCTATATGCAAAACTACTTAACATATTGATCATCATAGTTTAGCTGACAAGCTTTCATGGAAGAACTTGTTTCACAGTTTAAAAACAGGATCTCAATTTAAATTTCTTTTTTCCCTTTATGAATATTCACATATGACCTGATACCAAAAAGCTTCCCACTACTATCAACTGGTTTGGATATCAACGATGATGGAATTCTTAAAGGAAAGGGAAATATGGGATTTAATTACTACTGTTTTCCTTATTAAGGAAAAAATCATTAAAATATAAATAAAATTCAAAGAGTCCACTAAAAAGATTACATATTAAAAACAAAAAGGCTTTAAAAAGATCCTGTAAAAAGTCAGCTCAAATGCGAAATCTCCGGATACTCAGAAGCAAAGGGATTTTCATTCTATTTTTCCTTTATTCATTCAAGGACTTCCATTTAAAACAGGCAAGACAAAAGAGTGAAGTCCAAGAACTTGTCATTCTACTTTATTAAGCAACATCTACCCCCTCAGCAGGCTTGAATTTTTTCACAGCTACTGCTTCCTGTTGGCAAAGTGAGAATCAGCATGAATATTGTCAGTAAGCCTGAAAACAGGATTCATGGTTCACAACAATGTTCACTTGACAGTTACCTCATTTATAATGATCCAGTGACAGTCAAAAGCCACCAAATTAGTCTCCACGACCTGAAATAGAGAACAAACCAGCTATCAGTCAGCTTGTTGTGAAAGCCAGGAAAAAAATAAATGGATGCTCTCTGCAAATGACAAAAACCAAAGTACATGCTCTCTAGGACTTTTGTTATTGAACTGAGGATAGAGAACTTTTAGCACAATTCTGAAGAAGCACTTGTGTTATTGTTTGACTTGCCAATTAAACTTGGAAAATACATTTCATTGCCGGCATCACAAGGAAGAATATGTTTCAACTGACTGAAAAGCAAATGAAAACATTTTTGCCTTACTATTGTGTGTTCAGAGGAAGTGACAGAGAGGAAGGAAGAAAATGAATATCAAGTAACCCTTGTCTGATTTCTCTATTTTCTGCCTCTAAGGCCTTTCCAGTGTATACATACCCTGGAAGCCTGTGAATTGAAAAAAACCAAACTCAACGCAAACCAAAAAAATCCACACCAAAAATGTTGGAGTTCATTTAAGTGCAACTAGCAGGATGGAAAGCATTCTCCTGAGAAAGGGGGTTGTCACAGGGATGATGAATGATAGCCTGTCCCAGGTTCCACATACAGAAGGTGTCTCACTCTCCTCTCACGCGTCTTCTCCCTTCCTTTGCTGAAAATTATTTCAGGATCTGCCTTTATACTGGACTAAACTTGTGATTCCTAACTCATGTTTCACTAGTCTGTTTCCTCCTTGAATCCGCTACAATTTTGCAGCAAGTTATGTTCAAATCAACTTTGCAGTGGAAATGAAGAGGGCAAAAATACATTTCTTCTGCTTTGTTAGTTAGGAAAGAAATCATTGACAGAAGGGAGGTCAGAAACAAACTACAGAAGAGGCTAGACAGTTTTAATTTTTTTTTCCCTAAATGAAACTGAATTAGCATTAACATGGAAACTGTTTTAAAACCAAATTAATCCCTTTTTATTTATGTAGTCACTATGCTCATCTTAATTCACAATTCATAAGTACTGTCCCTTAAAACTGTATTGGATTCCAGGGAATTAAAAATACAAAAACAGAACCAAGGTTTAGAACTTGTGTTCAATTAGATGACTAGTGCTGGGGTGTTATTACTTGGACCATTGCGCAGCAGTTGTGTTTGTCTTTTAATGATGACCAACAGAAATAGCATTTGCCAGGGATGATGGCAATTTATACTGTGTGATGTCCAAAGGAGAACAATTTAACTGGTCACAAATCTTAAGATCAGCAGAAGACCCCATACTGATAACCTTCATTATTAATTCAAAATCTGTTAGCATTGGGGTTGCTGCTTGTTTAGCAGAATGATAGGCAAGACAAGAAGTTCTGATCTGGAGAGACTGAGGGGTGGGAGAGAAGCAAGAACAGCAGTATATGAACTGATTTCTTCTTTGAAACTCTCACAGAAATGATGGGGAATTAAAACCATAGCTGCTAATGTGCTTCTGGAAAAATTCAGTAGTATTAGCAGTAGGAATCAGGGTCCTCACTTTATGTGGAATTTAGGCTCACTTTTCAACAACAACATGCTATTTTCTTGTGTTGTTTAGACATTTTCTCACATTCTCCACTAGGCATTCACACCGCATATACGAAAGAGCAGGATAGAAACTGAGTAACTGTGATGGAAGATATCACAACAGACTGAGCCAGGATGCTCGAACTCGAGCATGGCTGTTCTCATCACATCTCTCATATCAAACCAGTTGGGAGACAAACACACTCAGGAACCAGAAAAGGTTAAAAGTGGACAGAACAGCAACAGAGTTCTGAAGGGAGCATTTTCTCCTTGCATAAAGTTCCAAAGCATAGAAAGTTTATCTCATTTACAAAATAATCTATGCCATTTCAATTTTCCATAAAACAGAACAAATCAAAGCCTTGCTGAAGCAGAACCAGTTCTGCTAGTCATTCTACATACAGTTCTGCTGAAACAGAATAACAAAAAGAGGAAAAAAAGGCAGTACAGTTGACATAATTTCTGGTTTCCTGTCAGGTTCCTAGCAACCTTGTCTGTCCTAACTTTTGGCTCCAGGATGTCCTGCTGGGAACGTCTGCCCTGCTATAACTACTCTGCTCAAGATGAGGTCTCACAAGGTTTCTGTGGCTCCAAGGCAGCCTGCCAGAGTGATACTCTTGAGTCAAGTCTCTCAGTGGTATTAAGGAAATTACAATGATAATTATGTTCTACAAAGGGCTCCTAAGCTCTTTCTCTGCTTCAAAATGGCAGTCAACAAACTTCAGACTGAAGGAATCCACAAAATGAAAATTCACATTTTCTGTTCAATTTTTAATAACATGTTAAAAGCTACCTAAATCACTTCTTTGTGCCTGAAGCTTCAGCTGATCTGACTTTAATGTGCTGTATCTTTCATTAAAACTTAAGTTTCAGTTCATTTAGTTTCCTTACAAATATTTGGTTTCAAGTACCTTGCCCATGCTCTCAGGTTTCAATGAGACAAGAACTTTTCAACAGAATATGGTTCTAAGTGTCACTGGTTTTACTATGTACAGCTCACAGAACACTGAAGTTAGTCTCTGAAAGAGGCTGACCGGTCTCACAAGTCACTGTCATTATTTCAAACAGCTCAGGCTACCTGTGACAGACTTATTCACAGTTTGCAAAAAAACAAGATGAAATGCACCCATTTTTTAGTTACAGTTGAAACTCCTCAGCAGAAAGACCATGTTTTATCCATTAAAGTTTCTGCATTCCCTAATCTACTTCATATTAAAAACATTTTCAAAAAGCTTATGTCAAATTGAAATGAACTTGTAGTGCACTCAGAGACACTCAAACTAATATATTCTAAGTTTAGATGGGCTACAAATAGCCTCTGATTTATAAACTGACTTTCCCTTTTGGTCTGCTAGAAGCTGCTTTTTGGCATTTTCCTTAACCCATCCACCCAAAGCTTGTTCTAGTATTGACAGTTGTTGCTCACAAATATGACTGATGATGCCCTGAGACAGTTGCTGGTTTTTTGTTTGAGTTTTTTAACTTTTATTTATTTGGTGAAGTCTAGATTTACATCTGAGCTGGGACTCAGCATTTGACTGGGTTTTCAAGGCTGTCTTTTTATCCTTGGGTCATTCAGTCTTAGCTTAGTCACAGTGATATCATTCACAAAAGACATGTTCATTTCAGCAGCATCACGATGCTGCATCTGAGTCCGTTCCCTCAGCATCTCCTCTGCCAGTATGGCCTTTATTGTCCATTTAGTTGACTTTAAAGTTGGCAGTGCACGTTCTGACTTTGTCTGTAAGAATTACAGGGCACTACAATGTTATCATCATATTAATAACCTTTCAACATTTTCCAGTTACTTTGTTCCTTATGTTTTTCAGTGCAGTAGAATGCACTGACACATCCACTGTTTTACAGAAAATAAATAAATACAATACTGTGTAAACTTTCAGTATTGATGCTTGACGGAAAAAATCACTCAATCCTAAAGTTTTCTTCAATCACTAAGAGTAATCATATGCATAATCTCACAGTCCAAAGATTATCTCAGTCAGCAGCTATTAAGCACTAGTTTACAAGACTATATTAAAACAGATAAAAATCTCCCAAAACTATCTAAAGCCAGCAGCAACACAACTTAGATGCAATTATTTACCAGCAAAGCAGTCACTCCTTGCACACAGCAGGCCTCTACAGTTATGACACAGTGTTCCAGAATGACCTTGTTTATCTACTGTGTCTGCCATTCTGTTTACTTTAAAAAGCCATTGCATTTTCACTTGGAAGGGATGATAACAAATAAGATTAAACTAAAAAAAACAACAACAAAAAGAGCACAGCTGAATCTGCTTAAAATTGATCATATAGCACATACCGTACAGCTTCAACAGAAGCATATAATGCAGTTGGGTAGAAGGTTTCTATGACTAATATGTTCAAAATGATAAAATACATATTTGTTATCTGAGTGATCTTTTTCTGGTTGAAATTCACATCTGCATGCATATCAACTGAGCCAGCATGAACTTGTGTTCTGTGCCAGGGAAAAATGAATGCACAGAATAATGCTTGCAAAGACATAAGGCCAGTAATGAAAAAGAAATCTGAAGCCTTGTATATTAGAAGCCATAAAACAATTTCATAGGGATATGTAGGAGGTAGGGGCTTCAAGACTTCAAGCATTTGAATATAATGCAACTTTCAGATTCATCCACTGGTTCTGCTGGCTCTGTTGCAGGAAGCAGCACTGTTCCCTACTAAAAGGTAAGGGACAGATTGGAAATTTCCATACGAGACAGAAGGAAGATGAACCTATTGTTTTCACAGATCACCCCTTAAGCTAAAACTCAGAAAAACTAGAGTGTGCATTCATAATGTGGGCTGAACCTCAAAATTCTCCACAGATATTAAATGGAGGAGAGTGGACACTTTTCAAAACAAAGAAAACCATGCACAGACAGATTCTCATTTCACACTTCTTGTAGGGGAAATCATACAAGAATTCACTTGTGGGTTAGTAAACACAAAAAAGCTATAGGTCAATGTAGAAAAGCTAAGCACAGCCACCAGCTGGAAGAGCATTAGGAGACACTATCATATACACCTACCCTGCTCTTACTGCTCCCTTGGGCATTTGAGCCACCTTTGGATGTAAGGCACTGAAATAGTCTTTGGTCCAACCCAAGATTTTGTTGTAAATATATGTTACTTTCTTAATTGTGATGAATCAGATTGCCAATATCTAAAGGCAGCAGAAATTTATTAATTCTGTACCAAGTGTTGTGCAGTTCACACCGTTTTTATTTAATGAAAGGGGAAATACTTGAAACAAACCCCCAAAAAAGCATTTTGTGCTTTTGAGATGCCATTTCTTCTGTGCCATTGAGTACCTCCACTGTGCAGGAACATAAGCAGAACTCCAGGATGAACTGGGGAGCTGCATTTCTAATGCCCATAGCAAATGACACGACTGCCTCAGACAACTAAATCAGTGTCAAAGAATAACCAGAGGACAGCCTATTAAACAACATATTCAGCAACAATTTTTCTGAATGCAGCATTTTTAAATCTATAGAATATTAATATGAAATTATTTATAATGCCATATCAGATTATTCTCCACTACTAGGAATCAAAGCAGCAAGGTAGCAGGCCAGCTCTGAAACAGACTTCATGAAATTGTGGAAAAACTGAAAATCACTATCTACTCACTCCACCACTGCTCAGACTTAGAGTTCACACTGGAGTATTTGAAAACATTGTGTCGGTAGTTACGCAAGTCCTGCAGCAAAGGCTACAGCCTGTCAAGTACACAGTGCCATTCACGCACAGTCATAGAAATCCATAGCAATAGATATAAAGGGACATTCTTAACATCTTTGTAACTTTAGAAATGTGTTCATGTCAAACTCCAGCAGTTCTCCTAACACCCTATTAAAATAAATCAAACTTATGTTTCACAAGGAAGGTTTTTCACTTAGTCAAACACAGATGCTATTGAACTGATGAGCAAGAACATGGATGAAGCAGAAACTAATTTTCTTTTTCTAAAGAATTCAACTACACACTGAGGGAGATTTTGCAGAGAGCAGAAAAACACTGTCAAGATGACAAGTGATGAGCAAGGACAAATCATCTGTCACTGGCAGTAACTCCAGAACTTCTGAATCTTTGAAAGACCCTGACAATTTATCACAGCTATTCTATTGTTCACACTTAAACCTTCAAATGGCCTAAATGCAAGACAATCTAAAGCAAATAAAGCAGTAGTAGTGGCAGCATGCAGGCTTTTCCCATGTGCAATAGTAAGAAAGACAAAAAAAGTTTCTCAACATTTGTTGTGGACATACAATTTAATGGAAAATGACATAAAAATTTTTTTACATCACTTTTTCCTTATAGATAGGGGCCCACAGGTAGGGACCAAAACTGCAAGATACAGATCATAACCCTTATAAAGGAAACACAGGAAAACTGTTCTGCATTTTCCAAATTCACCTCCACGCATATGAAACTAGTCAGACAAGCCTTGCAATTACCTAATGAGAAGCAATGCTGCACGTATGAAAAGATCCTCACAGGATCAGGCCATCTCAAGTATCTCCTGTCTGAACCACAGGGGAGAGTTCCTAGGCTCCAGTTTTACCTTTGCTACAGCTGGGACTGTTCTGCAAGAAGCCACCCAGGTGCCATGACTTGTTTCTCACAATGTTGAAGAAAAGTGTCTCCAACTAGAATCGGTCTTCCTGTTAATTTTCTGCTCCACCAGGAGCTGCAGTATTGCCTGTGAATCTCTTTGTGCTGGACCACCACAGAGAAAACCACATTTCCCATTTGATTTTTCACAAAAGCCAACAGACGGCACTGCATAATTCGTAGATCTGGAAATGGTTGATACTGAAATAATTTAGAAAGCGATTTAAAAGTTAGTTTTCCCAAGAGTTGGGCTAGGACACCAACTCCCTGTTAACATTTTCCAAATATCATTTTTCTACAATATGTCTCACTTATGTGGTCTTGGAATCTGAACTGCACTCTTCCAGCTGGAAGACTGATAAAATGCTTTCATCCAATACCTCTAGATTTATTGCCCATGTCTTTTCCTAGACCAAACTATTGGAGCCATCACTGTTGTTTTACAGGTGAACACATGCCTCAACCTGTTTTTCTCTCCCAGGGACACAGCAATTCGCTGATCACTAAGACATGATAAAAACCAGGCTTCCAGTACACACATAAAAGACAGGAAGCCACTCCTTCTCCCCAAAAAGACAGTCCAACCCAAAACCCAACAATCGTTCAACTAAAAGAAGACAGAGGCAATTTCTTAATATTTCCTTTAACTCAAGAGATGTGATTTGACTAATCTGAGCACCTGGAGCAGCATCCTATAGTACAGAGGACTCTTCAAGCATTGGTCCCTAAAGCAAAATATGAAAGTTTTATTAAATAACTAAAGTACAGCTAGTACTAAGAAAGTGAAGTGATAAACTACCTTAACTGACCTGAGGTTTAGAAAGGTAAAAGCATGGAGTTGTATTATTCCATATGTTGCACTATGTTAAACACTACAGGACTTGTTCATGAAGATCCTCCAAGTTATCTTGCTTGGTTTTACTTTTTTTCTTTTTTCCTTAGAGCTGCTAGTTCATTAAACCACCACCAGTCTATCTGTACCATTTCCTCCTGCTGGTCCCACAGGAAGATCTTTCCATGTCCCCACTCTTAGCCTTTGAACTTATCAGTAGGGAAATCAGTTGCTGATTTATAAAGCTCATCCTTGCACACCAGAAACTAAAGCTCATAAAAATCTCTCTTCACTGAAGGCAATATTTTTGGAGTCCAATTTTAATCTCTACGCATTTCCCCTCTTGGGAGAGGAAAAAAAAACCCAAAACCCACATGGCAATACTTACTTTTATTCTTCTGGAGAATCATCCCTTTCTGGGATTCCTTTCCCTGATGTTCCTTCTAAGCAAAAAAACAACAGCAAAAAACCAAAAAACCCCAAAACAAAACCAAAACCTAACCCCCCCCCACCCCCCCCCCACATTGGGTGAAACCTCACAGAGCAATCTCTGTGTCACCAGTCATCTATTTACCAAGGATTAGAAAGCAAGGTTCAACAGCATTTTTTGGGGAAAAATTGTTTTGTAGTCACCTCCTAAGGATAGGTGATATGGCTGACATGGCTCCATTTGCTTGTCTCATGAAAATGCATTCCTTTTTTTTTTAAAAAAAAAAGTACTTGAAGCACTTAATCAGTTTTCCACTTTTTCAGATTTATTTCAAAAGATTATACTTTTTAATTAACAAATGAATTAGTTTTACATTGACTTGGCCTGCCATCCTAACTACATTTGAAACAAGTCAAGCTTCAGGGAAGACATTATTTTCTGTCCTAAGATTTTAAGAGATGGAGGCAGTTCAAATAGAAAAATCACCCCATGCTAAAGAAAAGAAGTCAACAGTTCAGTGTTCAATAAAAGTAAATAAACACAGCATTAATACTTCAGTGAGTCTGACCATAGGCTAGTATTGAAAACACATAATAAAAACACATTCTGTCTGGTAGAAATGGCCATTTTAAATTATTAATTTTCTTAATCATTGAGAAAGGTTAATAATGTGTTTGTTTTATAGGAATCTAAACCCATGCAGTCCTCTCTGAGCTCAGTCTGCAGACTATAAGTTTAAAACAATAACTGTAAGTAATTTAAGTGTCTTCCATTTTAAGGATTATTTTATTCTTACAGTCGGTTTTCCTATTTCCAAATTTATATTTTGATTTACATTCTGATTATCCTTGTGAAAAGTGTTTGTAATATCCACTTTGGGAAAAAAAAAAAAAAAAAAAACCACAACAAGAAAACCAAACCAAATGAAATCACCAGAGATTTGTTCTGAAACTGCTTGGCTTTAACTAAGAACCATGAGCACGTTACGTTACCTGCACTGGAAGACAAGACAGCAGAATAATAGTGTTTTTAATGAACAATAATGTACCTTCCACCTAGAAACTGCTTATTTCAAAGTAACAAAGCAATTCAAACCATCATGTAAAAGTAGAAATTCAACTTCGTTACTGTTGAGTGGTTGCCTGTACTTGCCTTTCTTCTCAAGAACTAGATTTTGTTTATAGTGATGGTACTAAATTGTTGCCTGAAGATCTCTTGTTCTTTATCTGTAATTTTTTTTTTTTGTTTGTTTTGTTTTGTGTTTTGTTTTGGGATTTTACTTGTTTTGTTTTAAGCTGAATTCCATTTGGAAGTCTGACATCTGAGCAGAAAACTTGAGTATTGGGGTTGGACAGGGGCTATGAATCAAATTGGTTGTCATCACCTTTGAAGGTGAAGAACCAAAGATAAGCCTAAATCTTTGCTAAAGTATCAAAATTTCCTCATCTTTATGGATTAAATGCTGGAGTCAGAGATTTCTCCCAACTGTGGTGTTTGTTTTAAACACCTCACCATCTCCCACACTCAAACACATTCAGGAGCTACCCTTTGACTGAACTCAGTCTAGATTGAAGGCTGTTGACAAGCCCTCCAACAGAGGGAAAATAATTGAGTTGCTGATTTCAGCATCTTTATAATTGACTTCACCAAGGCCAGAATCTCCCCACAAAAGTGAAAGTTGGGGATTAGTGAAGCTTTTTTAGATTTACATTTACTCTATCTGCACATGTAAATTGTTTTTCTAAGCAGAATAAAAGGTTCAATTCCTACTTTTAACCTATTGCGACTTTATAGGTAGTAGCTGGTTTATTCCAAGCCTTACTGATATGAAGGAAGTTTTCAACCTGTTGATGTGACATGAGAAGCTCAGACAAAAACCCATTAACTCTAGGCTTTAACTTATAGGGGCAAATGGAATGCCAGTTTGACAGTGGATCATTCTTAATGTATGTTTTAGGTAATTATGCTGCTAGTGAAGAGAGCTTTGGAGGCTGCAAGAAAAAAAATACTAAATGATAAAATGCTATCTGCCATAATTTCAATGTATGCTTTTTCAGTAGCTCCTATAAAAGTCTGCAAATTCCTATTTACTTCCTCTTTAAACTTGTGGCCAATATGGAAACATATGCATAATATCTTTAATTGATTAGGATGGAAATCACTGTCAGAAAGAGGGTGAAAAATATGGGTTTGAGAAAAAACTTGAAGGAAGTGGAGAACAAGAACAGAGCAGGGTGACAGATTCAGGTGGCTATTTGGTAATGGGAACAAATACTTTCAGCCTGCTACTGCTTAAAAGGAAGCAAACAGAAAACCCACAGACATGACACCAGTTTTCTTAATAGCAGCCATTTTCCATTAAAAAATCTTCATGCCTACCCCAGGTACCAGCAATTCAAATTAATCAAACCAAATATACTGATTAAAATTAAAATAGTCAGTATAGCCCATTTTTGTCAATTGTTTCCTGATATTAGGTGTGGGTGCCGATGTTTTTCACGGTTTGAAAGAATTTTAAGAGCTATTAAGCATATAGATTGCATTTATATCTTCACCTTTTCTCCTTCTTTTTCCACGAATATCAAGGCAACATTTTAGGGCCAGACCCTCTGAATTGCTCAGCATACATAAGTTAGTCAGATTTTTATCAACAGGGGCTGCAGGATGCTGTGTTTTTGAAAAGTTGCCCATTCCATTCAGGTTTTTTAAATATAAGCTGAGTGCCTTGAAAATCCAGCCCTGATTATGCTGGCAGCATGTTATTTATTTTATTAGTGATATAGAAATATGGTTTCAACTCCTTTTGCATCTGTTGGTAAACAGAAGATTTGGTCTGACTGCAAATCAGGAAAAATATTAAACATCATACACTGCAGAATCTAACAGTGCTGTTCTTTTTTCTTCTTAACTGTCTTCCGTAAAAGCATTGGTTGCCAAGCATCAGATTGACATTACCAAAACAGAAAGTATTTCATTTTCCTATCACAGGCATTATTAGCGAAGGTCACCACTCAAGTGACAAAATATCACTAGAGCCATCAGCTCTTTTTGCTCTTCAGCTATATGGTGGTGCCTCTCCTGTCATTTCGCATATCTGTCCAGAACAACAGCGGCAGAGGTTCAAGTGAGATAGCCTCCATTTCTGACTCACACATAAATTCAGCATTCAGCTCTTCTCCAGGTATGCAGGCTGAGAGCATTTTTTCTGGTAACAGGAGTTCAAGAATATAGAACAGTTTAATAGAGTTCTAACCAGCTGCAGGCTTGAAGTTCCCAATGAAAAAAATCCTCTCAAAAGCACACGTACCAAGACAAAATCTATTCTAAACATTTTGAAAACATTCCGATCACCAAATTGCAATATCAAATGCAAAGTCCACCCCCTATTTTGTCTTCTGTGCTTCACAGCAGATGAACAAAATGGATCACTCTTACTAAAGGTCCAAAGGCATTGCAGGCCCAGAACATCTGCACAGGGACCCACTGAATCTTAGTGAGGGCATGGATCAAAACAGCAGTCTTTGTTTCACAATGGTTCTAAATTTTCCTTATAAAGTATCTCTACATCCTGGGAAATTCTGCTATTACTTCAGAAAGTAGTTCTGCCAGTCAACTACATGAATCTAAACCATAATTTAAAGATTACTAATATTACCATATTTTTAATAAGCAATGTCTGTCCTAACATCAACCATGCAACACAGTTCAAATTAATTTTTTCCACCAAAAACTGCTGGCCAGAAATCTGTTTGCAGACTTTTGATCTGAAATTCTTCTGATATGTCACTGAAGGTTATTAAAAAATTAATGTTCAAGGTGAATACACAGTACTTTCTTGCTAATGGCTAAGCTAACAGAAGTGCAACTACTCAGCAGAAACTGGTAAAGGTTAAATTATATTCCAGCTCTATAAAGACAAAAGGTACTTTTTTTTCATTTTTGTTTGACGTTGGTTGAAAAGCTGATTCCACACAGCAATTGTCCAAAGAGTCCAAGCAGCATCTATCCCCCGACACTGGGGATACAAACATGCCAGAAACTACAGAGGCTCAAGCACACCTGAAACACAACTGCAGCTGGGACAGCAGCCCAGCTCTAATATGGGGCAGATACTAACAGATTGGAAAGAACTTTATCAATGAAAGAACAGCACAACAGGCCAACATGTATTCACTTAGAGAAAAAGAAAAAATTTTCTAGCCATCAAGGATGGCTATTCTAAAACAATTCTGACTCAAGTTTTTGAAAACAAAATGCAGAAGTATTCCAGGAAAGGCAAATGTTGCAATCATAAAAATAAAAAAAAATAAAATTAAAAAAAGGCAAAATAGAAAACTATCAGCATTTAACACACACAGCATAATTTGAGCCATTGTGTGCAGTTCTTTACTAATTTATAGCGATTAAGTTGCTAAGAAGTTTTTCTCAAATTTTCGTTATGGAGTAGTTGCCCATTTATTTTGCCTTACTGAACAAATAGGCTTAAATTAGATCCTTGCTATCATCTTTCAAAAATAAATTGGAAAGCTCTGATGAAGTGAAAAGAGTAGAACTTTAAAAGGATTTGAGCATTCCAGAAAAGGAAAAATAGAATCCACTTTGTTAGTTCTGCATTTTAATTTTGTAAAAGCAACCACAGCCTTAGCAAAATGAGCTATGTAGAAAAAGGAGGACCTTTTTGACTTCTGCAAAAATAAGTACTGAAGACCATTGCATCCAAACCCAGATTACAACTTTATTTTTTAAACACAAAATGAGCCTGAACCATGATTTTTAATTGCCATTTTTTTAAGTTTTGATCAATAAACATCAGTGACTTGACTCATACTTATGGTAACAGTTCCTCTAAAGTCAGTGTAATTACTCAGTTGATGAAATTACATGAGGAAAGTTAAGCCATATGTATAAGAGATTACTGGCACAGCTACCTTGATGTAAATTATGAAAGACATTACAGAATGTCATAATTTTTCTAGAAATACATTTCTTTTTCCCACAGGTACTGTCAAACATCTCTTTACACTTAAGCACTGCATTTTCGTAGCATTCTTTCAATCATCCTTTTGACTAACCTGAACCAGAACAGTGATAGATCTCTCCTGTTCCAACTATTAATATTATGGGCACATGGTCTTTGCTCTTCGAAGGTGATAGAAGCAAACTGACAGAACCAATATCCAGACAATCCTTGAAGTGATACATGAGCTTTACACAAGAATGATCAACAAGATAGAGCACTATTCTCTTCAGACTGATTGATAGGAAAAACAAGTTGGCTATAAGGCTGTGTTTTCAGCTGGAAGCAAGTACATCAGAAGTCCTCTGTGGGCTTCCACGTATCCAGAGTACACAGCTTATCCAGTTAGAAGAACGAAAATAAACAAAAAGGAAGAAAAGCAAAAAAGAAAAACGATCAAAACAATGTAGGAAAGACAATTTTTTGTCTATTATACAGGAAGTAGGAGAACTACACAACCATCATGAAGACCTAAGCAAAATTCTGAATGTGTAAACATAATTCTGGCCCATCTGAAGTCCAATTAAATCCCAATTTACCTGAGGCAGGTTGGCACAGCACAGTAGAGCTGTGTCAGATGTCAGGCAATTTTCTGAGCCATTTCCAAAGCTAAGTCAGGGATGGAATGGCGGAAAACCCTTCCCATGTACCACAGCCAGGAACTTCACACCTGAGAGCAAGAAGGGAATGAGACTGCTGCATGCTGCTGTGCAGTTAAACATAACTGTTTAGACACTGGACACACCAAGGCCATGTTTGATCTCCATCACCGAAGCTCCATCAGGATGAGAAAAAAGATTTCAGAGATAGAGAAGAACTGCACCAGCAGAATGTTTGCTGGGTATTTTACTGCTTTTTCTGACTATTGCCCTTCTAAGTTTTTTCAGCCTTCCCGGTTGCTGGCCCCCTACTGAATAAGAGGCCATCTCTCTGGCTGTCACTGTCACAGCAAGAGTAGACATGGATGTTGTCGTAATGCATTTGACAGTATGTCTCGCCACTTGGGTAGGTAGTGCCTTTGTATCCCATCTTTTTATCGTGCTTATTTGCACACTAAGCATTTTGTCTAGAGAAGTCAAGAGAATTATTTAAAAAAAAAAAAACAAAGATAAAAAATCCAAAGTAAAATCTCACTGGCAATCTACCAGAAATTTGGAGACGGGCAAGGAAGGGACTTCTATAGGTTTGTATTAATGTTCATGATAGACTGATACAGATTAAAGCTCAGCGAGAGAAAAGCTCTAAGGAGTTATGAGAAATTCATGTTCAGATCATTTTCTGCACTGGCATCCTGAAAACATTAAAAACCTTCATTACTGCAATGTCTGATGCTTGCAACACAGGCTGCAAACAGATACCTGAAAACTAAACAAAATGAGCTTATTTTCCTCTTGTCCAACAGCCCCCATTTCACATATACATATATGCATGCAGCATGAATTTATTCCTATTTGTTTCATCTACCATGTCTTGTCGTACACCCTGTCAGCTTTTTCTGAGAGACCAGAGAATTATCTCTGCGCATGTGAAAATGTCCTTTAGATGAGTTATAATCTAGCCCCTAAATTTATTTCCCAAACCAGGCATTTGCCAGGATCCTGCCACAGAGAAAATTTGCTTTGTAAACACCATAGAAAATTTATTCTACTGAAAAAGTTTATACCTTTGATCCATGACCCTCTGGACACAATTACATGTCTCTAAAATGGAAGAGAGGCCATCAAAATTGCTTATTCTGCATCTATTTCACTCTCCCCTGGGCAAAAGAATATAAAGGCAGAGCAGTACCATATTTCTATCAAAACATCAATCTTCCTGGATTTATGTTTCAATAGCTAATAGATGACTTTTTTATATTTATGACAATTAAAGGTATTTTTATTCCTATGGTTCTGCACTTGTATGATGTCTAACAATGGCATCCAGACATGTGACTGAGCAATAACTGAAATAAATGAGGTACCTTCTCTAGTAAGAAGTTATCATTGTTCTTATGATTAGACTTTGACATTTTAAAGAAATTACTATAATTTTGCCTTTCCTTTGAGAGCAAATGCAACCAAATCTTGGAAATAAATGTGCAGTACCACATCTCCCAACCCCAAAATCAAGTTTGATGTGAGATTAGTTAGGATTAGAGGTATCATGACAAGAACTACTGCTTTGGTTCAGTGTGAGAAGGGATACATGGAAAAGAAAGAAAATTCATATTCCTTCACCTAATGAAATTAAAATAAGTGTTGCCATCTTAGAATATTTCATGTTCTAAGCACAAAATCTCTTCTTGAAGGAAACAGGCTTTTCTTTATGTTCCATTTGCAGTATTCCCTTATACACACACCAAGGGTCCCCACAGCTGTGTTTCACTAGTTTAAAGAACATTTAAGGTACACATGTATTTGGCATCACCTAGCTGACAAAAAGCACATGAACTTGTGGAGGTCTCTGAGGCTTTGTTCAGCCTACGGATGTATGTTTCTTGATTTTTTGCACATGCATACATATTCATGCAGGTGGAGGTACTGAAAACATAATGCTAAGTAAACAATACCTGTAAGCTCAAATATCTACAAGTAAAAATACAGCAATCACATCTTTTTAATGCACTTCCTCTGGTCCCAGGGAGAAGTGGAAAATGCAGGAAGGTGTCACACCATTCTCTCACACACCGAATGAGCTTCTATTTCCTGTGCAACAAGTTCCTATCGGTTGTGCTTGAGACAGGGCAGTGCTTTGCAGACATTCAGATATGGGGAACATGCCCTAGACCTCCTGCATATTAGCTGTGGGTGCTCTTTCACACAGGGGCACGGAACTTTACACTGCTTACAACTGTCACAAGTCATTAACTGGGACACAAAAAAAGGCTCTGAGCTGCTAGTTTTCCACTAGTCGCTTCAGATTCAAACCCATTATCCCCTTACAAATAAGGGCACATGTAAGTGGGAAAGAGGAAGGATGTATGGCTCTGCCTTCCTTTCCACAAGCAAGTAATTTTGAAAGGAACAATTACAAAATGTGCTACAACAGTTAAATGGAATATAATGTAACAGGGAATGGTGTTTTATTAATTTTTAATACAATTCATCCTCAATGGAATTCTGATCCTAGATTCATCTGAAAAACACATTATTACAAATAAGTGATAATTACAGCAAAGCAAAAAAACCCCAAACCCACAAAGGACTGGGTTTTCTGTAACCAGTCTCCTGCTTTGGAAAGTGAGAAACAAGATATTGTCTACAACTACACCAGGAAAGCAGGAGTGTTCTCAGTTATATTTTCAATAGCAGAGGTAATATCCACTTTACCAACACTGTTGCAACTGAGCTGGTGGGTATAAGTGAGCACTTAAACATTCAAACCTTATTAATGCTGACTGAACACTGTCTGCGGCCTATTTGTATTAAAGCAAGTATCGGTGCTAGAATGCACCTCCAAAAATACTAAATCGGATAAAGTAATCAACAATGATGCTATTGTAATGCATTTTTCTTTATTTCAATCTGAAAAGCTTCCTTTAATCTCAAGCACATCAGCCAGCTGTAATTTTACCATGTCTGCTGTGTAGGCACAGAGAAAACCTGAAGAAAGGCATAAGAAAAAGGATAAGGATGAAAATGACCAGTCATCACGCTGCTTCTGGATTTACTGTGCACACTAATAAACCTGATTGTTGTTCTGTATAAGTGCTATTGAAATACCATTATTCAGTATCTATAGCAAGTGCCCCTAACTACAGATAATAAATAATACATCAAAAATAAATATTTGCTTTTAAAAATGTGACCTGTAAAGTGAAGCAAAAATGACACCCTGCTAAAGGGAAGAAAATGAAGAACATTCTGTGGATATTGAATTGCAGAGTACTGAGACTCAGACAACAAAAAACCCGAGAGAGAGAAGAATCATTTGCAATTTACACCTACTTGTCTTATTTTGCATTGTGCTTCAGTCTCAGGAAGGGAACACAAATCTTTTAAGTCTGCACCTTCTCCTTTAATCCTCTGCCTTCCTCTTTGCTCAAAATGATGAGATAAATGCAATAGTGAAAGGATACATGATCATATTAAATTTGGTAGCAAATTATATCCCTTATAAAGAAGATTTTAAGAAGCTTTTATTCACACTAAAAAAAAAAAAAGTTGTTTCCGTGACAGCACAGAAAAACCCAGTGAAAAGAACTTGTGTTATGTGTATTATTTTTGATAGTGTCCAAAACTTAGAAGTGAAGGATCTATGTTGGTCAGTGAGATAATGAAGCCAATATAAATTGATTTAGCTTTTGTCCTTAAATAACCTGAAAAACTCCTGTGTAATGTTCCTTTAATCATTGTCACACTACTTTACAACAGTACTCTGCTGTAAAATAGGTCCAATAAGCTAATGCTTTTCCATCTGAGCTTCTGTTCTCCCCAAAAAAGAGCTAAGTCAGCAGCCCTCTTCTAATTTATACTTATTGATCTTTGACACCCGGATTTTAATATGTGTGGTTAAAAGGAGGTAAGTTTTTTTAATCTTTTATTTTATATTTTGGAAAGTAGGTGCAAAGAAATACTTCCCTTAAAACTCTATTTACTTCCTCAATCCTAAAGGTAGAAACAAACCTTTGTCTACAGCCTCAGGACCTCTGACCCTGCTTCATGCAGTGGAAGTTGATTTCAGCCAATTGCTGTTAATCTCCAGTGCGCTCCCCTCATTTCCAGAATAACGGGATGGTGTTAGGGATTTACTAGGGCAGAAGCACAACTTGCTCCTGAGAAGGAAGATACAGTGTCTCTGAAATAATAATGTAGAGATACTTAACAAGACTTTTTCAAGTAATCTTAAAAAACCAAAACAAAACAAAACAAAAAAAAAAAACAAAAACCAAAAAAAAACAAAAAAAAACCCCTACTTTTCTACCCTCATTTTTGTGACAGGGATATTTTCCCATGCTGAGAAACTCACCTGCCTTGTGTTATTTTGTCTTTTCTTTACAGATGAGTATCAATGCAAATGACTAAGGACAGAGGGGACTAAAATGAATTAATTTCTTAAAGTGTCTCTAGCTATGTAATTAAGGCAGTTAAAGCACATAACAAATACTGACAAAGAAAAGTGAGACTCTACCGAGCTTATTTAAAAGAAATAAATAAAAAGCAGTCCTAGGCATAACATCCCCATGTGACCCTGTCTCATTTTATTAGGTTTGTGCTTTTTCACAGTTTATCCACTTGCACATAGAAGGCACCAAAATCCTGCAGTCTGATGCACTGAGACAGATGGTGGTACATCACCTCTCCCCACCTCCTCATAAATAATGAAAACTTATTATTATATTTACATCAGATCACCTCTAAGTGCTACAGTGAAAAAGGCAGCTTTTTTACAGTGGCCACAATTAGTCTGAAGTTAAGACCCCAGACAGACTATGATATACCCTGTGAAGCATTTCTCAACAAGATTTGAAGTTGGATGTGAACTTTGAATTCAATAAGCAAACTCTCTGGCTTATGGATTGTGGGAAGTCGCACATCAGAGGCCAGAACAGTATCAACATACCTGTTTAAATCTTACAAAATAAATCAAGAGTACACCTTTTCCTTCTGAGGATGTTAATTAATGACATACCATGGCAATGCTTGGAAGACACAAGGAGAACAGGTTTGTGAACAAGCCTTTTAAGACCTGATTTACTTGAAGTTATTCCATCCTTCCTATTCAATCAGTTACTGTGCTAAACAAAGTCCTTGGGGTGACGCATTTACAGTTAATTATGGAACTGCTATAATCTGTCTTGCTTTCAAATTAACAATTTATCATAGCGACAAATTAATTCCCCACTTTGGTTTTTTTTTTTTTTTTTCAGCATATTAGCACATCAACCATAGTGGCTAGCCTCATTTCACTCACATTATTAAGACAGTTTTTCCTTTAAATTTAGACAAAGCATGAAATTTTACAATCAGGTCTAAAACTCAGTTATGAATAACTTACTGAGAAAATTTTACATTTCAAATACAAAATGAGTTACAGACATACATGTACCCAAAACTAAGTCACTGTGGATAGTTCTAGTGATGAAACCATTAACTTTTTGGGTAACAGAGAAGTTTTTTCATTTCTTTCTTTCTCAGTTGCTACTTTCACACAACACTAGTGATTCCAATAAACAGACAATTAGCAGTTCTTCTAATAAAATGTTTCATTATGATTATTTTCACAAACTCATTCCCTTTAAAATCTGTAGTGTTCACTATTCACAAAAAAAGAATAAAAATAATTACAGCAACGCAAGATGCTTTCATGTAACAAACTGTCAGTCTGATTGCATCAAATAGTAAAAATTACACCACAAGGTTTTGAAAAGAGTTTTTTTTTCAGCAGTAGTTGGTTTTCAAGTCCCAGGATTTGACTGGAGTTTTAAAATATATCCCCAGAAAACAGTTATTCTTGGAGTATTTGTGATCCTGAGAGAATCTAGGAATATTACAACAGTTCTGATTCTTAGGTGAACCTTAGGTGTTCCTTACAAACTGATTCCTAGGTGTTTCCAGACTAAAGACTGTCTAGCTAGCTAGACATGACCCAGGATAAATCATAACTATTTTAGCTTAAATTTATAGCTGTAAGTTTATGAAGAAAACTTTTCAGCTACAGGAAAAAGTAGCTCTGTGTATATATAGATGCATTTCATGCTAAACAATATATTTTCTGTAGTATTGCACCAGAAATGGAGAAAAGTCAGAAGAATAAAAAAAGAATCAAGTGGAGAACTATTTGAATGAAGCACAAAAAGCAAAAATCTCACATGCATCCATATATCCTTCTATTCAGGAGTCTGTCTGTGGCCATGAGCCAAAATGAGTTATACACAGAGTCCCAAATGAGTTATACACACATATACATACTCTATAGTTCCACTGAATTCTCATGGCAGCTGGTAAACCTGCATATAAAACTATATTATCAGTGGAGTTTGCTTTAACCTTTCTGAAAATTTAAAGCAAGAAGAGAAGACAGCAAGGACAGACACCCCTCTTGACCCAAAGCCTGAAACAAAACTCTTTTTAATTACATATAATGACTTTTGCCTTGGCCTACTTGCTCTTTTATAATCACAAGCCCATCTTTCTGCTAATCCGCTCTCTTATTTCCTCTAACCAGTAAGCTGCACTTTCATGTCAAGTTATACATATCCAAAATCAAAGTTCTATAATGCCTTTTACACATATAAGCTTTCAAAGGGCATCTTAAATAAAATTACCTTCAAAATGTGAAATAAAATAGTATGATATACATACTTAGATAGTTCCACAACCACATGCAAGAATATGTGTACTTGCCCTTACATGTACACAAAACACCTGAACTTCCAGTAATGAAGAAATTGGAAAACATTAGAGGTATGGTCAGCACACTCTCAAATTACCAAGTCCCTTGCCCTCTTATCTAGCCTAAACAAAACCAAATATGAAAACACAGAAAAGAGAAAAGGAAGCAACAACTGATAAGAAAGCAAGACATGGGACATCTGTGACACCAGCTTAAAAGGAGGAGGACCAGCTTCCCTTCATATCATCTATTCACATGCAGTAATTCCCACAGGTCTGTTAATAAACAATAATACTGTTAAGATAGTCCACAGTGACAGATATAAAAATACACATGATTTCTACACTTATGCTGATGTTTACTAACTCCTAGATGCCTTTAATCACTGCAGTGATGCTCTCCCTCCCCCTCAGAGCTGATGTTGAAAACAGACAGGCAAGCAGGGAAAGCTCAACAGAGGAGATGAGCATAATTGTGTGGCACCTCCAAGCTCCTCCTTACACCTTCCAACCCTTTGCTCTTTTCATTTCCATTTTCTATTAGTTTTCCTTGCTATGCTTTTTCTGAACTCCAATTCAGCATAAAATCTCATTACCAAAATGTCAAAGCAATAACCGTATCTTTATATCTCTTCTTTTTTTAGCCCCTGCAAAAATACATACACACTGAAGGTGTTATTATGGCTTTATTATTTTAGGTAATTAATAGCTCCAGTTCAGAGGAGAAATCGATAATGCTCCACATTCTGTAGCATACTGGAGAACTCGCAATCCATATTAACTACAATGTACATTACCTATTCTATGTCAAACATACAGTTGTATTCAGTGGAGAAATATGGAAAGAACAGCATGGCTACTATGAAGTTACTTAAGAATCCTAAACCTTATCTAAATAATAGCAAGTTCAATTCAAATGCTTAAGGATCTGCAAGTTTATTTGCTAGAATACACAGAGTTACACAAACTGATTTCTTGTGCTTTGCCTGAGACACTCAATGCAATTTCATAGAAGTCTGAAACAAGTCTTTTTTTTTCAGGAGAAAGGATGCTTTTGGTGGTCAGTGGAAAGTTCTCGATCATTCCTCACACACATGCTGCTGACTGCAATACAGTCCCAACCTTTCTATAACACTGCTAATTGACAGCTATGAAATGGGAAGGATCTCATCTGGCTGCTCTGTCACCATAGCAACACCTACTCATGAACCCATACTATTCACCTTTGAGAAAAACCCTCCCTCATCCTACTTTGGTGAACAGGCAGAAAAACTGATTCAGGTGTAAAATCATCACAGAACACTTTGCGATTTCTAAGCAATCACTCCTTCTTGTTGCAGCTGTGTTTTTCACCTTTTCCCTATACAACAGGTGCTTGTGGATGAGTAGGCAGAGACTGCATTGGTCAAGAGTAAACAAAAGAGCAGTATTATATAGATCTATACCAGGTACATATATACACAAAGTCACACAGCCTTGTACTGGTTAATGAACACAAAGCACTATAAGAAGAGGAGTATATCAAAAGCAGAAATCCAGCAATAGATGTCTGTCCACCTGAAGTGTGAGCTTCTTCAAGGATTCCTCTATAGTGCAGCTTTCAGAGGTGAAGCAAGAGCCAGTTTTTGTGATCATTAGCCAGTTTTCCAGACATCAGTAATAAAGGCATTTCAGGTATAGATTATTCACTCTTTCTATTTTCCAAGTAATGGATATGCCCCTGAATCCCCCGTAAAACAGGCTGCCTCACTCAGTGCAAGGAACCTGTATACAATTCTACTTCAACATACAAGGACAGACTATCATCAGTGCTGCCTCATGCAAACAAAAGGCAAAACACCCAAACCAGGAACAACCTATTAATGAGGAACAGCAAAACTATTATTCTGGCTTGGTTTACAAATTACAGACAGAGGGCAAGTTCCTTTACCCTTTGAAACTGACAGACTAAGCTCCACCTGTCGGAGTAGGGCAAAGAGCCAGAGAACCAAATCTGTCATTCTTTATTTAAACAAAAAAAACCCCAAAACAGAAACAAACAAAAAAACCCCCAAACCAACAAAACAAACAAACAACCACACACACACACACACACACACAAAACCAACTACATAAATAAATCAGGATTAAGTCCATACCTGAAGACTTTAATTTTTTATTTTAAGACAGACTTGCTGTTATGGGTTTAAAATCTTGGAATTTTTCTTTCATCTACCAACCCTGCACCTCAAAGGAATCACCTTCTGTCT
>JAWWEU010000125.1:20846200-20935859 GCA_035583155.1 Acropternis orthonyx | reverse complement strand
CCTCTGTACCCTTGTACTTATTGTGATCTTTTTACTAAACTGTAATTCTGACTTGTAATCTGTTTGTGAGTTAGATTAATTCCTCCTGCTGGTTTACCTTTAAACCAGCACACTTGCCATGTTGAGATGTAAGCACTGCTCTGTGCCAGACTACCTACCTACCTTTAAGCAGTCTGAACTGACACCATCCACCCCCAACCCCAAGCATCAGTGCCAGGTTAGGCAGCAGCACCGTAATGTGAAAAAAAGAGCAAAATGCCCCAGTGATCCACCTTTCTTTTCAAACCCATGGTTTCTTTTGCTTTGCCTGCAAAAAAGAAGCTGTTGCTGGTCCTCCAGTGCAAAATCCCCAGTGTGTGGCTCTGTTCCTCTGCAAGCTATAGGGTCCTGCTACCTCTGTGACACTCCCTTGGAATTGTGGCCTTCCCTTGGGAGGGCAAGGGGGAGAGAAGTCTCCAAGGCCTGCAGACTCCACTGTCTGCTCTCAGCACTGTTTGTATTTTCCAAGAATTAAATGTTGCATCAGATTTATTACACTGAGCAGCTGAGCATCTCCTTTCTCTTCACTGAGTTAATAGCATCAGACACACAAGCCACTGCAGAGCACAGTCTGCTTGGTGACTGATTTAAGTCTCTTGCTTTAGACATTACCTTGATTTTTAAGGTTAAAAGGCTGTCACGGTGCAGAGATTATTCCATTCTTTGCATCTTGTGTAGAACCCGAAGCTGGCAGTAAATTAAGTACAAGACAAGGATAGAGAGAGGATGTTGACAGCTACCTGTTGTCAAAAGCCTCACAGTAGTAACCTTTTCTGTTTAACCCCCCCCCCCAAAATGAACAAAATACACACACACACCCACCCCCCCTGCACATTTGTATTAAAACAATTCATTTTCGGTTATGGTCTTTTGAGATCATACACATCTCAGAGCCTTATTCTCTCAGCTGACATGTTCCTACTACGGCTGCTGATACAATCCATATTAAAGCTAAATTGTTTTAAGGTACTAGGGAAACAAACAGAATTGGAATCAGGGGATAAAAATAGGTCATACACCTTCAAGGGGACCAGCAAAATTTCTGCCTCTAATGGATGTTTCTGAAAATTCACCTCAATTCCCATTCTCTCCTACCTCTTTCTTAGTACACTGCTTGAATCATAACTGCCAGCAAGCAACATAATGACTATTTTGAGAAACATGGAGGAATCCTCTGTAGCAACAGTGATTTCTTTCACTTCCCTGGCTCATTAATTAACATTTTTAGCTGAATACCCACAGACTGTGTCCAGAAAAGTGTTGAAGAGGAAAGGTTTAAAATAGGCAATGGTAGAGCTGCACTAACACCAGCTAATGAGGTGCCACCAAGCCTAGATGTGACCAGTTTCCAGTGTCTGCAACTAGAATTTACAGTGACTTCTGCGATCAGACCTTGTATTATGAGAAGCCATAAGCTATTAGAATTTTGAATAAAGTAATACCAATCAAAATTTTTCAAAGGTTTTTTTCTATTTAATTGCATGCTACTTGTTTCAATTTCATTTTAAGGACAGGGCACCTTGTTGCCTGGCCAATTTAAAGCAAATGTGAAAGTCTGTTCCCATAATCCCCAGAACTTTACTTCACTAATTCCTAGCTTTTGCAGTAAAAGCAAGCTGGAAAGAATGTTTATAAAACACTTAGAAAGCTGAGTGGAAAGAACTGCTGAATTTCAGAGAGTAGTATCAGTCCATATAATTTTCCACCTAAGTATCAGAAGGAAAGAAGCAGTTTAACAGCAGAAGTATTAGGAAGACAGTTACTTAGAAAAGCAGTATTAAGAGAATTTTAAGAAAAGTTTGGAACTGACATTAAACTTTCATACAGGATGAGATAACCTCATGTGCACTCACACTATAAAGTTGGTTTATGTACAGGCATTAGTTTCTCATATGTTCTAAGACTCAAATTTGTTTCCACAACCAAATCCTAAGCCGCCCTAAAATTAAATTTCCTTCCATTTTAAGATAAGTTGACACAGTTCAATGTAATGAAATATCCACTATGAACAAAAGAGAGGTCCACAAAATAAAAATTAGTGTAATTATACCTCAAATTCTAGTAATAATGGATTCATTAGTTTTTTTAAAGAATCACAACAGATACTATGCCTCAGGACAGTTCTAAGAGTTAAGCCCATGATATGTGTGCTTTCATCTTTGGTTTCATCAGAAACCTTTGCTTTCAGAGAGAATTAATTTGTAATAGAATAAAACATTCTACCCCAACTTAAAGCAATCATTCTGGAACAGCTCTTATGGAATAAAAATACAGTTTGAAAAATCTTACTTTTCTCCCATACAAACTACTCCACTACCTTCCTCCCTTATGCTTTCAGTCTCAACTGAGTAAAATACAGGGAATATGAAAGTAAAACTAAGCAGAGTGGCTTCAAATGTACATGAGAAGGGGTAAAAACACAGAACCTGCCTCCTAAAAGTATTTCTGAGCTTTAACTATAACTATACAAACAGATTAGAAAGCTGAAGGGAAAAAAAATAAAGAGAATACAAACAAGAGTTTGAACTTGGTTCTTGACAAATCCCAGAAAATTCCTTTGTCAATCAAACAGAAACTCAAAATGGTGAAAAGGGCACTTCATTTAAGAAGAGAAGGTTCTTGCGTTCACTTTACTGATGTCCAAGGAGAGAGAGTGAGATACAAGAGCTTAACAAAATAGCCCAGAGCAATATCACAGTTCTGTCAGGCACAATATCATATTATAGCTTGTAGATGTTTGACTACCTGTGGAGTAGATCTCCAGCTTGTGCACCCTTTTTTTTTCTTTTTTTCCCCAAGCTATATCTTGAATTTTTCCAAGGGAAAAAAAACACAAAACCAAAACCACCAAAAAAACTTCTGTCCTCTCCATCCTGATAATACTATAGAATTTACTAAGGGACAGTAAGAAATCAACTATGTATATCTAGGATGGTAGCCTGAGTATGATGACAAAATCAGAGTGCTCATTTCCTAAAAGTAATACTCATTTGCATTAATATTTAATGGGGTGGCTACATTTTCTAATGAGGTTGTGAATGTTTTGCATACAACTGTTTCAAACAATTTCATGTAGCAACCCATTCTTCAGTCTAGGTACTTTTCATTACTCTAATTCCACTGATCTAGTATTTCAAAGTGATTCACTCCTACTCTCTCATGAAGTGTTTAATATATATATTTTAATTTCTGCTGATAGTTTCATTTCAAGCATTGCCAATTTCTGGGTAACAATTTTAGCCATTGCTTAGCCCGGATGCTTCAAGTGTAGCCAGGAGATCTCAGAGGAAGATGCATTCATTTTGGCACTTCTCTCTTGAGAATCTGACAACCAAACAATTCAAGCAATATTCAGAAACACTTGGCTTACTAGACAGGGAGAGTATTTTTTTCTGTTTGGTGAATGCAGAAAGCTGTTTGCATCACCTGAATTGCCCCTTTCTGTAAAAAAGAGACCTCACAAAACCCCATTAACTAATTTTTAAGGCCCTTGGATTTATACCACAATAATAACAGTATAACCATTCAAAGCTTACCAGCAGTTAAAAATGACAATTATATAACTCTGATGTTGATGTGAGTAAAAATCCATTATGTCCAAATCTGTGCAAAAGACTATTTTTTCCTTTCACATGTGGAACAATTCTGCAGATAAACTTTTTTTTAAATGCCTAAGGACAGGTTTAATTCAAAGAACAACAGAAATCTCAACTTTTTGAATGGCCATTTGTATCTACATTGCTATCTTTACGTCTTAGTCCCCAAAATTATTTGACTGAAATATGAAAAAATAGAAGTAGTGTCAGTCTCCTCAGGGTGTCTAGTTGGTAGCTCAGTTCTTCCCTGTCCACTGCCCGGCTTGGCAATAACTGAGCTTAAATTGTAAATCATAATAAAGCCAAGCTGAAAACCTTTCCCAGGGGCAGAACATGTTGCTTCTGTATTTTTGTTTTTCTGATTTTTTTTTTTCCAGGATAATTCTTTTTCTGTAATAGCAATATATGGTTGACTTGTATTCTTCAGAGAGGAAGTCAATTAGACATCTGACTTCTCCTAAATCTATCTGCTGTGTTTGTGAGAAAAAAATGGCAATATATATATCCATATTCCATGCAAACCTATTGCTTTTGTTGGCAATATATTGACATTTCAATAGTACAGATTCTATATAGTATAGTATCTTTTTTTAGAATATTTACTACTTATATAATCTGTATTGTAAAAATACAAGAGTCTTACTTTTAAAAGCATGTGTATTATTACTAATATCTCTGTAGCTTTCAGCTTGCAAAAGCTTGTTATATGACTATTGGCAAGGGGATTCATTTCTTGCTCTGGATTTCTGTACTGTGTTTTCCAAGGTATCATTAATGAAAACTTCTTTACATGACATTCACTGCCAGTTTACAGGATTTGTTCTGGGTATTGAATATGCAAATATTATCAATAATGGTATAAATTTGGATTATATGCAGAAATAAAGTGCATAACCACTCAGCTTTTTACTTTTGTTTAATTACACTTGCTAGAAGCAACAGAAAAGCAACACTTAATGATATTACTTAACATCGCCAGATGAGACAATCCACTGCTGTAGAGAATGGAAGACATCCAGAAGAAAGAAGACAAGCATAGAACTCATTCTGAAGGGATTGTTTCAGCTCATAGGCCTCTGTTCCTTGAACACAGCCAAAATAAAAAGAAGAAAGAAGGACCTCTGCACTTCTTTCTTCTCTCCCTTTAATGGACACAGTTGCAATAGCATGACCTTTCTTTTGAGAGTATAAAAGACAGGAGGAAATTCTAATAGCTTATAAACAGTGCTTGATATCAGTAAGAAACAAGTATTGTTTTAATTTCTAGTCCAACTTACCCCATCCCCCCAAAACAATACACAGCAAAACAAAAACAAAAAGAAAATGCTTTGAAAATTATTATAACTTACTAAGAGTATCTTAGCATGTTGTTTAGGCAAGGACAGTACGGACTCCACTACCCAGCATAGGATTAGATTTGTGTCTCATCTTCCACAGTGTATGAGCACATCATGACCATTTCTTGCAGCAAACTGTGCCAGCTACAATCACATAAAAGAGAGGGAAGACCCAGAAGACCTTCCCCTTCCTCCTTAGCTCTTCACTAAGCAGACACCTTGCAGTTATAGGCACAGCAGGGCTTTCCTTCACCTGGACCTTCCTTTACTGCAGATCAGCATTTTCTTAAAATGGAAAGAGCATTACATGGAAACAGAGTTAAGCTGCTAGCACTGTCTCTATCAGGCACTCAGGTTTGAACTCCTGCATTTCCTCTAAAATACTAAGCCTCTACCAAAAAGGCAGCTATCAATCTTCTACTTACTACTATTTCTGAGAGGACTTTTCAATTCCTTACAGAAGCATGAGTCCTGTGTTCTTCCTGTACAAATCCAGAAAGGGAAACACAACTGAAGTGCGAGAACAGAGCTTTACGAACAAATTCCCCCATTTTTCTACTTGTTCTACTGTGTAAAAGCCATGCTAGTCAAGAGGAAATGAAAAGAAAGAATTGGAAGGGACCTTTTCATGGAAATGCTGGAATTCATTCCTCATTCTGAAAACACATTACAGACCTAGCAATACACCTTCCCTTTCTGCAGCATTCTAGCCTGAATCACCAAGTAAATATTTCAAATGCTTTATACACTTTAGAAAATCAATTTCAGACATTAGGCTAATGAGACACTCCTCTGGGAGTTTAAGATACTAGAAAAGTTCCTGAAATACAGTGTTGACTTAAGCTTGTTAAAGCAGCTATTCAGTAGCTTTCCAAACAAAAAACGATTGTGCTGTCTTCTGGCTAGAAGAAATGTTTACTGGTGTATTTGAACTATCCACAAAGTTCTGTCTGTAGAGTTTTAAGAGTTTTTCCCTGACTGTCCCAAATACTGCTTAAGAATCTGAAGTGATAAAGACTGTATATCACTAAATTGCTTCATTTGAAGCACAAGTTTGAAGCTTCAAAAAATGCATTAAGTAAAAGGTGTCAGATAAGTTATCACAAATTATGTTTCATGTTTGTATTATTCAAACACGTGAAAGTGAAATGTAAGACAAGGACACTTTGCTAGAAGGTAACATAGTTTTGGCATTAATCTTGATCTAGTTTCTTTTGCATGACAAAAAAAAAAAGTGACTGAGATCTGTAAATCACCTATGTCAACATAGGTTATTCAGTGGGAGACTGTCTTTGATGGGTTTGGCTACAGTCCAATTTGAAATGACTCAAGCAAATGTCATTTAAGATCAATCTACCTTCCACACCTTCAATTACCCTTGAAAACAGAAGCCTGCTCCTGCATTTCACAACTCTTAACAGCTCTGTTATTAGGTCATTTTACCTGGCTAAACTAAGCTAAGTGGCTAAAATCAGCAAAAGGATCCTTTCCCAAATACTTGAATTTCAAAGAGTCAAAGCTGTGGCACCCACCAAGTAGTGAAGAGACTTGGCCAGCCACGTTTACAGAGCAAGTCATTAGCAGGCATAAGAGTTTAGATTGCTGAACCCTATAATAAATGCAAGAGGTCATCATATACGTTCAGGGTTTCTTTTCTCTATTTTACTACTAAAAAAACCAAAACGGTTTCCATGATAACAGAAGTTTTCAATTTTCCTTGGAAATAAATTTTAACTTCTGGTTTTACGAAAGTCTGAAAGCCAGGTCTTGTAAATGGAAACATCAGCAGACCCTGAAATGCAGAAAATTTATAATGTATCTCTAATGATTTCATCTTGGCTAATGAAAGGTATTGCCAGTCAACAGAGGGTAAAATTTCATTCTGCTATTTATGCAATATGAATAATAATAACAAAAAATTAGTTTTTTGCTCAATGGCATAAAATGAAAGCGATGAATTTTAAAGCCTCCAAATCTCATGCAGATTTCACCTCAATTCAGACATTATACTAGTGTTTGGAAATATGAGCCTTTCTGTGAAATTTCCGTAAAAATCCAATTTACCCACTTTATAATTTTAAAGGCTTAAACTACAGTGCATGGTTTGTGGTATCTGTAGCCTTGAACCTGATTTGGTGTTTTCCTAAGCTTTGCTGAATAGTTTGTGACCTTCCTCCTCTCCTCCAAATGTCTCTCTTTAAAATATTAATACTCAGAAATTAAGGGGGAAAAAAAAAAAAAACACCAAGCATGCATGTTTGACAAAGAGATGAGGACAGCAGATCTTGGCTCTTAAAATGAGAAAGAAAAAATGCTCCTGGGAATAGCTTTAGAACATACCTAAAAATAAAAAAAGCTACCAAATGAGCCAACATAAAGTTTCTTCTACTTTCCCCTATGCTTTTGGTCTTAAAGTCTCATTGCAAGATAGAGAAGTGGTCTGGGGAGTGGGGGGTAAATAATGGCACACTTATTAGACAATGGAAAATAAATACAATACATGAAACTTTGGTACAGTTCATTAAGTATAAAACCTTCTAATTACTCAACAGGATTCCCAAGATCTCCCTTCTCTTATAATGTATTTACCTCCCAAGACTATAATCCTTTCTGTAAATATAGATGAATATATACTACAAGAATCAAGACTTATAAATATGTTCCACTCCTGAAAAATGCCACTAAAATTTCCATTATAAATACACATCTTGTACCCAGAGGAGATTTAAAATCCTGGAGGAATTGTAAGCAAATTTTACCTCTCTCTAAAATAATATAACTACTCAAACCCCCATTTCATCTGACCATAAACTCAGTAACCCAGAGCCATGTGCACTCTAACAGTATTTCCAAATGCTATTCTCATTAATTTCAGGTTTTACATCTGCAGAATATATTATGAACAATTATAAGCTTGCTCCACCCATGCACAGTCCAGAATGAAAGTCAGGAGAAGCTCACACTCCATATTAATATAACCTTCCTGTCAGCACAGATAATTAAGTGATGTTCAGCATTATAACATCTGAACACAGGTAGTTTCCTACTCGCTCTAACTGTGGACAAAGAAAGCTCATGTTTGCCTAAAATGTATCCCATAGGCACAATGCATTGGAAATTCATCTATTACCAATGCCCCACCCCGAAGAGAATGGCAAAAAGCCACGGCAAAAACTGCTGTGTGTGTGAACCCACAGGTTAATGAGAATGCACTAGTTGTAATATGTTATGTCTAGTTAAATATCAGAACAATTTAATTTGAATTTCTCATTTCATTCTAACATCTTGATATTGTTATGGATTTACACTTTTATGCCTGTTTGTTGCTTTTTTTAAATATTATTATTAAATTGTATTTATACTTTTAGTTATGTTTAGTGTCACAAATAGAAAATGCTTCAGGACTGTTCCTTCTCTAAACTTTACATTCCAAAAGAAACTTTCAAATAACAGCTTTTCATTGCAGCTCATTAAAATTCAGAGGTCTCAAGAATTATCTCTTCTGATCAAGTACTTTTACTGCTTAAATTGCAAATATTGTCTTCTTTATATACACCTAAAACACGTAATGGAATTCTCTTTCAGATGTTCTGAGTAATTTATGATGTAAACAGCCGAACTTGCCTATTATTTGAGTAGCATCTTTTGTCTCTCCAGTTTCTGCCATCTCCACGCATATTGTGCTATTGCTTGATCAGGGTGCTGATACAACAGTAGGAGTTTGAACACCTATCCTTACACCTTGAGAGTTGTTAACCCTTGTATTTCACATCTACATTACAAGAATTTTCAATAGTGATTTTGTCATTACTACAACATGTATTTATTATACATTAAAAATAATTAGATATGCCAGATAAAACACATGAGTATATTTAATTCCAAGAGATACCCATGGCATGTGTGACATATCATGGACATAAAGTAAATATTTTTAAAACAGTGTAGCCAAAGCAATACCTAAGCACACACTTGAGCACTAACCCACCTGCTGGGATTCAAATAGGTCTACATCATATAAATTTCCACTGAGGAAAAAAACGTGGATTAGAAATCAAAGGTAATTTTAAAAGTTTAACCTCCCTACATGTCAGCAATAGATTTTTAGGGATCAATATAGATTTAATAGCAACACTTTTAATGTTTAACATTTTAAAGGATTTAAACTGAATTTTGTCATGCATCTCAAGTCATTTTGTTTTCAGAGTCATAATCCAGATGATTTAGTCCAATCTATATGAATAGTTTAAAGTAGTATTTCCATTTCATAATATCAGAAGACTATCATGGGTGTCTAAATTTAGATTCAAAGCTTAATTCCTTGTCTGCCTGGTAGACTAACAGTTACCTTAAGGACTGATGACACTGATACTGGAAACCTCACTGCTCTCTGAGTCACATGTGGGAATGTATCTTGTACTTTTTTGGTTCTGAAATTAAAAGCATGACCTGTCTTGATTTTCCTATGGCAATGTGAAAGGTTGTTCAATTAATTGTGTCTGTCATTTTTTAATGAACCTTTTCTTACAGCTCTAAATCTTTTCTAAACTAATTATAAATAATGTACATAAAATCATACAAATGAGAGGTGTGACAGAGGTCTTCATAATTTCTGACTGTGAAGGACAGATTCTTCTAGGAACTCCAAGCACTGACTGGTAAACTCCCATTTTAATTATAATTTCAATGCTCATTCTCCTAGGTCCTTTAAATTTTATGCCAAATTTCAGTTTGAGTTACCATATTTTTCCTCTACAACCTGAACCACAATATTTCTGACTTTCTCCTACACGACACTACTCAGAGCAGCAGACCTGATCTCAGGGAAACACACTTCAATACCCTTTAACTGTAGTGTTTGACACTTAGTAAATTTTAGTTACTGTTGCAGGACAAACACATGTAGGGCAAAGCACGGTTATTGGAACTACAATAAAGTAAGGTATAAACTAGTATAAATCTATATTAATCAAAACAAACATTATTTTACTCACTATTTAGATTGCATATATTTGTATGTGATATCTAAGCATAAAGAAGAAAAAAGAGTTCCAACAACTTAGTGACAAGCAACAAGCTTCAGCAAAGAAAACTGCAAGAAAGTGTATATGAAATATCAATACAGCCTGAGACCTGTCAGGTTAGCAGTCTCCACAACTAATTTCAAACAGACGTATGTACAAATATTTTCTTGATATTATGCCACACTCACAAAAAAACCTGTGAAAATCTGAAAAGAAACTTTCATTTAATTGTTCTCCAAATCCACTCTGCGGTCACAAAAAACCAACATCTGAATGTCTCAGCTCTGTCTTAGAGATTATGTGTCTAATACAAGATGATGGGCACAATTTATTGTTGTAATTGTGATGTCTTTTACTGGTTCGATGACCAAGGCAATGTAATTTGGTACATTTCTGAGCAATCATGTTTGAAACAATGGGAATCTCATGTTTGCTGCTTTTATAAGGAACTTCCCATTTTCTAAGTAGCTGTATTACTTTTTCTTGCTCCTTTCCCCAGTGCCTCCAAAATCAGTTTCTATTATACAGCAAGAAAGTTACTACAAAAGCAATGCAAAACACTGGATTTCTTAGCAAAACTATTAATGCTTGTGAAGTACTTTGAAAACGTAAGAAGTCACAGATAAAGAAAGTAGTTTTACTAAAAATAATAAAAAGGCAGGGCATATTGGCACTTGGTAATATATTTTCTTATTGTACATCCAGTTGTTTCAAAAGAGACAGACACTGTGAAATCATTGTGTAAAATGAAAACCTGTGCCAAGCTTGTGCTTAGAGGCTGCATGGGTAACAAAAACAGTTCCAATGTCACAGGACACAATAACCAAAAATCTCTCTCTCCAAGATATGGCCGCTTTCTGAATAACCTCCTCAGCTTAAGGGCTCCCTGTGTCAGACACTAACTGGCAAAAACTAGCACCAGAAATAGCAGTTGCCTCTTCAGTGTGATTGGGCATAGGTTAACACAGCTCCAAGTTCTCAGCGGCAAAAGAACTGTGTGCTCTCCTGTCACTGAACATTGTGGAAGCACCTTTAGAGAAGTCAGTTCAACACCATGTCCTTGAGAGAAATATTATTTCTGGAAGAGAGGCAGCATGTTTTGAAGCTACACATGCTAGCTGAATGAACTTTGCTGGCTTATGTTGTTCTCGCTGTTTTTTGTTATGTATGACCTGGCATCACTAATTTTTTAATTGATATGTTAATTTCACAATGTACTGTCCTACTTAAAAAAAGAAACTGCTTTAACATTATCAAGACTGAGAAAACTTTAAAACACGTAATTGTTACTGAAAACAAAGGCACATTCCTTGAAAATAATTCCATAAGCTGCTTGTAACAATAATTTGTTCATGAATCATACAATAATAATTTGTTCATGAAAATGAAAGATACTCCACTGCACTAGTGGAAATGGCAGTGTGACATAAAATGATCCTCTGCTTTGGCATGTCATGTACACTAGAGTTGTCTGTGTTACTGACTTCCACCTCTGATCTCCCTCAGAGTGACTTTGGTATTTGAGATGGTAAGTCTGCTTCAGCATTCCTGAAATTTACAAGCATAAATGCCTGTCACATTTCCAGTGAGATTTAAGGTCCTTTAACATCTTACTGCTTTGGAAATTTTTCCCCCCAGTCTTGCTACAGCAGTTCCACCCTGTTCATCAAATGGAAACAATATAGCAAGTTTAACATAGATGAAATAAATATATGCCTCAGAAGTGTTTGATTTAAAGACTGTTATTAAATGCCCTAACATACCACACTACCAGAAATATTTGTTCTTGGTTAACCAGGGGGAAAATGTTTATCCATCTGTCACATAAAACAATGTTCCTGACCTTCTATGAGGAAAACTAATTGTTATGGATAATTTGATCTTCAAAAATGAAAGATCTGTGGTTCCATCATCACCAAAATTGGAAATATCAAAGATAAATCCTCTGCGATGAAAGAGGAAAGGAACTGCAACCTGAGAGCCAGAGACGCATTGCCACCTCTTTATAGGAATATACAAATATTGAAGAACACACTAATTTTTGGCGAATGTTAAAAGGGAGAGCACAAAAGGCTAATTTCTCTTTCCAGAGAATGCATTACTCTGAAGGCCAACTGCAGAGGTAATGTTGCACTAGATAAATCAAAATGTATGCAACCATCTACAGGAGACTAACAATAGAAAGAAAGCCACACAAAACCAAATGTGCTCAAACTGCAGAAAATTAAATGTTGTTACTTTTACCAATGACTTAGGAAATTCTCTATGATAGCTTGGGTTTATGAAGAACACCAACACCTAGGATTTAATCCAAACAAATGTTTATCACTTTTTTTCTTTCATTTCAGTAATCACAATGGATAGAAAGAAGGTCTAGACAATAATTTTTCACCTCAGTGACTATGGCTGTAAAACAGCACAAGAAATTAAATTGGGATATGCACACTAAATAACAGTTGAAATCCAGATACCATGCTCTGATGTCTACAAAGAAGACAAACCTTGATCTAGACTGAAGTACTGAAGTCTTAGAGTACAGGTATCATACCCCTCCCATACTTTTACAGTACCTAATGCAAGTAGGCACTCAGCAGGACTAGTCTACAAAGACTGCATATGGAATTGTAACATGTAGTGTCTTCTGTAGCTAAAATTTGCCCCCAAGGAAACAGAATTGACAGTGTTGCTCCTGGAAGAAGAGGATATATGACCAGGTCTTGAAGTAAGATCAGTGAAGTAAGTATCCGTGAAAGAAAACCTTAGTACATTACAAACCATACAAGTTGCGTGGTGCATCATTACAACTGCACACACTTATGCATTCAGTATTACTCAACTCCTTCAGACATTATTCTTTATGTTACAATATCTTTGAATGAATTAAGTCTGAGAACTGAAACCGCATTCTTCTTTCACAATGGTAAAAATAATTTCATCTACTAGTTTTATTGGAATTCTGTTTCACTTTTGAGCGTAATGGTCTTTGTCATATTGTGTATTACCTGATATGTTTTTTGATCATCTAGTTTATTTCCAAGGTTTTCAGTAATAATTTAGTTTGATAATTTGTTGTACCAACCAATTCATACTACAGCTATGCTAAATATTATTGCATGACTCTATGACATCAAAAAACGCACTTCATATTTCAAATTTTAATTGGCTATACAGATCCAATAAAAAAAAGCATTTCATTTATTTGATGACTCTTAATGAAAAGTAACATTGTAGCTGTATTACATGAAAAGAGGGGTTAGAATCATAGAATCATATCACTAAAGCAGATATATCACAACTAAGCAAACAGTCAAAAAGAGGAAGAGTTGTCATAAAGGCACTGCAAAATGCAAGTAGGAACACAGAAGAAAGTGGAACCACAGCAGTCAGGAAATTATGAGAGTGCGGGACCTCAGCACAAATAAATCCTTAATAACATTGCACAAAGAAGTCCTATAGGTCAAAACTCATCTTGGCACATTCCTTCTGAAAGTTAGCATCTGAAGTGTTAAAACAAGATAGATTGGCTAAGTAGGTAGACAGAGAAATAGGTAGACAAGTGAATGAGGAATACAAAGGAGGAAGGGGGTATTAATCACCACAGTAGGCAGTTGTCTCAGCATAGCAGCTGCCTGTATGTTGTCAAGTTAATCATAGGAGAGGTGACAAAAGAGTTTGGAAGAAAGGTCAGAAGCAGAATAACGAATTGGTTTAGTGTGAATTAGTAGTGTGTTCTTTCCACGTGCAAGGGAAAGTCATGGCAGAAGCAAGATCACTCAGAAGAAAGCAATGAACAATAATAAATGGGCAAAGCAAACAAGATCTGACATCTGAACATCATTTAAAATTCAAAAAAAGGCAGCATTCAATAATTCAAAAAAGGCTCTAGGAAAAAGCAAAAGCTTTGTGTTCTACACCAGAAAGAATGCAGATCCAAATACAGGGAAATTACTAGAGCAACAAGCTGGAAAAATAACCTTTCATCACTATTTTTAATAGCCTCAAGCTGAGCGAGATTGTATTTATCAAGGGCAGAGAAAGAGATTTTGCAATTGCAAGAATAACATTGTAGCTGCGCACCTTATATTGAGAAAGTCTGTACCTCAAAGTTACTTCCTAGACAGAATCAGCTGTATTTAAACACTGGGCAGTTGTGAAGAGCCTGAGAAAAGGCAAAACTGAGCAAAAAGGGATGGGCAAGAATATTGCAGCTTGTCCAGAGTATTAAACAAATAAAGGTTAAAATTTCCTTAAGTTTAGGTGATTACACATTGCAGAGATATCTGAAAGACAGGGACTACGTTTAAGTTGCACAAAAATCCAGAAGGAAGGACCAACAGTCATTAGGACAGAGCAGATTCTGAACTTATGTTCACAAACCTAATCTTTCAGGCATTACAGACTTAGAGAAGACAACAGGAAATAATTATGCCCTACTGCAAATCACCAGCACCCCTAAAGTGAGAGTCATCCATAGGATGAAAGCTTGGGTAAGAACTATTGGTAAAGCTCACCATAGTAACCTCTGAGAGACAAGAACTTACTGATGTTGATAAATCTTGTTGATTAGTAACTGTCACTGTTAATATCTTAACAAGAATGGAACTTCCCTTTCTATCCCAAGTTATTGTGTAGCAAAGGGAGGATATGAAAATATAGTTATATCATTGTTACCACTAATAAACAGAGAATCACAATTTATAGGGAATCACCATTATGGGAAAACATATTGCATATCACTAATGTGCAAAAAATGAAATGTCTTTGTGCAGAATGTGCACAAACATGACAGAAGAATCAAATGCTACACATGGAACAAAAGATATTAACACCAATGGGTTGTCAAACAAATTCACCCTAGAGCCATCACAGATAAAAGCACCTTGAAAAAATAAGCATCACCAGGAAAACCAGTTAAAAAAATGATACAAAAGGAAACAGTGAAGATCTTTTGTGGAACAAAAAGTCCATTAATTGTGAAAAAATAGAAAAATGCTATTTATTTGCACAAATATTCTTTGGTGTGAAAAACACTTTTGTGAAATACATCTAATGCTATGTTTATCTTCAATTCATCATCTGTCTTCTGCATCAGAATAATGTCCATATGAATGCTGCATTACCTAGCAGAAATGATGAAAATTTCCTTGCTGAAAATCTGGTATTTTTGTATATCACATAATGTTAAATGTTTAATGCAAAACCCATCGGGACAAGAAGTGAAACCCTTGAGCAAATAGAGATGCGGGACTAAGCAAACTGCAGGATGAACTAAAGTCAAAGGAGAAGAAGGCTGCAATGGGAATAGAACCATGAGCTCTGAGGTTATAGGGTTCTAACCTTGACTCGAGGAAGATGAAAACAAGTATCATATTTAACAGGTGGATCAAACAGAGAAAACCAAAAATCTTCGAGCAACCAGAAGCTAAAAGTAGCAGTTTAGTATTACTGAGTGTAATAGGTGTGACTGCCTCAAGCAAGAAAATGTGCCCAACTAGGCAGAAAGCTCATCATCTTCAAATCCCAAGCACTTGGCTTGCAGTCAAATTGACTGAACTGGATACATTGAAACAAGAAAAAGTATAATATTGGTAAAGTTTGCAGGGACATCCTGAAAAAGTCATATCTCCATCCTAGTATGTGGTGTGCTGCAAAGGAGGAAAGGCATCTCAAGTCATCAGAGCATTAACTCCTGGCGAGGTAAAAAAACCCAAACACCCAAACCAAACCACAAATGGAACTTCATGTGAACACTACCAGATCATCACTCAAAGGAGAATCTGACTCAGCCTCCCCATGAAAAGCAGTATGTCACCATGAAAAAATTTTTTTACAAGTTACAAAATAAGTGGGAGCAAGCTGATTTTCCCTCTGACAGTACATGGTGGGCCCCCTAGAGAGAGTGAGCTGTTGACTGTGGTCCATATGAGCACCAGCAACAAGGGGAGGGAAGGCAGCAACATGCAGAAAGGGATCTATTCAGACCAATAGGGCATCACACTCTAATCACTTAAGACTGAGAGTCTGCACATGATGCCACAATTAGAGATGAAGATAGATAAACTGTCTAGAATTCTACAAACCCTGTAGTGCTCAGAGAGTAACAAAAAGCTTCTAGAATTCTACAAACCCTGTAGTGCTCAGAGAGTAACAAAAAGCTTCTTCAACAGGAACAAGACCATAACCATATTTTATGTATGTGTTCATGCCAATCTCACAAAGACAAGACAAGAAGCATGAAATGATACACCTGATTTTAAGTAACAATTGATATAGAGGGTACTTTGAAAATCTTGCTTTATGGAAGATTTACCAGGCTAAACATTAAAGGAATTTCATGATATATTGTGGCAATGCAAAATTCAGTATACTAAGACTTAAAATGAAGAGGTAAATATATATAGAAAAGCAGTGAAAGCAATAAAATACTCTTAAGTGGAAACTATATGAACTGTATGAAAGTATAAACTATAATCAACTTTGAAAGCAAGCAAACTGTAGAAATACATTTAATCTTTTCATTCAATTCAATACTCATCCATCATTAATTTTCCTTGGTCTTCATTGAATTTTTCCACTTTCTCAATTGTTTCTTCAATGGAGTGGATCAATCAGAAAAGTGGCATTTCTCAGTAAGCAATATTACTTGCCAGTCCTGGGTGAGGTTGCACATTTGTACCAGGCTAAAAATTGTATTTCTCACTCTTACTACATATTGGTATATTTTTCAACTCAACAAATTTAATCCTGTCAAATTTATTTTATAGTCCAAACAAAGTATTTGTCAAAACTGAAAGCAGCTCCAACACTTTCTCCCAAGGGAATTCTAGGCCTCTATTCTTCTTCTCCCAGGCAAATGCGTTATGCACTCGAAAAGTAACCCTTTCCCCTATTTTTTGTAACACACATTAGAAGTATCAAAACCCTTGAGTGTATGCATCTGTTTAGTATTATACTAACATAACAAAATGTTCCTTGAGCAAACTGTAACAGTTATACCTCAGGGAATATCACTGCACTGACAGAGACAGACAATATATTGTAAAGCCTCTCATTTAGCTGCTTTTTATAACAAGGATAGTGAAGAGAAATGACAATTTGCAACTAAGTTAAAATTTCAAAACAAAAAAATCAGTTAATTTCATATATTCTTAATACTGTTTTTGAAAATATAAAGAGTCTCTCAAAACCCCTTAATAATTAAAAAGAATTAAAAAAAGTAGAACGAAGTATCTGTAAATTACCAGAACTGACCTTATATTTCATTAGTAGCTCTTTTGCTGAACTTCTGCACTATCAATACACACATCTGCATATGTTATATCTAAGTTGTCTTGTGGCAAAATAGCTGTGAGAAATCAGATATTAGTATCCTTATTTCTACCTGCCATTTTATTATTAGATCTCAGGCCTAAACAGGCACTTTAATATTTCTTTCTTCAGTTGACCAGTTCCCTTTGATAAAGGACAGAAGCCAGCCCATGGCTCTGCTTTTTGGATCTGACAGCCACCTTTAACACAGTTCATCTCCACAGGCAATGGCAGAGTTAGGGGATGTCGTCTGAGGGATTTGTCTTTTCACACACCTCAGGTGTGATCAGCTAGCTGTGATGGAAAAGTGGCAGTACATTACGAGTTCTCTCACCCAGTTCTGCCTCCTCCCTTGTTCAATGGGCATGTAGTGGATCCAGCTGCACTTTAGCCTGCGTAAGTCTGTTAACTAGATTGAAGACAGCACTTGGCCTTCTGCGTCCTCTTTGAACACTGGTTTGACAGTCTGCTTGGAAGCCTAATTAGGATCCTCAGTAATGGCAGGCTGGAAGATTAAAATGAAGATTGATTAAATGGACAATGAAAAAGTACTTTCAGTCCAAACTTAGCAGCTGGCAAGATGGATACTTAAATGCCCTCCTACAGATGCCTTAACAGCAAAGACAGTGATGTTCTCTCTGTTCTGAAAGAGCCGTGACTGCAGTACAACAGGCTGAAATATAAAGTGCTTGGCTTGGAAGTAAATTTAAAAGCTCGTCAGGAGAAAAGCAGAATGAAAAAAAAGGTCACATAACTCTGCAGAGTACATAGATATTTGAAAATCTGGTTTTATTCCAGCTTGGAATGAAGTGCGAGAGTTTTGAAATTCTATGAAATACGCTTCAAGAGTCTAGGCCCTCAGGTAATCTGCCTGACTATCTCAGAAACACAGACCATAGGAAACTTGAACATTTTTGGTGAAAAAAAACCCCTCTTAGTTGGCTTCAGTCAGGATCTGATATCTTAAAGTCAATGAAGTTTCACAAACATTTAACCAATTTACAGAACAGAAAATACAGGCCTTATTCCTTAAATACTGATTCCAACAGCAGCATACTGCTGCCATGATTTCTGAACTGTGAACACACTTTTTGGCTTAAGTATGTGTCAGAAAACTATGTGTGAAATAGTATATAAATAAAACATGATTTTATTTTATAATTATTAATTTCCACTTCCTAAAATTAAGGCAAAGTGTTTAAAAAAAAAAAAATAGATCAATGAAACACAAATTAGATACACATTTACGCTACTATCATGAGGGTGAGCCAAAGAATTAGCAGGGGATATGAAGTCTGGTATACATTACGCATTGTAAGTGTATGTTTTAACCAGCAGGTGAGTGTATTTTGCAGACTCTTTGTGCTGATCTGCAGAATACAGACAGGCTCTGTGATTTGGCTTTTTCCACACTAGTTAATGCTTTGAGCTCTGAGGTGCACAGTTCAAACCCGGCTGAGAGTTACCACACGTTGGTTCTTCAAAGCCGCCTAGTCTAGAGTCTGACAGGCAACCACACTGATAAAGATCTGAGCATGCACCACCTACCCCCCAGAGCACCACCCCACTTCATCTGAGACCAAACCACAAGGGCATTCAGAGAAACAGGTCTTCACGGAGAAGGCAAAAATTACTCAAATATTTTATAAATCATAGAACGGTTTACAGACAGGCTGACATACTAAATGTCCCCCTCTGAAGGGGACTAGGAGCTACTGTACAGATCAGGTTTGAAGACCTTACATCAATTTGAACGGCAAAAGGGACAAAAAATTGTATTTTGCCCTTGTCAGAAAATTAAAGGAATAAAGCATAAACTTCTATCTCTACTTTAGACAAACTGGCAAGAGCTTCATCAGTATAACAGAGAACATTATATGAAGAGAAGAAATAATGGGTATTAGTTCTCATTTTAGTCTAACAGATGGACAAAGCAATTTAGGTATTAATTTACTGTGAGTAAATTAATTGTTTTTCAGGGTCAGAAACATTCCACACAAAGTCTTCAGGGTACCTACCTTACATTTTAAGGAAACCAAGCTAAGCTAATGTAGTGACTATATCTCTGTTTTCTGGTGAGAAGGAAGGAGGCAGAACAGTTCTGCCAATCAGGCACCATCACTTGGGAGGAAGAATTGGATTAGAAATTTGTCAGATCTTACTTGCACTTTAAACTAATCCTCTCTAGCTGTCATTTTACTTCAAAAAGACACTCATCCCATGGCAGTCAATTGCATATTAGTTTTGCAGATGTTCAGAGAAGGCTTTTTATAACAACACCTACATGAATCAGCCACACTCAATTATGTAGAAACTATGTACTTTAACACTGACTATCTCTACCAAGGTCTATGAAATAGTTTTAATTCATTAATGTGCTTTAATTATTTTTATTTTAAAAAAATATTTACTCTGTTTGGCTGGTTGAAGCAATTTACACTCTATGGGAAGACATTTGTCTCTCAAGAGGAACACAATAACAAGTGTTTACAGTGAAGCTATAAAAGCAGGGAGGAAGGATAAGCATTAACCAAGACTATCAAATCCAATTAAAATTGCTGGTGTAACAATGGGAGAATATAATTAACTATGATAGCAATTTAAGAAAGCAGAACAAAGAAAAGTGGACACAAACTGGAGAGGAAAAGAATTATTACATCTTTAAAGATCATGGGAGGTCAACTCCTCAGTTATTTGTTTTACTCCAGAAAACAGCATACTCAGAAAGATTCCAAAGAAGCAATGTCAATTACTGAGTCACTGAAAGCCATGTAGAGTAACAGAAAGAAATTATAGGAAAACAGAGCCAAACAATTATCTGTGCAACAGTAAATGTTGTCTCCTAAAGTACATAATACATCTCTTATTCAGTAATCACTAAAGCTCCTCTTCTTTTCTCTTAAACACATTAGTAGTTTAACTATTGCTTTCAATAAAAATATTGGTCAAAGTTTGCATATGTAGTTTCTTTCTTGTTTTATTATACTCCAAGATGAAGAATTGTATTGTATAACTACCAAAATTCTGATACTGTAAATATTTGTACTGATAACAAGACACAGATCAATTACAGTCACATATACTGTCATGCATAGATCTATATAAAAAATGTATGGGCACCTTTTATCGACAAAATAAGCTTTGGCTTTATAAAAAAACATAGTACACTACAGCTTTTGCTGTTGGCACTAGAGAGATAGAGCTCGTTCATATCACAGTTGTGCTACACTCTGGCATAGGCTAGAAACCAGCATCATGTGAATATCCATCCGTAATATACGTCTCAACAGTAGACATCATAAACTCAGAATGCAGAAAATACTGAAAGAATTAAAATGCAGAGATATGCTGTGACTTTCTTATGCTATAAAACATGCAAGGGCTCTAGCTCATATTGGCTTTGCACACAAATGTCAATGAGTGTGCCCTTATATGACCAACAACACAGTAAAAGACATAAAAGCATAGAGAACCACGGTAAAATTCATAGGGTATATTGGTATCCCCAGACTTATCACATCAGGCAGGCTTTTGCCTCACTTTTCACATATGAGGCTGATTGAAAGATGAGTATACTCATATGCTGCTTCTGCTCAGCTGTTGTTATTAGCAACATTAATGAAAAAACAAAACCAACATGAAGCCAAAAAGAGTGTGCCAGCTGAGCTCCAGGCTACTGATATTGAACCTTACTTTTAAGTAACAACAAGGTACAGCTTTAGTTCTAGAATTCATATCAGTGCAAAGGACCTGCAGACAACTGCCGTCTCCTGTTCTTCCAGATATAGATCCCCTGTGTTGAGATAGATTTCCCACAATGATTTCTCTTCTTTTTGGATACTAAAATAAATGACCTTAGTTATAGCAAGCACTGCATTCTGTCCCAAAAATCCCAGGTCTACGCTGCAAAACTGAATTTCACTGTGTCTTAAAACACAGAATTGGACTGCTTTAGGTTACAGTCTCAGTAAGGACAAATATGATACAAACCCCTTTGAAACTGATTTATTTTACCAGTGAAACTTAATTTCCTCTTTCATTGTTTTGTAACTAAAATGTTACATCTTTGAATTTTTTATGTTATGGTAAGCAAGTGCATATAAAATCTAAAACAACTAAAAACTAAAGTCTAACTTAAACTAAAATCTAAACCCTATTCATTGAGCTTAGGAAAAAAAACCCCAGTAATTTTCACATCCAGTCATTGAGCCATCAGCTGGATGGCCTATGTTCAAGGATGCAAGAGCATTAAAAGGCAAGGAATTGGACTAAGGAGTACATGAAGAATTTTCTGATTTTTTTTATTGAAAGGTAAAATCTTCCAAGATCTCTGCTTCACTTCATGTAGGTTAAAGAAAAAAGTCAGAGAGACTCTTGTGCTATATTTAAAGGATGGTTCAACATTCTGAATAACCCTTTACTAGAGACTTGGAAGATCCTATCAAGTGAAAAATCTTTTAAGCCTAGATCTCAATTTGCAGCCATAAATTCTGTGCTTAATGCTGGTGAAAGACAAAAAAAGATACATTTCATAAAACTGTAATTAACAGCAATAAATTACAATGCAGCATGCTGAATAGGATTTATTCCACCACAAACAATGGTGTAGAGAATGGACTTAAGAATGAGAATTATGCTCTACAGGTGGTCTAAAAAGCTCAAACAATAAGGTGAGAAAGATGACCTTAAAGATTAGAACATTCAGCTTACTTATAAAAAAACCCAAAGGAGCAGTCACTGACTGAAAAATCTGATTTTAGCCTCTCAAGACCATCACTCCTATATAAAATCCAGTATAATGAACACACTGACAGGTGATACAATTATAGGAAAAGGAGATAAAAACAGCAGTAGGTAAGTTCATATGTCTACTGCTGATTCTTCATTTTCATCACTGCCACCTAAAAGAGAACTTCTTGAACAACTCTTGCCTTTAGAGACTTCAGACTTCTATTTTATGCAAATAGGATTGTTTAAAAAGTCACAGAAATCATTAATAAACTTCCACAAAGACAATGCTGACAATCTCTAAGGGAAATGATGCTGCATATCTGATGCATCATAAGCATCATGCATCAAAATATATGACAAAAAAATACATTCTTATTACTATCAAGGCAACTGGCTACCAGCTACAACCACATTCATCATTGCCCAGAAAAGTATGATGTACATACACATGTGAGAAATCAAGTCACTCCTCAGCCTAATGGGAAATCCAACAGGCTTTCCATGAAACCTGGATGTTTCTCCAGACCATCACTGCAGAATTGAAGTGACAAATCCTTGCTTTGTCCAGTCTCCATGTTGCCTTGACAAGAAGAAACTCTTCTGGTAGTGTTCATTTGAAAACATGGGTGGGTTCTGGATGGTAGATGAAAATGCCCTTACTACTGCAGAAAATATAGGTAATGTTACCTTTTAGCTCACATGCACAATACACAGGCATGCAGACATACACATGGCAGAAGAAAATCCAGCTTTCCTAAATCCCAATTTGATACCTGTTCCTGAACATACCTGGGACTGGCAGCCTGTGGCACACATGCAAAAGGAAAACCAGATCTTAAGCAGATCTTAAATGGAAGAAGATCAAAAGCTCAGCTTTACATTATTTTAAAGAGGAACGTGTGGCAAGCATTAGCTAGTAGCTCCAAATTCACCTGTGCTGCAGAGAGGCAAGGCACCACCTGTCACACGCAAATCAGGTGAAGCAATAGATGATAATGTCTTCTGCAGGGCTAATTAAGTGGACCTGGTACTTGTCTGGAGTCTTCCCCATCTCCCTCTTGCTATGTATGTTTCCTGCCCACACCTGAACAAACATCATCACCACCTCCCACTGGAAACTCCAGAATTTTTACTGTAGGTTTCAGTAGAAGTGGCACACAGGTGCATTGGAGTCTTAGCCCCTATTTTCTGCTGCATTAACTCCACCTTTATCTGTATATATCACACTTTTGACTAAATACAGGAACATTTTTCTTATTAATAAAAAGAAACAGGACAATAAAACAGCTAATTATTGTCCTAACATCCTTTAGGGTATATGTAAAACCCAATAAGCAAAACATCAGAAAATAAGGTCTAAAAAAAAAAAACCCAAAAGGAAAAAGAAAAAAAAGACTAAGTTTCTATGAACTTTGGAGACACAAAGCATGATTAAATATATAACACTAAAGCAAATCCCTGTCTTTAGGTCTAAATGATCCATGATTTGCTTCATGATCAGATTTAACACATCATAATAGCTATGTCAGTATATGAAAAAAACTGTATTTTTTAAAACAATTACATTTAAAATTAACTACTATTTTCAACAAAGAGACAACAATAAAATACAATAAAACCAAGGGCATTTGCCACCAGGAATAACTCTGTTTCACAGGATAAATGTTACCTCTCATTCTATTCACAATAAGCATTAGAAAAATCATGGTGAAGGTTGAATAACATGAAGCAATTTAAAGTACATTTGCTCCTTAAACATTCACTTTTCTTTTTTTTTTCCCTTCACTTGCCCACTACATGGCAAGAACTCTTCAGCAATTAATTTATCAGCTTTATTCAATTTTCTCTATTTTAACATTTCATTTATAAACATTTCTTTTATTCATGAAACTAGCAGTGTAGCTTCATTTCATTCAAGGGAACCTTATTTTAGAACTGTCCCACATTATCCTGAGATGGAAAACAGATATTTATTTGTAAAATCATGTGTAGTAGATTGTACTAATGCTGAAAGCTACATAATTCTAATTTTTCTTTGAAAATAAATGTAGACAAATAAAACAGCACCTATAGAAGTTAGTACAATAAGCATGTCTGCATGCACACAGGTCAACATGTCGGACTTATTTGCTACAACATTCAGATTTGGCAGCAGATTGTTTTGTTGAATATTTCTTTTTAAGTAATTATAACCCAATTCTGTCATGCAGGTGATCTTAACTTTAAATAGATGTTTAACAGTAAACCTTTCCAATATCTCTAGCATACTTGAAGCCTGGACATTGGGGGGTTCAGTAACTTCAAGTTTATTGCAGAGTGGAACCTTTGCAAGAATGAAGAGTTAATATTTTCATTTACACAAAGCATATAGTGTATAGTGAGCTGAACAGTAGCATTTTCCAGCCTGGGAACTGTCAATGCTCACTGCACCGATGGCTTGAGATGAGTCAAGCCCTCAAACAGCTTGTTGGCTGATACACATTATCAATACTTTAAAATTACTCCCCCATCCTCAGCTCAGAGTAACAAAGGACAATGGGGAATTCAGCTGCACCCATCTTCTCACTTTAGATTAATCCTTTAGCCAGTAAGGACAAATGTTGTCATACTTGTTCCCAAGTCTTCCTGCCTTTCCATGCTGTATGGAGGGCAAATTAATACATAATGGTTACAGAGAAGGTGGGGTTTTATTTCTACAGTCAGAGAAGCAAATTTACTCCTTAATCTCCATTTTATTGCGTATATAAGTATAGATCTCACCTCTGCCAGCTCTAGAGACAGAAAAGCTGGAGAGAAAGAAGCATCTAACATAGAAAAGCAAAACTGCTTAGAAAAGAAAATCAAACAGAATTTCAAAGAGTCTGAACAAAGATAAATCTACACAAGCAAACTCCAGTTTACAGACTGCTTATTTACACAGCCCAGTGTCTGGCTATTTACCCTGGAATAGTTGTTACTTGCATAGTAATCAAGACCACGCTTACTACAGCTGTTGCAGAGTGAATGAACCCTCTTCTCAGCTGAACAATGAAGGGGTTCAGCCAGATCAGTCATCTAAGAAGGGACCAAGCAGCAGAGACTATGTGAGGTCTGGAGAGAGAAGCTGACAGCTGAATCAAGCTAGGCAGCCAAAGTATCTCCTGGGCAGAAAAGCCCTAAAAACCCCAAGGACTTTTGTACATATGCAGGGTTTTTTTTAATCTTCATAAGGTTTATATGCTAAATCTACAAGGTTACACTGAATTTCCAAGCTAAACTGATCATGCACGAGGTTCAAGCTTTGCAATAAACATGTCCACGCTTGAATTGTTTAGGAATATCGTAACTCATTGGCAGTCCACAGGGTTTTTGTTTGCCCATACAGTACAGGTGCTGATTTGACTCAAAATAACAGTTTTTAATATCAATTGGCAAAGTTATTCCAGGAAATTTCTCCTTGTGTTGGAGAACAGTCATGTAGTTTATTCTCTCTCACCAACAGAAATAAAGTATGGCAGTAATCACACTTAGATTTGAGTAACTCTTCCTATGAAGAGATTACCTGCTGTCAATTTACCAGTCACATATCATACTCCAAATAAATGCTGTTATCTTGGCAAAAACCTGTAACATGGTACCTGATGTGAAACCGTCTTTGAATCCTACTTGCACAAGATGATCATAACCTTTCATGGCAGTATCAGAGATTGCAGGAAAGAAGAAAGATTGTCTCTTATTTTTCAGGATTTTCATGTGTGTGTGTGTTTGGTTTGGGAGTTTTTTGTTTGTTTGTTTGTTTTGAGGGACGGAGATGGTGGATTTAATTTAGTTGGTTTTTTACTGGTCTTTCAATTTTGGGGGTTTTGACTGGCCAATGCCAAAGAGAGAGCTCTAAAATAAATTGTTTACTTTCTTGACAACACATACATGACAACTTTAGAAGATGATGACTTTGTTACTATGCTCAAGTGTGTAAAAATAAATTATGAATAAAGTCTATTTTATAAGAAAAAGAGTGTTTTTCTTCAGGAAGAATACAGGAGTTTTGTTTCCCTGAGTTATTGTAGTTAGAGCCCTGAACCATGCTGCTTTCAGGTTGAAATGTGAAATTCCTTATAATGCCACTAACCAAAAAATAAACCACTTGTGACCTGGGTAATGAAAACACTGCAGGACAATCAAAACATGCCCACAAACTGTGTACATCTTAAAAAGCACTACAGACATTTGGATAGAGCAGCAAACTCTCATAACTCAGCATTAGCAAGCTTCAGTGTGTAATAAGGACAGTGAAACATCCAGACAAAAGCTGCAGGAGAACAAAATTTTTAAACAGAAACCAAAACGCCCCTCTTCTAACTAATGTTCTTAAAATTCACTTGAGAGTAGATATGCACAGGTACTTTTTAAGCTTCAATTTCTGAAAAAGTAATGCAAGTTACAATCAGATCCAAAGAGAATTTACTGAAGAAAGTGTATGTCTATGGCACAGAAAAGAAGCAGATTTTTAAGCACTTGTTGATGATGAAAAGCATACACTCATGTAAAAAAATGACATTTGAAACAGCACAGTGCTGTGTAAAAAGAACCATGCCACTCATTTAAAAAAATTACACACCTCATAGTCAAATGTGATATGCGAGTCGTCTGCGTCTAAATTCCAAAGAACTTTTGAAAACCTGGTCCATATTGCTTGAAAGCATGACTTTAGCCTATCATTTGGAATTCTTCATGCAAATAAAATCCTTCATTACCTTACTACTATGCAGTAAATAAGAGATCATTATCAAACATTATTTTACATAAAAAACTAAAATCGCAATTAGGTAAATACATTTTATCCACAAATACATTATATATATCTAAATAGCAATAAAAATTTCAGTTGTAAAGAATTCTTTAGTGAAGGACACAGTGAGAAAGTAAATGGTAATGGATTATCTATGAGCTTCAAACAGAAGTCTGAGGGCTGATTCTTCTGTATATTTCCTAAATGCTTTTGCTCATGCAGAATGTGTTTATACTGTTCTGCATGCACATTTATGAGCCCAAAGAAACACCTTTGCATGCTGATCTTTGAAGAGAGAACATCTGAACTTTTAATTGGAGTGTTTGCATTTTTTTGTTTGATTATTTTTCTGAAGTCAAATAAACTGAATCTTTTGATGAACAGCTGCAGACTTGTTCAGCAAAACAAGAAGATAACTTTTTGTTAAAACACATACCTCTGTTAGGAATGATTTGGCTGTCGAAGGGTTCATTATGAGAATAGCCCGTCTCAGAGTATCCCGGTAGCGGTTCAATTCTTCTATTCGCATGGTGGCAAAAAGCCCCGTGATCATTTTGTTGATGTTGTTTTCTACTTTCTGCAATGCTACATCCATTCCCTGTTGAGATACTTTGTCTAAAAATTCTTGTATTCCACGGATATCTAGAAAAATCAGAACACAAACAAGATGTTAATTGGTAAGTGGAAAAAAGACACAAATAACTAATCAAATCATCTCGCAGAAGTGTTTTGTCAGGTAGAACCCTACAGGCTTTCACCTTGCATTTCTTAAAGTACTAAAACAGGAGGAAGATCAGCTACTGTTCAAAAGAGCCTCTAGACAAAAACCCTACAGATACTTCTAGAAACTTTCCTTATTTGGTCATTTAATCATCACAATTTTTCCTAATCTTCCTTAAAGGACTTTCACACCAAAATCCATACAGAGTAGTGAAGCCATGGTGACCATAACACACAGTGTTTCCTTCAAGTGAGAGTTGTTGGAGGGCAGCTGAGGATGAGAAAAGTAGAAAGGTGATTGTTTTATTCTGTGAAACAAAAAATTATGTTATCCACTGCCATGCTGTGTAGCTACATGTATCTGAGTGAAGTTTGGACTGTTCAGTCATCAAAAACTCTTAATGTTGTTCTAAATTGCACAGGTATTTATTTCCTTCAAAACCAAAACAAAAGCCAGATATACAGTTGCAATGGTACTACCTGCTCTCATCTGGAAGTGCTGCTGCTGGCTGAATTTAGCAATATGGACTAGCAGAGCTTTCTAGTTCACTCTGAGTAAATTCTTTTTAAAAAATGACTTAGAAATGATGAATTGATCAGTAAAATGGTAATTGTTTTCAGCACCTAGGTTATAACACCTTTAATGTCTACCAAACTGAAATGTCTGGGTACTCCTCTCACTGTTATACTGCCTCAAGCTGGCCCAAGACTTTGAAAGGACTTTTTCCAGTACTGAATTCCACAAGAGTGAGCTTGCTTTTTTTTTTCTTTTTTTTTTTTTTTTGGCCCCTCTGTTTTTTTGAATGGCTTTATCTAAACCCCCTAACTTTAAGCTTAAAATTTAAAATTATTCAATTACTTCACAAGTCAGATCAGGGGCTTCTGGACCTCAGGAAAAATCCCTTCTGCCTCACTGAGTCCTCACTATCTGACCCCTACTCACCACTGAAGTTTCTCAATCTTTTTTTCTGGAGCTAAGCCACCAGTTCCCTAATGTGACTCACTCTGACCTGCTGTCCCAGAGGACACAGCAAGACATCCTTCCTTCTCTATTGGCATGCAAGCTTCCTCCATATCCAGCTTATCTCATTTAAGGGAACAAGAAAAAGCCTTAGATTCAACACAACAGACATTATTTGATAGAGACACTATGGGGAAAAAGAAAGGAAACCAGTAACCCAGCATAAATATGAATTTCTGAAGAAATATTTCTTTAAAAATAAAGGTTCCTCAGGTTTGGGTGAGCATTTGTGGTTAAAATCACCAGAAAATATTTCTCACATTACAATACTAAATCTGATCTCTCCTAGGTGAATAGTTTTAGATTCAATCTCTGGGGAATGCAGTTCATGCTCAGCTTCCCTCCTACATCCTTAGCGCTCTGTCAGTTCCTTGTCCCAATGATGCATTTTCCAGGGGAATGGTCAGACCTAAAGCTACAGGCTGATTACGTGTCTTTCTTCATGAAACCTCTCGTATTTGAGAAAACTTCCAATTAGGTTTTCACCACTGCTTGGCTAATCAGATCTTTCATTCCGACCTGTCATCTTCCTCTGCTCCCTGACCTTCTTATGGGGTGTGTGAAGTTGGGGAAGCTCTATTTAATCTTAACGTGGAATGAGCAAATATGGGATGAAGAATCTCAAAAACATTCATACTACTGGCAGCACCTTAGATACAGTTCACACATGATGCAAAAGGACAGCAAAAGGCTGGAAAATCAGACTGAAAGCAGACTGGAGGGATGCCTGAGCACAACAGACTCTAAACCCTAGAAGAGATATTATATAAATAGTCATAAACTCCATCAGGAGAGGGCTCTTGGCTGGCCCTTAATGTGGTCTATTTTCAGGTGATACAAGTGACACCATGCTGGAACATTGTGATAACAGCTGAGGGTAACTCTATGACAAACTACAGAAAAGAGTGGGGCTTGTAAGGGTTTATCAGGATTGTGATAGCTACATTAAAGAAGGGGTACATTGACAGGTGACAGCTTTTAGAGGAACTGAAGCTCATTTTAAGACCAGAGAAAATAAACAAAAATCACTTCTTTGGAGAAAAACATTGTGAGGAGGTTTCTAAAATTTTCCTCCAAAACTGCCTAGATCCCAGCACCCTCCACTAGCAGTGCCACGAGCACCAGCTGTGGTCCGTCCTGCACACATGAGATGAATGTGCCCAGGGTCTGGGCTGCAGAGGAGAATTATCTGACTCCCCCCACCCCAGCAAAACATCAGCTAAATGACAGACACACATGTGATACACCCTTGAGAAGATTATGGTGATGTCACATGTGGTTGTAATATGGGAACCATAACGGTGAAAGGATAAGATCAGTGCAGCTAAGGTGTAGCTAATGACCACAGCAGATGGACACCAAATGGTCCAAAGGGAACACGGGAGGAATAATCCAGACTTGATGGACCTTAAGGGAAAAACGCTGGAAATACCCGAGATAGGAACCTTTATGCTGACATTGCTGGGAAGACTATCAAAATTCAAGCTTCCCTCTTTTCCAAACCTAGGGAATACTCTTTTTACTGAGCTATATATACATTTGACGAGGCCCAACATACCCCAAAGTTTCAGGGTTCTGACAAACACAAGTGGTTTCACCATAGACTTCAGGTTATGGCAAAATAAAATAGTTGAGAAGTTCTCGGTTGCATGGAAGTCCAGCAGGACTAGTAAGAAGGTGTGAGGCTTAAACATTCACGCTGCTTATTTTTGGCCACAAACAGCATAAGGAAAACAAAGTTCAGTCTTCACAATACACTCAATGTGCTGTCTGCATCACTATCAGAGATGTACTAACTAGAGAACATTACAGACAACCAACTTTCTCCAGCACCAGAATACTGAGATACTTCAAATTACGAAGAAGTAGTCATGCAATAGCTTATAATCAAACAGTACACAAAAACAATTCAGCAGGGTGAGTCCTGGAAGTCAGACTGTTGCAATCAACAAGTGAGTCTCCTGTCTGGAGCTCTAAAATACCATGAACTGGAAAGAAATGGTATTTTAGGCATTTAGGCTATTTTAGATGTTCATCACCGAAACCTCATTCTCCAGACACTGCCAAAATATCAGTATTACTGAACACTTGTAGGACAGTTTAACCATGAATAAAATACATGCATACCCTAAAAATAAAGTTCCATAAGAGAAGCAGATACTAATTACAGCTTCTATTTAATATCTAAATCAGGAAAATTAGATTCAATCTAATCAGAGATGTTAAAAAATTTTTGGCACTTTAAATACCAACAAGATTATTTGAAGTGCTACAAATATGCTTAGTTTTATGCAAATGATAAAATAACTTCTTTCTACTTTAACCCCTTCAGTCTAAAGTTCCCGAGGCTCACCCACTGAGGATTACTGAGCATGCAGGAAAATTAAATAAAAAAAGCAAGTAAACCTGACCCGTTGAAGGCAAAATTATTGAAGCACAAGGATCACATGGAGATGGGATCTAGATACACTACCAAAATATCAGAGAGAAAATTTACTTAGGTTAGGAAAGCCTTTTTAAAAACTTAAATTTAATCTCAAAATCTATGTATTCTTCTCTGACACCAAAAGAGAGTGAGCAGGAACCACCAAACAAAGTTGTATTTGTCCTTTTCCAAAAGAAGAGCATAATTTCACTTGACCTGAATTTATGAACATGTTATTGACTGATACTCTGCATAATCTGTGTTGACCCAGAACCCAGATTATGAGATCAAATGGCTTTTGTCACCATGAATATCTGCAAATATAAACAATGAAAGAAATATATTTAACCCTCACTTAAAGAAGGGACAAAAGGGACAGAGGTCCAGTATTATTCTTAGGTGACCATGCCAGCAGTATTGCAGCTGTGTGATATGCTTTTAGGAAAACACCACCATTCTAACAGTAAAGATACCAAAACAGAATTCCTAAAACTTCTTTACTACTTCTGTCTTTGGCATGGATACAACACAAAGATATGGGCAGGAAATAAATACAGACTATACTTATACTTCAGCTTACCCACTAAAAAAATGGAGATATTGGTGATGCTCACCTGCTGCTGTGAAACAGCAGAGAGCACATAAAAACACCCCGCAATTTGAATGCTATTTAAATCATGATGGTACTTCCAATATTTCAGCAGCAAGTCACTAGCAATGATCATATTCAAAGCGTGTGCCAAAGAACAGATGCTGCCACTGAATGGGCAGCATTATCTTTCCTGCGTGGATTGTCTGAAAGTGGCACATATCCACACTGAACTGTGGAATCATCTAATAGATAAACTCCTTCTGCAGAAAAATCTGGCAAGCAACCTGTGGCACAGATGGCTTTGCTGTGGAGACACAGGACTGTTCATGTCTGGAACACAGGTGTTTCTCGCCCTGAATTTGCTAGCCAACTTGTTGCCCAGCCAGAAGTCCCATTTCTATTTTCTATTTAAATCAGATGAGTCACAGTTAAAGCCAGAAATGCAGAAGAGTTTTCCATTATCATGAGTATTAATTATGCTCCTTAGTGATGAAAGCCCAAGTTACCACATAGAGACAGACCAATGCTAAAGCCGAAGTTGCTGCCTCCTCTCCCAGGTCAGTGTCACTATAGTATTAAATTTCCTGTTTTTTAACTGTACAGATATCACTTCCATCCTACATATGTGTGCACAAAAACAGAGTACCCTTCTGCAGACAGCATCACCAAACATTATCTGTATAACCAAAACTGTGTTCATTTTAAGAGATTGTGAGGTTGGCTTGGAAGAGATAATAAACAAAGAACAAGGCAAGTGAAACTTAGCAAGAACTCTGTTGGGAATGACCTTCCCTTTATATCCATACAAAACCATTCCACCACAGGGCAGAGGTCTATAGGAAGGTCTTATGGTTGGCATCACTGGTGCACAGAAGGTCCAACACCAGGCACACCAGACTGGTTGCAGCCACAGCTGAGGTGCATGTGCAAAGCATCCTGCAAAGGTGAGCACAAGGCACACAGCTGCTGAAGCTCCAAAGACCTGACTGATGTATCCAAATGCAGGTTCTCAGCATAACACTACTCAAGCTGAGATCTGAATTCAGGCGACAGCTTCACCAAACGTCATTACTGTTTCAGTTACTGTGGACTCTGACCTAAGAAAAAATTTAGGAAATTAAGCATAAGTCAAATTGAGTGCAAGAATCTAAAGTTGCATACCATCTTTTCATTGAACAATCTTTTTGATACTGAAAAAAGCAGAAGAAACAGGTATTTTAAATGCTCTTGTAGAGCATGCTCAGAAAAGAGCAAAGTGTCCTTCACAGACTATGCATCTACATCTTTTAAAATTACCAACCTGGCAGGAACACTCAGATCTCATCTAACATAAACAATAAGCACCATTAAATGGAAAGCTCAGCATGTGTGTGGCAGAGAATTTTCACAGCTAGGTGATACAGAAAAGTAGCCAGTATTTTCAAATCAGAACCATTTAAAACCTGCAGCTTTCCTCCACACCAGATTAAAGGACAATTGTGTCTTTGCTCTCTTTTCACTGAGGTTTCTACACTGTATATGTGATAAACCTGCATCAAGAAGATTACTGACTGCCATTACCTGACCTTAACATTTAAAAAAAAAAAAAAGTCAAATGTGGAAAGGGACCTGGGGGTCCTGGTCAGTGGCAAGTTGAATCTGAGTCAGCAGTGCCCTGGCAGCCAGGAGGGCCAACCCTGTCCTGGGGGGCATCAGGCACAGCATCGCCAGCCAGTCAAGGGAGGGGATTGTCCCGCTCTGCTCTGCACTGGGGTGGCCTCACCTTGAATATTGTGTGCAGTTTTGGGCACTGCAATACAGGAAGGATATTACGCTATTAGTGAGCATCCAAAGGAGGGCAATGAAGATGGTGAAGGGTCTTGAAGTTGTATGAGGAGAGACTGAGGGCACTTGGTCTGTTCAGACTGGAGAAGGGGAGACTGAGGGGAGACCTCACTGCAGTTACAACTTCCCTGTGAGGGGAAGTGGAGGGGCAAGTACTGATGTCTTCTCTCTAGTGAACAGTGACAGCATGAATCTGTGTCAGTGGAGGTTAGACATTATGAAAAGGTTCTTCACCCTGGGGGTGACTGGGTACTGGAACAGGTTCCTCAGAGAAGTGGTCACCACACCAAGACAGCCAGAGTTCAGGCAGGGGTTGGACAATGCTCTCAGGTACGCTGTGTGATTTCTCTGGGCTGTCCTGTGCAGAACCAGGAGTTGGACTTCCGTGATCCTTGTGGGTCCCTTTCAACTCAGGATATTCTGTGATTCTTCCACAAGGATTTTTTTTATCACTGGACCAGATGCTTGTCTCAGTTCTTTGTGAGACCACACATAACTTTCCTTTGCCATCTTTGTTTCTATACAGAGGGAGCAAGTCCCCTAAATCATCTTGGGGAAAGTGTAATGATCAGAATGTCCTAGAACAAAATGTGCTGGTTTTCAGGCATCTGATACAGTAATACCAGGATGCATATGCAGTGAAGATTTTATAAGTTATACAAAATGAGCAAATACTAAATTCACATGTTAAGTACCTCTTATATCCTTATTAAAAATGAGAAATCTACAAGCAGATGCAAAGTTGCTAAAAAATGTCAGATCACAATATAACCAGGAGAAGAGAAAGATGGCACTATTCACTAATGTTAAGAAAGTAATTCATTCACCTCTATCACTGTAATCCACTTAAATCACAAGCCACTCACTCTGCACTTTGGTTATCTCAAACCTGGTTTACAGTCATTAGCTCATCCTTCCTCTGATCCCATTTTAGATCTGAGAACATTTTCCTCAGAGTATCTAGGTGATAAATGCCAACTGATTCAGCTGTGGTAGCAAAGGTGAATGCACTGGCATAAATATTCACTGGCTGACTTACACAAAAGACTGCTTTATTTGTACAGTTGATGAGAAAAGCCATTGTATAACAAATAACCCTTCAAATTCTTATGAAGATAGCTTTACAAGTCTAGCATGATGATTCTTCCTTACACAAAGATGGCTAACATGACAGCAACTATTAACTGTGGAAATGCACTGTACATGCAGCTTCAGCTGGACTCTGATGGTGCCACTGCTCTGTAGAAAGACTTGAGCAAAGTCTATGCATTCCTGTGCACTTGTTGATATCTATTAGCATGGTTAAGGTCTAGACTGAGGAAAACAACAGTTTTGCACCATGACTCAACATCTGTCCTTCATTTTACTTTCACAGCAGTGGGATTCCGTCTCATTAGTCAGCTTATATCTAATTTGAGGAACCTCCAAATTAAAACAAACAAACAAAAAAATAAAATCTCCATAGTTCTTTCATATTATCATTTGGGAACTGAGAGGGAACAGTTACCTGAGCTATTTCAGCTGGATGATCTATCTTCAGAGAATAGAGCAGTAGCTCAAACTCATGAGAAGTAACTCAAGTTCAAACATTTAATTACATGTGAAGTCTCATCTATATTATCAAAATTTCTGGAATCTAGCAAGTGGGGATGGTATTTCTTTGGGTAAACTGAAAATTTGTAAATGGTAAGAATGACTAGGTTTTTGACCTAGTTTGACCAATTTTCTGAAATTTCACACATAAAAAAAAATAAATTTTTCTCAAATGTCATAGTATGAAGAAAAAAAAATGAACTTGTATACTTTTTTTTTAAGATATTTCCATTTTAACTGCAATATAAGCAAGTAACTTCAATTTTTGTTGTTTGATATGAAATCTTTTGGTCCTAGTGAAACATCTATTTAATTAGTATTTTTAAGGTTCATTCAAATGTCACTTACATTAACTACTTTTTATTTCATACCACACATCAATTATCAGAAATGATCCTGTAAATTAACAAAATCAATACACATATTTACAAGTAGGTGAATCAATGTTGAGGGACAGATAATATTTGCAGTTTTCAAATCCTACTAGACTTCAGTTTCTAACCTTGTTTCTGATTGACACAAGATGTTTCCTTTGAGTTTCTCTCTTTTTTTTTTTTTTTTAAATTACAAAGGAGAAAAGCAAAGGATTAAAAAAAAAAAAAAGATAAATAAAAAATGAAGTTACATCTAATCCTTCAGAGTATCAGCTGTTACCTTAGCTTCTCAAAAAGAGAAAGGAAGTCAGACTGTGATCACCCCTCAGTCACGGAGGCAGACATGGCAATATATTCTGTAATCATGTACTTCTGGCTGTGTAATCTGCTTTCTACCTCCTCATTCAATTTCCTTTTGACTACAGTTTGCATTACAGATTTCCAAAAGGCTTCTAGGAGTTGTTTTTGAGTAAAACAATGTCCTGCAAAGAAATAAATTTTCCCTGCCTAGTGCCTTCAAATTATGCCAAACTTGAAAAAATTATATTTAAATCCTATACAACTCTTCAATAGACATTTATACCTCTGTGTAGGTAAACACCTTTATTTAATAACAAGTGTGTATACATACACTGTAATTGTTCGTATGACACACCATCTCTTCTGTAGGCCACTACTACTCCCTATTGGTTGACCTAAGCATGAGGAACTCCGTCCCCTTCCAAGGAGGTGTGGTAAGGAATAGCAAAATGACTGTTCTTGCAGACCTCCTGGCAATAAACCAAGTGTGACTGTATGACAGGCTGAGAAAGTTGGGGCTGTTAAACCTAGAGAAGAGAAGGTTGAGTGGAGACCTTATAGCAGTCTTCCCAGTATCCGAAAGGGGCTCACAAGGAAGCCGAAGAGGGACTCGACCAGAAATTGCAGTGATAGGACAAGGAGCCATGGGTTCAAAATGAAAGAGGGGAAATTTAGGTTAGATATATGGAAGAAATTATTTACTATAATGGTGGTGAGGCACTGGCACAGGTTGCTCAGAGAAGCTGTAAATGCCCCATCCCTGGAGGTGTCCATTGGGTGGGGCTTTGAGCAACCTGGTCTAGTGGAAGATGTCCCTGCCCATGGCAGGGGCATTGTATCTAGGTTATATTTAAGGTCCCTTACAACCCAAACCATTCTATGATTCTCTTCTATGATTCTGTATGAGTTATAACCTTATTTAAGACACATTGTTCTCTGACTGTGCATCAGTCTCTTCCTAAGCAACTTTTTCAGCTGTTTAAAAGTTTACAGTATAGAAACAGGAGTATTTTAGGAGTGAACTAGGCCTGTAAAGAACATAACCTAAAGAACTAAGATTTAGGAATTCTGCAATAAATATTTTCTATCTTTTACCTATCTCTCTGCTTCCTATTTTTCCCAACTGCCTAAAACCATCAAAGAGAAGTTTTCTTTTATTTTATGATACTACCTGACATTTACGATATTATTGTATCTAATTCATGCCTTGTTTCCCCAGTGGTAATATAATTTCTTCAATTCGACATGCAAAAAGTACTTTGCTCAATAGTTTCCTCATTTTATTACTGTTCCTTTATTTAGCTGCCAAAATATCAATTTACAAAGTCAATTCTGATAATTCTCAGAAGATAGAACAGTGTGTTGAGAGTTGATAAATACTTAGCAAACAGTAGCAAATATCAGTATAAGCTTCAGGAATTCAGATATTCTTAAAATAAACCACTTTTCTTCTGATGCTTGCAGACTGCATATTCAAATGCAATCTTGTACCCCTGCAAAACCTCAAGACAGCACCTCATTTACCATTTACCCACTACAGAGCTATTAGGGAAACACCTAGTTTTAATCTGACCTCAGCCTACAGACACAAAACAGCTTTGTCAGGCCAAGTCTTTGAATGCTTTATCCATTTCATCCTTAAAGACTGCAACATGAGGGAGTGACAAACTTTTGCTAGCCTTTCTACATATTCACTTACAGCTCCTGGAATACATTTCTCCAAATGTTATGTAGCTGAAAAGGAGAAGCATGTTCATTGCTCCACTAGCGAAATTTTATAGAATAATTCTTAAGTTATCTCATAAGTTGAGTAATTTTAGGGTCAACCAAAATATATACTCAAATTCCAGTGGTAAGGTCAATCAGCAAAAAGAGTTGTTACAGAAGTTCTCACAAACAGCTGCTAACTTGCAATATAATTAGTTGACACAGTCAAGTTACACAGATGAAAAATACACGTGCCTTTCCTTATCTGAATGACATAATAAATACTAATGGGAAAAAAAATTTTCAATAAGAAGCTTGAATTAATTGTATGTTTATTGAGGCACAGTGAAGTAAATGAGTATGGGAAGTTGGCAAAGAGCCAGATGAGTAATAAACAGTTTTAAGACCGTCTAGAGACAGACTTGAGAATATTATAGTTATCAGGCAGCTGAAAACAGCCTCAGGGTAATTATAACCATTTGCAATCAATTAAAGACAGCACGATTCTTTTATGAGCCTTTATCAAACTTGCATTAAAACTTAAAATGATTTGAAAATGTTATGGTTTCCAGTGCATCTATGCCAGTGGTCATCATACATTTATTTCTAGAAAATGTATGTGCAGGAAAGTGTCAATAGGATTACTTACTCTATATGGGTTTTGAACAAAATGCTAGAAATCCAGGGCCCAGATATACCGATGGGCGTCATCGCAGAATATCACTCCTCTGACAACACAGGAGGAAGCCCTTCTGCAAGCAGCTCAGCCTTTCAAGTTCCAGGTATAATCTCTTTTTTTAATGGGATCTTTAAAGAACAGAACTCCAATTCTATAGCATTACACTTAATTTGAAAACCACTGTCTTCTTGGGTTAGGAATGGGAATAATGCTCTTCATAGTTTCACAGGCCTCTTTACTTAGGCTGAGCTCCTCAGTTATACAGATGTCACTGCTCTCCTTGAGACTGAGAGCTCTTTTTAGAAACCAGGTACCTCACACAACTGCCTTCATTCTTTCCTGATGTAGAAATAGCTGGGAACCCTGTATATGATGAATCACAAAATATTCTGAGTTGGAAGGGACCCACAAGGGTCATCGAGTCCAGCTCACAAGTGAATGGCCCTTAAACAAAGCCACAGCCTTGGCATTATTAGCACTGTGTTCTAACCAAACACTGCCAGCACAACCACACGCTCTGCATTCCCCTCTCAGAAGGAACAAGAGGGTTGATCCATGAGGACGTTTCGTCAAGACAGATGTCCACTACCCTCTTTCTTACCGCTAACCTCCTTCCTTTTATTCCAGGCAAGCCTTTACAATTACTTCCTCAACCTCTTTTTACTATGGGAATGCCTCCTTTAGCCTCACAGAGCAAATCCCTCAGAGAGCAATCTTCACGCTTGTTTTGTTTCTCTTCTTTACAAAGGTTAAAATTAAATTACCACCTAAGGGAATGTCAAATATCCATTGCCAAATATCCGTAGTATTAGTAGGAAGGTCAAAAAACCGTAAGCAAAGATATCTTAGTCCTGGAATCAGTAAATATTGCATAAATCCCCAGTGATGCCTGCTTATCAAAGGCATGCTGGGATGAAAGACACAGGGTTAGGCCAGAAATGTGGACAGAGAAGAGGGGTTACGATTTTTATTTTTTAAAATATAAAATACAGAAGGGTTTTTAAATGCTACTACTATCACTGTGAAAGAGAAGAGGGATTAAGATAAAATTAATTCTCCAGAAAAAAATCTTATTCCCTCAACCTTTCAAGAGAAAAGGCATAGAATCTTTCTATCTGCTTTAACAGCAACAAAACATTAAAAATAAATGTTTTCAAACAGCTAGACTTTCTGTCTTTCATCTTAGAAAGGCAGATACCTACAATGTAAATTGCAAAAAATTCACAACTATGTTCTTCCTATGATTGACTGCTTTCTTCATAAAGAATTTACTACTACAGAAAAGTATCTATATATTCCTGGAAAATACTGGAAATAAACTGCCTGAAGAGTAAAACATGAATTAAAAAAGTTGCCCTTTTTGATACACCACAGAGATAAAAACCAACAGTATTGTTGGATTCTAGGTCAATCACTCTGCTTATATAGCCTGGGCTCACACATTCTGATCTCAAAGTACTATTTCATTCTGTGAGTAATGTGCAATGTTCCATGTTAGATTTCGGGGACTGGCCATTGTCAAGTGCCAGTCTGTGGATGAGGTAGGATTTGCTGTTTCAAACTGCTTTTGGCTTGCTTTGAACTTGAAACCCTAAAGGTGCAATAACTTGGCAAAGCTTGCTCAAAATGTTTACAGATGTCAGTGTCTCTTTTTACAAATCTAAACTTCATGATTTCCAAAGGCATAAGTTACACATTTATAGTGTCCAGTGTGAAAACACCTTCACTGAAAGGATGCTGATGGTCCTAAGGATGAGTTCACAGACTTAGTGGAGGAACTTCCCAGTCTCTGTATCTGCTTGTAAGGAGATGCACAGATACCCTCTGCACATTGATCCTGCAGATTTTGCTGAGCAGTCAAGAAATGAAGTGAGTAGAAGCTGATTTGGCTGCTTAAATGAAGTAAATTTGGCTTGTACACAGAGTGTGGACAGTAATTTTAATGGCAGTTTGAGAAAAGCATCAGCCTACTCCACAATTTTTCTGCGTTTCATGCCACCTACTCTTTATCTCTGCAAGAATACTGTCTTTAATGGCATTTGAAGAAGGGCAGAATTATTCTTGAATGCTTTTAATATTCTCATATTAGATTTTCTTAAATAAAATCAGATTTCATATCCTGAGCAGGCCTTAATTTGTTTTAACTGAAGAAACAAAACACACTGAATACAAGGGAACTGACTGCACTGCGAGTTTGATCCAGATCATCCCAGTGGAGAGCAAGGATGGGCGAAAAGAAGACTCATTCTGATTTTCAGAAGTTCATTTGGTTTTATATACTAAAGGTAAAGATACAATTGTAGTAAATGAAATACAGCCAACCATTACCTAACCCTGCTCAAGTTTTCCTTTCTCACATTCTCACTCAATAATTGTTATTGTTTGTTAGAGTTACATTTTCTACTGGCAAGGCTCTACTACTGACAAAAAACTATGGCTTTACTGAAGTCTTTACTCAGATTAACTAGATCAACAGCAGCAAAGTATTTTTTGAGTACTATAAAGGTCTCTTTTTTTCTTGTTAGATTAGTCAGCCTTCCTACAACTGTACTTGCGAAAAAAAAAATCAATTAAAAACTTAGATGTCAGTTATTTCAGAAATGCATTTCTACCTCATTTATTCAACAGTAGCTGGTTATGACATAATCAAAGAACGCTTCCTTCAAAGACTTGACTTTTTTTGTTGGTAAAGAACCTTTAAGTAGACTCGAAGTTTCTAACATTTAGGTAGTAGTATAGTAGTGTTAAAATCTTAAAACTGAATATACTCACCTACTTATATTTAAAATATGAATTTGAGAGTTTTTAAGGAGGATAACATTGGAGAAATTACTCTTGCGCCTAAAGAGAGACATATTTCTACCATAAAAAACCCTCTCTGATAACGACAGGAATCTATTATAGATTGGAAGATAAAAATCAAAAGCAATTCAATTGATGGGATTAAAAAACTATGATATTGATAAAATGACACATAAATGGTTGCAACCCATAATAAAGGTGCAAGAGAGCTGGTTTAGCACAGTATGTACTTTGGATAAGATCCAAAGTTTATTGTAGAAAAATTAATTTTAAATAAACTGCCCATTTTTTTCATAGAGCAAAATTATTACTGGAAAAAATTTCAGTAATACAACTCAAGTATTTTGGTTTAAATCATTAAATTAAGTCACTATACAAAACAATTTATCAGAAAGGAAAGTACTGGAATTCTGGTGGGGTTGCTTGAACCAGTCGGTCTATCTGCACTTTTCTGTTTTCTAACTTACAAAAATATGGCAGCCATGAGCAAAAAATAAAGGATTAACAGCGATCAGAATCTATATTCCCATTACTCCTGAAGTATCATTAACTGCTATGGAGACCCAACTTCATGTTGTGATACACGCCTTGAAAAGGAATGATCATTGTATATGAAAAAGTACCATCAGGGCAAGAAATTGCTGTTTGCACAAGTGCCAGTTTTGCAGAAGGGTATGTACAACATATCAATAATCTCTCCCTAATATGAAATTAATTCTAAAACAAGTATTGAACTCTCATCTACTTTAATGTTTAATATTAAATGTTATATTAAAATGTCTAATATTAACTGCTGCAAGCAGTTAAACTGAGTAAAGTTTCCAACAAGAATTTTATTTTAGGTCTGTATGAGCTGACAAAAGAAAGGAATCTCACACTGCAGCAGATCCTCTCAAGAAAGCTCAGGAATGGGACTTGGATCTTCCAGAGGAAACTGCAATCACCCCTGGCTGCACTGACACTGACCAGCATCTCAAGGGGATGGATTACCCCTGGACTTTTACCCCATATCTGCATGCCAAGTCTTGACTTCTGTTTAAACTAGGCACAGAAGATAACTGTAATGTTCCCTTCTTCAGGGGTCTTCTGGGATTCTTGGGCCAACTGTCTTTTATAAAATCCAAACTGATGCTGGATATTTTATTTTTTTTTTTTATTTAAAAAAATATTTCACATCTATAGACCCATCTAAAGAATGGATTTCTCAAACATTACAGAATCATAGAATATTAGAGTTGGATGGAATTTCAGGAAGTCACATTGTCCAACCTGCTGCTCAAAGCATGGTGAATACTGAATTCAGACTTCTTCACTTTGTAATCTATTAAAAAGTGATTCCAGCTCCTCTTTTCATGCCATTAATTTCTTCACCACTGCCTCCGTGCAAGTTCCTCTTTCATCAATAGAGAACCCAGGAAGAGAAAATGTGCACTGCTACTTATATAGGAAATGCTTTTAGTTTATCAATAAAGTAGCAGGAAAAGGGGAGAAAATGGCATAATTTGTTAATATTTATAACAATCTGGCAAGATTGCTCTCTAGGGACTGCTAAGAAAATAGTGTCATCATGTGTACAAGAAAAACTGCTGTCATATATCAAAAACTGTGTAAAAGAATTACGAACAGGCAAATCACCATGTCAAGCCTAATGATGTCACCTGAAACACAGTGAAGAATTAGAGATGCACTCCCGGTAGGAGCAAGAAAAGGGAATGGAGAGTCAGCAAAAAACTGTCATTGTAATAACGAGAGGCTTCAGGTTAGAGATGGTGATGTGAAACTTGTGCTCTCTTGTTCCTTATTGAAAGCAGAGGAGGGGATAGCCAATGAAATCAGCAACACAACACTTCAAAAAGAAACTGTAGGAAGCCAAAAAGGAATAAAAAAATTGCTTGCTGCCCTAGGATGGCTGTTGGAATCAGGAATTTAACACAGTTTATGAAACATACCATTGCACAGCTAATAGCTCTATTCAAAGTTGCAGGTTAATTTAAAAATCAGGTTGTATTTAAAATCATTCTATTTGTTATATTAATGTCAAACTAAACACAGTCCCATCTCCAGACAAACAAACAAAACCACACAAAAACCAAACAACCCTCCCCCCCAAAAACAAACCAAAACAAACCCAACAAACCAATGCCCTGAAAAATACTGAAACCACAGAAAGTGTTAGAAAGGAGACACACTGCTCAGTATATACGACATGCAGAATGCTTTTTACACGTTTTCCTGAAGTATGTGATAGTGATCACATTCATCCCTAACACACACATCTGTCTTGGCCAGCATGTCATTACTTGTAGATTACTGAATTCAGAATGCCATAGATGCTGACAGAAATACTTAATATTTTCCACACGTCACATCTGAGGATGATGTGTCACTGAAAGAGCTACTGGTCTGAAACACATTCCTGGAAGGTAGATATCTGTGTTACATTAGTCATATCATTATGAAGTTCTTATCCAGAAATCAAGGGCAAAATAACATGATGTGTGAACTGCATTCTCAAATTAAATAAAACTTAGATAATTTAAACCCAGTAATTTTTTTAATATAATAATTAAAAAATAACAGTTATCAATTTTTAAAGGCTTTAAAACTCAAAAATACATAGCTGAAAAGACTGTAGTTGTTTTCATAGGTACCTGGTAGTTAAATACACAAGCTCAAGATTTCTGAACAAAAATACTCTTGGCTACAAACTTTTTGGATGCTTTTGTGTGTGTATGTTCCTTATCCCATGGCTGGTGCTTTTAGGTGCTGCTTTGTTATTGAGAGGAATTCTCCTATTCATCATTTTATATGCTTCTAATTTAAGAATTTATTATGTAGGCAGGGAACAAAAATCAATAACACCTGACCTGAATGAACCAGGTATTATGCACAGCAAATTGCTGAAGTAAGCATTTTTCCATAACTTTAAAATTTAACTTTGAAATTAAGTTTTAAAATGCTCATCCAAACTAGTCATGATTACTTATGAATAACTGATGCATCTAAAGAAAACAGGTCTGGTTTCAATGCAATTTTCCATAGAAGAAAAGATTATTAAATTAGTTACATTATGCACCTATACTGGAGAAATCTGTCCAGCTCTCCTCTCAGATGTAAAAAATATCTGTTCCAAAATTGGCTGAGTCACTGAGCTGGATGGTGCAGTCTTGTGATGCTGCCATCTGTGTCACACTTACTCAATCACACAAAAACCATCAATTCAGCACCTTTCAGGAACACTGAATGAACTCAAAAAAGAGGGAATGTTGTCTTCTCCAGGCCCTCCTCCTCAAGTTCTTCACTCTACAGAACTTCTTTCTACAAGTTTTACATTCATGAATAGTAAGCCATTCTTGCCAAACTTCTGACCTACATTCACCACTGCTTCCACTTTTGGCCAGCAAATACATGCCAACAGAATAACAGAAGAGATTCACCACACAATAAACAAACACACAGAATGCAAATCTTACACGTTGCTTCTTGAATTGTCATCTTATATTTCTGTAGTCCAAAAAAACCCAAGAGAACTTTTATACTTCTTATACACTGGCAGAATAGAAAGCCAGATAAGTCTTTTATCAGCTAACTCGAACAAATACGTTATCAAATCAACCCGTAAACATTAATGGATTTTAGAAATATATTTCTCTGAGGTACTTTGAAATGCTGTAGAACCATAAATGTTCACAAGCAAAACATAATCTATTGCAAAACAAATAAAGCTGTAATGTGACTGCTTTCAACAGAATTATGGATTTGACAAAAATCATCATGCTAAATAAATACTTACCATAGTCATTATCGTAAAAAATAATGAATTTCTGCCAGGCATATTCTGTGACCACCCTCAAGATGACATCATTTAAGTAGACAGGGGGGCGGACAGAGAGGGTGTAGTCATCGTTGCGGTTGCTCCTGGTGAGCCCGCAGCCACTCCTTGGCGTTCCTGCTGTTGAGCGCTGGATGAAGAGGTGAGGGATGTGCATGGCATCTGCCAGTGACTGCAGGGATCCTGCTGAGGTGCAGCCAATGGAGCTGACAAGGGCCAGGATGCCTTGGTTCATCAGGTCACAGGCTGTAAGAAAACACAGTGATATTTTGAGTGAGAGGGGTTCAGTGCACAGGGTCTATTTTGCTGTAGAAACACGGACACTGGGAGTTGAAACACCAGAGGCTCTGTCAAGTACAATATGGATAAATTTTTCATATTGAGTAGTCCAGACATAAAATTCAGCAAAATCACAAGGCTAGTCTATTAACTTTGAGGTATCTTGTGGTGAAAGCTGGAAGACTGACCTGTCCATGCCATCAAAAAATGAATTCTCCCTTAAAAATGAGACTCACCAGTGGGTCTCCTCAGAAACATTAAGAACTGATTTCAGCTATGGAATTAACATGACCAACCAAGGAGAAAAGCACTCTCCAAAATCTAGCACAACAGCTCCATGAAGAGTATCTTTGCATTATACAGAAGAAATAACAACTCAGGCTTACTGTCAACTTTTGAAGACAAGTGAACAGGATTATGTACATTAACTTCTCCAAGGAAAAATGGAGTTGCTTTGGGGTTTTAAGAGGTATACGTACTAATCTTAGGTTACTTTTTTTTAAAGACAAACAACCCTCCTTCAAACAGCTAGTCTTATATATGGCAAAATGTTTTCAAAATTAAGTGAACAGTTTATATAATTTGCTTTCCTCACCTCCTTAAGGAAGGCATGAGTTGACTATGCAAAAAATATCTTGTAACTAATGGTCCTTTTAATGAAGGCTGAGTTATAACAGGCAGTCTGAAGTACAATATTAATGACATCTACATTAATACTAAAAGTATTTATCATTATCAATGTTAATGCAATCAATAAATATTGAAGGAATTAGTAATTATTAGGTCTGTAATTGTGAAGGGTTATGCTGTGAAATGCAGCAGAGTCAAGTGTTTAGGTTTCTAACAGACTGGACAGCTTGAATGAAGAAACAATACAGACTTGTAGCATAAATCCCCAGAGCACACCTGAGGCTAAAATTTGAAATACTCAATTTGCCACTGGCAAAGTTACACAAGCAGTTAACCTGCATTTACACATGTAAATTAGACAATGGGATGGTAAAGACTAGTATCTATTTGCATATGAATATATAATACTAAACTGTAGAAGTATTTATTTTGCAGGACTGTTCTGCACACACAACAGGTGCACGCATAAACAAGGAACTCACGTGTGAAAATACATTCCCCTCAAAATACGAAAGCATATTCTAGTTCCAGACCTGTTGTCTCATATCATATGACCCTTACTCACAGCATGTATCTTACACAGTATATTTTACTTTGCAAATACTTATTGATCTCATTGGGGATATTTATGGTGTGAGGAATGTAGTTCCACATTCAGGCCCATGCGGAGATGGAGTTTGAAGCCTAAGGATAGCATCAGAGGTCATGAGTGCAGAGAACCACCTTCTCCTAAAGCCAGTGCATACTTCTCATTAAGATACAGAGATCTGGAACATGCAATGGCAGATTCCCAGGGCTTACTGATGCTGCTCCTGAGGCTCTGTCCATTGTGAACACTTCTGAATTCCTTCATGCAGTTAAATATGGGAGGGAGTGCATTCCTACAGGGAAGTTCCAAAGTGTTTTGGCTTAGGATAAAGTGTTCCCTCTGTATGTGCTGTGAACATTGCTCAGGTATGGTGTTTAGATTAAAGGCAATACATTTTCAATAACCGCAAGTATCCTTTTTCAGAAAAGTATCGAATATGATTCGTAACTGGACAAAAAAAAAAAAAAAAAAAAATCAGTATCTCACAAGTTTCTAAAATTTGGAACATTTCAAAACAATCTTAAATAGCTATTCATCTTTTATGCTGCTTGTTACAGTCCTTTATCAACACTTTCCAAGAAGATAAAAGGCCTGTCAAGTTAAATTTTCAGGGTGATGCTGAATCTCTTTCTTCTTACGGTTTTCCTGTACCAAGGGCTGCAATATATAGGCTGCACATCCCAGTGAGAAGGTTACTTCTTGAAAATGAACTATTTTTTTGTTGATATATTGTTAGATATTGACAGAATTGTTATGAATAATATTTATGTTAGATTTTGCAAAAGCCTGCTTTTAACTCAACAAAAATTTAAGGTCTTATGACCCTGATTCCACCCTGTTCAAATAAAATATGTAGTGTGACACTACAGTCTCTAAAACATGACTTTTAAAAATATAGCAAAGTCAAATTGCATTACAAAAATTCCTTGAAAAATCTATAAATTTCCAGGCACACTTGCAGATTCTGAATAACCAGTAATTCCCTGTAATGCTGTGAAGTGGGAAACGTGCTTTTTATGAAAATTGTTGTTGAAACATGAAGGGGAAGAAAACAGCATGGAACATTTAGCTCCACAGGGCCGAATGTTAATAGTGGCAAACAAACTGAATAAAGCATTAAAATCTTCTCCCTTGACACTGCATCACATTTGTTACAATAGCCGCAGGACTGAAGTGTGTATCTTTCTTCCATGATATGTTTATGAGAATCATGTGTCCTGTACTGGGGCAATATGCATTTAATTTTGCTTACAAATAGACGTTACTCTCGTACACTTACAGATTATTTAATACACAGTTAGATATTGGAGAAAGGACTGATATCTCAGAGGGTTTTCTAGAAAATGAGTGTGTGAGTTGAGAGTCCACCTCTGAGCCAGACTGACTGGATTATTCTTTGAACATAAATATAATTTCTACAATATATACACACACAAAGTAAAGCCTATACAATATGTCAAACTATCATGTACAATATTCATATATTCCTCAGCCAAGCAGAACTTTTGTTATCTCCAGCAGAAGAGTTGATTGGTAAAAAGCATAAGACTTTGATCTACAAGTTTTCTTAAGCCTTTTTCTCCCTCACTGACAAAAGCTCTAGTAAATCCTTTTCTTAGTAATGCAAATCTTTGAATTGTATCAATTAACTAAAAGCTGTAACTCAAACATATTTGAGATTCTGGCTGTGTTCCTTTCTTGAGCATGAAATATCCAATTTCTGTTTTGCCCTATCTGTGTTAAGAAATCCACACACTCACATATATATATATACATACATATATATACACGTATATACTTAAACATTATCTTGGCATTCAAAACTCTGTTGCAATTTAATTTACAATGACCTCCTTAGAGGTTGCATTTCCAAGCTGGTATTTAGTCTACTGCCACTATGATCAAGGAATATAATTTGCTATCAACTAAAGAAATAAATATATTTCTGTGTCTGTTAAGTCCTCAGCCACATCAGTAGAAACATCAAATTCAAACGGATTTGAACACAGCTCTATTGCAAATTTAACAAAGAAGGATCAGAAGATTAGTAATAGTGCTCATAAAATACTGATTCCTACCATAAGTTACATTTAAACATATGTTGTCCAGATATTAATTCACCCTCATAACCACCAGATAACAGATGCTACTGACAATTGCATCTTCACCAACTAAAGGAATAAAACTGATCACATAATTCTACACTTTGCACAGAGAGAATATTAAGAATGTCTATAAACTGCCATAATTTTAAATGTCTCTCCATTGTATACATGGCACGTACAGCACACACTGGCACAGACCACACATTACGTTTAACTCTTCAGTTTGTCTTGTTGTTTTTCAAAATGGAGTTACTGAATTTTCAACACTGGTGGGCCAATTGCCAGTAATAAAAAAAGCAATCTTTTAGGGTAAAATCTCTTGTTAGTTTGGCAGGCATCTAAAGAAAATAAAAACCGTAATTTTGTGTTTAGTATGCTATTATTTTTTAAATAAAGAGCACAGCCAATGCAATTTGAAATAAATAATTTACATCTAGGCTATCAGCTTCTACAACTACTTCCAGCAAAGCAGAATTTTAATGGCTCTGGTTACAAATGTGTGCTTAAAATGAGTTCTCTGTAAAATGGAAACAATGGTAGATCCTTAAATAACTACTAGTTGCTATAATTTAGAAAGAAAAGAAAAAAAATCTATAAATAAGAACAAGTTAAAAACAGATGTAGGAATAAATAAGAAGCACCAAAAACTAGGTTATTGAGAATTAACTACTGTTATGAAACTGAGAATTTTCTTACTTTTTTTCTCCCTTATTTTTCCTGATACTAAACAATAACACATCACCCTCATATACCAAACTGACAACCCAAACTAGGCAAAAAAAATAAAATAGTATAACATCTCTGGAGACTTCAAAAACAGTCCAATTTTGCTCCCACCTAAATTGCTGGTTAAACAAAGTCAGACCAAATCTTAACATTATATTTTTGGAAATGCTAAATGTTGTGCATAAAGAGCAGGGAGGATCCCTTTAAGCAATCAGAGATATCTTCTAGGGTCCTTTTCATCTTCTGTAATTTAGAAACTACCAGGATCATTCCAGAGCTGTAGTGTTGTTCGACTGAAATGATGTTGAGTGAACAGAAATTAGATCTAAATCCTGCTCCCTGAATCATGGTCCATGGGCCTGACTTGTATACCCCAGTGCCATTCCCCTGGATGTCCTCTTCAAGCTGCCAACATTTCAATCTCTGCTCCTGGATGTTTTCCACACATTACCCACATATATTAATGCTTCAAAACTATTTATCTGAATGTGAAACTGGGGAAGAAAACCTCTCTTGACTGATATCTCTGGTTTTGGATGGAGACTGATGAGTTATAAACAGTCTGTTTCCCTGTGCATCTGTTCTGTATTCTGAAAGAGGTCCAAGGACTTTGTCACCAGGAGGGTCAAATTACCTTTCCTTTGATTTCTGTAGAAGGTGAGCACAGTCTTTATACAAAACCAAATCTTTATCTTACTCTCTTTTGGGCCGTGTATAATGCATCACCAGATGAATCCATGTTCCCTGGAAGGATACTCAGATCCGTTCCCCTTTTCATCCCAGCGGTGAGGAATCTACAATCTGGTCAGACGTCAGGGATAAAAATCTAGTCCACAGGAACCTCAGGTTTTCCCCATACATTAACCATGAAAAGAGCATTAATGGAATTATTAATGAATTCCAGAAATTCATCATCCCTTCCATCATCTTCTTTGTACTAATTCACAACCAAATCAGGATAAATGGCTGATTCAAGGGGCAAAATACAACATCAGACAACTTGAGCACCTATAAATGGATATTAGGTAATCGAAACTTCTATGTAGCTTTCTTGTTTACTTTAAGAATATGCTGGTGGTTGCTCCTCAAATCTTAGTTTCAGGGTGCTGATGAAGAGTAAGGGACCACAGCATGCAAATTTCATCTTGCAAAGGGAAAGGAGTAAGGTTCAAGTCTGCATTTCTTTCACTGAGATGCTCCCTCTTCATTGAATGGCCATGCTAGCCAAAATGCAATTTTTTTTTGTATTTGTCACCATTAAACAACACTCCCAAAAACATTCATGAATTCATTGCAGAAAGATAACGCATTCACATAAGAACAGCCATGAAAACTGACAAGTTTAAACAGATAAACTACAGGTCTTTCTGTTTGGTGTTCATAATCTCTGATGCAAGAAGTAGAATGAAATGTCATTATGAGATCCATGATGAAGCGAAATTGGCCTCAGATTTTCAATAAATCTTTTTAGTCTCTTTTGGATAGCAATTCTGCTCTTGCAAATTATTTTTCCTTCATAACACAATGGTTCATCCCTTACTTAGAAGTGAATTATTTTTGAGAAGAGTGACAGCACATTTCTAATATATCCTGAACACTCTCCAGAAGGAAATAAGGATAAGATGAGGAGAAGGAGGGATTATTGACTGGATTTTAAAGAATATTCTCCTCTGCAATGCAGATAAGAGCCTATCCTGTTCATTTTCTTGATAAGGTTATAGAATGCCACTTAATTTACATCTTCTCTATAGACATTAGTCAGTCTTCCCCTCCCGCCATATCATTATACACAACTCAGACTGCTAACAGTATTTTAAATTCATTTGTAATTAACCTTTAAGGGATTTTAGTTTGTCCTGACTGTAAAACAAACTTGCGTTTGAGTCTTAACAGCTGTGCTTTCTAAGCCTTTGGATTTCTTTGTTTGGAAAAAGTAATCCAAACATCTGATATGTAACAGTAAAAAAAAACTATTACCAAAAAGCGAATTTGCATCTTTGTTGCACAAAATACCACAACCACTTTAGGATTTTTTGATAATGAAAAGCATTTTGTGAGAGTCTCTTCTGGATCAGATTTCTTCCTGTATACAGGCTTTGCCAATTATGGTAACATTAAATCCACCTCATTAAAATTTAATAATTTGTCTGACCCTTGAACAAATAAACTAGAAGTCTCAAGTTTGGAGGGAAACAAGATTTATACATAAAAGGTATTTTGACTAATCTCTTGCAGGATGCAATGAGAGCTGGAAAAAGCACAGCTTGCAAAAGCTACTGAAGAGAAGGCTCCACATGTTTTCTTTGTAGACAAATGTTCTGATTTATTTACTTTTTCCTGCAAGTTCTTCTGCTCAATTCTACGGAGGCACAAAAAGGATGTCTTACCAGATTACCACATCAGGTAGAGAAACAGAAGTACAACTTATATTTTTTTAAATCTGATTTTATCTGGCACTCAACAATTGTACCCAGGCTTTTTCTCAGGAAAATAAGGGTTCCTAGCTCTTCAAGAAGCCTAGACTTCTTTGAAAAACATTTTAAAAAAATACCCATCATTTTAAAGAATTTTCACAGCCACAAATCTTCAGCAGAAGAGTGGCTTTAGCTGCCATCTCTGCTAGCATGTGAGCATGAGTATACTCCCCAAAATTGCCATGCTTTCCAGAGTGTTTATGGTTGAGACATTAAAATAAGCCATAATGCTGAAAGATCTGGAAAAAGAAGACTGTGCTACTTGTTAAAAGGTTTGATATGAGGACTAATGGGTGAAGGGGGGGCATGGAAATAAAGAAGTTAAATCAATTAAAGTCAGGCAGTAACATTCACTGGAAAAAAAGTCTGGAGACTCATCACAAAATTGACCTCTAGAATCCTGGCATCCCAACAGGAATGTCTACCTGAAAAGTTAATGGAGGCTATCGGAAAATAGGAAATGCAAGAAAATGGAGGCATAGATTCCAAGAATGACTCCAGGATACTCTCTTTTATTTGTGCTGAACCCTCCCCAACATAAGCCAAATCTCATCTACTGCCAGCACCCTTGCTTGAAGTGTTGCGTAAGCAATTTCTATTCATCCATTCAGCAAACTTAAAACTTTCCATTTCAAGTGCAACCACTGGTAGATTACACCCAGTTACCTAATTTATGATGAAGTGCATATCACCTAAGGATAACGTGCAACTTTCTCCATCCCTTACTTTGTTCCTCCACCCTTGCACTGTTGCTCAATCTTTTAATTTCCCTAACCAGCACTGTGTGAGCAGTTATTAAACAATACATACTGTCTGATACCCTTTTAATATCTAGCTTGTCTGCTGCAGAGCAGGCAACTGCTGAATAGTAGCAATTACATGGAAACAAAAAAGCTGAGTCTTAAAGCAGCTTAATATAAAATTAAATACACTTTTATCTAAAGATAACATTCTGATAAAACCACACGGATTTACTCTAGTTCCATATTTTCTGGAAGTCTGTGTGGAAACACTGGGGGCAAAAACATTAACAACAAAACCTGTTAAAATCTTGAGAATCAACGATTCTCATTTTATGAACTTGGTCAAAACAAGCCACGGTAACTTTTTTGTTAAGAGAATAAAACAGTGAACTTGATGCCATTTGACAAAAATTACACTTTCCTTGCCACCTGTTAGCAGACTGTCAGGCAATTTTCTCTTCCATCCTTTCAATCTTGGTTCTAACTTTACCCTCCTATCTGCTTTTTCTTTCTGTGAGCGTTGGCTTTCATCATCCTCCCACTGCCCATTCTCTTTCTCTCCTCAGAATCTGCTTCAACCAGACAAAGCAATTTGCTTTTCCTCTTCATGTTTCCTCCTTCATCTCCTGTTTTTCAACCCTTCCCCCCCCCACTTACTTCACCCCATCTCCTCCAACGTCATGAAAAAAGATCTAGAGGACTTGGCACTGGACTGAAAATCTGAAGACTCATATCCTGGTCCCACCTTTGCCATATGACTAATTTTGGGTTAGTAATCTGATTTGCCTTATCCTTTGGTGATTATGATACTTTGGCACCATTGTAAAACACTTCTGAATGGTCTAAATACAACAGATTACATTTGTGTTCCCCTCAACCATTTTTTTCAAGGTTAGAAGGCCCATTTCTTAGCATAACTCACATTGCCAGAAGTTCCTTTACGTCTCCCCTCTTTTCTGAATGCTCATGTTTCATAGGCCCCCCTGCTTTCTTGCCCAAACTATTAATATGGAGACAACAGGCTCTGCTGGAGAGATGCAGTGTGTGAAGCACAATACCACAACCTAGTCCAGGGCAGACAAAAGAACACACAGCTGGTAGCATTAGTTTAATTGGAAGCCCTACAACGGCAAGAGTTGACTGTGCTGCCCTGGATGAGTTTGGCACTCTTCCAAGCACAGATATTACTGAACAATATTGTTCAAAATAAGACCATCCCCCAAAGGAAGAGAACAGCAATCTGGGAGAGGTTTCTTTCCTGCAGTGCAAACAGCAAACGTTCAGGGAAGGTTCTGTTAAGGGGACAGTTAAGCAATTTTTTAGTTTTTTTTTTTTTTAAAATGTGGGATTGTAGGGAAAGTATTTTCATAAGCCAAAAAAAGTACACATTTAAGTTTAAAAAGAAAAAAAAGCCCAACAAAACCAAACAAAAAAAATAAAAGAAAAATTAGGCAATTCTACTAGACAAATGAATCGGAATGAGCAATTTAAGACTGAACAACACTAAGGCCCAATCTTGCATTTGCCACAAAAAAGGGGAAGAGACTCTACATCAAGATAAAGATCTTTGTATGAGAATAGGGAGAAAGCAAGGAAGACAGTACATCAGTTGCAAAAAATACATGACTGTGAAAAAACTGAGAAGTCTGTGGGAGTTCAGAACATCAGTTCCATTAGCAACTTAGCCACTCAAGAAAACCTCCAATGAGTCAAAACAACTATCACCACTATTATTTGCTAAGAATAGACATTGTGCTTATTTCACTGACTGACACACAGAATAACAAGCATGATAAGAACTAAAAGAAATAAACTACATTTTATAGAACACATTTTTTATTTGCAGCTCTGAAAGCGCTTTGCAGAGATGTTCAGCATCTTCATCTCTATTTCACAGAATAAAAAAACCAGATGTGCCAAGAAGAGTTTCTCGTCCAAGGTTAGAAAGCAAAGCAGGGAAATTGTTTTCCATGCCAAGCTCAAACATGCACAAAGGCTGAAAACAAAGTTCTTTGTTGCAGCTTTTCATTGTTTGTTTTGTGCATTAGTGTGCCATTGAAAGTGTTTTATGTTCTGAGCCCAAAATAACTATCCTTTATGAAAAGGAAAGATTTTTGAAGGCAAGGTGAGGTGGCCTACAACAACAGGATAAAGTGCCAAAGAATTCCAGGTCCATAGCGATCCAAAAGCAAGAGCACTGTTGATTACGAGAAATGGAGAGTCCATGCCACTATAATGAGACACCAGCATGTATGTAATGAGGAGTGACTGTGGGAAAACAAAGCAGAGCTGTAGGTGGGACACAAAATATTGATGGATAACCCAAAATGCTAGCAGAAATAAAGAATGTGTTATAAGCAGAAATATTCCATAGAGGACTAAACATTTCACAAGGAAAATTACAGATACAGCATTCAGCTGGAGGGAAATTGTAAGGTATGGCGATAAGGATTGGGGGCAGGGTGGAACCATGCATGGAAAATTCAGCTCTTGGGAAATAAACACTCATGATCAGGAGTCTTGGAAAAAGACACATACTTGCATCAGAGGAATATAGAATCTCAGCTCATATTACTTAAAAACATTCTCATCATGGTTTCATACCTGATGTGCAGCATGATAGATTCTAACAACCTCAGATAAGCTACATATTCACTAACAACTATGTAAGACATTGAAACCCAGAACAACACATTTACAAAGAGTTGAGGGTGCAGTGCTTACATAGCAAACTTAAACTCCGAAATGTTAAAACAGTACTAGTGGAAGGCACATGGATAACAAAAAAAGGGAACACAAGTTTTTGCAAGGAACAACAATAATGAAACAAAGAGAATAAAGGGATGTAATCACAGCTTTGCGGTCATACAGAAGAAGGTTACATATTAGTTGGTAAGTGATGAGGAGGTGAGGTTTGCAATTGGGGAGTAATAAATCCATTTGGACATGAGGAGGATGCAGGTTGCTGCAATGTGGGAGTAATGGAAGAGAGTAGAAGATACAGCAAGGAGGCCAGTGACAGTGATACTGTATTGTACCTACTGAAGTGCAAACAGTCAATACTTTGACAAAGGTCTCAGTTAAAAGGGCACTTGGGAAAAATCTACTTGGTGCATGTTATAGACAAAGCAGCAGCTGGGCTTGGCAGCAGCTTCAGCATCTGAAGAGAAGGAGAAAAAAGACAAAATGTGCCTGAGAGTCTATTTTTGTCCTCTTACTCCAGGAATAATAATGGTGCAGTGTTCCTTTAGTGCCAGTTGCAACCTTTTACTGAGATTGCTTTGACTGTAATCGCTGCAAGAGATGCCAGGAAAAGAAGGTAATGCACCTTTTCTTTTTCCTTGACTTTTCCCAATGTCACCGAAAAAGAAATTTGCATAACTTTGAAATGGAAAATATACATTTTTGACAAGGAGCATTTGGGTAACACTAAACACGTGACCTTAATTGGAAGCAGCAGTTGTTCTAAACCATGCACACCATGGTAAAACAGGATTGAAAGGAGATGTAGAACCCATCTCAGACAATGGACAGACAGTGTCCAAGAAAAACACACCCAGTGAACTATCAGAAATCAGTTGACACAAATCCTATTTGGAATCAGAGGCAAGGGTTCCCTTAGCCTTTAAGTAGCATGTATCTCTCCCTGGCAAACACAAAATCATGTGGGGAGTGAAAAAAAAGTGGTCTCTGCTTCCAAAGTTGGAGCAGAAGTAGTTTTCCACAGCTTTACAGCACAACACAGCAGTGCCATGTGCGGGATCACCATGTAGGGTGATGCATTAGAACTGCTTTTCCCTGAAATAGAAGTTACAGTTTTCTTCCTAGATCTCTTAAAAGTTTTTAATTGCTATTGGATCTAAGTACCAGTGCTCACTGTGTTGTTTCAGATACCAGTAACTTTATTCCTTCATTGAAGTCTTCACTCCTGTGGGTGCAGCATTTCATGTATTTACTGATATCATTTTTTTCCTCCTTTTTCCAGCTCTTCCATGAAATGCACTGCCACAATACCTTCACAAAACAAGAGTATTGACTCCACTACAGGATTCTGTCTTCTTGGCATGTTTGCTCATTTTCCATTTGTTTCACCTCTCAAGTTGCAAACAAGTTGGTCTTTCCCTACTGGATATGAAAGAGAGGGGAATAGGCTTCCCGTGTATATCATGAGCTCCTGGTTGTGGATGGCAAGAAGTGTCATCCTTTTAGTGTGCTTTTTCTATGCATTTAGCTTGCATACCTTGCAGGTGTGCCCTGAAACTGGCAGTAAACTAGAGTACTACATACCACCTAGTATCTCTGCACTACTAGAGATATCAGGTTTTAGGAAAGCAAAGAGGCAAAAAAAACAGCTAACATAAACAGTATTCTTTTCATTCAAGCATCTCAAATACTTTATGAAACCAAGGACTTAGGATTATTCCCATTTTATCACAATATCTGAAGGTTATAACAGATTTAGCAGCATATCTGAAAAACTGGAGGTACAAAAAAACAAGTCAGTTATTCTGCCCAGTACTGAGAGAAGCAGTAAAAGGCTGGTCAATGTGTATGTAATGGGGAGTCTAAATGTCTATTTGCTGTTTCAATCCTGTGTGCACAATAGAAAAAAATGCTGAAGTTTCAAAACTGTTTTCTTAGGACTGAGTAAAGCACAATTTTCTTCATAACATAAGACTGTCAAGGATGTTGTACTAAAGCCTACGTGGTCTTTCTGCCACTGGGCTGGTCTGGTCAAAGCACAGACACCGCTTACCTTTCCCACTGCCTCTCATTAGTGTGCTGCAAAAGACGTTCCACAGGAAAAAAAAAAGAAGGTCAGTTTTCAGAAATTTAATTACAGCTGACTAGCTGCCAAGAGTAAATAATTTGAAAATGCATTTTAACACATGAGTTTGCATAATTCTAATACATTATTCCACTGTCTCTAAGTCGGTTTTTGCAGAACTTGGGTAAAAAAGGAGGCTTAAGCTTAGCAAATAGCCCTGATCTCATTTCACTATTTTTGAAAGGTGTGAAGATTTCTGAATTTTTCAAGAGTTATGCCTGATCTTCACCTATGAATTAGTGAGGAGAGAGACAAGTGCACTTTTTAATTTTTCAAGTTCTGTACAGTTATCTTCCTTTGTTATCAGGGGAAGTTCAGATTGCTATATACTAAGGTGCTGTATTTTTCTTTTGTTTTCTCCTCCTTGTTGCTTTTGATACCAGCTTATTTTTAATTGCAATTTAGTGAATACAGTGGAGAGAGTTTTTGCAGTCAGATGCATGTATTTTCTTATTTGGTCTGCCTGCACCACTCATGCACACAAATGTGTATATATACACAGAATACATCATATGATCGTCTCCAACGTCTCCTTAAACACAGCAATATTCTGTGACAAGATGCATGGGCCAAATGCAAAACCAAGAGGAAAAGACAGGCTTCAACTTTAAGAACATTAGTCTCCATCATTTATGGAAGCTGCCAGCACTTCTAAGCCATTAAGGCATCCAAGCGCAGAAAAAGTCTAAGGTCAGTGCTTTCTAAAGCTTCAAGTAACAAAGGCTAATATTTAGTATGGGTGCAAGAGATGACCCAAAATCCAGTGATTTTGTCCTCACAATAGAAAATTGAAGCCTTGTTTAGTCTGAAGTTGACATTTGAATTAATGCAGCTTTTATTACTTGTTATTTTGTCTGAAGGCAGAAGAGCAATGTCAAATACCACAGATTAAGATGATTTGTCAAATTACCACACTTCCCAAAGTAATAAATAAAAGGTGAGACAGAGCATGAAGGGGAAAAAGAATCACTGTCACTTCTAGAGCAAAAACCAATCAGTGTTAAAATCCAGGGATGTCAAATAAAGAATGGCAACAAGTAAGCCTAGTATCTTCAGGCATATCCAAGATTTGGAAACAACAGAAAGTGTCAGACTATTTAAAACGGGGAGGGGGGGAAACCCCACAACTAACAATCAAAACCAAAACAAAGAAATGACCCAGTCCTATTCTCAGACTTTATCTATCTGAAAAATAAGGACAGAGTCCTGGAAATGCAGTAAAAAGTTCTGTTTAAGGGGATAGTCTCAAAATTTATTTATAACTTTTATTCTCATGAGAAACACCTTTTTTTCCTATCACCTTGTCTTTTTGGGACTGCTTTTTGACAAATGGCTCTTAAAGCATCCAAAGGTTCTGAGGTTTTGGTGGCAATATAAAAATGTGATTACAATTCCATCAAATAACTCAGAAATGCCTGCCAGGACTGGCATCATCAACATGCGTTATCCCAACTCCTTCTTGAAAGGTCTTGTTTCCCCAGATTTCCTTTTTCTTCAAAGGAGAGGCAGGTATAGAGCCTTGAAGAGATCTGTGTGAAGTGCTTCAGCTTACTGCCCTCCCCAGTGGAACAAATTGCAGCCACAGTTTCACCACGGAACATGTGTGTTAACTTCACATTTGATGTTTACCATAAAGACAATATTGATATTCCTCTGTGACAAAGAGTAAGGTCCTCTACATGAAGTTCCATAGAGAGGCTGGGAGCTCAGTTCCCTTTCATTTTATATCCTGGTCTCCAGGTGTACCACCAAAAGCCAGATTTGCAGATTTCATTGGAGAACAACAATGAAATATACCATAAACGCTCTGTGAGATGTGAGGAACTCTCAGAGGGCTGCAGAACTCAAGCCATCCTCTTATGCCACCTTTTCTAGAACTCGATTTCAGCTGTTCCTCAAAAATAACAAATGTGCTTTGCAGACCACGTTTAGTTCTGAGATACAATTCCCAGTCTAACATAACCTACTGCTTTGTGATCATGTATACACTGAGATGTCACTGTATCGTATGTTTCTATCAGCTAAAGGACAGCTTTCTTCACATGCAAATTTTTTTATACCTGGGAGTATAACAGAAATAGAAACTCCTCTGGCTGCAGAATATGTAAACTGTCCACTGCCTTCAGTTACTGTCTTTTTGCTGTTAATAGAAGCTGGCACAGGCTCAGGGACTCACGCTAATGTAACCTGCTGCAGAGTTAGGGACTGCTGCTATTGGTAAAGTGTCTTCTCCTTTCATGAAAGAAGACTACAGAACATAGTACTGTTTCAGTGGACTGATACCACAGTTTTAATAGATACAACTGCAAGGGAATTGTTAACAATACTGTTGCTATGAAAAACAGATTAGACAAAACAACACATTTTATAGAGAACACTGACCACCTGAAGAATGATAAAGTGAGTAGAACAACTGTTCTAAAATACAGAGTACGACCACTTTCCTACAGCTGAAGTAAGAGGATTAGCAACTCTACAAATCAGAAACCTGAGCATTTCAAGGGAGGAGATTTTCAAATAGATGTTCCTGTGATCCTAAGTAAGGATCAGCTAGACCAGGGAAAACTTTTCATGAAGACAGACAGCCTGGCACTGAGGATGCAGATATCTGTGAGGGAGAAGAAGGAACTACTGACTGGCAAAGATCACTTTTTGTCTGACTTTATCATTCATTATCGAAGGCCATGCTTCTTTACAGATTTTTTTAAACACTAGTCAAAGGGCACTCCACCTTCCTCTTATTATAATAATTTTATAATTTTCACCATACAACTTCAAAATACAGTACCACTTGGTTTTCCAAACTGGTGTGAACAGGAAGGCATCACTGCAAGATATATTATAAATTAATGGTAATTTAAACAAACCAAAGACTGGGTTTTACAAATTGACCTAAGCTAGCTCATACCCAGAGCAATCTAAATTCTAAATACAGGAGAAAAAATTCAACCAGTCCAATGCAAGCATTCTGTGGTATGATGTTTACTTTGTATGCCATGCATTTCCTCTGTAATATAGTATTAAAAGAAGGACTGTTATTGTTCATAACAATTGTATTATTAATTTTACCAATTCAGGTCATTCCATACAGATATATTTAAGGCTATATGACAAAAACTGGAATTGAAAGTAAAGCCTTAGTTTCATCTTTTTGGCAAATCCATCACTAACACTAGAGTTGTTTCAGGCAGAATGGGTAAAACCCTAAGAACAGAACAGGGTGCTAAGGACTTTAACTATCATTTTACATGATCTTTCAGAAGACTTCAAGACAGGACCCCTGCACAACTCTTACCAGGATTTGTCTCTGCAAGCAGAAGTCATCAGTTTTTCAACCAGAAGACTGATTACACCTTCAAATTCCAAAATTAAATTGGTTCACCTGAATTTGAGCACATAAACAATTCTCTTTACCCATTTGCTCTAACACAGTGCTAAATTACTATTCCTTTATGTGATACAGCCCTTGCAACAAAAGCAGATACTTGATGAGGGTCTGCACTACTGGGGAAATTTTTCCCCTAATTATGAGCTTGCTGGAAACTACAGTTTTTGTCACACTGCTTATTTGGAGAGACTAACCACATGAAATTCCTACACACACAGTCAACACAATGTGATTCAAGTGATCACTCAGGATGTGGAGCATTTAGACCCAGTTTTCTTCTTTACTTAACACAACCACTTCACGTGACCCAGTCCCAGGGAGACTGTTGGACTCAGAGAAGAGTATCCCAGGTAGCAAAGCCCAAGCCTGCCTCTCTGACCATTTCACTTGGCATAGGTTTTCAAACATGTAATGGAACTTGGACTGTAACCCAGGGGTCCAGAAGCCCACTATTCTCCCATGAGACATTCTGTGCTTATAGTACAATCATTATGAGAGATATAAGTTTAAATATTTTGAGGCAGAAAAGAATTTGTGCCTCCTATATCCTGACTGCGGGCAGAAGTCACTCAGCTATCATGTAAAAAAAGAAAATACCCTCCCTTAGCAATTCTGTGAATCTAAATTCTCACCTTCCTTGCTGCCTCTTGCAAAAACTTCAGACAAAACATTTTGCTTTGGATAGAGCAGATATTACCTACTGGGAAATTTTTTTTTTCTTATTTTATTCTTTTAATCTCCTCAGCAATCAAACTAAGAAGTCTTAATTGCACACAGGCATGAAATTCCACATTATCCAAGTAGTCCTTAGTAGACTTCTGAGAAGATATACAGAACACATAATCAGCAAGCATCTTAAAGGAAAGGAAGTACAACTGTGTCTCCCTGAAATCTGTGCACAAAACCCAACTGATAGAGAATCTTGAAATCTGGCAATATAAAGATTCCTGTGATGACAGTTTACATGCATTTTGAAAGACAAATGTGCATTATTTAATTTAGGGTAAGTGACATTCTAAAATCAAAACAAGTACACAACAGGATTTGATGTTTAACCAATATTTTGCCATTTTTCAGACTGCCAGAAAGAATACACTTATGAGGAATTGCTTAAGAGGGCTCACTTTGCGTTATCCAAATTAAAACAAACTAAATAAACAAAAAAAAAACAAACAAAACCTCCAAAACTCAGCCCAAGTGAAAACCTGCTAGGCAAATAGGAAATGCAAACAAAACAGTAAAATGTCTAAGCCTAACCTACACACACTTCCACACCAACAAACCAACTCACAAACACCCAAACAAAAAACCCAAAGAAACAAAAAACCATATAACACTTTAAGGATTATATCTTAAAATAAACCCCTTAAAAGTCTTTTTTCCCCACCCCAAATATTCGCATACAGAAAGTTGAGATACTTTGCACTATACTAATTAAAAAAATAAAAAACAAACAAAAAAACAAACAAACAAACAAAAAAACCACAAAAAAACCCTCAAGAACAAGAAGTATCAAAACCTTCATTTTAGGCACTTACAGGAATACATACCATACTTCCTCTACATCTGCTATGCTTTTTTCTTTGTTGAACTGAAATTTCTTGGCTTTTGTAGTTTATGAGACAGACATGCTTTTAAGCAGGGACCATGAAGGAGCACACACAGCTTTATTCATGAGACAGTGATAACAGATACTGAACTTAGAGTTGCTTGTGAGACAATTTGCCTCAGTAATATTTATTGCTTTGCATTTAGAACAACACCAATACCTCTAAAAGATTTGCTGTCAAAAACATTAAATACACAAAGAAATCTTCAAACCTTGTCTATATTCTGTGAAAGAGTGCAGGGGGAAAAGAAAAAAAGTTAAAAGGATCAGTAAGTATTTATTTTTATAGACTGAAAATGCTGCAATAAGAAAGACTGAACCAGAATTGTCCTGCAGTAAGTTAGAAATAACATTCATGGTACTCATCTGACATAAAGGGAAACCAAAAGTTTAAGATGCTGATCCAAAAATCCCTGAAAATAGAAAGAGGAAGAAATATTCTACATCCTGTCAACATATTAGCCTGTCTGGTTACTTTGGGGGAAAAAAGACTTCATTGTGGGCCTGCTGGAGCATGCACAGTAGCTTCATTTTTACACATAATGGAAAAAAGTGTTAGGTAATTCCCATTAGCAATAATTAATTTCTTTTAAGTGGATAAACTGGGGCAAATTCAAAGCTAGTATAAGCAAATGGAACTCCATGCTGTTATGTAATTGTTAAAAAAAAAAAATCCATATGTTTTCATTTGCTCTCTTTTTACTTGGTACTCTTTTTCCTAGGGGAAAACTGCCTTATCCCATTACACTTACTAGAAAGATAAGAGAACTAGCAAACCTACCTGATAGTACTGTTCTCTATCAATTGGGATATACCGTTCAGTACTTTGAGGTAAAGTAAAGCACTGTGTAACATCAGGAGAATCATATTAGATTGCTGGAGGTAACACTGCTTCTAGTCCTAACAGAGAAGCTTCATCACTCCTGATTATCCCCTCAGGAAGTAAGGGATAAAGACATTAAGGTTACTTTCCTCTTTACTTACTACACACAGGTCATTTCAGGTTGCTGAGTCATTAAATAGGATCTAACCCTTCAGGTCACCCTTAAAATGTCACATTTAATTAAAATTTTCTTGTCCCCTTACTTCTTCATCATCCTTCTTTCATCAAAACCAAGCCTAGACACCAACCTCAAAACAGCACCTTCTTTTCCTGCTGTCAAAACTGACCCTGGCACAAGCTATACTTGTTTCTAAGTGGTTTGGTTATGTCCCTAGTCTAAATGTACTTATTTAAAAAACCCTACAAAAAGAATCAGAAAATTCATCTTGATTTTTATTTTTTGTAAGGATTCCTTAAATAATTGCAAGATACTGCCACACTTACTGCTTCATAACATCTCTATCAAGTACTTTTAAGAAGAATGTTTGTTAAAAACCCACACATCTAAACAATTTCAGCAGGTTGAGAGAAACAGATAAGAAAGAAAAGCGGAGCAGGGAAGGAAATGTTTATTTTTTTTCCACTCCCTGTGGCATTTATAGAGAGGCTTTGGAGGAATCAATATTCTCAAATTTATAAGGAAAGCAAGCAGGGGGCCCCAAATTTCATGGCCTTTACAGAAGCAGACTTACTGTTAGCTCCAGTAAGGAAATGTCAGATCATGATGACAGCCCACATCAGCAGCTACCCGAGAGCCATCACATTGACTAAATAGCCTGGAATAGGGAAATTGTGCGAATCATCAGCTGGAAAGTGCTAAGAAGCTGTCAAAAAAACAACCCAAAACACATACACAAGACATTGTGTTGCTTTTAGCCAGAAGTGAACATAGAAATAGGTCTTCTAGTTATGAGTTATTTTTGGTACTACAGAGAAGTGATGTGCTAAGGCGACCTCGCTAGATAACATCCCCCTGCAGAGTAAACAGAGGCAGTAACTACCCTTAGTAACTCACTAGCTATGCAGTGGCTGGCCATGATGTGCCAAGTTTGACTTCAGGAGCAAAATCTTCAGTGTAGGAAACAGTGACTGATGTTTGACCACAAGCACTATGGTAGCATTATCACAGAGAAAGCAAATAGTAGAGATATTGCAACTCTTCGAAAAGAAATCAGCATTGATTTTTAGCTTATTTAAAAGAAAGAGAGGGGGGGAGAAAAGAAACTGACAACAACATTCGTGTAAATGTGTATTAGTTACAAATGCTCTATTGAATCATCGGGGCAAATCCCACAAAAATAGCAACTTGTGAGAACAATTGTTGGCCGGAGTGCAGGCCAATCAATCCATTATAATTTAAATGCAAGCTGCTCTAATAGAGGCATTAGTTTCCTACTACGTTGCATTTGCCAGTTTGGGGCGGCAGGGCTGCTGGAACCAGAGACCTTCCGGATTGGGGCTTGCCAATGACTCGCAGATATCAGAGAGAACCTTGTTCTTAGCTGCAATGATTTGTCAAAATGTCCCATACTTACAGCACATGAAAAAAATTCACGTTTCAGAACAAGTGATTTCCTGGGAGTAGGGGCATTTAGATTATATATTCTCATAACATTTTAGATATAAAACTAAATTAAAATAATGTTGCCAAGCCAAGACATACTAACTCTCATCAAAATGCAGTTTTCAAACAGCACACCACACCCACCAGGATGTGAAAAATGTAATAGATTCCTTGCCAGAATGATAGACAAATATTTTTCTTTAAGAAACAGAAATTTAAATTTGGGATGGGGGAGGGGAATTGAGAGGAATATAACCAAGTAAACCTATACGCTATCCAAAAACTTCACTAAAATCAAAGTGCAGAAAGAAGCATCCACATTCCCAGAAGAAGATGGCAGTATATTCTGCATTCATTAACAGCCAGCCTATGGCTTGCCAACTACCTGAACTTTTTCCAAATGCTTTAGCTAGCTCAAATTTGACTGCAGTCCATTTTGGCCACAAATTTAAAAATATGTTCTTCCGTTCATGTATATTGCAATCATTTTGCAAGTGCTAAAGCCAGGCATTACAATTACAACATGTCTTACTCAAGCATTTATGTGCTCTATTTGGTTATTTTTATCACATTCATGCATGCAAGCACAGATCTCAAATAATTCAGATTACATCAATTTCAATTCATTTAGAGCTCAGAAAACCTTTATGTTCGCTTCAGAAATCAGTAAATCTAAGAGACTCCTTATTCAGAAATAGGAAACATTTATTTAAATGCCTTATTTTAAAGGCAATCTGTGTTTTTTTTTCCTTTAGCTTAATTGGCAGTCACAGAATCACAGAATGGGTAGGGTTGGAAGGGATCAGAGTGGGTCATCTGATCTAACTTCCCTGCTCAAGAAGGGTCATCCTAAAGCACAGGGCACAGGACTGCATCCAGGCCGGTCTTGATTATTCCCAGTGATGGAGAATCCACAGCCTCTCTGGGCAACTTGTTCCAGTGCTCAGTCACTATTTACCATAGTACAGTAGCAGTAAACACTCAGGTTCATCATATGTATTGTAAAAAATCTCATTTAAACAGGATTCTGACATTTTCTAGTGGAAATTCTGAGCTCACCACAGATCTCTTCCACATCAGCAATGAGTGTCAGCAGTGACAAATTATACTCTCTAGAGTTTTTTCTCACACATCTTCTCAATACCTGTTTGCTTCAGTATTTCCTGCCGAGTATCCTTTAAAAGTTTAAATCATCTTTTGACATAATAGACAGGCTAGTGTTTAAGTAAAAATATCAACATGAAATCTTGCAGGATCCAAACTTCAAATATTAGTGGAGGAGGGAAAGAGGCATTCAATAGGTGGGATGCCTAGAACAAATCAAATTATCTTGGCTTTAAGGCTTGAAAAATTAGTTGCTGAAGACAGAGGTTGATTCAATCCTTAAACAATTTTTAACCAAAAGAATTTCCAGAGCTAAACCATGTTACCTTAGAACTGTCTGTTAAAAGACATAAATATGTCCCAGTATAAAGATGCATGTTTTGTTTTGCTTTGCTCAGTCCTTATATGTACCTCTTTTCAGGTATGAATTACTCAATATCAATGAATATTAGAAACCTGGTTTTCATATTTATACCCCTCTTATTCTATAAGTTAATATCAAAATGCATCACTTCTAATTTTGAAACACGATAGGAAGTTTAAAGATTACAAAAACTCTGTAGAATGAAATTTGTGTATATTTACCCAGAGGTTAGATTATTACATAAGATTATTTCTGTTAGCCTATGTCTCCTTTGTCATGCCTCATTTCAAAGAATATTTCTATCAGCTAGTAAACAAGCTTAAAAATTTGCTGCAATGTACCACAGAATAGCTAAAGGCTGGAAGGGATCACAGTGGGTCATCTGGTCCAATAATCTGCCTTATCGGAGCAGCCTTATGAAAACTCAAGACAGGCCTGAAAAACCCAAGATGGCAGAAGCACAGACTGATTTGGAATCATTTGGTTGGCAAAGACTTTCAAGATCATCAGTCCAACCTTTGACCAATCACCACCTTGTCAACTAGAGCATAGCATTAAGTGCCACGTCCAGATATTTCTTGAACACCACCAGGGATGGTGACTCCTAATGTCTTAAAATAACGTAAATCCTTCACTTAAATAGTTTCTGATTGAATTTTTTATATTGAAGAACAGTAGCCCTCCCTATAATGTTAAAAAAAAAATAATCTACTTTTATATGGTATAAAGCTATGAAATACAAGAAGTTCATGGGCATGCTAGTAATCCTTCCAATATTTTTTGAAACAGTAGTTCACCTATTAAATAATTTTTTTAAAAATTCCGACATAATTTTCCATCTCTTTTTCTTTCCTTCCCCTTCCTTCTACTTTTTTAATTAAAACTTCTAAGGAACACTTAGTGAAAGGTCTTTTATCCTCTTATTGCTTTTTTAATTCTTTACTTCAGTCCTTTTATACTCTTCCTTAATCATGAATGCAAATAAAATTCAAAGTGTAACCAGCAGCTGCCTAAGGAGAACACTGAGCTCTGTTGCCATAGGAACAGTCAAGTCAGTCCTTGACCAGCAGAGGAATCACACCTACCTTTTTGCCTTGTTCCTTACACCATCCCTCACCCCACTTTGGTTTCAAATTACACATACTTCCCTGGAACATGTGATATCTGACAACAAACATTTTCCTCTGACCTAATGACAAATGATCACCAACACGAAGTTCTTTTATATATAAAACCAACCACCTGCAGCAGTAGTTTGTGCACTGGTTCTCCACACTGAGCACCATCCTAGAGCTCACAGATATGGGGTTAAGGTCCTGGTTGCCCAGAGATAACCCAGACTCTGCATCTCTACAAAGAGCACTTCCTCAGTCAAAAGTGCTACATATTTTTCGCTTAAACATCTAAAGAAACTATTATTGCCTTCCTATTTAATGTCTCTAGAAAGATCTAACTGACTTGTTAAAATAAAGGTCCCAAGACAGAGGAATACAGAGACGAATAGGAATATTCACATGAACTCATGATTCCTTTTCTACTCTGAGTTTATTTGTTCAAATATATCATCAATTGCATCAACAGTGCCCATTATATTTTAGGTGCAGCTAGCAAGTAAAAATGCTGCCAAAGTAACAGAGCACAAGATTTTAGTCTCCAGTTATTAACAAGAGATGAAACTAGACAGACATTCCTGCAGCATTAGAAGGCAAATGTTTTTATTTTGAGAGAGAAGTTTCCAACTACAAGACACCACAACACCTAGATCTTCTGTATAGTGATTATTTCTTATTGGAGAGCTCTCACTGGTGCTCGACCATTACAGGAAAGGTAATATATTCAAAATCTCATACATTACATTTATTATTTGTATGACTTCCAGGACAACTGTTGTAACATTCTGCACTTCCAGCTGCTCACTGCTCTGATGAGGTTCTTGCGATATTTTGATACTTAGAGCACTTTGTAAGTGAAAACAACTTAGCCCACTGTTTCCAACAGAGGGGTAAATATGTGATTGGATTATTACTGAAAATCTCCAGACAAGGCTGGTTAAGATCCACTTTAGACAAACTACAAATACCTGAAGTGGAAGTATCTGATAACGATGGCCAGTTGTGTCTTTTTTCTGCCTTCTGCATCACAGCTGGAGCTTTTGCACAGCATTTGATAAATGTCTGAATCTTATGTTGTTTTTTGGTAAGTGCACTGGGACTCAACAAATTGTAAATATGCTTGAGAGATTCAGCACTAATTAAACTTCTAATAAATAAATAGGAAACCCTGTAATTGCACAAACTCAGAGAGAATCCTCAGGGGACAGTCGTTGTCCTGACTGAGACAACGGGATATTTATAGCACTTGCACACACACATACACACGTTTCAACACAGACACACATATACACATGTTCAAGAAATCAAATGAAAACAAATTAATAAAAAAAAATTCCTTCTGTTAATCTTTATCTAGAATCTACATTAAATGGCCAAAGTCTAGAATTTCATGCTTACTAAAGACTTGATTAATTGCACATTTACCCCTTGGAACTTGTTGAAAGCATCTTCATTAGGTGGAATATTAAGTTAAAATATCCCAATTAGGCCACAGTCATCTCCATTCATGCTCATTATGCCAAATCAGTCTCACCAGAAGTGTCCCAACTCTCATAAGTCTGTTCTAATGAAACATGAGTAAATCACATAGGATACCACAACATACCTTTGGTAGCCTGCAGAACTGAAATGCACCACATTCCCCTGCCGAGTGAAGTTTGTTCTGAGACATTCCCCATTATATGTCTGGGGACAGAGAGAACCAGCTTGCTCCTTTGTTTTAAATTGAGATCTGACAATTAACTGTATATGACTACTTTCTTAAAGTATCTATTCTGCTTTCAATCATTTGAAAGCTGAGTACAAAACTGAGCATATTTGCAAGGAAGACAAAAAGGCAAGTCCTTGAACAGAACCACGTGCTTTCTAATACTTCAAATAATTAACTGTGTCATATTAAGAAAAGCCTTTATGTATAAGCAAACCTTGACATTCTAAGTGTTTGTTAAACATTGGCTACATAAGGCCAATGAAGCATAGTATAAGGTCTACGTTATAGACAATATTTTTTCTGTCAATTTAGAATCCAGTTTGTTTCTTGAAACATCCACCACAGCAAGAAGGCTTCAAAAGTTTATTTTGAATGTTTATCTTACTTTCTGCAAAGAAGTCAACATAGAAACTGTCACTAGAAGAATGCAATCAAAATGAGAGATAAAAGAAAGATAAAAACCAAGAAAAAGCAAATCAATCTGTTAAGAAATTGCTCTGACATCCTACATTAGAATGACACTTGTTTTGGCACCAGGTCTTCCCAGCTTTGTGCCAGATGCCTACCCCAAATAAAAGTATCATGCATTGGTATAACACTTCATGTAAATTTGAGAAACAAACTATAATATAAGCTAGCAGAGTCATCTAACATTGCAAACTCTTGTGGACACTTATTTTCTTGATTGAGCAAGTTAGACAGTAACAAAAAATTACGTAAAATTAGTTCAATTGAATGACAATGCATGGAAATTTGGTAAATAAAAAGGAATAAATGGGAATTATATAGAGTGTATAACTTCATTCCTTGTTTCTCTGATTAGGTGTGATCCTCCAATGAAGGAAGCACAAACTATCATTAAAATAAAGGACTCCTTGATGCAGTCAGGTTTCCTTTTTTCTGGCAGACTGGTGGAGATAGGGAAAAAGGTGAAATAGGTTGAAAATTTGTTTTGTCTTCCAGTTTTTATTTAAAAACAATAATGCATCAACCTCTCCATAAATATTTGTTTTGTTCAGACAGAGTGAAGCTGGGAAGTCCGAACTCTATTAACATTTTAAAAAAAATAAATAAATCCACCTATCTCAGGACAACTGGTAACCACAAAACAAATGAGGTCACTCTGCCCTTCTCTTGTAGCCCATGATTCTTTTATATCTAGAACATTAACCATGATAAAACATGATGTCTGTACCTACAATTATGCCAACACTGCCTCTGGAGGGCCTATGAGGTTTTTTTCTCTCTTACTTTTTACCACGTTGTGTATTTATAATTCATGTCCTTTAATTACACTAATATATTTTATTCGAAGGTTGTTACTGTTGCTCTCTCTTTTTTTTTTTCCCCAAACTCACACACAGTCCTGATTAATACATTATTTCAAAACCAAACCCAGATGCTCATGTCTCACTCCTAGGTATCAAATATTAAATCAGGTTTGCTTGCAGTCAGTTGCAAGCCCCTGTTAGCACCATGCATTTTATGCTCTTGCGAGCATGACACGTAGTGCACACCCAGCTCTTGCCATGTCTTTTAATGTTCTGATGCTGTACATTCTCTGAAACCAGCCTTGTGGGAGCACAGTGAAGCTACCTACATTAAAAGAAAACTGAGAAGAAGCACATCATTAAATGTCTCCTGGAAATTACCTGCAGCTCCAGTTGCATGATAAAGACTGGTGATTTACTCATTCCCACTGTGCACAATATCCAGAAACTAAACCCCTTACAGTGGATTGAATTCCAACCCCACTGGTTTGAGGCACAAACAAACTCCTGGGTTGTTTCATGGTCTGAGCAAAGGAGATATAAACACACTTGTTTTCATTTGAAGCAATGAGTTGGTCTTCCTCGAGAAGACTAACTCACACATCATTCAGCTACTGATATAGGAGCTAAACTTTAAAAACTAAAGTTGTATGTGTAGAATATTATCCCTTTTCTTTATTGTCTGCTTATACAAGACAGATGGGAAAGATGCATTGTTCACTTCCCTTTAATATTTTCTTGTGTTCTGAAAACTTAAAATCAGTATGTAGGGCTGCTTTTAGAACAAATATCTGTTTGTAATTTCTACTAGTGCTATGCTATGGCATATGAAATTTCTAGAAATTTCTCAAAACTATTTAATATGGCTGGAAGTAGGCTAGAAGATTTTATACTTTTTTCAAAATTTACTTTAGGTTTAACTGTATTGTGCTTTTCAGTTCCATTATATCTCATATAAATGCTTATTTACATTAGTTTTATTTTTAAAAAACCCTCTCTGTTTTCCCCTGTAAAATCTGATCAGAAAAATTCTCCATCTTGCATCAGAATGTGAGGCAGGCTGTGAAGAAAAAACATCATTCAAAACAAAGTCAGAATGTAATAATTACAGCAAATGCATTTCCATACACATTTGCCTGGGTAAGATATCTAAAATCACCTCACTGTTGTTATATATCTTCAATTTTAACTTCTGAAATAGTTCTACTTTCCTTGCCACTACCAAAATAAGCCAGTTAGTCCTTTAATCTGATAGCCTTCAATTTTTCTCTTGAAATAAAATGTCACTTTAAAAGGAAAGACTAGTCTGATGAAAAATTACTTTGTTCTATTTTTCCTCTCTGATCAAGCCTGTCTCTGCAATGTCAACATGAAATTATCCTCCAGGAGTAATCTGTATTGAATGACTTCTTTTAAAAATAATGTATCTATTGTTCTGATTGTGAAATGTAAAGGAGGACGGTACAGTAGTCAATTTTCCATTGCAAAAGAATAGTGTTGCAAGGTACTGAAATATGTTAGTTAATAAATAACCGTGATATTACTTCAGGCAGAAAAAAACCTATTGCAGGATCAAATTAAAACAAACAAGCAAACAAACCACAAACAAAAACTCACACTCCAAATACTCAACTTCAAAACTGCATTTGTCAACTGCCTGACTGATGGACAAAAAAAAAATTGCATCTCTCATTTGTCTCTTAGGGCTGAAAGCTGCTTTGGTGTTAGACATCACTGCCCCTTCCTCCTTCCCCAGAATTGAACGGGATGAAAATATATTGCACTCACTGTGACTTGGAGAGCTCATCATCAACACAAGCCATAACAGTGTTAGAATGCCTAGTAGAGCAGTATGGGGGTTCATTGCCATTTCTGGGAGTTCAGAGCTACAATAAGCACAGGCAATTGCAATGTTACCAGCTTAAGTAATTCTAGTTTAACAAGTCTGGTTCATTTAAATTAAGATTTTTCTAGTCACTTTTTAAAGCCAGAGTTGGAATTATTTGATATAAAAGTAGAGTCTAGGGACATATCAGTATCATAAGACATGTTTTGGGCATTTAAATGGCTTTTATATAGTCCACCATTATTGCTAATATGTTTCATCTTGTGTTTGGATACCCTTAGAAGTGAAAGCTCTAATCTATGGCAGGGCAGGGGGGGAGCGGGGCAGGAAACAAAGCAATTTATTTGTATCTTATTTAATGTGGCTATAAAAACTGCTTATATTTTTCCATAGTGGTTGCCTTTCTAGGCTTCTTGTTTATATGCTTCAGCTGTTCTCTTTATTAACAGTTACTCTCTTCAGGAAGCAATGCTTGAATATGAAATATTACTGATCAGATTGTTTCTAATGTAGATAAAAGTGTGGAACATTAAAACAAACAATAAGTTGCAGTACCTCCAATAAAAAGAATTTGTAACTCAAAATCACTCTTTGCAGATAATGTTTCATTACAGCTATACTTTCTTTGTTTTAACCGGAAATTAAAGCAATATTTAAGCAATAAAAGTAAAAATTTCATTACAAGTTAAAAAAGTTAGAAAAATAACAAACACCCTAACAACAAATCAAAGACATCTAGAGATTACACACTCTCCTTCACCAATGGAGATATTTTAACTTTAATCTCAGTAGTAAGTTTTCCTGTTCCTGAAAAACTTGGCATATTCCTCAAAAAGCTGTTTTCAGAATATATAACTTTGCAAACAGTAGAGTCCTGTTAACAGCTATTTCCATAGAAAGGAGGAATTTTACAACTCTCCACTTAACCTGGAAGCATAGGAGGAAGTCACCAGGCATAAACGTAACATAAATGTTATTCATAACAAATTAAGGCACACCAAAACCAAGGACATAGAAGTAAATGAACTGCCATGGTACCATAGCCACTAACCAAACTGCAAAGAACAAACCTCATTGTTCTGCACCACGATGTATAAAGAAGCGAGTTCTGGTTCAAGGGAAGCAACTGGCCCTGATCATCAGGCACTGACTTCAAAAATACTTTCTGAACTATTTGAACTAACGTAGTTCGCTGTGCAACACTCCTGATGCAGCAAAGCTTACACGTACCCGTTAGGATGCTCTGCTGGATCAGGCCCTTTGATCACTTTAAGGCACTTAGATCACTGATCTATAGAATGAAAACAGGCATTTGAAGTTGCAAAGAGCTAAATGTTACCCGGTATGTTAAGATAGCAAGCAAACAAAAACAAGCAAAACCCCTCCCCCATCCCCCCCAAAACAAACAAACAAACAAACAAACAAACAACACAACAAAACCACAACTACAACACAAACAAAACAAAACCCACTAAAAAAACCAAACAAACAAAAAACCCCAAGCAAAGAAACCCTCCTTCCAGAAAACACAAAACTCCAAAACCAAACCCAAACACCAAAAGGTAAATCTTTCAAATCTCTAGACACATGATGTTCTTTCAGTCAAAACTGTTAACTCCTGCTGGAAGTTATGTAAATATTTAAGCATAATTAACTACTGGCCATGGAGTTCATCGCTGTAAATAATGCTATGCTTTGCAACACTTCAAACAGACCACATCACCTTTCTTTTCTACTGTGTCTTATATACAAATTTACCCATGTTCTTCTGCTACATGATGAAGACTCCAGCTCAGAGAAACAACTGAATGGTGGATTTTGGTTTTTTACGAAGGATCAAGATGTCTTCTTGCTTTGATCTATCCTGCCTTCAGCAACTCCACAAACATTTATTCATTAAATCTCCAGTGTACAAAAGCTTAATACACTGATTTCCCTTTTACATACTAGCTTAATGGCCTCTGAAGTTTATACCTCTAACGATTTTAGATGGTTCCCTTCTCATCATTTCCCATACTGACTCTTGTCTTAGCTTACAGCCAGCATCTGCCAGCCAAAATGGCCAGGCTAATATAGAGCATCAAGTTTGATGAGTGACAGTTTCACTTCTCTCTCAAGACCAGAGATTTTTTTGGGGGTGAGGAGATATTAATCTAGGTACTACAGGCTTGTATTTCCCAATTTCTGACTGAGTCATGTTCGGGTTTTATTCAATCAGTTAGTTAAGGCCAAAGATGTCACTTCTAATTTTAACATTATGAATGCTTAAGCTCTAACTCTTCCTCATTGCTTTAGAAACTGTTCCATCTCCATGGTTTTCCTCAAATGCCTGACCTATGCACTAGAAGAAAGATGAAAAGTTTGTCTTCTTGAACAATGAAACAAGCAGCAAACCTACTTAACAGATTTGTCTTGAGTAAGAAATATCTTCTCTTAGGGTTGATGTGAGGATTTCTTTGGGTACTAGCTGGCCATCCTAAATCAACATCTTGCTCAAGGGAAAGATATAACACACCTTCAAGTCAAAATGGTATTCACACTCATATTCTGTCAGACAAAATGTAAGCCTGCACAAGTCTAGTAAAACATCTGGAAGGTATTGACAGACAGTGAAGTGTTTGAGGTAGGAATGAATACCTTGGAAATTACTGGTTGGCTGAAAAGAGAAGCAGTTTGTAAACCCTTTGTAAACACTGATGCTATTATAAGTACAGTACTTAATGCTTTCCTAGTTTCTGTTTGATTTACAGATAAAAATGTTCTGCAGATTTCTCCAGCTGTGCTCCCTTCACAGATTGTAAGATGCAGCAATCTGTTTGAGAGCAGCTGTTAGTTCACATGTAGTTTTATTTGCACCAATGTAAAATAGCAGCTTGCAACATGAATAAAACATGCTTTCTCTTTGCCCTATTCTGGTAGGAAGATTTATCTATTTAATTTAGTTTTATATAGAAGTGATTTATTTTTAAATAAGACTATTTTTTTAAAATGAAAAATTATTTTCAATTATGTATTTTAAGAGTCTCAAAAGTCCACACAATCTTTTGGGATATCTTTTTGGTCTGAACAAATACACAGTACACCTTCAGAGTTTTATGCAGAAACATATCAACTTCATTAGCAATGGTAACTACACAATGCTTGGAAGTTTTCAAACTGTTAGTGGCTAATTCTAAATATCTAGGGATATATTAATGATGATCCCTTATCCCAATGCCACCAATACAAATCACCACGCAATTTCAGTTGACATAAGGAATCCATAGGAGACCTGTGAAAGATGCTCTAAAGTGTTTAAATTCCACTTATATTGGATTTATGCCCATCACATTCCAGTGGAACTGACCCTCCCTGACCTTCCACACTCAGTTATGTCTGTTAATAGAGAGGCCCTTCGTGTATAACACCACTGATCTCTGCTGCAGCTTCCCTAGGTTTTCAGTCTCTCCCATCAAAGTCAGCTGGGAACAAGGCTCCAGTCAGGAACCTAAGAGAAACACTTAGAAAATAGAGAAAAGCTCTATTTTGTAGAGAACACCCACCCTACTGGTGCCTCAATCTCTGTCTTCTTTCTGTCTTAGATTTCTTTCTCAAGACCACCTTTTTATGATTTACGTAGAATAATTTAAATACATTGCTTCATAGTTCCTTCCTCAGTTGTGGGATTCTTTTTTTGGCCAATAACACACGGATATTTTTGTGCTGAGATGTTGTGGGATTTTTACTATTATTATTATTATTATTTTTGGTTCTTTTTTTTCTTTCATCCTAGTACTGCTTGAGTGAGTTTGTTCAAATATAACTTAAAACCATGGTTCCACTCATAGCTGCTGCACAACAAGAAGAGCTGAACTCAGACCATATCCTTAAAACATTTATAACACCACCTATTTATATATCTCAAAACAGCCTGAAAACAGAGGGCAAAATTAAAACGTGACGTTTACTGCACACATATTTACCTTTCCTCTAAATGTTGCAAGAGCGCAGTAAGGAGGAACCATCCAATACATTTCATTTCAGACACACCTCTTGAGAAACACCAGGCTCCAAGGAAGAAAGATCAGTGCTTGTTTGAAAACGTTTCAGCAAACCTGCACCCTAACGTGAATATCAGCATCTTTTTCCATGTGAAATAAATCGCACCTTCATCTGATTCCATCAGGCATTGTCCAATGTTCCTTTTGTTCGTTAAGATCTCCGTTCTACCTCTCAGACTGCAATTGCTCTGCCATTCATGAGATTACATCTTTACCAGCTAAAGCCTCACGAGCTTTTACAATGCCTCCCAAACAGTTTCCACAGATACAGGGCACCAACCATTTGTCATTTTTCTGCAACAGCTGAACTTTCAGATCAATTACAAAAGGAAGCAGTGATAAAGTAAACAAGATATGTCACCAGTTTGGATTGCAGGAACTAGATTTTGCCACTCTGACAAACACCATTACTCTTCCCCCAGGGTGATAACCAGGTTATTCATAAAGCAAGACACCATCTACACTGAATGAGAACTAAGGACCAGACTCTACATAGAATATGATCATTTAGGTTGAAAAAGACCTTTAAAATCACTGATATCAGCCATAAAGCTAACACTGCCATGCATATGTCTTCATGAATCATATATTTATATACATCATCTATATAATCATATATCATGTATATATATTATGTGTGTCAGTCTCTTCTCCCAAATAGCAAGTGATAGGATAACAGAAAATGGCCCCAAGTTGCACCAGGGGAAGTTTAGCTTTAGTATCAGAAAAAAATTCTTCACTGAGTCTTTCAAGCATTGGAACAGGCTGCCCAGAGAAGAGGTTAAGTCACCCTCCCTAGAGGTATTTAAAAGATGTGCAGATGTGGCACTTGGGGACATGGTTTAATGGTGGACTTGACAGTGCTGCGTTAACAGTTGGACTCAATGATCCTAGAGGTCTTTTCCAACCTAAATGATTTTATGATTGCTGTACCATGACACACACATGGATCCCTCCAACTACTCCATTCCCTTTCTTACTCTTCTTGCACATGCATATAAACTACGCAATACCTATTCAGCACACTGGTTGGTGTCAGAGCCTTCCTTCTTCACGTAAGCCTTTGTGAATGGGTTTTAAAGAATGAAGTTTTGAATGGATTTTAAAGAGGCATTAGCACACTGTTCTGAAAAAGTCACTAGAGAATTTGGATCTGATTATGGAATACAAACTGGATAACAGCATTAACTTACTCCCCACTTCACTGTCTAATGAGCAGATTTATCTGCTTTTTCCATGTTCTTCTTCCTCCACAGACAACGAGGAGTATACCAAGATGAGTGCAAAAAAAACCTTCATGTTTTGAACTCACTTTAAGTTGTTGTCTGCAAAAATTCCTGAAGCAATGAGTCCGACTGTCTACTGACCACTCTTTTGCTTCTTCAGACACTTTGTGAGGTGGTTGCATGGACTTTTCCCCATGCAACCGCACTGTGAGAAATAATGAGCGAATAGTTGAATAATTATTCACCTTGTTTATATCTCTTGTGTTTTTTTAATGAAACAATTGTATTCCCTTAAGAATTGTATTTTATTTAAATGCCCTGTTTTGTAAAAACTCTCAGTTTAATAACTGCAGAGTTCAGTTAATCTGAATTACAGCTGATCACCTTTTTAATAGTGGTATGTTTGAAAATCAACTCAGGAAGCCTCATGTGAACCTGACCACATTTGGATACTGCCACTATGGATTTTACATTCCTTTGAAATGTCTATAAAAAGGCTTTTCCCATTTAATCACAGTGAACCTTAGGCTAGTAGCAGAAAGTCAGTATGTTTGGTCTCCTGTCCCTACATTGTTTCTCAAAAGAAAGATACTCTAAAATAATTATATAAGGTACAAGGTCAATAGAACAATTGATAGAGCAGCTTACTAAATACAAAGATTGATGGGAATAAAACATACTGGTAACTTCAGTCAAATAGCGAAGGATAGGCACAAATTACGGCAATTGGAAGTGGTCAATAAGTCAAATAACATGAGATTAAATACAAATATACATACAGAGTAAAAAGACTGGAAGGCAGGCAGAAAAACTAATACAAGTAAGCAAAGGTTTATCTTACGATATTATGATAAGTCCAATTTTTTTACCAAACCCCTTCCTCATACTTATTGCTGATTCTTTTTTGCCATATTTCTCTACCTGCAACATTCAGACAGCATGAGCTGTAGGAAGCAATCTGTAGTTCACCGAAGCTGACTACATGCTTAAAGCTCCTGTTTTCAGTTTTTACAACACTTTTCCAAATAATTTCTTACTGTTATTAAAGACGTGGCTGCTAAAAGTAACTGAGAATTAGTTTTAAAAATACCCTTCATTCAACGTGCTCAGAAAACACAACATCCTCAAGAGCCAGGCTTAAAGAGTTAGCATAGTCATTCCTGCTCCATTTTTTGAAAAAAAGGCATTAATTTTAATTCCTGGCTCCAAATGCATCTTCTGTTTTTGATGTTATGAAGCTTTATGAGAAATTAATAACAAGGTTTGAAATCAGATAGAAGTCAAAGTAACAAAAATCTTGTGAAACCAGTTCATTGCATAAACTGACTGAAATTTGAGCTGAAGGCCACCTGAATGGCTCAAGAGCTTTTAGTGGCCTCCAGTTCAGATTAGACCATTGACACTGACTTCCAAACAAATTTAAATACAACTATTCATTTCTCATTTGCTCTCACTTTCTTCCTGTTATTATTCAGCAGTCAGTTGTTTTGAAATGAGATTCTTGCTAAAGAATAGTTTGACTCCCTAAACTTTGAAGCGCATTTAATAAAACATTGCATTAAAAATATGTTCAAATTATCTTAAAAAAACACCCAAAACAACCAAAACTAACCCAGACAAACCAAAAGAAAAAAAAACAACCCACACACACCCCTGCCACAACAAAACAAACAATCTACAACTCTCAGTATCAGCCATGTGCCAAAATGTTCTGAAACAACCCAGCTCGCCAGACCTTTACTACAGAATTGGAGTTGCAGGATTTTCTCCCAAGCTTGTTAGATCTCATTGTGGGTTCCCCTTGAAATCTCCGTCTCTTTTATATCTGAACCAGCTGCTATGCCACTGACATCCCATCCATCATATTCCCCAGACCTCGCAAGTGACCAAGTGCATGATGCATGATTTGGAAAGGATGATGGAAGGGTGAGATAAGGACCAGGAAAATACAGTGCTAAAGCCAACATTTGCTGCTTCCTGCCTCCAGACACAGTCTAAAGCTCTTACATCTTGTACACTCCACTGAAAGTTAAAAAAAAAAAAAAAAAAAAAAGGGAAGAAAAGGCTATTCTGACAGCTTTGTTTAGTAAAACTTATGGCTACTGTGTCTCCAAGACTGGAGGTAGAATGGCTCATGTTGACAGAAGGAAAGTACAAGCCCTACAGAATTACTTATTTTCACTCTTCCTATAATTACCAGGCAAAACCAAAAAAATTAATAGGTATTGAAAGACATCAATAGACTCCCACAAATAATTTCAACCGGAGAGAGAACTGGCCCTATCTTCTACACGACTCTGAGCACAGAAAAGCAGACTACTTTATGTGAGACAGCACTGATAGAGCTACTACTGCTTCCCTCTCCCTACAGGTTTTAGGACAATATTTTTAGTCAACAAAGCACCCAGTCACCACATCCTTGGGGCTGTGTGTGTGTGTGAAACAGAGCACCTCAGTTCTGAATTCGACTCTTAAACTCATGTCATAGGTTCAGGTTTGCTCCAAAGACACCAAGTGACATTTCCTCCTGCTGGAGCCTTTGCCATTTTTCTGCTGCAGCTAAAGTGTAAAGATCAATGTCAAAGGGAATATCTCAGCAAGCAAAGAGGAGATGATACTAGTTTCATTTCTAGTGGCAAGATTCTGCCACTCTGCATCAGAAATAATTGTGTCCTTTACCATAGAAGATCACAAGGCCATACACAAGCTCAAGCACAGCTTGTGGCAGAACTCTGATTTTAGGGAAGGTCAGTGAGAGATGTATTACTGTACACACAGATCCCCATTTGTATTATTTTGAAGGATTTCTTACAACTATACTCACAAATAGAGTGTTTCTGTGTTTTGGAGTTTTTAATTAGAAACATTACACAGTAGCAAAGCTGCAATGCCATACACAGTGCAGAGAAAAAACGATCAGAACTTGCAAACTATCCTAAAATCCCATGTTCTCCTCCAAAGTTAATTTAGTAAGGTTCTCACAAATGTTTCTTTTTTGTAATTAAATGGAGTATAAAAACCATAATGAAACCTGGCATAATTGCAGTGCTAAAATAATCCTGTTCCTGTGCAATGAACTGCTTGGCAATCAGCCAGATGTTACATTTTATTTAAATGCCCATATTACAACACTGACAATAATCCTGTGTACCACCTTCTTCCTTTTTCTTTCTCCAATAGTACCAAAACTCTCAGAATGCTCCTGTGCCTGATCCCAAAAGCTTAAAATCAGCTCCACAGCTGTGACTGACTATATATTAAGTCTGAATCTCAGTCAACTTCAAATTAAGTACAAAAAAGTGCCATACAGAGCAATAGGAAAATGAGACAAGCAAATGCTTTTCTCCACAGAATATAGAATATAGAATATATGCACCATTACATTTAATTACAATATGAATGACTTTTACAGCTATAGCACAGCCTCCTTCTCCTCAAAGGATGTAAAAACACAAGCAGAAAGTATCAACCCATAGGCCTTTATATTGTAATAATTAATATTTTAACTGCAAATTTTAACTGCAAAGTTTAACAAAGCAGGAAAAAGAGGTAGTATTTGGAACTGACTAGAATCTATACATTTCCTTTGCTAGCAAATGTGAGATACTATGGCACAACATTTCATAAAACACAATTTTCTCTGTTTTCTCATTACCATTTTCCCAATCTTCAAGCAAATGGAAAAATTATATACACTCTTGAAGTTGTATTTGTGCTTGTTAGCAGAACAAAGGAGCTGTTTTAACAATGTGAGGCGTTACATATTTTTTGTTCTCAACAATCACAGAATAATTCTGAGGTGGAAGGGACCCACAAGGACCATTAAGTCCAACTCCAATGTGAATGGCCCATACAGGGATTAAACCTACAACCTTGGCATTATTAACACCATCATCTAACCAGCTAAACTGGTGAAGCTGCTCTTTGCCTGCTGCTGACTTCAGAATATTTTTATCAAATCCAGCTAATGTTTTTATTTGCCCAACCTGGGATTTCATAAGGAAGCCTTGTCTTCAGAAACCATCAATTCTGAAAAGACATCTCACCAGAGTTTCCCATGCTCCTTTACTCCGAGTGAAGCAATGAAAAACACTAGTTAACTTTTACTCTTCACCATGCAGTAAGTCTCACACCTCTGCTGTCACTAAAGCAAGGGCTTGTTGTTATTTGGGGCTGCCACAGTTATTTAGTTACAAAGCCTATATAAATGAAAACAGACTTCTTTCCCCCCTCAAACTAGGATTACGCTGTAAGAAATATTGAACACAGTAAACTTTTATCAATAAAAGCAAGAAAAACTTTTTCTCTTTCCCTCCTGAGTTATAATTATACTGAGTTTTAAAGTAGCACAACTTATAAAAGGCAAAGTACACAATTACTGATAAACAGTTTATTTTATACCCTGTTGTCCCCTTCTGATTTTTTTCCCTTCCCTACTAGTTATGACAGCATTAATTAATGCCCAGCCACCCACCAGCTGGTTAGAGAGCACATGAGGGAATCATTCTACCTACACTAGACTCAGTGCAACAGTTTAATAGTTGCAAGAGAGATGTCCAGCTGAGATATTACAATAAGTCTACAAAGTACTTTTTAAAAACAAAACCAAACAAGAAAAAAAAACAAACAACCTTTTGTGTTCCTCATGTTGCAGAGACAAGTGTTGCAGCTGCACATATATTGCCATCATCAAAATACAAATTTACAATACAGATACAATACAACTGCACGTTATATAATCACCTAGGATTTAGTCATTTAAACATTTGAATACATAGTACCTGGTACTTTTATAACTGTACACTTGCCGCTGACATACTAGGTTTCCGGGCCTTGGAGAGAGAATAGCCACAGGAGAGGAAAACTCTGCTCTGACACCCCCACTCTTCTCTCACCCAGGTCTGTGGATCTGCTGCTCTTGAACACTGGGAGAAGACTTCAGAAAACGTAGGCATGCCAAATGGCCAGCTCTACACATTACAATATGATTAACCACCTAGACTGCCACATCTTTTTCTACTCCAGCACTGTATTTTGAACACTAAGATAGTACTTTTTTACTTTTCCAGAGTACACAATGGCTTTATGTAGCCCCAGTGAATTGGTTAATTTTGGTCATGGTGAGATATGGACCAGAATATATTTATTTTCCCAACACTTATTAAAAATTATTTTCTCATTTCAGAAACAAATATCTAAGCTGTTTTTATCTAATGTGCCTCCTGTCATTTCTCATCTAAAGCAACAACCTTCTCTAAGCTATTTCATTATCCATTTTCTTTTCCCAAAAGAAAAAAGTTCTTTCTTCAGTAATTCCAGAAAGCATAATACATTAATGTTTTTCATCTATTTTAAAATATTATTTGCAATGAACAGTATGCTTTGTTTTGAATACTCTAACAAATTAAAACTATTTCTTTAATCTATAGTGCAGACTTCAAAACCAATATATTTTTTGTCAAATCAGTAAAAGGAGATTAATTTACCCACATTCCTTTATTCCACGCTAAATAACCCCAGCTCCCTCAGGTGCTCCTCACCAAACTTGTGTTCCAGACCCTTCATGAGCTCTGTTGCCCTTCTCTGGACTTGCTCCAGCATCTCAATGTTTTTCTTTCACTGAGGGGCCCAAAATGGAACAAAGTATTCAAGGTGCAGCCTCACCACTGCTGAGTACAGGGACATGATCACATTGCTGATCCTGCTCAGTTTCTGCTACGGGTCAGGATGTTTTGGGCCTTCTTAGTTACCTGGGCACACTGGTGGCTCATCCTAGAATGTATCCATCTTCCCAGAGAGCTCATGGAAATAAAAATCTTTTCTCAGAGTACTGATAACCTCCCTAGTGAAAATTACCTAGGCATTCTTACAGTTTACTTCCCAGTTTCTAGCAATTTAGTAATCTATAGGAGAACGTTTCATCTAATACCGATATCTTTTAATAGCACTGAAGAAAGTTCATCTTGAAGCTTTGTGGGTTTGCATGTTGGGTGGTTTTTTTTTTATTTCTTTGAAACCTGAGTACACATTGTGAACCAAACAATTTTTGTTATTTAAGTCTTCATTCAACAAAAGTCTATGGCAGCTAAAAAGGGACAACAGTGTGACAGGACTTGAGAAAACGACATGAAGCTGAATCAGGAAGTTTAGGCTGGATATGAGTTTTTCATCCAGAAGGGGTTGGGCACTGTCTCCCCGGGGCAGTGGTCACAGCACCAAGCCTGTCAGAGTTCAAGAAGCATTTGGATGATACTCTCAGGCACATGGTGTGACTCTTGGGGTGTCCTGTGCAGGGCCAGGAGTTGGACTCCATGATCCTGATGGGTTCCTTCCAACTCAGCATATTCTGTGATTCTAAAATTCTATAATACGTGTGTCATACATATCTCACTCCTATAAAATACCTAACCAAATATCATCACCTGAAGCAGTAACTTGCATTCAGTACATCCATGAATAAATATGCTACTCATCCTTTCTTTGTGCACATGTAGTATAACAGACTGTCAAAACTGCAAAGCCCTTTTACCAAAGATGCAAGTTTCATTTAATGGACAATAGAAGCAATGTTAACATATATGTTTTGTATATTTTGCAATTTTATCCTTATTGGTCAGTGTTTGATTACTTGCCTTGTCTAGCCAACATTTCACAAGTTAATACATTTATAGTTGGATTAAAAAGCAACTGTCCTATAAAAGCAAGGGACTTTGTCCTTATTTATTGCTTTCTTAGCTTACAGGCAATGGGAATGTTCCTACTCTATCATATGCAAGAAAAGTAGGTTAGCTTACATCACTATAAATAATCATTATTAAGAAGTGTTGGCTATGTGTGTAGAAAGTCACTACACGTGATCAGAATGGAGCTTCTCCATCAATTAGTGTCAGATATTTTTTATTTTGCCTGCTTTATTTTTACTTTAAAACCAAAGATCATGTGTAGTGGAGGGAAACAATCTGAAAACAAAGAACAGCAGGGTCAGACAACAATAAGGAGTATTCTCTTGTGTAGGAAGAAAATGTTTTTGTATTGCATACAATATTAACAAACCCATTATTGCAATACTATCTCTCTTACACTGCCCACACTTTATAGCAGACACTGATAATCTGGAAAGATTCAAAATGTAAACTGATAAGAAACAATAAGAAACTGATACTGAAAGAAGCTCCATGCCCTAATTAACTTGAACTATGGAGAATAACAAAAATCAGAAGTCTATTTGCCCTCTAATACAGCTAGTGGATACGGGCAGAAAATTATTCAGTGAAACAAGACTTATAAATAAGGTTAAGCAGCATTCTTGAGTAGACAGAAAAAATGTAAAACCTCCTAATTCATGCCTAACAAAGACAAAACAAACATAATTTTAAGTACATGTTGAGAATAATAGTATTCTATATAATGTGATTAACATAACTAGTGCAAGTAGGAACTTGGACCAAGCAGTGATATCTACTTCTTAAAGTCAAACATCTCATCATTAAATGATTACCTTCTACAATCTTTGATCATCTAAACACTTCTGAATATGCAGATAAGCTCCAGTAAAACACTTCCTTCCCCTGAACCACTCAAAACCTTTTTCAGACAATAAGCTCTCATATATTTCAGCAAATTAGAAGAAAAAACATTTAGAAATGTGTTCAATTTATTTTTGCAGTTGTTTGGAGTTTGCTAGTGATAGAAATTCAAATAAAAAAGAAAAAAATCAGTAACAGCTTCAACATCAAGACATGCACTGAACAAAAAAAGCATCATCAACAATCAAGACCTTAGTACTAACAGTACATAAAAACAACTCCTGATCTATCTGACTTATAGATTATTTCTGTAAACTTTTTTTTTCTGCTCAAAGGAATAGCCTGACAACACAACAGGGACAAACTTTCACCATCTTTTCCTCAATATTTTCACAGCCAAAATAAACTTGCTACTCAGTTGGCTCTTCTCATTAACTGAGGGCACAGAACAAAAATGCCATTGAACTGGACACACAGGGGAAAAAAAAGCAATTTTACCTTGGACAATTATACTGACTGTTCAGGAAATGATGCAGTGATAGAATAATTTTTAAAGCAATGGCACAATAAACAATCTCCCCAGAAATTAGCTCAAAAATTATTCTGTACCTGTGATGGATGTATTCCATTTATCATCATCTCAACTGGAATGGCATTCCCATGCAGAGCTTTAACACAGCTCAGGGAAGTGTCTCACTTCATCTGTCTGTCTCTGAAATCCTGGTACACTAACATAAACTTTCTAGACACATGAAAAATGGTAATCTGTGAACTACTCCATACAAAAGTCTACCAATCTGTTCATCCTCTTTGGAGATAAGGACTGTATCAAACACATAGAGGAACAGGGTGTACAATATCAGGCCCCCAAGATATTCTTGAAACTTTTCTGAGAAAAACATTCACAATAAAGACAAATTTTATCAGTGTGATATGTATCATAACAGTTGCACTGGTTCAGACCAACAAGACCACCCAGCCCAACATCTTGTCTCCAAGTGGCAATTAGCAGGAACTGAGGGAAGAGTAAGAACAGGGCAAGCAATTATACCATGTTGTACTGGTGAGAATGGGGCTGGAGGATTCATACTTTTTGATTTATTTCAAGAAAAAAATGCCCTCATAGAAAGGCACCAAAATATGTAAATAGTTGTGTTTGGTAATAGGAAGCATTAAGATCTACTACCATGGCATCAACGGTGCCGGTCACACACTACCCAAATCACTCCCACACTCACTCTTGCTTTCTGGCATGTATTTGTTGTGTGCCTGTACATCACAAATGTAAGCATAGCAGAGCACCATCAGAATAAAATAGTATGTCTGTCACATCAATTAAGTATTAAGACAGCCTAATTATGAATCAGTGAAGTCATTAACATACTGCCATATCTGTTCCTCTTGTCTAGGCTGGGAGATGTCAGAATTGCAGCAAGCTGTGGAGTATCACACAGTGGTAGTTTTCAGCTTCTGAGTATCCTTCATCTACAGTGCTACAACTGCTACTCTATCAGGTGTTTCTGATTAGTTAGTGTGGAAATGTACAGTTTTCAAAACCTAACAAATCAAGCATAAGCTCCTCTTTTTCTATTAAATTCTGCCAGTAAGCTGACATATATTTAGCATACTCTTGCTGCTCACATTTAGCTTTTCATATATTCTACCCCTCCTGTTGTAAATGCGCTCAGGCCATCCTTTCACATATTTAACACCATTAACCCAAGTGCAAATAACATTCCTCTACATGGCACAATTTAAAAACAGGAATGAATTACCTATTTAAAAGAGTAAATAAAGGAATACCTATAATTTACTGTAGAAATGTGTACTTGAGTATTGCTTAACAATAAATAACTAAATACAGACTTGATGCCTAAACAGAACCAAACATCAACAGCCCTCCAAAGCTCTGTCACAGGACTGCAGCAAACTTCAAAGCACATTATGATATCTTAATAGCTGAAGCTACAGCACCAGAAAAGAAGCAAATTTCAGTTTATTTCTGATCACAGAACATTTTTTTTTTACATTTTAATGACACAGCAAAGCACAATGTTCCTTTTACTAATATCCTTAAAAGACAAAAAATTAAGAAAGACCACAGAAAGTAATCTTAAACTTAAGGAACCACAATCATTTCAGTCATCAAAACCTTCAGCTCAGCACGGACTATAAAGTAAGAAAAAACCCATATTTATCTAACCTGCCCAGAGCTCTGTTTTCTATGCAAAGTTAAATAACTGAAAGCTGTCATAGATAGTGTTAAAGCATATATAGGTATAGATGTATCAGGAAGGCCTAAAGGAACAAGTGGATAAGGTACTTTACACATATGTCTTTCCTCATGAAGCCTACTGAATTTCCTAACAAAGGAAAGTGATTTTCCAAATTATTAGATGGCGTGTATCCAGAGACAACTGCTTCCAGTCCTCAGCCAAACCTAAAGCCACCCAGGGCACCAAATCATAGTGCCATCTTTGCCCACTTGTAGGGCACATAGCAGAAAGGAAGGCGAGAAGGGTAAAAAGTGAAATAGCCAAGCTAAAATAAGGACAGAATTTTAATGTGAATTCTGACCCCACACAGAGTTGCAATTTGCTTCACAAGAAACAACACAAGATGTGCCATGAGAAAATCATGAATTTAAATTACTACTGAACAGCATTTTATACTGCAGTCCACCAGACTGCTTACAGTAATTACATAAAAGTAGCAATGAATACACTGATTTATTATGCAATGAGAAATTTTATAAAGGAGAAAAAGTACTTTGAATGTTCACAAATGCTCTTTAACTGAAACAATCAAATTCACTCATTTAATCATTTGCATCATATTATCAACAGCATATCTACTGAATAGCACTTATATAAGAGCCAGGAAATTACTGGATAGAGGAAAAAATAACAGGATTACAATCAAAAATCAATAAAAATATGTAACATTAATTTAAAAATAATTTGATGTTTTTCTTTAAGCAACTCAGGAACTACCAGAAAAGACTAAACATTATGGCTACATTGCACCATACATTCTTTACTTGTTTGAATGTACAGCGAGTTACAGCACAGCATTACATTATGAAGTCTGTAAATAGTATTAGGATGGCAATGCCTTGGAATTACCATAAGACAAACAATTCTGTTGTTTTTCAAAGGCCAGAAAAAATTACGTGGTACTTTCTTGAGGACTATGCATCCTAAATAAACATTACAGCAATATCACACTAGTTTAATTGGTTTTGGTTTGTCTGTTTGTTTTTTTAAACAGGTCAATTATGAAAGTTTTGGTTCCTGCAAAAGTACCTCAAGTTCCCACTTAACACCACTTTAAATGGTTTTGGCAAGTATTTTTGGAAGACAACAATGTATAAAGCTGTTGTTGATGTGTCCAGATTCAGCAGTAACTAAGGGCATGATCATGCACTTTGATGAACGCGAGGGCCATCCATTGCCTTAGGGAAGTGGTAACTTCACTGGCACAGAGCAAGAGGTAGTCCTTCAAGTAAAAATTCTGTGTTAGTGTAATTGCTCCTTTCTTCTGGTTTATAATCCATGTGCTTGCCCTCCTTCTGACTGTCCTGGCAGTGACCCTTAGGGTAATATAATTAAGGGTGGGAGTTCATAAATATGTTCAAGAATGTTAGAGAGGAGAGTCTATTCAACTTCTGTAATTTTATGGCTCTTGCTACAGTTATTATTCCTGAATGACATGGAAGACAACAAATGGAGGACATCTTGTGAGTTCTATGAGTATTATATCTAGGCATCTTGTGAAGGGATGAACTCCTTCTGGCTCATTATTTCTTAAAGTCTATTGAAAAAAAAATTCCATTTATCAAGGGAAATCCCTTTAATGCACCTCTAAAGCAAGATCATGTATCTTATTGGTATAAATTACACCAGCATCTCACGTAAAATTAGATATATGAGCAAAGGCACTTTTTACCATCTACATGGTGATGTTCTGCTGATCCATAGACTTCATAAAACACTACATAAGACCATAATGCCTGAAATACAGACCAGACCTCAGACTACAAGTTGTAGGCTTATACGCTAAACAAGTTTCTTCCACAGCTAATATGTAAACATCTTTGAAGAAGAGTTAAAATTAAACCACAAATATCTTAACAGTTTCTTAAATCAAGACACTTGCTTGGTTAAATTTTGTTTGTAAAAACCAGTGAAAACTACTTCCCATGAGAAGCAGTCCAGTTTGTGCTCCATTTTCATTCAGAGTTCTTCCTAACTCAGGCATGATCTGGATATGAAAAATTTAAAAGTCAAGGGATTGTTTATTACAAATAGAGGTGTCTAGAAATTCTCTGTGCAGCAATACAAGGCCTGGGTGTGTTTTGTGCATATATTTTACTGGCTGATAATAGTCGAGGTTTAAAAAGTTGCAGTGGATACCCTAACATCTGTATCAGCAGCATTCCTTCTCAATGTTACCTTTGCAGGTTTGCTGCACTATACAAAAAAAAAAAAAAACAAAAAAAAAAACCAAACAAACAAAAAAAAACACCAAAAAAAAAAAAAACAAACCCAAAACCAAGTAACCAACAAATGAAAAAACAAAATCAAAACATAATTCCAGTTAGATCATCATCAACCTGTCATGAAGAACTTTCAATCTAACATTTACTGTGGTAGACAAAAGATTTATCTGGTACACACTGATGACACAACTCAGGATATTTTTTGACAGTTATACTTTAAACCTTGCAATATTTACTGATTTACTCCCTTTTTAATACTTTATAAAATCCCAAATCAATTAAAGTAACTAATTCAGTGGATCTCAATGACAGATAAATTTTGGTTCATTTACGTACAAATCAGAGGTTTCCATTCACGCTCATGCCAATAAAATTCAGATGAACTACCAAAGCTGCATCTCAATAATGTACAGGATATAATGTGAAGGGGGGGGGGGGGGGCAGAATAGAAACCCAACTATCTAAATT
>JAWWEU010000125.1:20834867-20846190 GCA_035583155.1 Acropternis orthonyx | reverse complement strand
CCCCCCCCCCCCCCCCCCCCCCCCCCCCCCCCCCCCCCCCCCCCCCCCCCCCAGAATAGAAACCCAACTATCTAAATTAGGGAAAAGCAAAAGGCAAAAGAGAAAAATTTCATAATCAGAAAATGCTACCAGCAGCAAAAGAAAGTACAATACATAAATATTCCCATGTAAACAGCATCCTTGCCTGTAGCCAGCCTGCGGAGGATGGCAATGCCATTCATTTTATAGTGCCCTAATATCATGTTTGAATTGTTTCTTTTTTACAGACATGGCAAATGAGTCTTAGAGACATTTATCATACTCTCAAACAAGATTTCCTTCCCTGCTAGACATGAACTCCATTTAACAATAAATGGGATTTGGGCAAGCCTGAGATGTTGGGTGAAAGAGCTGCCCTTGCTGCTAGATCTAAGAAAAACCCGGGAATTTTCCCCACGACTGCAACTTTGGGAGTTGTGCCATAGCATTATTCAATAAAGTGCTGACTCCACAAGAAGCATGACCCTACAAGTCAAGTGTGATTCTCTGTTAAAATAGCTTCCTTAGACTTGCTGACTGATTAAACACCGAAGCAAAATCTGTCTGCTTTTGCTTCACTTTCTACAGCCTCACTTTATGTAGCTTAAAAAAAAAAAAAAAAGGTAAAAAATGAAAAAAGCTTCATTGCTTTCTTCTTTCAGCTGAAGAACATAAAAGAATCTCCAAGCATGAGTTACCACCATGATGCAGACCAACCAAATCATATAAACATCGTAATAAGAAGATAGTTTCCTGAGTTGAGACAACAATTATGTCAGCTATGGAAATTAGAGTATGCATAATCTAATCCCTTTTATTTTTCAAAGGAATTAAAGCCACTGAAATTTACGTAATTGATTTGATTATTTTATTGAACAAGCTCCAATATTCATCTGTCTTGCATGCAACAAAGTGACAACCACACTTTCCACTTCTGCTTTCAAATTTAAAGTTACTGGAGAAATGAGTTGCAGTAGTTGCAGCTATTATTGCCTCTCCAGCCCTCACTGTGGAGGAACTAAAAGCAAAAATCTACTCACATACACAGTCAGCTTTATGCTCAGATAAAACTTTGTGAAGCAGGCAGGCACTGGCAGTACATAGAGGAAAAAGAGGCAATGCATATATTCAAAAGCTGTGCTATCTTTTCACTGAGAGAACTGAAAGTATTTCATTTAAACAGTATGTGAAATAATTGCAAATATTGTTTGGAAAATTAATACTGACAGGATAAAAGTGATCACATTTACTTAGCCCCATTTGCTGGTATTTTTTTTAAACTGCAGACTAAAATGCAATTTAAAAATAAATGCTCTTTGAAATATGATTCTTGAAATGTTAAACATGACAGAGGCACATTAACCAGCAGCCTCAGTAGACTGTCTGCAGTTAAAGCTATTCAGTTCTATTAAAAAAGATAGCATAGTTCAGGATTGATCTAAATACATCTCCAAACTGTTTGGACAATTCAACGGATATGTGGGTGTCATAAATATGCCCTCAGTTATCTATATAATTATACTTAAATTTCAACTTTGTTATTGCCAAAGAATCAAAGGTGTATGTAAGGAAATTTACAACCAGGTATGTTTAACACAGACTTTTCTACACTGTGTAGTTCTTTAAAGCTGGGGTCATGCATGGATATCAGCATAATTTTTTTGAAGTGAAAGATCAGAGTATTCAGAATAATATATGCAGAACAAGATCCTGAAAATATATGCTGTAAAAGGGTAAATCAAAAGTCTAAATGTTAACAGAAGGGATAAAATAAGAGCTACTCCTTGTGGCCATCCTACAACTATGTTTTAATGTACAGGATTGACAATACTAAATCCATCTTCCTGATATTGCTCACTGTAAGATTCACCATCAGTATGAACTTCACACAGAAAAAAGATTTTGTGTCTTTTTGGGAAAAGATACTTTTCTTTCCCCAAGTCCCTTCTTGTTTCAGATGTCTTTCCACTGAGGATTGGTTGGAACGGTATTTTAGTTATGTAGATAGCAGGAGAAAAGGTGGTTTTAAGGAGGGCTCTTAGTAGAATAAACAGTATTACATGCTTCTACTGAGTATTCTCCATGAAGCCACTTCTTCTCCTGCTTTCCATACAGCTAAAATTCCTGTTTACTCCTCCATCAGTATAACATGAGGTTATTGCAATGCCTCCCACCTTCTCTATTTTCTGTGTTGCTCTGCCTGTTCAAGTGAAATTTAACTGTGAACTTTAACTTTTCTGGTGCACAAACAAGTCCAAACTTGAGCACCTATTTTTGACTACTTTCTTTTAATCCATCTGGCCATCACTTGCCAAGTCCACTACATGCATTGTCTTCCTAGCAACAGAAATTGCCTAATCTTGCCTAATAATGCTGCCTCATTTCTGTGTCCCTGGGCTCCTTACTATTTGGGATGCTGCTTCCACCATTTCAGCCAAGAGAGCATCTTCTAGTTTTGGCCAGCTGCTTACACAACCATTTGGCTGGATGATGGTAGATGGAGAAGGCAAATTAAGCTTTTTGTATTCTTCAAACAAGCCAAGGGAAAACTGAAATCTGCACAACAGCAGTACACACCACTTGACTAAATACTTACATCCTTAGAATAAAAGGGCTTTTCGAGTCACAAGAAAAACTTGCAACTCTTTGAGAAATGCTGCTGAAATTGTTTTTCTACTTGCAGCCTTATAAAGAACCATAACAAAAACAGACAAAATTCAGCCACTGTGAAAGGTAGCTGTCATCATCATTTGTTGAGTGTAATAAAGATTTTTGTGTAATTAATCTGATTGATGAATTTGTTACATTTGTTTTTCCCAGCATGTTTTTTTTTTTCATGCAGGCAGTCTTTTGCCCATGTAGAAATGGAGCAGGCTGTGGCTGGAATTCCAGAGTCATTTTCAGGTGGAATTTCAGAGCATGACAACTGTATATCATCACATCTTCTATGGGGTCTTCAGAAGAAGTATTGTAATACCTCATCCTACTACACATGGAGCCTGTAACCACATAGGAGTAGCATTGCAGTAACACTCGAGTAGCAGGTAAATATTCATGTTAGCGATGTAATTTTTATTTCTTGGGGAAAAATCCTCACTGTAATCAGATTAAACAATGTTCTTATCTGACGTTTTCTTATTTTGTTTTTAAGTAAATTTCCACACAATTTGCCATAAAATGATAAATTAGCACCAAGAGGAAAAAAAAAATTGAGAAACTTTTGAAAAATCTTTGGTTGATAACTAGACTCTTATATGGAGCAAGCCCAGAAATATGAAATCAAATTCCTTCATTTGACATGGCAATTGGAAGCTAGCATAGAAAACCTACTGCTTGACAAGCATTCTCTTTTAGGTCCAACCAAAATGTTCAGAAGTCACAAGAGAGGAAGAAATGTGGGGGAAAAAATACATGCTGTAAGGAAATGTCAGAAAATAAGGAAAAAGTAATCATGAAAGTGGAGTTGAACAAGATGTGAAAGTGAATTTAGGAAAGAACTGAGACAAAAAAAGATACGTACTTTGGAGAGCAAGTAAGAGACAGCATTTCAAAACAGCAAGGAAAAAGATATACGGAGTATACAACGAAGAAGAGTATATCATGTGAAATCATGGCAGCGGAAAACCTAGCAGCCAAAGCAACAACAGGAAGAAAGAATAATTAAAAAAAAAAAAAAGATATGGCATTCAGACAACTAAAAATTAAGAAGAAATAGAGGCAGTTATAGACGCTGTTATATTGAAAACAAAAGACAATGAAACTATTGGAAACTGCTAAGAGCAGGGAAGAAGTAGCGTGGGAGAAAAGAAGAGACAGTGCAGAGACAATCTAGACTTTCACATTTAAATTGGTTCAATTACTTATGAAAAGGAAAGGCATGGGTTTATTACTTTCAGTAAATGGAGGAGGAGTGGGGGAGAAGCTCTTCAGAGAAGGATCATTTTTAAATCTGAAGAACAGCAGATTCAATATTCTACTAACAATTAGGATATTAATCATTTACTGCATCACACAACAAGTAGAAGCAGACAATCCTGCTAAGTGAAGAATCCTGTAGAACAAATGGGGAATCTAAGAATTTAATATAACACACTCAAAATCAATTCATCAGGCAAAATGGCTGTTTGTTGATGTAAAATAATGTACCAAAAGGTTTATGAATTTTGGCTCAGGGACTCAGAATGTTTGATACTTGAAATTTTAATAGGTTTGAGAGAAGAAAACTCTCCCATGAATAAAGCTGTTTTATCTTACAGACATCTCATAAACTGTTTAAATGGAATTTAAAATATATTAGCTATCAACACCAAAACTGTTTCTAAAATGGACATATGATGAGTTTAGGGTTTAATTTTCCCACAAGAATCTCAAATACCTCACAAAGGGATTGTATAAGATGTATAACACGTCAGTTGCTTTTGTAGCTTTTACTGATCTATTTCTTAGCCATTAGAGAACTTTGCTCCTGAAGCATGCACCTCTACCATAATGCCATCTCTGAGTGCCAAGCATTTTTGCTATAGGAGGGAGTGGTGATACATGCAGAATTATTATGTGGCTTAATGAGCTGTGACTGAAAGTACAATACTATTACACTCAGGATTGAGCAGTGAATTTTAAGACAAAGCCCAAATTGGAGGGCAGCTAAGAGCCTTATCACCACATCAAGGAGAGCTCTGAGTAGACGTGGGTGCACTGTTTGGAGGTCAGGCACTGGCAACTGGCAATGGTCAACCTGAAGTGATGCTAATCAAGTTTGACCTTTTGCTGCCAGGATGATGGATGCTTTGGGGATGGTTTAAACAAAGAAGAACACTGCTGGACTCCCCCAAAAAAAAGATACAAATGGCTCTTCCTATCAAGATGAGGAGGTGGACTGCACCTGGCTGTGAGCAAATTAATATTTTTCATAGCAGCCTGAAGGGTGCTATGCTCTGAATTTGTGGTTAAAACAGCACTGGTAACACATGAGTGTTTTGGTTATTTCTGAGCAGTGCTTGCAAAGCTCCAAGACTTTCTCCTTTTCCTGCTCTGCCATCATGGTTAGCAGGCTGGGAATGAGCAAGAAGTTGGGAGGGGATTCTGGTGACCAAAACTGACCCAAGGGATGTTCCATAGTATATTACATAGTCACCAGTAAAAGCTCAGGGAAAGGTGGAGGAATTCAGGATGTCTGTAGCTATGATCGCTTTCCTAAGGAACTCATTTTTAGGACAACTCATGGTGAGGCAACTCATGTTTTTCCAGGAAATGACAGGACCACTGCCTGTGAATGGGAAGGTAGTAAGTCTCTTATTTTTCCTCTGCTTTCACACACAACTTTTGTTTCACTTACTAAACCATCTATCTCTCTATCCCTCCATCTTCTTGCATTTTTATTCACTTCCTGTCCTGTAGGAGAAGGGAATAAATAGGCAGCTGGCTGGGTCCAACCCACCTGAGGAGCAAGGGTTTGTTTTTTGTTTGTCTCACAACATAGCTTGAAATTCCAATCAGGAACAACTTACTCCCCCCAACACACAATCACAATGAGAAATGGAGGAGCCTCTGTTATACCCAGATGCTGCAGCACAAATATTGCAACAGATTGCTAATGATAATATAAAAATTCCAAAATTCTACACCATAAGGTGCATGATTCTACTTGGGAAAAGAGCTTTAGGTCTTTGCAAACATGGTAACTTTTTTGACTGATCTGGTTGACAGATACTTGACTACAAGAGCCAGAGGTAGAGAAACAAAACACATTATTAGACTTTTTATTGGCTGACACAGCTCTGAAAAATGATACTGTGCTGCTGCAAGCTAAGGACTCAGACTCCACATAATCTATTTGGAATGCTAATTAATGCTGAAAACATATGAAGCCAGTTTAACATTTCTCCTGGGTGGACTTTCTCAGATTACTGCATCATCAGTCTGATATATTTGTATTGTATTTCTCAAAAAAATGGCATCTCCTCAAAAATAAATATCAGCTTGCTGAGCTTCTGTGAACCAGTGCAATTTGCCTGCTGCTATTTTTCTAGGATAGGAAGATGATGAAACACTGATTGGAACAACAGATCAATGCAGAAGATGAAACTGAGATGAAAACAACAGTTCTCACCTCCACAGTATCTGTGCATTGATCTTAAAATTTTAGATCTTGGATTTAAATGTGGAAAGCACTCTAATTTCTAAGTACAGCTGTTAGAAGACATCTGCCTGCCCTTGTTTTGAAGACAGCTGGTGTGGGAGACTTAATAATGAGGAAAATATATAAAAGGAACAGAGCCCTCCATCATGATTGAGAGTCAAATATTAATATTTTCAACTACAGATAATTCTAATAAGCCATAATTTTTATCTCTTATTGATCAACACAGTCTTAATGAATCCTAGGTATGAAACAATGAATAAAAGGGACAAGGAAGGTCATAATCCTATATATTTAACATTAGTCAAAGGAAGAGCTGAAATATGTAAATTACATTGCTATTTTCATTAGAACTTTTGTCATTGCTCCTTCAGTGAATATGAGGGACAGAAGTGAGGAACTTCAAAAGAACAGATAATATCTGTAGAATGGACAAGCTGACAAAAGAGATTAGTGATGAGATGTGAGAGATCAGCCCAGCCAGATAATCATCAACATCTGTGTAAGAAATAAGGGAAGCTGTGAAGGTTATGTACAAGACTACTTTTCCTGGCAAGAAGTGCCTGAAGGACAAGAAAGAAAGAAAAAAAAAAAAAAAAAGTGAGCATTAAAGACAGTTACCATAAAAAGCTAAGTATAAAAGTTAAATGGCAGTAATTGTTACTTTGTAAAATGGGAGCCATAGGCTACATGAATAGAATCTATTACATGTGAAGCAAGAGTTCTGTTCAAATGTGGAAAATGCCATGAGGAAGAAATGGGAAAATGACACAACCATGTCCATGTCAGTATGTTGCTAATCTTTGTCCCTTAACACTAGGCATCTCTCCCATCCACTTTGTCTGTATTTCACAGACTTTTCCTGTTCTCCTTTTTGCACATTTTTCTCAATAGGCTCTGGTGCTGATACCGACTTCTGGAATCAGCTCCTCTCTACTATGTATAGGAGAATTTTCTACTTCTTATGATTAGTATTTTGGGTTGTCTGCAGGATTGCCCAAACATCCTCAGTTAGGGCATACAGCTTTTATACTATGGTGTACATATATGGTTTATACTAAAAGTCCTATCACATGGTTGCATAAGATACAGGGCTATCAGAAATACACGGTTTCTGCTGTACAATGTGCTGGCTGCGCAAAAAGTTATCATCAATTTCCTAACCTACATTCACACATCATGGAAGTAACAGAGCTTGCCTATTCTTCCACCACCACATATCACAGTCTGACATGCAGTACCTGTTAACTAGAGAGAAAGAGCAAGACACTTAGAACAGGAAATCTTGCAATTCTGCACATGCTTAGCACTTCAATGTGCATCAGTAATTTGAAGAAGGTATGCCAATGAATTTGTGAGTCAATTCAGGAATTACTCTTTAGAAATCATGTGGGGCTGCAACGCCTTTTATACTTTACCAAGAAGAGCAAAACTTTGATCTTAATGACTTCTTACAGGAGCTATTTACACCTGGGAGCAGAGATTCTCATCAGTCCCAATAAAGAGCCCACCGACTGTTGCACAAGCCTTGCTCAGAAACCGGGGTCATGTCATATTACTAATCCATAAACTGTAATGCCTGACTGTCTAACAGGTTTTTCTATAACTTCCTGCATTTGTGATCTTAGCATGCATAAAAGGTATTCAGATAGCTTGGCGAAGGCTGCATTTTTTAGTCCTGAATAGGTAAACAGTTTATTTAGCATTACATGTCAACAATACCTGAGTGCCGTGGAGTTTCAGAAAAAGTTTGCATGTGAAGAAACTTATATGAGTGTTAGATGGAATGCACTCACTTGAAAAATTTCTTCTGGAAGAGCCTGTTCTGTAGCAACAATCAAACGCTGCTATATCATTTTATAGCTATTATTTTTCACTTAATTGTTGTAGGAACAAGTTCATTACACCATCAAAAACCCCTTTTGAGAAGCAGAACTAATATAAATCAGTTTAGCTATCAATTTACACCAGTTCAAAGCAATTATTCAGGCCTCTTGTTATTGCTGAAACTCATACTTGAAAAATAAATAATTTTACATGTATGCTGTAATCAAGAACCAGAATCATGCTGTTGCCATAAGCCTTAATATAGCTGTAGATTTTTATATAGTTTTATAGTCTTTTGCATTTGGAAAATAGTTTGTAACCCCTGTACCACATACTTAAGCAAGATCCTAACCTCTGTGTTATATTTAAGTAGCCTGGTTTTGTGCTAAGGGAAAGATATTAAATTAGAACATTCTGTATAAGGACCCTTGTATTCAGATAGCTATTAGACCATGTTATAGTCGAAATATAATATTGTTTAGTCGTAGTATAAAGAAGGGTAAGAGGTGCTGGAAAACCTCCAAATAGAAGACATAATGCAATGAAGATGAGGGTGGGGGGAGGAAGAGGTGGTCCCTAAGACCACTGACTCAACTTCAAAGGGACATGTAAGGGGGGTGGTTTGGGATAGTTTGTAGGATGGGTTAATTAGACAATGGCTATGTTCTATAGATAAGATAATCAAGTAGAGTTATAAATTTGTAACATATGCTGGATGCCAGCGTGCCCGTCATTGACTGCTAAAGCTTTAGCCAAACTTTCAGTAAAAGACCTTTTCTGCCTTCACCCTGTCATGGAAGTTTTCTTCCTTGGATTTACGGCAACATTATCATATAAAATTTTAGGATCATGCTAAATAATTTTCCATCCTTACTTTTCAGTGCTCTTCACTTCAGACACAACACTGTCCTAAATGAGCTGGCCCGTATACCCCAAAACCTCCAGAAGTTCCTAAGACATATCTTGAAGAGCCAGTACCCTCAGATATGATGGGAAAAGCTACATGGGAGATGCAGTCAGCTCTGAACAGGAGAGACAACACTGCCTTTGATCAGCAACACCCAGAAAAACCCACAGACTGCACTGCAAATTAGTTTCCAATTCAACTTCTGTCCCCTATGATTTATGCCAAATCATTCCAGAAACTATCCCTTCTTTCATTGATTGGGTATTATTTCCAATCACCTTCTATAGCTACGCAAACAAAAACACAGTACAAATTATTTTAAAGAAATACTCGGTTCATGAAAGCATAATTTTAATCTAATAATTGGGGTGGTTATTTAAAAACCTATATAGCCAAGTGCAATTGGACTTATTCTTGAGACCAAGAATTTACAATATCTTCAGTTCTACTTGAGGGACTTTCTTGCCAGATTTCACACAGAAACCAAAAGTGACAGTTATTATATTGTTTTTAATAGAAATAACCTCAAAATTCATGAGCTACTGTCTTCAGAAATATTTATTATGAAGTTCCAATTTTCATGTGATTATATGCTAAATGGCAGTGCTCTGAAATACCCTACTTGGCTAAGGAAAATTTCAATTTTATGAAAGCAACAAGTTTAAACAGTTGCTTTTGTAATTTTCTTTTTTTAAGAAGGCAACTATAATATTACTCAGAATCAATGCCTTTCTAGCATTTTATCTATCTCCTTCTGTACCTCTACACACACAGAAATTAAACTTTGATGGTAAGATTTTGGGTTGTAAAGTACTGACCCAGTTTGTTTTGGAAGGTGGGCATAATTCCATTAGAGTTTATTCTACTTAAATTCCTATATCAGGTCCTTTTTCTTAGATATTGCTAATAAATTGTTTAAAACAGACTATTCCTCATGTACAACTCTTAGTACTGTTCATGACTTCTACTGTATTTGTTGGTTTTTTTACTGTTATAGATCCCAAAACCTCTGTTCAGCTGACAGTTTGGCTCTGGAGAAGTGACACATTAGGCACTAAGTAGCTATTCCTGCAGAAACAGGAGATAAAGCTCCTTAACAAGATCTGAAAAGTTAATAGGGAACATGTGAATCACAAACAAGAGAAAAAGGACTAAGTGAAGAAAATATGAAAGTTTCTTTTGGTCAACAAGTCAAATGGACAGTGGAGACTGATGTCACAACAGAGGTAGGAAAAATAAAACAGAAGCACATATTGTATTCAAAAAAGGACAATCTCTTTCTCAAAGTTCAATTTTATAATGCCTGAAAGTATCTCAGTTTGCTCAAAGCATCATTATTACTGGCAATCATGCCTTTGTAGAGATACACAGAAAAATGTCATACATATCATACATTATTTATTCCTATTTAAAAACCTGAAGGGATAAGAGGAAAGAGCTCCATGACTGAACTCTTCAGAGTCTTTTCAGATAGTATAAGAGGGGAGACAGGACAAATAATAAATAAATACAGAGATTTTACAGCAAATGACATTCTCAGGGATGTTTATAGAAATAAGGATAATGTAGGTCCTCAAGTGCAATGGTGTTGCAGATCCTAGCTGGAGAGAAAGCACACTCTGAGCACTTTGAACACAAGCAAAGAACAGATCCAATGGTAAAAAAAGAAAAAAAAAAAAAAAAAAGAATGTATGGTTTGAGTTTGAAACCATAGCTCATTTACATTAAGACATCAATCAGTGGGAAAATCCATTCTTCAGGGTTAGCCCATCAGTGAACAAGCTAATTGAACACAGAGCAAGAGAGAGCTTGGGTGGTCTCTTTCCTCTTTTATCTGCACAGCAAAGTTCACAGCAGCTCCAAAATCCCCCTCTCTGTAAATAAAGTGGCTTCAGACAGCACAAGCATCTGACTGAGCCCAAGGAACTTTATCTGTGAGTGCACAGCATCTTGGAAACCTATTTTTCTTTTGAGCAGGGTTTTGACAGCTGCAGTGGACAGCCACCCAGCCAGTGGCTACTGCACAGGTCTGGTCCCCTGTCCATGTGGGACAGGAGCTGGGCACCCATGCTGAAGCTGGAGCAGAGGTGACTGTGTCCAACACACTGTGCTGCAAGCTCCTGAAATAAACATGCTTACGTAACAAGCAAAACCATCCCATCTTTCCCCTATGTTCTTTTGGCAGAAACTCTCACAGGAAATATCCTGTTAGTGGAGATAAAAGGGTTGATTTACTCTGTTCCTGGTAATACATAATTGCTTAATCACAAGCACATAACTAAACTCCATCGGAAAGGTTACAGTGACAATGATTGCTGAGCAAAGATCAGTTCTCCTAAAGAGGCACACCTTGCATCATCTGTGGCTTTTTTTTTTTTTTACCCTCCGGCTCACTCGGGCATGGCGAGGGCCGAGCCAGCAGCGCCGGATCC
>JAWWEU010000125.1:20751763-20834767 GCA_035583155.1 Acropternis orthonyx | reverse complement strand
TAATTAGACATTGGCTATGTTCTATAGATAAGATAATTAAGTAGAGTTATAAATTTGTAGAATGCTGTATGCCTGGCACGCGCGCGTCATTGTACTTTAATTGCTAAAGCTTTAGCCGAACTTTCAGTAAAAGACCTTTTTTTGCCTTCACCCTGTCATGGAAGTTTTCTTCCCTTGGATTTAAGGCAACAATACCATACACAGAAGACAGAACTGGGCCAAAAATCTCTAGTAAATCCCACAATGTTACAAAACACACCAGAGTATGTCCCACTGTCAATGTTTTTGTTGTTTGCTTGTTTAGTTTCACATATATTTGAAATATGTTTACCATTAGTGTTGTCTATGTGGCAGCCCATACAGAATGATGTTAAGGTTATTTTTATAAATATCTGCAGAATTCCTCTGGCAGTGGGTAACCATCAGTGCTACATTAATCTCTTTTTAGTGAGGTACCTTACACATATAGGTCAGTTACACTATTTCTTTTCTTTCTGTGCCAGTGCCAATACCTGAAGCACAACTACAGATTCCTACTTTATCCAAGTCTATTTGCTACCTTTTCCTCATTAGCTGGAGCTATCTTGATTCTATCAGCCTTGGTAAGAACATTTTCCAGCTCTTTGAGTGCCTGACTACTGCTTTACAAAGAGAAAGGGGAGGGGAAAAATCTAGAATTTAGAATCAGTTGTGAACCCCTTTTTTTACTTCCACTCCAAAGGCCTATTAAAATATTAAAAAAAATGAATGTCTGAAATAAATGTCATTGATGCACCTACAGCAAAAGCATTAAAGTAAAATACAGTGGCATCTAGAGTGTGCATTGATCATATTTTCAAGCAGTTACAAAGACTTACTTTTATGGGTGAACAACTCCTGGCAGAACTCTTTGCATGGAAAGATTAGAGAATAAAACAGATGATCTGCCTTTTTCTTTTTTTCTTTTAGGCTTAAAACTTGTGCATTGCCACACTGTGAACCCAAAACATTGCAAAAAATGTATTACTGTTTCCCTAAAGGATCCAATTTGTCTCAACAGGTAAGTATGTGGATAACCGGGATTCAAATCCCCCTGACTGGTGTATCCCTTTTCCTTAGATTCCTGAAAAAAATAAAAATCGAACATTACCCAGTATTACAGCACCAATTTGTTGGGGGAGCATCTGTGACTCAAAAAGTTGGAAGATTTCATAGTTATGGTTTTCAGACATGTAAGTAAGAGAACACAAAAGGCCAGAAGTTTTTAAAAAATGAAAAGCAAAGAGGAATCCTGTAGTCTGGTATATTGACAGAGGTTCATACACATTTGCTGTATAATTGCCTATCTACTAGCTTCAATTCATAAATGAAAACCTCTGTGTTTTCTACACTAATCATTGATCTTTTTATAAGTAAAATAACCAGAATATATAAAAAGGTCTGTGAATAATAAAATTGACTGGAAAAAAGGAAGTTAAGTTCGAAAATAACAGCTTCGCCTGAATCCCTGGGCAAATTATTTCTGTGCTTTCCTTTCTGTCCAATTCTACTTTTATTTAAATTGTTTTCTTCATAGAACTTGAATTTTGCCTCACAAGTGTTTTTCACAATTCTAGTAGCTTTTTCATTCCTGCATAAACTTTCCTTTAAGAGCTATTATTAACCTTACTTTTTCAAAAATTATTTTTTCCCAACAAATTCCCTCCATCCCTTACATAATCTTTTTGAGAATATTAGTGTTCCATGGTAAACACCTTATCACCAAAAAAGAACAAAAGGAAAATAATTAGAAATTTATTCAAGATACAGTGATATTTCCCTATCAAAAAATAAGTATTATACTCTTATTTTATTTGGAAGAACATAAGGATATCAGCGAAAGAGGATGAAAGTCTTTATACTTGTCAGTCTTGCTACACATGTGGAGCTCGAGCAATGTCATGACCTCAATTCCCCCATGATACTTCCATCAATAATACTAAGGATGTGGGTAGAGTTTTCAACCTCCTTCCTGTTAATTTGTCACTCTCCAAGTTCTAGAGTTAAGAAACTCCCAGGTTTTCTTCCTTCTATTCATACTTTATTTAAAAAAAAAAAAAAAAAAGAAGTCAAAAAGCAGCATGAAGCTCAGCTGACTTCAATGTAAAGACAATGAAAGATCATTATCTAATCTATAGCAAATTCAGTGGCATGTTCAGCAAAAGAAAAGATTTTAAATATATATCTGAAAGTAGTAGTATTTGGCCAAAAAATCTCTAATTTCTGAAAATGTTCATCTGGTGCAAATCAACTACCCAGCATATGCATTTTCAATATTTGGAAAATACATTTACAAGGAAGCAAAAATATATTTTAAAGCACACACCAAAAACTCACCACTCTCTTTACAACTACATAACCAAATACCAACACAGCATCCTATTTTCCTTTAGAAACATCTCCAATATCTGTCATCTCCTATACTGAGATACCACAGAGCCCTACATTTTTAATAATCTTTCTAGAATGTAACTTCAGATCTTCAAAGGTGTTTACATACCTAATTCTCTTTGATTTAAATGATAATGAGGCAGTTACACAACAAAATGTGCATGCGTATAAAAAAAAATGTCATTTTTTCCCTGGGAAATACTTAAATGTTTAGAATACACCTCACAGCAAACTCATGCAAACTCAAGAAAATAAACTATTATCACAGTCATATAGGAGGAAATTTTCAGCTGGTCAAGATGCTTTCTTTACTCAATTCAGTGGATTACTCAATTGGTCATCGACACCAGGAATCAATTTTGGGGCTAAAATGTCTCAGAGACTGGTTCAGGCAAGGTCTGGATAGTGAATAATCACATGACTTCACTACTTGCCAAAGTCTTCTTTTTCCTTGTAAGATGCCTTTACAAGACGTGTCTTACCCTTTCTCTCTTTCCCCAGTCACCTTTGTGTTACTCCTCTTCCCCTGGGTTACCCCCCCTCTAGGATGTCAAACTCTCCACACCAGCTAGCAGTGATTCCCAGGCGTTGTGAAGGGGTTAAGAAATTCCAACAGCTATTCCCAATGTGTTTTTATTCAGCCCCCAGATTTTTGGAGACAAAATGAACTCACTGGACTACGCAATGGCTCGTCATGTCAGCCAGCTTAGTGCCTGAGGACACAGCGTCAGCATCCTTTACATCTCTATCTATGGTGCCACTATTTCTGCCTGCCCTGCTTTGTATTTCTCCCGTTAGCTCAGCTTTTACACATCCATGCCTTTCTAGGATAGGAAAGGGAAGTAGAATGGTAAAGGTCTACACCTGGGCTACTGTAAGGCAAACAATTCAGATAAATTGAAAAAGAGTGGAGAGAGGGGGACTGAAAATTACTAGATGTGAAATGACAAGTTCTTTCTCTTCCTGCTGACACTGCCAAAGAGATGACCAAGATTTGCTCGGAGAAGTAACTCTTTGGTGCTGTACAGGACACCGGCAAGTGCAAAAGATTCTCCAAAAACAACATACAGGTCTGGCTGATTGCTTGGAACATCCAGAAATTCAGTAACACAATCAATCAGTCTACTGCTGTCTTGGTGCTTCTGCCTATTTTGTCAGCCGTTTGGAACTAACCCTTCATAAATAAGGGCAACATGTTAACAAAAATCTGAGGAATGTAGGTAGGCTCAAATGTCAACTTCAGAAAAATTATTTCTTCTTTTTTTCCTTCCAGAAACAAGTACTACTGATCACTTTGACTAGTCTCATAAATATAGTGTCAACATCTGAATAGTATAATGAATGAATGTTATATGAGAAAATTCAAAATGTACATTTGCCTTTTAATGTATGATAAGTAGGGGGAAAACACTGTTTGAAAAGTTCTAAAATGCACATTAGCACCAATTAGTTTTCGGTAATAGGATTAAAGAGCCACAGTTAAGGAGAATTTAAGCTTATTTCATAATGATTTATCCTGATACGGCATTTCTCTGAAGTGCAATTTCACCATCAACCTCTCAGTTTCAGTCAAACCAACTAAATCTTTACTAAAGGTCACATTCTTTATTCTTGGAATACTATTTATATGCCTGAAAGAATATACAAACTAACTGAAACTGTGCTACTGGAATCTGTGTTGGTGTGGAAACAATGTTGGGAATGAGCCTCCATAAAACAGCGATGTATAGATCCCACTGGTTTCAATTAAACTTCAAGGAAAGGCTAAGTTTACAGAAGCTATTTTAAATTTATAAACCAGGAGTAACACTTGTTCATGGAGCAATATTCAGAAATGGATTTAAGTAAGCCTAAATAGGCCCGTATGAAGAACCTGAAAGATACGATTTATGTTGCTTTCCAGCCCTCAGTCATAAGTGAAATCAACCTGGGCTTAGTATTCATATGGAGTTGTTAATGATGCAGGTCATCTAACCCCCCTTGCCCAGGCTGGTATACGGGTTGGAAAGCAGTACAGAGTGAACAACAGAAGAAACTCAAGAAAAAAACGTAGCTAGCTTTTTAGCTTTGCCAAAACACAGAAATAAAGCTAACATGAGAGGAGTTGAGAATTGCCTTTCACTGTAATTTTAGGTTTTCTTTTTTTATGGCTCACGGGCATATAAATGACATTTTGAATAAGTGGAACTCATTGAAATATTTAGTTCAAGTCTTGAACTACTCTTGAACAATCTCAATTCTACATTCAGCCTCAAATGACTATTGCATTATCAGGGTCTTCTATATAAAATACAGCAACTTTCATCAAAACACCATTATAGAATAATTTACTCAATGTTTGTATACTGTTCGGGTTATCCAGAAAAAGATTTGCAACAAGACTGAGGTATGAAGCAAACATTCTCTTTTAAATCTGAACATACTCCCACAGCAATGCTTTTTTAAAAGCAGATCTGGTAAGTCATGTATTTAAAATGTGCCCAAGCTATATAAATCCCTCCAAGATTTTTAGTGACAGAACATCTAGAACGTTGTATCACAAGAATTGGGGTTTGGGGTTTTTTTTTAAGATTATGGGGAATAGCTGCCTAGCTGTTCTGCTTAAATAGAGTAAAAGCATAAAAATATACCAATGGCTGAGGCAGCAATATAAAAATAATTTAAAACATTTGCCTGAAAAGTACAGGGATGTGCAAATACTTTGGAAAGATTCCTGCTTGTTATATCATAAGTAGCCACTGCATTTTCTGAAAGTACAATGCTTTCATATCTGGCTATATTCCAATTTGGGTAATTGCAATCTACCTGCACAAATTGCATTAGCAGTTTTTATTAGGCCTGATATCAGTCTTTATTTCCAACCTTACACTGTTTCTATATGATATTAACCATTTTAGTGACTCAGCCAAGAATCTGCCACATACTGTGAAGGAAAACCCCGCGTATTCACAGTTTCTTTTTTATTCCTCCCTTCCCCACCACTCCCAAAACCAATATTCTTGCTAAAATTAAGAAGCAACTATGAAATCACTAATACATTGCAGTAAGTCTCTAATTTTACACACACACCTCACCACCTTTTTTAAAGTTATAAGCAAACCTGGTTTTCAGATAATTGTGAGGTAGCTTTAAGATTTTTTCAGATTTTGTTACTTTTTGGTTTTAATATTTAGGTATTTGATTAGCTTATGGCAAGCAGAACGAAAAATCAAAATGGTATTCCATCAGAATTTCATCCAAAACTAAATACTGAAAAAAAGAAATTGTCCCCTCTTCATGGCATACAGCACAAGTCCCAGCCATGATGCAGAAGCAAAGAAAATCAACATCTGTGTTGATGAACTGAAAGCAGTGGCAGTGAGACTGACTCCAATGCAGAATGTGCCCTGAGAGAGATCTTTCCATTTATTTTGATATGTCTCTACAGATTTATATTAATCTGCAAAATTCGACACCAAGCTAGTCTATTTCTTTACAGTTATAATACAGTTTCTTTCTAAAACTGCCCATAGTTTGAAAGTAAGCATTTATGAAATAATGGTTTTCAACTTTCCGAAATCAATTAATTAAAATATTATGTAATTAGATATGCATTCAATACAATTGTTGAGAATAAAACTCTGAGTGGATTTGGTTCAGAAAAATACTCATGTAGTAAAATTCAGATTCTGGTAATACAGTCAAGAAAGCAGTTTACACTAAATTGCTGCAAAGAATGACTGCCTAGCTTATTTTTTAGTGGTTTGGTTTTGTTGTTTGCTTGGGGTTTTTTTCCCTTTTAACTGTATAGCCTGTGCAATGGAAGATGAAGTATGAAGGCAGTGCTATTAGCCCCATTTTTGCAGCATCAGCAGCATAAATAAAAAGGATAATTAAAGACACTCAGTTGTACATTCTTCACTGCCTTTGTTCTGACTGAAGTAGAAGTTAGATAACATAAGATATATTCATCTTCATTTATCCGAAGATCTTCTTGACATTCCATAAGTTAGACCCATGGAAGACATTTTTTATAACATCAGCCTTGATGAGCTAAAGGCAGGAATGAATGTATTCTCCCATGGCTGCAGAGAGTTTTTCAGATCATCTACCACAATTCCATCATAAATAATATCCAGAAGGGGCTTATTATTCTCTCCATTGAAAAGCATGATTAGACTAAAAGCTATACCAACAGGTACTGATCCTAGAAAAGTATCTTACACGTCAACACAGGAAACCAGTAATGGATTCAGGGGAGGAGGAGGGAAGAGGAGTAGAACTGTGAAGGACAGCTTATGCAGCGAAGTCAATAATTAAGACTTTAGGCAATTGTACTGGAAAAACAAACAAAAACATTCAAAATTGACTTCCATTGGGTCCTGACTTTTTTTAACTCTTTTCAGCAACTTTATCAGATCTGACATAATGACTCAATATCCCTTGGAAGATGTGTTATTGATAGAAGACATCCATAGTGACACGACATCAATAAGGTAATTCCCAGAGTTGGAATTAACATCAACACCCAACACGGATCCATATTGGGAAGACTGTGGTTGCTCACTCTTTTCTTACTGGATAACTGAAGAAATTATTTTTCTCATAGTGATATGCGCTTACCGACACCAAAGGCATTCTCTCATAGCTGCACTTTGCTAATTCACTGTATGTGACAGTCAAGGCAGGCAAAGACTCTGTAAATCCTTCTTGACAAATTTTTATCTTTGCCAATAACTCCGCCAGATTTCTACAAGACAGAGATGCCAGTGAAGAATGGCCATTACTGTACCTGAGAATTGCAACTAGCCTTTCTGGAGACACCCCAAATATTGCTTGAAGTGATGAACCTACGACACCTAATTGTAATGACCTTAGAAAGACTAGCTAAAATGTTTAAAGACTACCCAATCTACTGTGAAGACTTGGTCCTCTTTTGCAAAACCACATCAAGCATGAAATGCAGTCAAAACTAGAAATCAATTCTATTGATACTTGAAATGGCTTAGTACAAATGTATGATCAAAACAAAATCAAAAAACCATCAGTAAACACGCTTGCAAAGGAACACTTTCATAGGTAGCAAGTCAGATGAGAAAGAGGACTGACAACCTGAAAATCCTGATGACTTGGTTGGCAATCAGTTGCAGTGCCATTTAATCCACAAATCACTTTTTAGCTCCCAGTTCTAAGGAAGTTTACTTTGGGGTTCACCTCAAAGATGATAATGAAAGAGGACAGCTCTCATAATCTAAAGGTTGGAAAACCCTTTAAAGGTTTTCACTGTCTGAAATTAGGGCCCTTTTAAATTAAAATCACAATTTCTATCAGCAGAGATCTTGCATTCATAATTAGAGTTTCACTAAGCAGTCAAAGAGCTGTTCTTTTAGCCACAGATAGACATTTTCTGGTTTTCTAAGTCTTAAAACCAAATATAATGAACATATTTTACATTTAGGCCCAGGCTTTTCTACATTTTTGCTGGAAAGAAAATAAAACTTTGTATCTTGTATTCATACAGCCAATGCAAGTCCCCACAGCCTTTGCTGGACAAAGGAATGAGTATGACCAGGGTAACTCATTCGGAGTACTGCTGAAATTTCTGTTGTCAGTAAATTTTAATTACTTTTTCTTTTCTTTTCTTTTCTTTTTTTTTTTCTGATAGAACCTTTAAAGTGAGCAAAGCTACCAATATAAATCTTGCACAGGTGAATTCCCAAGGCTCAACTGCCACCACTGCATCCAGAAAGGATGTGCATTTCCAACATTGCTCCAGTGGATGTCAGTGGAACCTGCAATTTGTTTTATTGTGTTTAGTCTATTAAATAGTCTAACTCCCAGTTTTTCTATGAGATCCAAGCCATGATCTTGTGAGGTTATAGTACATGACAGAACCATTCAAGCATTATCAAGTGCAACTCTGATAATGGTTTAGGGTGGTTTGAATATTATGTTTGAGAACTGATCACAGTCCATTGATCCATAAAGTCAGGAATCACGGTTCTGAACAGGAAACTCTTTTACCATAGATACACATACTACTTCCAGGACTACATGCATTCTTTATGAGTAAAAAAATTAGTGATGGTGGCATATGGAGCATATAAAAGAGGAATTGTTAACAACCTACAACATTTCTATGTCAGTGAGATGAAGGAGCAATATGACAAAAAATTAATATTAGGAAGTGTTTTGGCAGCAAAACTTGACACAAAATCCCTCCCTATCAAAGAGATTTTAGGGCAATGAGCACACAAATTAAATGTCACAAATAAAAAGTTACAATAAAAGCCTCTTAATGTTCACATGAAATCTTAAAGCAAACATAAAATGTTTCCACAAGATGCCTTTGTTTTCTCAGTATTTACATCACATCCCTGACATAAATTAATCCATTTCACCCCAATTCTCTGAGATTGCTCAGTTGTGTGAGATATTAGGCAATGTTAAGAACTGTCTCTTACTTCAGGACACAAAAAAAAAGTCGACCCTTTTTACAAATTGGGGATAACATACTTGCAACTTTCACTATGAATTCTCTCAATCCCATTTCTGTTTTATTTCATTTTAAACTTCTAAGGCATACCATCTGCACAGCCAGCCTACACTCTAGATTTGATGTTTGGGTTAGGGTGAAGCTGAAAAATAAATCAAAAAGATATTCTAAATGCTGAAATGTGATTAGCCTGATGCAAATCCCTCTTTTCTTCTTTCAAGTCCTGACTGACTGCTCTTGAAGGTACTGGATTTGTAAAAAGTGAGTATTCACCCATTTTACTGGGCTTTTTTTGCCTCTTTTGGGTGCCTTTAGAAGGCATGTCCATTCCAAATCTGTAACACTTTTGGTTTCTGGCCAAATACTAGCATGCTCATTATCTCCCATAGCTTGCAATTAGAGCCTCTTTTTCCTCTTGGGGAAACTTAACCCTTGGCACTAGATGAAACTGGAGCACTTCCATGGCTTCCTGAAGGTAACTGACTGATCAGTCAATGCATGCCTTTATGAAATACCTGTAATCTTCAGAAGATTGTAGGTTTTATGAAGTTTTCTTCACCAACCCTTTCTCTTATATTCAACAAAACCAAAGCTAGAGTAACCATAAGCAGATGTCAAACTGAAAAGTTTCTATGACTCTGTCAGTTAACCAAAATCTTGAACAAAAGTTTTGTTTTGCATTTATAAATGTAACACATTTTCACTAGCTGACTGAAATGCTTTGCATCCTATGTATAGTAATAATTTTAATGAGTGCTGAAACTACTTTTTTCATGTGACCATAATAACTGTATGTGAGAAGAGCGTGTTGATTGCAAAGAAGGTATGAATTCTTCATATACATTTAAGCTATTACTGTTTCCTCAGGTGTACTGGAGATATTGCAAGATTTTTTTGAGACAACTCGCAGGCAATAGAAGAACTTGAGACCTGCTTGGCCTGCCTAGGCTAATATCAGTTACTACCTTCCTGTCCTCTCTCTCTGTCAGTGTCCTAACAAGGAGGCAATGGCCATCTGTCCGTGTAACAGTGTCACCCAAGCACTGCTTAACAATTGAACAAGAGGCACTGGGACTTGGCTGCAGCTACACATGGATATAGGAGGGGATGCTGTACATCGATACCATTTCTTACCAACTGAGAATATCAAACAGTACACACTAAAGTGTTCTGCTATCCCTCTTATCCACATCAAAAAAGACGTTATCTGGAAAACTGCCACAACAAAGTTGCTCTCCCTAAATGCACAGGAATAATGGAGCAAATCTCAACTCAGATAAGGAATATCTCTTTCTGTAGTCAAATACCACCTCTTTGGTTATGCTGCAGTATGAAGCTGTTCTTCCTTATTTTTAAACTACCACATATCATCTGACAGAAACTGAATTCCAATATATTCTGGCACAAGAAAATTAATCAGAGGAGTATAGAAAGGATAAATATACATAGAAGTCACATTTTGTCTCACACCTGCCACCCTCAGATAAATAATATTTACTAACCATATTGATGCATTTACATTTACTATCTGCCACCATATAAGCTGAGAAGCAGAGACCAGCATATATGTAAGCAGCCATATAAGCAGTGAAAAAGATAGACTAAAATATTTTTCAACATCAAATAGTGAGAGCACTTTAGGCACTTGATGTATACACATTTCAATTTAATTTCAAGAGTTCTATTAAGCACTGCTCTAATTGTAGATCACTTATAGTTCTTGATCTGTGAAGGGGGATAATAAATGTCAAGTCATTGTGTTAGTAGCCATTCATTCAATTTATATTTTCAAAATAAAAATCATATGCATCTCAAAAATCCTTATGAGTACACTAAAAGCAGCATCACAAAGCCATCTGTTTTAGGCCATGTAGAGCTCAGTAACAAAACAAATGTTTCATTTCATTTTCAGATCCAGGCTTATTGATTATTTTATCTCGAGTGCTGCAGAGTATGCCAGAAGGCCCTGCTCTGGAGGCAAGTTGCAATGAAAAGAGACAAGAATTTTATTAGTGTTAGAAGACACATAGCTCTGCTTTGGGAAAAATTACACAGCTCTTCAATGGAAAAAAACAGTACAAATGAATGAGGCCTGACAAAAAGCAGAAAAAAGCCTGCAGCTGCCATAAAATTGATAAAGGCTGAAAGGGATCTCAGAGATAAGTGAAATGATGCCTAAGCCAATGACATTTCATTATCATCTCCCTGTAGTTGTCTGGGAGAGCAGGTGAGTTCTTGATGCATTCTCTACCATGTCAATCACTATTTTGTCAACCAAATTAGAGGCAAATCACCCACAGGATCTGCAGAACAGTCTAGAGCAGCTCCTTTTGAGAGAACACCTCCTTTTAACAAAGCAACACCTCCAGTAACATCATTACTGCCAGTTTTATTACCTGCTAACAGTATCTAGAGAATTCATTCCTTTATACATCTACATCTTTTAACAGTTACCAAAGGCACAAGGAAACGGTGAATACTCTGTGAGTGGGTGCTGTTTACAGCGTTGTGATCCTTAAGAAAACATGCAGAGTCAGTCCCTCCTTCACATATTTTCTGATAGAAGAAAATAATTTGTCTGGGAGTGCTTTGATTGACTGTATCCCACTGAATGAAACGTGTCTTCAACAGACATAGTTGAGTATTGCAAATGGACCAATGACTACTGCAATTCATCCCTCTTCATCATTATTTGTGAAAGGGCAAAAACCAGTGTTTCCTCAGCTGGGAAAGAAAATGTATTTAACTAAGTGGGTATACACTCTGCATTTCCAAGTAAGAGTAAAGAAAGGTTCCTGCTTCTCCCAGTTGTTCAAAAGTGATGGTTGGACAACAGGTCTAGTTTTAAGAAACCTTGATAAATAACAAACACAGCTGTACAACCCCAAATTTATCCAGACGTTAACATTTTCAAAAGCTAGATCAGTTCCCTTCTGGATCAATTTACTCAATGCTGACTCAGAACATTGGGTCTGTTTTTCACCTACTCTCTTGTATAGAGAAAGGGATTCAATTCCTTATGAATTAATTTCTTCTCATACCCCAAATTCTTAGATATCTTGGTGATTTAATTACTGATCTCTAGTAACAGCATATTAACATCAATCCTGATCCCTCTCTCCCAGGGTTTTGTACACCTTGATGACAATCCCATCATTCTAGACCCCCTAGAGCTTCACAGATCAAATCTGGCTAATCTTTCATATCTTGCAGACTATAAATTAGAAGTCTCTGTTGCAGCCCAATCTCAGCAAAGAGATTCTCATTATAAGGTCACTGGAAGTGCACAAATGGCTCCAAATGCAATTTTATTGTTTCTTCAATTTGTGCTTAAATAATTTAAAATTAAATATAACCATAATTGTCTGTTTAAAACCCTATATCAAGACTTGTCTCTTTTTTCTGCTTCTATGTAGCATTCTGTCTAGACTGGGTTACCTAAAAATATTGTCTTAAATTAAAGTCTACATTTCTATCCCTCTTCTTGTTATGGGTTCTTTGATTATTACTTTTGGGTCTAAGTTTCCTTGGCCTGTAAACTTTCATGTCTCTAATTCATTAAAATAATCCAATACTGCTTTGTGCACCAGTAGAAAGCAGTACTGGAATATTCTCAAGGATTAGAGACATATATATTTAAGGATACAACACATTTTGAGTTATCAGCATCAGAGAAAATTTGGTTTTGCCAGTGGCACAATCTTTTTAATACTCTTCTCCAAGGTCCTTTATATGTGAGGTAAACACAATTGTTTCCAAAAATGACCGATGTTGCCTAGAAATTCAGCCCAAATTTACTGGCACTTGCCTATTAGATGAAACAAAAACCAAACCCCATGTTTTAAAACACTTGACATGTTCCTACTTGTATGGCTTGATTTAATTTTTTTATAGCAGTGCATTTTGTGTTACAATAACAAACTTGAAAATTAGCTGATGAATACCATAAATACCATATGAAATACTCCTATATTATAACTGCAGGGCTCTGTTGAGAGGCAAAAGAGGTTTTGCAGATACCAGAAAGGATTAGTTAAATTGTGATAAACTTTCTAGATTCTTTTTAAGATTCTTCAGGATCTGACATGAAACATTTGATTCTGTATTAAATTCTACATAGCAGTTAAAATATTCAGACTGATGTAAAAACCATACTTTGACTTATAAGTGAAATGTCTTGCCATTAATCAGCAATTATGCCCTTAATAAGTTCTGACTATTGTCAAAGCTTTCTAGCTTATCACTGAGGGTATGCAAGAACTGATCTCTACAGGAAGATTTATGAATTAAAAAAAAACACTCTCCAGAAAGCTATCAGTAAAACCTGCCTTGAGGATCTACCAATACTTTTTATGAACAGCTTCATAGCAATCTCCCAGTCTGGGGTCAGAGTAAATAATTCATAGCAAATGCTACTATTCATCTCTTATGAAAATATTTGTAAACAGATCACAGTTTCCCTGAATGTATTCATTACCACAGAGAACTGCAGTAAGCACAAACTCTTCTATTAATTTTAGTGGGCTCTGGATTAGATCCTATTTAATTTCCTCTAAATGCATTTTAAGTAGGATTTTACTTGCTTAGAAAGAAACTTCTACACAGAGCTCATTTATAGAGCACTGAGTGTTTGCTGCTTGGTTTATTTGGGTATCACGTTGTTGCTCATGTCAACACGAACGACATGACACCATTCTTTCCCATTGGAGGAACACAACTCTAATCCTAATGAATGGGAGCATGTAAAGGTAATGGGATATTTTAATCTCTCTAGACAGGCTTGGGGATGAACTGGATTAGGATTCTTCACAAAATTCCTACACCCACTCAACATTGTTTATCCCTAGAAAAAAAACTATGTAAATTGTAGTTACAACACTAAGTTGTACTAACAGCAATCTTTATATTCAATTTATTTTGCCCTTCATGAATGGAGATTTGGGGAACAAAGAGGCAAAAATATAGACGCAATGGTGAGACTACTTTATTTCAGGGGTGAACAGCATTAGAGCTTCACAGAAAGAAATTTAGAGATCTGCTTCTTAAGCAATATTCCACATAGAAAAAAGAATCAGACACTTGGTGATTTTTGTCCTTCTCTTCACCACAAGCCTGTTTCTTAAACAAATTATCAGTGTGCATAAAGTATCCACATTACAGTGAACAGAGGATTACAAATACCATGCCCATTTATAAACCTGTGGATGTTTTCAGGTTCCTGGCAAAATACTTGGGCGTGCCTGCAGTACACACAGCATAGTCCTAGCCCTGTATGCTCTTCAAAAGGAACATTTAGCATTCCAGTCTATGAGAACAGCTGCCCATGACAGCATCCTGGGAACATACACATAACTATTCACCCACTGCCACAATGGATATAGTACAAAACTTACTTCTCATTTACCTTAGTTCTGAACCAGGAAACTTCTGTGAGCAAGTGCTTAACAACTCAGTAAAAGAATTCTTCTCTCTATGCCCTCTTGGCAAATGTACTGATAGGAGTAAGGGCAGCACCAACTTATAGAAACAAACTCACTTGGTTACCCAATAAAAAGTTGCAAGCTGGTCATATGTCCACTAAATAATATTTAAAATAATGTTTTTTTTAACTAACTACACTGTGCTTTTTAAAAGTTCAAGAAACCTTCCTTTAATTTAGCTTTTAAGCAATTTGCTTGTTCTTTGTCATTCTTCTATAAGTGGAATTTGTCTCTAGATTTCAGAATTACCAACAGGTCTTTACAACAATCTTATATTCCTTACGAGTATGTCACATTTCATTTTGTAGCAGGACATTTTTTAATCCTTTCATCCTAAAGTTCTTCTCCCCTTACCAACAATGAATTTAGATATACATATGGCAGATAATCAATACTCTGCAAGCACTGGTCAATGCAAACTAAACTGCATAATGCTTCCTGAGTCACAATCCTCTAAATCACAAAGCACCTGCCAAGAATCAAAATTCTTTATTTTACTGGTTATCTACAGAAGTTGGTTAATTGGAACTTTCCTGCAGAATTGAAGAAAAACTGTGTGGAGACTTTTAGCGAGCCAAAGCCTACTAATTGCACTGTGCTCCCAGGACGCGATTACTCAAGTGGAGTGTAGAAGTAGAGTAGCTTCAGTTAGTTTTATTTTCAAAATCACACCACCAGAGAACCACAGCTAATATACACTTGCATTTATAACTACAGATTATGTCTCGTATTGGAAGCCAGTAACAGCAACAACAAAGGAAAGCATCATTAAATGGATGTGGTTTGGTTTTCCTCCAGAGCTACAGTCCAGCCACATTTCATAGCTAGATAGACAAGATACAGACTGTTACAGTGCTCTGCAGTTGGGTCGGCAGCAGCCAGCACTTCTTGAGTGTACAATTTGTGTGGAATAACAGTACACAGAGTTTTACCACAAAATTATGAAGTGATTCAGAATTGTCCAGGATTCAATGTGTCCATATGCAGTATATGGGCAGTCACGGGACTAAACCTGGGTAAACCTACACAAGGGAACCATGGGGGGAAAGTGAGACAATGAATGAAGCCTTCTGGAGGTTTTGCTCTTGCTCTCAGTAGGAGAAATGAGCACATGCTAAAAGTGATAGTGGCAAAAGAAAACCATGAGACACACAGGCAGTCCCTATAAAGTACCTTTGAAATTCAGCAACTCCTATTACACTTTGTGGATACTTTGTAAAATGCAGACTTATTGAAGAGTGTAAGAAAATACCCTACTGGCTCTGCTCTTTTGATCTATGATTGCTCTACCCCATATATCATCTACCCAGTTGTTCTGACTGGCAGTAGGGAAAGCTAAGTAGCAGCAGGTATCTGCAGTTTGCCCATTCACAGGAAATGCCAGAAATACCAGACAGAAAAGGCTTCCCTGCCCCTTCCCCATGATGTCTACTATGAACCTGTTGCCCACAAGCTTCCCTTATTCTCTGTGAACCTCCAACTCTTGTCTGTCTGCATTTTCCTCTCTGGCAACAAATTCCAAAAGTGCAACACCACTGTTAGAGAAAAGGAAAAAAAAAAAAAAAAAAAAAAAAGACCTTTCTCATCTACATTGTAAATGAGTTTCCCATAGGTTTTGTACAGGCAGCTCTGTTTCACTTTATGATTTTGTTCATCTCAGCCATATCTTCAGCACAGCATTTTCTTCCCCAAACCAAAGAGCTCCAGCCTTTCTACTCTTCCTTCAATAACTTATTTCTTATATCAAGAAAACTGTTACTTGGCTCTTCTACCGCTCCTGAGAACCTTGCCATATTCTGCCCATCTTGGTCCTAGCCACAGAGAGTGTGTTTATTAGCAAAAGAGAAAACATTATGGTCTGAGATTCCTACTGAAAGAAGTGTTCTTTTGCAGTATGGTGTTTAAGAACAGAAGAGCTCTAAAATATCAGATCTTTTTCTGATACTTTGAAAGATAGGATGCTTCACTGAGTAAATTAGAGTAATACTTTCTGCAGTCACGAAACAAAACATTTACAAGTGAAATAAGCAGAATCCCAGTTTCAAGAAATAATTGTTATCCCTGGAGTAAATCCAAATCCTCAGGAGCTTTTTGCATTTCTCAGCCATTCCAAAAGAGGAAAAAACGGTGGATTTTAGTAATCCAGGTGAGGTTTAGGACTACAGAGAATAACTTAGTGAATTGCATTATTAGTGTCAATGTTGATAAATACATCCAAATATTTTTGCTTTTTTGCTGTCTCTGTAGATTTCAGACTGCTATAATGGAGGGCTAAGCACACACTATCTGTAGAAAACAAAGATTATGAAAGATAACTAAAGTTGATCATTATAGCACAACAACTGTGGGTCCCCTGTATATTACTGTGATAATACCTGAAATACTAACACTACAAGATTGAGTACTTACATAATACAAACCAAAACTTGATTTCAGAAGACCTTTTCAAGACCTCAGCACTTCAACACCAATTATTTAATAAGTAAGAAATAACAATAAATGTTGATTTTGAACAGCCTTCAAAGCAAAGAACTACAGAGACAGAGCCAAAAAATAATTTAGGTGCTTCCTCTGTCAGAATCAATGGATCCATGTAAGTCTTGGCCTAAGTGTTATAATTTGGCAGTTTCTGAAATATATTTTATTTAATGTGAAATTACTGGTAGTATTTAATTGGCTCCTAACCTCAGTGCAAACATTTCCTGTAGTCAATTTGCCAGTTTGTGAATTGAAACTAGGAAACACAAAAATGGTAACATGGAAGAACTTTGTTTTGCGGGTTGTGAAAACTGGATATAATTTTCCTTATTTAAATCTAACTATTAAATTATGAAGTTTTAATTACTTATAATCTTTCTCACCAATGTTGAAAGTATCTAAATCATATTACTCATATATGCATTCCTTAGCTCAAAATTCAATCCTAACAAATGACAGCTCAGTAACATGAAATATTTTTTTGCTTCTACTTTTCATCTGTAAAAAAGAATTGATATTCTTTGATCTTTCAATATGGTGACTTCTGAAAGTAACCACTCACACAATACAACACAGAGCAGCTCATGCTGTTGAGTTTTTTTTTTTTTTTTCATTTCCATCCTCCACAAAGACTCCTGGGCTTTACTTAGTGAAAAGTCCACTCTCTCTCTCTTTGTTAGCCAAGGGTGATCTCGAGTAAATTAACGACAGACACTTGCTGTAAGTAAAAAATCCAAGATCCAGGGAAAAAAGAACAATTTTAAATCAGAAACAAAAAACAAAATTGCAAACATGGCAAACACATCTTCAGCTCAGATCTTCCTCATAAGGACATAAGTTTTTTTACTTTTGCATTTTGCCAGCAAGAAAGTTACTTGTTCTAAATATAGCATTATTATTATTATTATTACAGATATATATACATTCATCATGTCCCTGAGGTAAACAGACTATTGGTGACACAGCAGTTCTGAAACACCAATCCATATACTCCCTTGAGTATTTATAGAGACATAAAGGAATACAAATAGGACTATGTTAAAATCCTTCACTAATTTCATTAGTAATTTACAGAAGTATGACCTATTTAACTGGACTGGAGCATCACAGAAGAATGAAGTGTTGGACCATCAAAAACCCAGAGGGCTCATATCCATACTGAAGACCATGAAGTTACTATAATTATTTTTTTCATGCTTAACAGAAGCCTACAGCTTTCTGTCCCCATTCCACCCAACTACCACTGAGCTCAGCTGAGATCCAATTAAAGATAGTGATATGCTTTTTCAATACCCACAAATTTGACACCAGGTACACATTTCAAAGTGTTAATATCCACATTTTATGTACTTCTAATTCACTTTTCTATTTCTAATTTCAATTTCTAATTTTTTTTCTTTTTTTTTAGAAAAATTGGTAATAAAGAAAAGAAAACAGAAGAAAAGAGAAAATAAAGATGAAAGGGACACTGGCCTTGGTGGTGTAGGGAAGAAAAGGCTGAGAGAAACAACTGTGTCACTGCTGTGTCCCTTCCTGAGTCATCACTTCTCCCTACTAAATGCATTTGTATGGGATCATACACCTGCTGTAGGGTGGGTTGTTTAATGCTTTACAGTGTGTCACAATATAAGCTGATTAATGTACTACAAGAAGGCGGGATTTTATCCAGGAAGACCCCACTATATTATCTTTCATTTAGCTGGAATAAGGACAATAGCAAAGCCAGAGGTGTGGCCTTAACTGCATCCACCAACCTGCCAGGTGCTTCAGGCTAGAGACTACAGAAATCTGAGCTCTTTCACTGGTCCTGTTCCCTTGGCAGAGTAAAAAAAATTGACTATGTAGCCCCACATAGGGCAATCATACATTCATTTACTAGCTAGACACAGCCTCCACATTGAAAATTAAAACCAAACCAAACAAACAAACAAAAAAAAAACCTGCAAGAGAAATGGACATCTTTGCCTCATATATGTGCTGTATTCCCAAATGTAAAATGAGCTATATGCACCCAGAACTAGTGGCAAATGGGTGATCCATTATCTAAAAAGCCTGTGGAGTCTGAAATTGTAAGACTGTGTATTGTAAAAAAGAGAAACACTTTTCAAATGTTAAGTATGTGATGGACATCCCTTCCTTCCCTGAGGATTTAAAATATTTGATTTTTACATTTAATGATAATCACTACATTCACTACTTCTGGATAACCTACGTTTCAGATCTCTGCCTCCAAACTGAGGCAAAGCCTCAATAATCACCTCTACAAAGCTAAAGCTACTCACAATAACAAAACAATAGCACATGTCTGCTCTTCATATAAACCTATACTTTTGCAAGTATACTTGCAATATATGTAATAAAACTCTAGGATTAGTATCCCAACAGTACTAATATGCTAGTGCAGCTATACTGTCTCTCTGGTCAGCATTAGCCTTGCTGCTCAAGTTTTGTTCAAGGTGAGTGCCACAGTACAATGCCAGTCTTCCAGAGCTCAAAATATCTTGACTACAGGTCCTTGCTGTGATGAACAGAAATTCACTAGGTCATTTTCTAGCATTTGAGGTGTTTATATAGATCAAAAGCTTGTTGACCAAACCAGTTCTGTAATATTAAAAAAAAAATTCTCTAATACTCAATAATGGGAAATGGTGCACTACTGTTCTGTATGCAAACAAGATTCATGACATATAAAACACCATCCTGAAGGTAGAAAGTACAAATTGAAAGTAAACTTCTATGAAAAGTATGTTTCAGGCAGCACCTGATTTAATTTTATTGCTTAGACATACGGTAAAATGCAGCTCCAACTTACAGGTGAAGTTCACACATAAATAAAGCTTCAGTAATCTCCTACAGACTAGCTGACTAATGAAATAATGAAATCAAAGTAGTATCAGTTTTAATACAAACAAATTTAGCCAAGGGCATACAGCAAAATGTTTCAATGTGGTATTGTCTCTTCATGCACAAATTGAGATCAGTTCACCATTGTCTCATCATAAATAGAAAGGAGGGCAGAAGGTGGAATTGTAAAGAAATAAAGACATTTAGCACTGCATTTTTTTCATACAAAGCAGGAAACAGTTTCTGCTGGAAGAAATACTTTTGTGAAACACAGATACCATGCTGTTTATCTAATGACAAAGCAGTTGAACCAGAAAGACAGATGGATTGTCACTGGCATTTCCTGCTGACCACGTTAAGTACCATAGCTGAGAGATTTTTAGACTTTCCTGGAATTACTTTCCATAAGACTTGATTGAATTAAATGTACACTATGCAAATGTCTGTATATAATGAAAACTGGAATCAGCAAAAAGGTTTTTCCTTGCACTCACTCAAACCACAATAAACACAGCTACATCACCTAAAATACAGAAATAGTGCTTGCACAAAGACTTCAGGGTGGATAATAACCTTTCTGTGCTTTGTCAGAAGTTTCAGACGTTTTTTGATTTCACACTGAATTACAGAGGAAATGAGGTGGAGTTTCCACATTACTGACAATGCAATCAATTATAATACTTCAAATTAAAGCAACTCTCTCTACAAACGCTCATCACTACCCTGCAACATGATGCAGACATGCTAATTTCATTAATATATTTTGAAGCCTCAGTTACAGATCTTGCAGTGCAGTTCTCCAAATGAGCTACTGTCAGATTTGCCTAAAACTGTCAAGAGAACAAAGGCAATTTAGCTATTATTATAATCCTTAAACGGCATCAAAAGATAAGCTGGGACTACCACACTGCTAAGGTCTTCACCTGGACAGCAACAACCCCTCTTCTCCCCGCAAAAAACAACAACAACAACAACAAAAAAAATCCAGTAAAGCTTAAACTGAAATAAGCTTCACTCACCATTTTGTGGCTAACTCAGTGGCTAAAGCGAAAATGCAGACAATTACCTCAAAAGAATTTCAGAGAAGAAAGGATTTGATCGCTGTCATTGTTAGACTGTCGAGATTATTGTTCTCAGAATACTTTAGCCCAACTCAAATCTACCTTTCTGTGTTAGTTTTCAAGTTCAAATTATTTTCATTTATAACTGTAGTAGCCTGTGCAGCCCTTTGCAAAGCACTGGAGTGCACTGCACTGATTTACATCACTTCAGAATTTGACTCAAAAGACTTTAAGTACCATGCTGAGATCAGATATGTAACATCTATACCAGAGCATCTAGGATTTGATTGCAATATAATGAAGAGTCATTTAAGTAATTACTTTTGCATAAATTACTCTATGCTGGTACATTCCAATCTATAATTGCAGCACATTACAAGCACCATGGTTACTAATCAAGGGGAGAAAGGAATTTGAGATCTGGAAAGAGCAAGAGAAATTAGGTAGGGCTAATGTATGGTTAGACTAAAGAACACGTTATTCATCTTCCATCTTGACATATAGTATGCAGATAAGCAGGAAGGTAACAGAAAGGACCCAGAAGCGACACACCTACCCATCCCAGCCCAGGTAATGTGTACTTCCATGTGTCACAGAATATATAAACAAAGTGTCTAGATTTGATCTATATAATAAATTCCCTCATCATGGTTTAAAGAAACCCATAAATCAAGATGCCAACATTGCCCTATTCTGTAATTCCATAAGAATCCAATATCCTTAAATGAAATTGTTCCATTCATTAGACAAAACCCTGTGTTATAGATGTAGCAGCCTCAAGGCCTTCCTGTGCTTTAGGAAAGAAGTATTTGGCCATAGAAAAGTCCTTATGCTGATTTCCAGTAGCAGAGGAAGCTACCACACAGGGCCCGTGGCAAATGCATGAGAGTAACATGAAATAGAGCAATGGTAACCTGAGGGAACGCCCACCCATGCTCCAGACAGAATGGGAGCAACAGTGCTTGCTGACTTCTGAGGCGTATTTGCAAGATTTTTACGATCTTGGCCCAAATGGCATGTTTTTCAGTCAAAGCAGTTTTGACTGGTACTCAATTTTTGTTAGGAATACTTGGCACAGCATCTCTCTTATGAAACTAAATGTCTTGTGACAGTCAGCACAGCATGATGGAGGGGGTCTGGCAGAGACACCAAATGATCTTTGGCCCTTATATAGATGTGACATTTCCAGAAAAAAACATTTTATTAGATAAGCCACTAGGGAACAATCTCTCAATAGATGGCTACAGCCATGTTCTTCTGGCAAGGACAAGCTTCTGAGAATGCAAACCACAGGTTAGCAGGATACATTCTGCAAAGTAGAAGTGGAAGAATAGGAGGGAGAACCTTTAAAGGAGAGTTGTATTTGGACTGAATGACTCCTGAGGTGTATAATGCTAAGAACTTACCCTGGTAAAGCATGGCACTAACCACCAAGATCAGCTGAACCACCATCCAAATATCATCATTATCACAAGTAATTATTACATACTCTCAGACTGTATCAAAAGCAGAGTGGAATTTGATGTAAATACAGGGGAACTAAGAACAAAACAAGATTAGCATGATACACTGATGTTTTAAAAACAGCACAACTCCAGATGGTTTTCTTTGACAAATTTCGTTTTCAGTCCCAACTCGCATAAAAGCATGCAAAGTTACAAAGTCTGTAACTTTACAAACTATGAAAAATAACATGTGGGAGAACATATCATGACATTGACTTCACCAGAAAAAAATCATGACCATATTATATTCAGGAAACTAAGTCGAAGTCTGAACTGCTTTCTTATCATCTGGAATGAAAAGAGATGCAAAATTTCTGCATAAGGCATGGAGAGAGTAATTAGCAATTAAAAGACATAATTAATGAATACAACATAGAGCGAGGAATGCAGGAAAGAACAGCCTTTCTGTCCTTCCCCCCACACTTCTTACAGGTTGTGTTGGTGGGCTACGTTCTCAAGCAATTTCAAGTATAAGCTAACAAAGTCTCCTGTGTGGGAATAGATTTATATACACATATCACACACATAGCTACATAAACACATATGCCCAAAGAAAAGCTAATCCCATTAATGAATCCAGTCCACAACAGTCTAATCATTAAACATTTTATTTTTAATAAAAGCTATATTCAGATGCAGAAACACAGTGCAATCTCACTTGTAAAGTACTGCAAGTTTTACCCTTTTTGAAGCTGAAAATAAGGCCTAGTTATTTTCTCTCAAACTTTTAGGTCTCTTTGGGCCCAGATTTTAAATCTTCCTGATGTTAATTTTGGCAGCTTAATTATGCTACCATGACTCTTTGTCCCCACTAAACATATAGTGTACAAACCTACTGAGGAAACATCAGTTCCTGGCAAGTGCTCTTGGCAAAGGAGCAATCCTTCTCACTTCGCAGAGCCATTTTGAATATTAAGACTAGTCACAGAAATACCAATGCGATATCATGGGATGGTTCAGATTTGTTGAAACCCCCTTTGAAGTCCTGTTGAAATGTCTGTGTCATGTTTTGGGCTTGACTTTTTCCTTGAGATGGACAAAAGCACAACAGAATGATGCAGGAGAAACAAGAGAAAACTACAGGAAGGGAAAAATATCTTATTAGAGTAACCCCTCCAAACCTCTACCCTTCTTAACAGATGGTTAAAGGTATATCAAGTCAAAGCTGTTGCTTTAGGAGAAACCTTCATTAGATATAGAAGTTTCTGCTGCTCAGTAGTACTACAAGTTGCACAAAAAAATTACTTGCAATACATTGCAATACACTCTATGTCTGAACCTCACCTATGTCTGAGCCCTGATGGTTAGTGTGTGTGTCCAGGCAGCAGAATTTTCAGGTTAGAATTAGACTAAATATTTAATCAATATAGCCCAGCTGATATCATAACCTGTACACAATGAAAGAATTTTCAACCAGAGGGTAAACAAGTAAATGAGACAATGACAAAAACAAAAGTTCATTAAATGAGTTATGGTTCTCCAGTCATTATTCCATCCTGTAAAATTATTTGTCTATAAAGACAAACCTCTGAAAATTAAGAAATTCATTAATATGGGCAGTCAGATAACCTTAGCTTTTCCCTCTACTCTCCAAAATTAGTGACAACCAGTGTTAAGGTGAGGTTTGTTTGGAGGCTTTTTTTGCAAGCCTCCTAGATGCATTCATTGTTACACATATTTGTAAATATATTGAATCATGAGTAATTAGTTGCAACCAGCTTAAAAATAACCTAATCCTAGCAATCAGGCTGGTCATGATCAGTGAAAACCATCTCCCAGTAGCTCTGCCTATGATACAGACAATTCCCAAGAAATACAGCATTGCATGCATAGATTGTGGTAGTTGAAAGGGGTAAAAAAAAAAAAAAAACCAAGCCAAGAATCTCAGATTCTACTAACAGAAAAATCCTTGCTTTCATTCTTCTTCCAATGAAAAATACAGTCCAATACTAATAATATTGTTTTCAGAAGTATCAAATTAATGTATTTGAATAGAGGCATCTAGGTAGTCAAATCAGTCATGGAAACTATTACTTGTCCAAAAGGATACATCATCTTTGTTTTGTGCTAAATTATGGGATCTTATGTAGACAAATAAATTAGACATTTTCTGGACTAGATACACTGCAGTTACAGTTATATTTGCCCTATAAATTGCTGCAGCACTATTTTCTGCATTCCCACTAACTCAGCATGGGCTAAACAAGATGAAATACTGCTAGTATGGCTACCTTTGTATTATTAGGGCATTAAAAACCTTGTTATTACTAAGATTTCAAAAGCAAGACAAAATTATTTTCAATTGCCATTTGTCTTTCTCTAGTGGCAGGAAAAAAAAAGCTTAATTTTCTCTCAAAACCAATTTAAATTTTCAGATTATACCAGGACATATCATTGCCTATAGGGCATCTATTGTTTTCAATATCAACAATGAGCCACAAATGCCTTTCAGCTACAGATGTTAAGGGTACCTAAGATTTTGTTTTAGCAGAGTACAGAAATGAGCTGTTTCACCTCTGTCTCCCTAGAGAACAACCAGGCTGCATGTCACCTCTGCTCATCTCAGTTGTGAGAATATTTTAATATACTATCCATGTTCCACCTGGGACACAGCTTCAGTGGCCATGCAAAATAAATTTCTGGGCTTTTCTGGTTTATATTACATTTTTATATTACATTTATATGCTTTATTACTACCATAATAGTCTGATCTGACCTACACAAGGATGTATGGACCATCAATGTTAGGTGAGCAGAACAGATCAGGGAGCAGTGGCATTCCTCTCTCTTGTCTGCGTTACTCACTTGGATTCAGCATGTGATTGCTTGAATAAATTACAATTCCCATCTTATGTGGCATATTATTTTTTCCAGGTCTTATTATTAACAATTATGTGTGTTTTATTTACAACAAGCTTATGGAATAATCAGGGAGAAAGCCACGAATTAAATTCAAAGTACTTGGTTTCTCACTAAAACAGAGATTAGAATTTTTATCAGAGACCAGAAAGTTTCACCACCTAAGTCCAAAAAGGAAGACTAAAGTTTTACTTACACACTGAGACACACAATCAGACCCCAGAGCTATCACAAGGGTATTTTAAAATGTAACACTGCTAGAAATCATATCATAGTAAGTTAGTATAAAGCATATTCTTCAGAAATACCATCCTGGGAATAACTCAGTTCCTCAGGCTCTCCAGTCCCAGCTGGTTGAAGATTACCACGTAGTTAAAAGGCTTGCTGCAGATTTTGGAGTGCTGCCAGTTTAAGGTCTGGTGCAATGAAAGGCATTCTTTGCCTATGAGGAAATTGAGGACAAGATGCAGCACCTGATGTGATCATCAGCTTTGATTCCCCAGCAGTATGGGAGGGCAAAGAGGAGATTTTTATAAAAAATGCAAACTCCCATCACTGGCAGGTGATGGACTTGTCAAAAGATGAAATGCAGATGCAAAATACTCACTTATCTGTACAACTTCAACTAGAAAATGCAGCTACATAAAAATGACATGGGAGCAAGAAAGAAAAGAGAATATAGAGAAAATGAAGAAAGAAGGGCAAAAAGGTAAAACGAGTGACAAAGACCACTGCAAAGGAGACCATTTGCACAGCTAGGACCCTCATATGACCTGTGTGTTTGAAATGTACACGTGGCTTTACATCTAATAGGCTGGAAACATGTGACTCTTACTTCTTTCTCCTCTGTGCATGGGGACATGTAGCACACAAGGGAAAACATCTAACTGACTGGGCTTTGCACAGGCATCCAACTGCTGAAGATGTAAGGAAACAAAGATGAGGACTCTTAACCAGTCTAGTCAGATTCCAAATTAGAAATATTTCCTAAAAAAATATTTATCAGTGTTAAGACAAGTTTCTTATTCAAAATTATAAGGACTTCACACCAAACAGAGTCTACATTGCAAGGAAAATATTGCAGGAAAATATTTATGATTGCCACTTAAAGACAATGTTTAATGAAGTCAGTAAAAATGCAAAATTGCTTTCTGACTTCAAACTCCTCAAGACACTTCAATGAATTTATGTCCAGAACAGCCTGCTTTCAGCAGTTGCTAATACAATCCATTTCATTGTAGTCTTGGAAACAGGCGTTTCCGACTTTTACGGCCATATTTTCCAAGTCATGTACACTTTAGGCTGTAAACACATCTGTTTGAAATTAACTCCTGAACATGATTATTTAACATGTGCAATTAAGTCAAAGGGTCTAGCTGGCCATATGCTCACAACAGAACTCTACACCTGCCCTCAGCTGCACTACAGATCAGTTTGTGCATCAAACTGCAAAAGCCTGTGGAAGTTTGGCTTTTTTCTGGTTTTATCTTTCCCTCTGCAGTTCTACACCATTGACTTACCAAATTAGCAAACTTTGAGTCTGAGACAAATGTTTTCTTACATGGTGTTCAGCATGTGGAGAATTCTATTCGGCAAGGCTTGCTTTTCAAAGCAACTCTGACAAAAAATTGCCAGCATGCACTTAAACGTGTGTCAATCACAAGAAACCTTAAATTCTGTAAAAATGTAGAAACCACTCATTGTGCAATTTTACATGACACTACTCATGATTCACAGGGGAAAAAACCCAAAAACCAAAACAACCAATGTCAGAAAAAACTATATCCTGTAACGATCTGCTTCCCAGTTATGATGAATCAAATGCAACCATGTATACTATCAAATATTTATGTTGATGCTTCACCTCTCCATGCGGCTCTTAATTACTTTATCAGTGATATTCTTTAGAAATGCTGGCACTATGCTTGAGAGTTTTGTTCACCTTTTACTATTAAACATTGCATTCCTAAACACAGTAGGAAGCAACAATTTGATGTCTGGCAAAATACATGAAGCACATTTAGAAAACTTGAAATATCAGTGTTATCTCTGAAGTCAGAGAATGAACTGCAGAAGCTTTAGGGGTTTTATTAAAAAACCCACAAAACTAAAATGACAGTATCACAGGAAGTACTTATCAATATTTACATTACATTTATCAACTGAATCTGAAATATTTTTCCCTTCAAAGTACAAATGGAACCTTATTATTTCATGAACATACAAGACAATCAGGAATCATATCCGAATGTCTGGTATTTTAGATAATGCATGAAATTGTACTGAAACAGGTTATCTAAATTGATTATTTTGGTATAAAATGGGATGCCCCTTGCCTGACTTCAAACATCCTCTAACTTTACCATTGGGAAATGAGATCCAGACAAAGCACAGGACACACAAAAATTAAAATGTAAACAAACTGCTAATACATTTGTCGAACCTTCAACTCCTGCTGGTTAAAACCAGAGCTCACGTCCCCCAGTTAATGGTCCTTGGGGGTTGTTTTGTCCTTGAATTTGTCTAATATCTTAGGATTTCTTTTTAAACCTATATAAACTTTAAGTATCTACATAATTTGACAAGAAGATTCAAAACGTAATTATTTCTTGTGCAAGAAGTAACTAGGTTTTATGTGCAAATTAAGTAAGTTCTTGGCTCATACTTACAGCATTCTGAACATGCAACTGGGCAAAATAGCAGATAGCTGAAATAATTTGGGCTCATTCTAATCTGCAGCGTATATTACTATAAACTACAACTACTGGGAGACTGAAGTTATACCTGGACCTGAATTGTATGATAACAGTAAATTTTCTTCTCAAAACTAAGACCAAGGAGGATCTTTTGTTTGAAATTCTGACTAATGCATGTCAAAGATAAAACATAATATTTAACTTACATCAAAATAAATCTAGAATAAACAGTATGTCATAATGATCATTGAACATGCTGGGGGGACCTGACCCTTTTAGAAAAAGCCACAGATGTACCCAGCCAATGTCTTGTGGATTATAGCTGCTCACTCTCAGGTGTTATGCTGTAATGAGGACAGACTTGTTTAATATTCATTACTCTTCTTCTTGTTTGCTCAGTAAGAGGGTGTTTGAACTCTAAAGTGTTCAATGGACTTTACAGACTAATTTCCCTTGGGTAGTCTTTTTATTGAAAATTCTATAAATTGATACTAAATCAAGGGAATCAAAGGAGATGGGCAGAAATAAACAGTTGCAAAACTTGCTAGGTTTCATGAACAGAAGTGTATTTTCTTTTGTGAGACCATAAAAATTTCAGACATCAGAAGATTATTTGATGTTTAGCCTGAAATTAATTTTATCAGATGGTGTTTTCTTCGTACATTTGCTTGTGTGAGAAAAAGACCAATTTTTAAATTATCAGTTTCCTTAATGGGAATAAAATGCACATTTATGACTGAATTACTCTCTTACAGAACACAAAAAAAGTCAGAAACAGAAGGCAGTCCTGGGCTTGTACTGATCTGAGAGATACAGATTTGTGATTGTATAAAACTTAAAATATTAATCTACTAAAAAGGCAACAAACCAACACAGCAATATACCACCTTGAACAGATAAAAGAGTAATACTTTGAAAGGATGACCTGGTTATCTTAGTCTGATGGTCCTGTGATTGTTCTTATCTTCCAACTTTTTCTTCTATTGTTCCATAATCCATCATTGCCTTGAAAAACAATTTCTCAGCATTTATAATGCTCCTGGAAGCAAAAATGCTTTTCTTTGTTGCCTAAAAATAACTTTTTACCCTACCAAGATTATCAGTTCAATGGAAGCCAAAGCTCTCGAAGCAATCACAGTGAGCCAACAGGAAAAGAAAAAGGTAAAATTGAAAACAGGGTTGAGGCCACCTCATCAATGAATTACGTGTTTAGTTGGCAGAAGTTCAAGGTATTATCTAGATGAGACTCACCTAACTAAATGATTAAATTTCCAGCTGTTCTTATTAATGTTGAACTCCTGCAGTGACTTGTAAACAGTTCTTATCCCTAGATTTCCAAATGATGTAATGGGTGCTATTGGAGCCCACTGAACAGCAGCTCCACTCTTTACCATCCTTTATCATTCAGATCTTGCAGTAAAAAACAATAAAAACACACAAATAAAACACAACAGCAATTAAGCAAAAATCCAAGTGTCTAGGGCTGCAGCCTTTGAGGGAAAAGATGAGGAGTGTCTATCCTTACTTTAATACTGCCTTTTTTTTATGGAATGAAAACAACACATTCCCCCTGTTCCTTTGCCTTCTCCCATTGTCTGCTTAGGCTACATGTTCTGGCAATGTATTTGTGTGTTGTCTGCTATGATACCCCAGTATTCTCTAGAGATCTTCTACCTTCCTTTGACCTTTTCCTCATTCATCATGCTTTGATAGTGGTTCCAAAGCTTGGTTGTGATTGATAACAGCAAAATACCAAGTCTGGGAACTGAGCTTTGATTTGAATTTAAAAAAAAAGTTATTTATCAAGCTTCGCTAAGCTGGGAAAACCCATGAGAGCTAGATCTTGTACAACTAGGTCTTCATTTTGCCCTACAGCCAGAACCCAGAGTGATATCCATACCAATGCTGTCAACTCACAGTACTTCTTTAGAGCATCTTTGATGAATTTCTTCATTTTCCCAGAAGGACCATGAATGTTATTGTTTGGGGTTTTTTCTCGCTTCTTATTACTATGATAAAGTTGAGAAAGTAGTTCTTATCCTAGGCTGTAATCTTTAATGAAAATCCTGCAAAAATGGATTTCCGAGTTGTGTAAAACATTACACAAAGCTTAACAGGGTTTAGTAATTTCAACTAGTCATTCACCTACATGATATTACAAGTATGTTTGCTCTCCACAAATCTGCACTGAGAGTCTTAGATAAAATGCACTGGTAGGTGTCTTTCTACTTATCAATATCTCTATTCTCATTCCACTTTCATGGAAGCATTTCTCAAAACTGCCCCAATGACTGAGCCATCAGAGTCTCACTTTACAAAGGAGACTTCAAAAGAAGGTCTCAAAACATCATAGCACTAAAGTTAAATCTGAGCTGTTTATTGACCACCATTCAGGCTGTCTTAGACATTTAGAAATGTACATGTTCATCTGCCCTACGTGTTTAGTCATGGGCTAAAAAGCCATGATCTGACACGCTTACAGAGTGACCAGTACTGCATGTGACTGACCCATTACAGATGGTCAATGCAACAACACTATTAAGCTCTTGCTAAGAAGAGCACTTAACTATAGCTTTTCCATGGTGCAGTTTGGAGGTCCTGAGGTATCTAAGAGATGAGTCCACATTAACTAGCAGCAAGACCCAGAAAGTGCCAACCTGAGGAGTCGCACAGTTGACAGTGTCCACACTTCCCATGTTTCAGGCAGGGGTTAACTTGGAGCTGTGCTAGTCCTTTGGACAGCATGCCCTGTAGCCAATGGGCTAGATTAGCCAGTTGAAACTCACTTGAAAGAAATCTAGTCAAGTTCCTTCAAATTTACTTCTCTAGAAGGTGGATGGGGATGATCAGAAAATGACATTAAAAAGCTAAATCCCCATCTCAATGGAAAACTCAACAGTGTCTGCCTCCCCATTTCCTCCACTGTTCAACGCAACCACACCCAAGTTCTTTTAAAAAAACAACAAAACAAACAAAAACCCCCTTCAGTTGTTCATATTCTGCAGTAGATTTACAATTCATATTGATCTTGAAGGATAACCAACTACCAAACAAGTCAGCTTAATCTATACAAGCTGTAGTTGATGTAGTATGAATGCTCTTGAGATTATAGTGAATGATTAAAGGCCCTCAGACATAATTAATTATTTCAAACTGTCAAGACTACTAAAACATGCAAAATTAAATCACTCCCTTGTCTGTAGGACCAAGGAAAAGGGTTAGACTTTTCAGTAAAGTTTTAATATTTGATCCAAGTTCAACTCCATGTCCACAAATACCTTGATAGGATGCAGTCCTTTGATGTGAAAAGTTGTGCTGACAGAAAGCAATCATGAGACAGGAGTATGGGAACTATGACCCAGAAATTACATGTCACAGACTTTATCCAGTAGACATCCTTCAACGTAGGAGTGTATCACTGCTGGAGCAATTACTTTTCAATTGCTTGTTGGGGATGTTTTGGTCCTTTTAAATCATTTTCTGACCCAGCAGGGTCACATTAACTCTGAGTGCTGGTTCTGTTGGAGTTTATCCAATTGTAAACCAAAATTCCCTGACCTTTGAGGCTCAGAGAAGACCTGATAACATATTCTGCACTGATCACTTTTCCTAATTTAGCCTGTTTGAGGTTTTTTTCCTTCATTTCCTTCATTTTCTGAAAAATGATCACAGTGTGTATAACAGGAACTTTCAGACTCTATAAATTAACCTCGATTGACCTCCAAAAGAGAAAAGTGTTTTAAAAGGAGAAGCTTTTTGTCTATGCTGCTTGTCAATCTGCATAGCATTATCTGTAATGTTTTGCAGAGCTTTTTTTTTTTTATTTTTGGAGGTCATCTAATCTTATTAAATCTGTCACAGGGTGCCACCACATCAGATTTAGATGGCACATTTGCACAACACAAGTCCCAAGCAAGGGTGATAAATGTGTTTGTTTCTGACAGTCCAACCATGCATATGCTTATTATGTTCATCTGTATACATTTACGTTGTTTAATCAGCTTCAGAAAGGAAAAAGAGGTCTCAGGCACTCAAGATATAGTTGGCTTCTGTATGTACTTACAGCCTGCTCATGATAGTTGTAAGCAAGCATTATTTGCTAGCTGATCCAGAAAGATCATGAATTTCTTCGGGATCTGACACCTTTAGTATTGTTTATTTACAGAGCCCTATCCATGCAGATGGAATACCAAAGTTATCTTTACCCTGTCTAACTGGAAACTAAAACATAATGAATGATATCAAGTTCAGGGGAAGACAAATGTTGATAGCCAGACTTTTTGTACTAGAAATTTCAATTGGCTAACAAAATACATGAAACTAGTAACTGGACTGTGCACAACTCAGCTGCTTTTATGAAGCATGAAAGACTGAACTAATTTTCACTTCAGGAATCTAGTCCATTGGCTGCCAGGATCACAAGGAGTTGAGGAGAAAGTCTACAGGCAGAGGTCAATCCTGTAAACCCACACAGACTGGAAAAAAATGTTTCAGACATCTCTAGGATTAAACAAGGAAATTAAAAAAACCCAAACCAAGCAAACAATACCTGACACCCACCACCACCTCCCCACAAAAGAACAGATGTTATTCAGAATTTGGCAATCAAAAGGTAAATTGCAAGCAAACAATTTACTCTCCCGAATCTTAGAAAAAGGAGCACATCTTTGTCTCAGCATTTCATGAATTCCAAAGCCAGTATCAAATAACCTGTTTCAAGTACAACATAACTCCCTAAACTGTACTAAATGAGTCAGAAAACTTCTGTTTAATTACTGTATACTGAACTGTTATTTCTCACTGCTAAATTCTAATTGCTTGACCATGTTGATTAATATTGAAGATGGTCACTTTTATTTGGTCAACCAGATATTGCATATACACATAGAGAAATAGGTTCAGTATTCCCATGACATACGCATTTCCAGGCAAACAATATCTCATAGCTTGTAACTCCTTAGAGATAACACAGTATTTTGGTATCTTCCATTTCAGCTCAGAAAGATAAAATAGGTAGAAAAAACACAATAGCTAATGTAATAAGCAAAATATCACATACATGAAGTGCTGTTGACAAAAGTGTTTAGATGAGCAAATAAATGATTATTTTGTCCCTAGTCAGACTCATGATAAAGAGTGGATGATTTAAAGGAATGTGTTCATTTTGGTAAACTGCTGAATGAAAGTCATTACCAAAAGCATTACCTTACCATAACCTGTGGTTTAAATGGACTTTGCAATTTGAAAGACAATTTATTCTTGTTGATTTAATTGCAGAACATGAAGAATTGAAAAAAGACAAACTTGTGTAGTCTTACTCACCGCTATAACTGCTGGAAAATTTGTTTGAGAGCAGATGTTGCTGCCTTCTGTAGATCTGCTTGTTTAGCTTACTATGCAGTTATATCTATTTTAAACTTTATGTATTTAGTGGGTTGACCTTATCCAGCTGCCAGTTGCCCACCCAGTCAGTGTCTCGCTCCCTCTCCTCGACAGGGCAGAGGGCAAAAATAAGACAAAAAAGCTCATGGCTTGAGATAAGGCCAGGAATATAAGTTAGCAATTACAATCACAGTGAAACCAGAAGGACCATGGAGAAAAGTAATTTAATGTATTGCCAGTTAAAATAGATTGGAACGATGAGAAAAAGACCAAAACTACATCACCTTCCCCCATTCTCTCCTTTTTCCCATGCTCAACTTCACTCCAATATCCTCAGCTCCTCATCACAATCTTAGCTATTTCAAGCAGACACTAGATAGGCTTAGGTAAACAATGACATCATATTTTACAGGAAAACACTGATATTTTAATGCTGGCATATCCTAGACCATTTCCATACTCATATTAGAAGACACCTCTAAGTCACAAGTTGCAGCTTGAAGATTGACTTGACTCTGAAGGCAGTACTAAGTTACCAAAGTCTGTAGATTATTTTTAATCATTTTCCTTTTCAAATCAAGACCCTATGCCAAGCAAGAACTTATGAAAATTTAGAGGAAAGCAAAATTAAGAACTCAGGTTTCAATGTTACCACACTAGAAATCCTGTTAATAAGAAAAGTTACAATGATTATTAACACAAACACTACCTACAAAAGTCTTCCCTGAGAAATATTACTTTCCTTTGTAAGTAGCAAATGACTGTTAAAAGCAACATGAATATTTACATAACTTATACTTAATTAGAGTAAAACTGTTAATTTCAATGGATTTACATGTCTTTTACATAGTTAACACATCTAACAGTTAATTCAAACCTAGTTTTTCCATTTGCATAATAGGTTTTGATAGAATAAAACTCACAACTACTAATTAATTTTTTTTTCAATGGAACAAATTACTTTCACTCTGTTTATAACATAAAATTATTTTAGGTAATGTAGTAATGTAATAAAAAAAGAATTTTGGCCTTTATTGCAGAAGTACATTTTTAGTTTACAATAGCAATCTGACAAGAATCTTACAAACACAATGGATTTTTAAAACGCAGTTCCTCAGACAGTATCATGCAGCATCATGTACAGAATGCCAGAAAGGAAGGTGACCACATTCACACTACGCCTGGTGAGCTGATGTGCCAAGCATTGCAATGGAATCTGATTCCCAATGCTCTGATTATCCAAATATAACATTAATTTATGTTGCAAAATGAGCATACTGTAGACCAAGGCAGAGGTGTGTTCTGGTTATTTTCATACAGATAATGTAGTGTAATAAGTACAGACTGGAAATCCATCATTTTTTCACTTATACAGGCGACTATGAGTATTTCTACTTGTACAGCATGAGATGGATTTTCAAAAGGAACTGGGAGATACAGATCATCAACAAATTCTGTTAAATGTTAAGACACGACATTCCTCTCAGCACTTTGAAAATTAAGTGTTTCTAGTTCTAAAATGAGAAGGTAAAATTACAGTGTTTCCAGTATGGCCATCAATCTTCCTCTCTTGGTTATGACTACAACTGTCTAAAATCTCTGGATGCGTATTCTTAAGTGAGAAAATAAATATTCATTGGTCTGAATATACTGGTAAATGGAAACATATAGCACCTATCATTTGTCAAGAAAAATATTTTTATATAGATATCAGATGTTGGACCATGCAGCATATTGTTTATTGTTGCTATTTTTGTTAAAAAATAATCCAGTGTATTCAGTACTATGTCATAAATTCCAAGCCTTCCTTAATCTTACAGATGGCTATTATACTAATATTGACTCTGATTGTCTCTAAACAGTACTTTTCAATCTTGACAATATTTTAGAAATTAAACATCACAACAGAAAAGAAACTCTTGCTTGAGAGTCTGTAGCCCTTATCTTCATTCAGGTTCAAAGTGGCAGAGGAAAGGAATGGCTAAACATGCCAAAAACATTAAAGTCTGAGTGTTGTTTAGCAGAGAAGAACTCCTGTTTGCTATGAGTAAACTTTCATGTCCAGTTTAATTACAAAAAGGCTGGCACACTTTCTTCTCAAAAGAAGGAAAGCAATGAAATCTTAACAGTGATGACAATATAATGATACTAGGAGGATATTTTTTTAAAAGAAGGATCCCAACTATGGAAAAAAAAATCCATTTAGTGAACTCCTTTGAAAAGAGCTATTTAAGCAGAATTCAGGGGGTTTTTTTACAGTCACATTAAAGCAATCATGTAATTTTGTATGAATATGAAAACAAATTGGGAGTACTGCCATAACTCCAAAAAGACTACTGTTTGTCTGATGGAGGGTCTTGTGTCTTGCGCAGTGTCAGCAATTTGTTATTCAAATTAATTAACCCTCCAGGTAAAAAATTCACCTCAAAGCAGATAACAAGGGGGTGGAAGGGGAGAAGACAGCACAAATTATTAAGGAGCCATGACATATTCTGTTTGAAATATGCCTAGACCTTTAAACAGGATCTGATTGACAACAGATTTGTTCCAAACATTGATAATTTACAAAGATAATTTTTTCATCTGATCAGCTCAGAAACCCTTGCAGGACAATAACCTTTGATTTTTGCCTTGAAGTGATTTAGGACTTTGATTAAAGGGAGAAAAAAGAGTGTTCAGTATTAAGCCTTGTGTATGAAAAATATAAATCAGCCATTCAACTAACACTATAGCTGGGCTGTAAACTAATGTAGCTGCAAGCACGGCAGAACTCTGGACTCAGACAAGGTGTTTTCCACCCCACAAAGAAGCTGGATGAGGTTGGGGAATGTGTGATGGAGATGGAAAAACACTGATCTGCAGGAGAGATGGAGCTGACTTTTTCTGATAACATCATTCTCACAAATGTTCCTAAGTACCTGTTTATATCTGAATCTAGCTACCCCCAGTAAATAAACTTCATAACAATCCTATAATAATAAAAAACCCTAAAATGCAGAACAAAAAATCCCCTGGGTCTTCTATTTGTTAGACTGCTACAGAACTGAATCCTAGAGTAGGCTTAAGAACCATGAGCAGAGTAGGGACAAACAACATTTTTAAAAGATTTTGCTTATGTTATAGGATAAAATCTACAGCATCCCAATTTCAAGGTCCCCAAGGAGACAAAGAAAAAACATCTCCCAAATACAAAAATATTGGAAAACGTAAACTTCAAGGGAACTTTAAGGAGGTAATCTTCAGGAGATGATCTGAAAATCATTTTGATGGAGATCTCTATTACAGACTCTGTTATTGATCAGGTCGATGACGATGCTACCAAAAAATTAAACTGTGAAAGATTTATGCACAATTTTCAATAACTATTTGCTACAGAGTAGCTCCGTGAGATTCAATCTACACTGGCTCAGATAGACAAAGTTACTTAGTCGTTCCAGAAATATAGCACAGTCCATACATAAATCTGTAAGAGGATCGCATAAAATAAGCGAATAATTGAATGGTCAACTTTTTTACCAGATGACTTCACAGTGACAAAACTAGGAACTGTAGGAAAGAAGCAAGAAAAGCAAGAACCCATACACACATTTACATATTACAAGAATAAACCCAAACTTTACTTCAAAATACTCTGAGATTAAAGAAGTCTAATTACTTTAGCAAATATTTGTGCTGAATCAGGCTAGCTTGCAATCCTTCAGAGAAGAACAGGCTGATGGATTTATTACTAACCTCCAGGCTCATGTGTGCTTAGAGAAGAGCAAAAGGTTGCATTTTCAGAAGGTACAGCCCTTGCAGGGAGAAGGGAAAGTCTGATTTCAAAGCTGGGAAATGCCCATGCTGAACTCTATGAAGCTGGAGACCGTCTCTATTTTTCTATTTTATGTATTCAATGTATCTGTGGTAGGACTAAATTACATTAAAGGTCTTTTCCTACCTTAATGATTTTATGATTCTAAACATACTATTCAGCATGAAGTACATATATCTCACTATACACAGTTGACTATGAACACAAGCCACTTTTCAGTGCTTGTGACAGTTCTGGGTGCTGGGAAAAAGCCCTGATGCTGTAGGCTCACATATAATAGCAATTGTTTACATGTACCATGTGCATATTCTTTTTTACTATGCATGTAAGTCCTATTACCCTAAGAGAATACAAAATTCTGTACTCCTTTGCATATTCTGTTTCCATCTGAAGCTCAAATATGGGGGTGGAGGGGGTGGGCTGCAGCACAGAGGGAAATCTAGTCTTGGTTATTTCCATCACTGGAAAAAAAAACCCAGCAGCAGGATATTTTGCAAAACAAATTGTCCCTGAGAAATTCCTGCCTACTACAGATTCAGTTGACAACCTAAGCTTTGAATAAGCTTCTCAATTTCTAACATGCTTCTTTGGAAAACTGCTGCACATCAGAGTTTTCAAACCTGTGTGAGACATACAAACTGTTTATTTTTCATGTCAAGATTATTGAATTATTCAAATCTGAAAATACATACCAGCAAGATACTCTTGCCTCTTCACTGTATTGTTTAATCATTTACCAAAGACATTTGATGCTGGAAGTTGTTGATACCAACAATTAGATGGTTGCTCAACTTGTGCTTCTGTGTTTTAATTCCACCTTCCCAGAAAGCTCTCTCCCAGAGCCCAACTGCCTGCGTCCTTTCCAGAGACTTTTGAAACCCTCTTCCATTGCTAAGACACTCTAAAATGCCAAACGTGCTAAATGGTCCAGCTCCTTCTTTAATGTTTCTCCCACAACTTACCAGTTTTGTGCAGCATAGACCAGGAAAAAAAAAACAACAGTGTCCCAGAGCTCTGTGTGGGTTTCTCCTCTTCGTTGTCTCAAATTTCCTCAAGTATCAGAATCCCTTGTTTACTACTGTTCCTTAGAGCTCTGGGCTACTCAACATTACTCTTTTATCATAGCATTCTTCATTCTTTTCTTTCTATGTAAAGATTTGTCATTTACATTTAAATATGCAAAGTTGAAAGCTAGTAATGATAAATTAAAAGTATCAGTGGCTTTCACTAGTTAAATCTCATTCTGTATCTAGCGTCAGTTTTGTAGGTGGCAGAACCTGCTATTTCCCTGAATGAGTGGAAGATCTCCAGGATGAGTCCCAGTTTGTTTTAGGCTAAATTAATCTTTACCAACTTTCATATGTAAAGATAACTATAATTCACTGAAGATAACTTCCAGTTCACAAAAACACAGATGTCTGACTTTAGATTAGACAGGGACAAAAGCATCGCCAAGGGGAAATGCGTATTTCCACAGCATAACACATTCAAGGATCTTCAGCATCCAAGTAAAACTGACATTTGTTTCAGCAAAGCACTGCAAATTCAGGAGAGCACGTCTTTTTGGCAGACCCCCATGACAAAACATGGAGCTTTACAGGATGGCACTCAGAGATTATTGGTGTGTAAGAGCACCCACTGGACAAGAATTTGTCTACTATGTATCAGTAGCTGATAGAATAAATTTTCTATGGCATATGTGCAGTACAGAGTTGCAGCTCGCCGAACATTTGAAAATGCTGGACTTTTAGCTTGTAGGAAGTGCAGTATGTCAATAATCCACGTTACTCTGAGAGGAGCACCAACAGATTAAAACATTCCCCAATTATGCCATACAGCACAATAGACTATAACAGCTGTGAAGGAGCCATTGTGTCCTGAGTAAGTGTTCTGTCATGGTCTGTCAGAGAATACTATGGAAGATTCAAGCCTGTAGATTGCTGGTAAGATAAAATTAAACAGCTCATTCAAATATATGTAAAATGTCCTTGTCAAAGATTTACATGCCAAATTCCTCATATGGGAATTAGCTCTATGAATCCTGTATACACTTATGACAGCAGGATAGACCCTTGAGACAATGCGGCAACAAAAGATTTGGAAATTTGTTATTGAAAGAACAGTGAGAATTTACTAGTTTGTAGGCTTGTTGTCTTTCATTGGTTCTTTTCTCTGAACAAAATAGCAAGCTGTTTTTAATCCTTTTGTACTCAAACACCTGAAAGGCAACACTTCAACCAAGTAATTTCCTCCTCCTTGCTCCCCAAGATCTCCTTTGAAAAACATCTATACTCCTAAACCTCTCACGCTCCTTCCTTCTGAGTGTAAAAGGGAACATTTGTAATTTGGTATATACAAAATTTTTTGTACAATGTTAATTCTCAGATCTTTAGCAGTGAGAGAATTTCCTGACACATGAAACAGTACCGTTGGAGTCACCCTACAGGAGAGAAGCATACCCATGATACCAGTGCTAGCAACTCCATCAACATCAGGTTTATACAAAGTCCAGGGTGACTGTGCTCATTGTAGCTTGTTATGAGCCTTTAACTAGTCTCACAAAAGGAAGGTATTGAGAGCTAGGGCATGTGAAACACACCAAAGCAGAACCCAAAGTCGTTCCTGCAAGGCCTGTGAATCCTCTAAGATTGCCACTGCAATGGGGTACAACAACACCTGTTGTTACAGACAAATACCATTCCAGGGAAGAATTCAGCATATTTATCCTTTTCTCTTGTCTTTTATCTTTCAGATACAAGGCGAACAGCTATGTAAACAAGTCTTTTATATGAGAAAATACTGCGTTAGTTCTTAAGGACCTCGTTCATATTCCCTCCCTTTCAATTTGTTCCTTTATATACTAATCTACTATACTGTTTCATATCATTTGAAGGCTCTAATGAAACTTTAAAAAGAGACATCTCTAATGTAATTTTCCCTTTAAACAGATGGTCCCACATTACAGCCCACTGTGTTTAGATTCACACAAAACTTAAATAAATCTTGGGCATTGTACTCACTTTAAATAGCACCCAGTCTTAAGACAAACTGAGCTAAGGTAAGACATCTTTATTATGCTGTCCTATGCCAGATACAACATGGCAGGGAGTTTTTACCAAGTCTGCCACTCATGTTGGGTCAGAAGTAACACTGGGTGTTTTGCTTTGGGCATCCATTACTACAGGCTTGTGTTTCCATTTAATAAAGTTTGTTGCTAAGTCTTTCCATTAAATTTTATGCAAACCAAACACAAATATGTCACCTCATTTCAGCTTGCACATTTTTGAATCATGAGAACAATGGAAAAAAGAAAGTTAGTTGCCAAGAGCAGTCTGACAGCGTCAGACTGTCAGAAAACATATTAAATTAGAAGTATGTACAGTTTCTGGCCTCACATAACAAAACAGAGAACAGCTTTGGCCGCAGGGCCATTCTAATACAGAAAGATGTGTTTTAATAATGGATGCAAAGTATTTTATCAGCACAGCAAGGAGAGATGAGGGTGGGAAGATGATGAATGACTTAAAATTCTGCAGGGGGTTTCTACTGATGTAGTTGTTTAGAAAGATGCCATGCTCTGTCACACTGCTTTCCCTTTCTCCAGGCTATAATGAATTGAGTGCAGCTAGGGAATCATAACCTCATGCAAGAGCACGGCATCGTCTTATCTATCTTTAAGATCTAGTGCTTTACTATCTTCAGTCATGTGGCATCAGCTCAGAAGATGAATTTCTTCAAAAGAACCAAGTCAGAATCTAGAGCCTTTGCCTGCAAGAAATGCTGTTTGGATTAGCAATCACAACACAACCTTTTCACTGCACTCAGAGACAGAGTCTATTAGGATACACCAGATTTGTTTCAGACTCTACTTGCATTATGAAACACCAGGACCTTTTTGTTAACTACCTCAATACTAAATATTCAAGGGACTAATTATCTATAATTACCTTTCATGAACAAGATCAACTACACCCACCTTACATGCTTTTGTTCAAAGACTTTCTTCTTTTGATTAAACAACAAAAGTGCACTTGTCTCTTTTGCAATCTATTTCATGGTAGTGTTCTACCTAGTGCCTAACCTAGATATTGACCCTTAACATTAGCATTAAAAGCAGTTTAACTTATATGCACGTATCTATTCTATTTAAGACTAGTTCACATCACTGCCAGTGAATCAGAAATGCACACTTACATTTTACTTTCTCTAGCACCGAAATAAAATCCAAAATTTCTAGAAGAGATGCCTACAATTTGGATGTGAAAATTTGAACCTCATTATTCTTTCATATGTAGCCTGCACTTATGGAATATGGGGATAGTTACACAGTTTTAGAATGAACATTTTTGTATTTACTGTACAACAAAAGCCTCAAGAACTTGGATTTTTTTTTCCTTTTTTTTTTTTTTTCCCTGTGATAGCAGCTAAAGAAATACACAAACCAGAATGCTGTGTTTCAACCATACATATTTCTGTCTTGTATCACAGGCAGTAAAAGGGGGGACTTTAACCCTGTTTTCAAAAAAAATCATTGTACATTTTTTCCAGTTTACTTTTTGCTCATCCTTTCTTAGGAAAAGAGTACTTCACTAATTTTCAGTAAGACTATTCCATAGGTGTTCCAAGGATACAACTGAAAAGATCCAAGAGAAATTAACTTTGGAATGTGTAACCAAAGTGACAGTTTCACATACAGCACCTTGGAGCATGTCACTACTAAATGACACATGCAACATTCTTAATAAATAACACGCCACAAACGCTAAAGTGTACTAATATTAGATAAAACACTACACCAGAGGGTAAAAAGCAATACTTGGTCTTAAACAGCGAACAAACTACAGGAACACCAAGCATTGAATACAGCACACATCAGATGTCAGGGACTTCACAGAACACACACTGAATGCAAATACTAGTGTCATTATATGGCGTCTCATTCAGCTGCAAATTGGAGCAGATCCTGAGTCACAAACCACAACCCTCATAGAAAATTATACATAAAATAATGGAGGTCACAGTCACAGAAGACAGTTTAACAGTACTGGAGGTAGGATGATATAAAATCAAGCTGGATTTTGAGTGCAAGACCTGGAAACTACAGCAAAAGCTACATTGCAAACAGAAGACGGAGAGAAGTTGTAACACAGAGAGCCTAAGCCAGCACTGCTGCTTGTGCAAATGAGAGCAGTTCCCAGTCTTTCACCCCAGCTGGAAATCTGACTCCTGGCTTTTCTGAAGGCAGGAGATCCAGTCCATTATCTCCTTAGTAATTTACCTCTCAGAAAGTGTGTGAACAACACAGAATATCTAGTAACCAGTTATGCTTTTGAGGGTCTAAATGGCTAAATAGCTGGCCATTCTCTGACTGAATACATTGTGTTTAACTGGATTTGAATACAGTGGAGAAGGCAGCATAATTTCATATGTTGAACTGTTAAAGACCGCTTACTGCAATTTTTAGGAAAATACATGCTTATATTAGATTTCAGAGAGTATAAGGATGTGTTGACAAAGGGCACATATATCAGAGGAGGCCTAATTACATACTTGACTTTACATACATGTTGTTTTAATGGCAAATAAAAATATGCCAAGCATTTTATAGTTTTCAGAACGAGGGCCAAAGGCACCTGAAGGATCAGACTAAACACAGAGAAACCTATTCTTTTTCCCTCATCTCATCATGGCTAAAACAACTCCTGGATGTCCTCGGATTAAAATACCTGCACACTAATAAATAAGATGTTTTATAGAAGAGGAGCTCAGCTCTCTTCAGTCCCAGTTGTCCCACCCACTGCTCTGCATATATACCTGTATTCTCATGCATCTCAGTGACAAAACAACTCTTAGAACTAGTGGGTAATGCTTGGTAAAAGTGATGTTATAGTTAAACTGTTTGTACTTTCCCACTTCTGTTTTGTTGAATTTACTATCAAACCTTGCCTTTCCTACCAGTGCATGGCAAATCAACAAGTCACACTGAGCAAAATCACCTCCAATCCATTTCCAGTTAACCATTATGCCTCTCAGTAACTGCTAAAATCACAGGGGCTACAGGGATCTAAACATAATGCATGATTATGTACTGAAATTTTCTTTTTGAGGATAAAAAGAAACAAAACAAAGCAACATGTACATTTACTCAAGAACAGAAAATTGAACTGGGAGAAAAAAATCACAACACTGATCTCTCTCCTGCTTGAACCTGATCACCCGGTGTACCAGGGAGTCAACTCATCAGTCCCAGAGCCACTCTGCTGGTCTTAGAAGTCTTTTATAAACTAGTCCCCAGGGAAATGAAGGGGATGAAACCTCAGCCCACAGTCATGTTCATCTCCATGCACCAACAAGGGACAAGGGTGGGCATTTAAGAGGAAACCTACCTGTACCCGGTTCCAGACTTTTGCTCCCAATGTGAGAGGGGAACTGCGTATTTACAGATTAGATACTGTGTGATCCTTGTTCTGTGAGATCATGTCAGTAAGCAAACAGAAGTGAAAACAAAAATTATGTGGACAAGCAACCTGTGAAGCATCATCAGCTGTAATCCAAGACAAAACAGGCAATGTGCCTTTCTAGTTTCACAAATCAGCAGTTCCTTGGGGAGAAGAGACTTGTTACATTGGCACACAGTAGCTTCTGCCAGCCTGAGTGAAAGAAGCCTGCACATAATTCAAAGCAGACCATCAGAGAAGATGGGAACTGGCACATGCAGATCTGGATATTTAACCCAGTACATCAATCGCTGGATTGTTCCAATTTCTTACTACATACTAGAGATACATATCAAAGCTGGGGCTTAGTCCCAGAAGATATTTGACTTGCTGAAGAATTCAGAAAAGAAGAAACACAAAAGCTACCAAAACAATAAACACAGTTTTTTGCTGTATTCCCTGTATCTTCACTCTCCACTTGTGCCTGGGTTGCACGGGGGGATCAACACTAAGAGCTCTGTGTGAACGTGTGATTGCAAACCCTCCTGAGACTGTCAGCCACTCAGCAGGTGTGTGCTGTGCATGCCTCCTCCTCTGTTAACACAAAAAACCCAGAGGCAAAGTGATATATTTGCCATACTCAAACCTTAGAATTCAAAAATAAGCAGGTATTTGAATACTAGCAAAATAACTTTAGGTCCCAACTATTTATCCAAGTGAATATTAACTATGTTTCTTCCTGTGAGAATGCCAACATGTACTAAAAATAATACTTTCTCACCTTTTGCAACACTGTCAGCAGATATACTGACTGAAATTCCAGTATGTGGCAGAAATTGTACTTTTGTATTCTCAGAGGTGTAAAAGTATGGAAAACAGTGAGAACCACAAGGTAATATAATGTACCAATAACATTTGAGTCTAAAATAGTGTCTTGTATTGTGAAAATAATGCACAAATGTTACTTAATTCCAGGAGCATTTTAATAAGTAAGCACATTTTTCTTTTTTCTTTTACAATTTCAGATGGGAAATGAAGAGAATTGTGCTTTTGAAGTCAGACAAAGACACCCAGAACTTCAACTCATGTCTTTTTAAATCTCTCAGTCAGTTGTGTATTAACCAATACCATACATTTATTCTACTATCTTGTATTTTGAGACTTCACAGGAAAGAAAAGATTTGCTTGCTTTTATCAGACACTCAGTTGGGCTTGATTTTTCTTATTGGATTATCTGTCATTTGCATTTATTCTTGTATATTTTATCAGCAGTGTTATTCAAGTCTTCCAATCTCTCCTTGCCCTTCTAAGTTTACCATGAATGAATGAACAGATCATTTATTAAGGTGAAAAAAAAAAAAAAAAAAAAAGGACCATTCTCAAAACAAGGAGGGAGGGAAAGACTTTGTTAATGATCCATGCATTATTTTTCACTTTTATGAAACCAGGCCAAACTATGCATTAAGATCCAATGAAAGTTTAAGGTGAAAACCAGATTAGGCAGATTAAAATACTGTAAGGTTTCTACCACTGTGAAAGAACATGGAACAGCAAAAGTGGATTTAGAAAGAAATTACTGAAGAGAAGAATAATTGAAAAGTTGATACATGGCAAGGCTCGAACTGCAGCTTATCTGAACAGTCTCAAGCTCCTATAAGTAAACAACCAGGCAAACAAACAAAATCTACTTCTGTTGACTTCCTAATCCCCTACCTTGAAAGAAATCTGTTCATTCCCTCAAAGTTCACTCAATAGCAGAATGTGCACTTTGTAGTACTTAAGTGTAGTATAAAAAAATCTTGCAATTATAAGAGTAACTCTGAATGTGTTCCATGGAACACATAATGTAACATATTGTCTGAATGTAGGATGACTGTAAGCAGCTCATTTCAGACACTGCAAGGATGGATGGCGCAAGTTGGACATTTCTCAGAATCTTAGGAGGTCTCAAAAAAATGGTCAGTAACAGGAAGAAAGCTTCATTTCTCCCTCCTTCATCTCCATTAATGTTTCGTTCCAAACAAACTCAAAGCTAAACCAACACTTCAGTTTGTTAAAAAATGCTACAGTTTCATCAGTCAAAACGGCAGAGCTCTGTCATCCCAACCAAGCAAACTGAGTTCATGACTTGAATCCCTGAGGGCAACGAAACAGAACGTGTAACCATGTGGATAAGCTACCTGAGGTGAAGCTAATTTAATAGCCCATGTAGCCTTCTTTCCAAGGGTCAGGCTGAACTGTAGATCTGATTTTGAGGAATTGCAGTATTTCATAGTCAAGTGAGTGAAAGCAATATTGTGAGCATCTTAAATCCCCACTCCAGAGTGGGGGGATAAAAAAAAATAAAAGCTTTCACAAAAACAAAGCTTTCACGTTGTTGTGTTACCATTTACAGAACACTTAGTTACACTATATCTGCACTTTTCTTTCTAATGAAATTCAAGTACTGAAAAAGAAAAGTACTGTCAATTTATCCATCCACTAAGTGCTACTTCGTAAGGTTTTTTTATTCTCTCAATGTTTTCCACTTGCTTAGTTCCAGACTGCTGCTGATACATTTTGAATTTTGTCACATCGCAGGGTACAAACATCAGCATCAGCAGAAACAGAATAACTAAACTGTTCATATAATGAACGCTTTGCAGTATTAGATTTTTAAAAACTTATCTGTACTTTTATTAAATTTCAAAATACACTTTAAAGGAGTTATTACTTCATTGCGGTTTTCTCTCATGTACTATGGGTCCCTTAAAAAAAAAAAAACAACTTGTTTCCATACCCTAAAAAAAAAAAAAAAAAAAACAAAAACCAGAACCTTTCCATACACTTTATGTATCTATTTATAGAAAGAAGAAACCTTTTTCTCAGTGACAACTAGAGAAATCAGTATATAACACATGAATTTTTAAGACCATAAACACAACTAGGAATGTCTTTTTCCCTCCTACAGTAAACTTTTATTTAAGTCTAGCTCAGAGAATTCTAGGGATATTTTAATTAAAGCTTACTCTGTGTTACAAGCTGTCTTTACTTGTAAATTCAAGGATAACTACTGAAAGTAGGAAAATATGCTGTAGAATATCTTTTATGCTTAAACAGTCAATAAGGGTACAAATCTCTTTAAGCCATTTAATTGCAAATTGCAAAAACTGCTTAATATCATTGCTATATATAGTAAGTTGTTTTATGCATAAATGTGTCAAGGTCATTTGGTGCCATTACTAATATAAGAAGCCATTTCAGTATGAATGTTCTTAATTGGAGGATTAATCAGTCATACAGCAATGCTTAAGCAACTTCTTCACAAACATTGCAAATTCCAGGGTCACCTCTCCAAATATTTAAAAAGGACAATGACGTCTTTCTCCAGTTTATAAATCTCTTAAGGACACTGAGTCTAGTCCCACCTATGCATTTACGAGGAATTCCTGCCTCCACAGAGGAAATAACTACATAATTTTCAAGCAACAAATAAAAGAACAGCTCTTACTAACACTGTCTGTTCTCAGTAGGTTATTTCTCACATGTTACTAATCAGATCTTACTATGATCTCATAAATAGAGTACAGTCACTATTATCCACTTTAGTTTATCCGTGACAAATTTAAAAAATCAAGTGCGGAAAAGCAAGTGTGGAGAAGAACCTTTAAAGAGTATACCATTTCTGGGTGAATAGTCTCTACAAATTTAAAAAATAAACACAATCATAACTAATTATGAACAACAAAAAAACCCAGTAGTGACTAAAATAATGAAAGATGCATTAATGACAGATTTCAGAAATAACTGAAACTTGGCCTACCTTTTATGTTTTGCTAGTATTTAATGATTTGTAGGGGGGAAAAAAAAACACACATCAAAATATAAAGGGCCATCCCCCCCCAAAACAAACAAACAAACAAACAAACAAAAAAAAAAAAACCCACACCAAACAAGCAAAACCCCAAAAAATCAAAAGCCAAACTCAAGAGCATAACATGAACAGAAGTCTCTAGAAAAGAATGAGAACACTAGAACTTAAAAATTATTTTATTCCCACTTCTACCAGAAATAATTCAACCTCCTGTTTCTTTCCAAAGGCCACTCAAAGAGGAAGAATAAAACCAGCACAGATGTTAATCATCGGTGTTAACTAGCAAATCCTATGTACCGAGTTAACGCATTCCAGAGGATAGGAGTTTAAAAGCTAATCTAAAAGAAATTACTGTTCTGGTTACAGCCAGGGGGTTTGTGTACATCTTGTTTTAAATCTTGATAAAATTTTCAGATTTCACTGTACATTGGGACACTTGATACTGCTCTGGGAAGGGAATAGCTTTTGGGTGAAAGATGAAAAAAATCGGAAGCAGTTTTTAAACTGTTCATGATGCATTTTTAGAAACTAAGAAGAAAAATTTTACTATATTTCATAATTATTTTTTCACAACCAGAGTCATTGAAGCTTAAAACTATTTAGAGTAAAATGAATAAGCTTTGAATTAACACCTAAAATGTGCAATTCAGATGTGATTCAGGTAAAATCTGAAAAGATACGTATTTTTAAAGTTTTTGAAATGCATCAAAAGCCTGTTTTCTTTCCTGATTCCTACCTACACAAAATGGAGATGAACAGAACCACATTAGGTCAAATAACAAGAAGAGGAGCTCTAAATTTTAAAGAATAAAAAAATCTCAAGAGATATTAGAAATCAGTTATTTAAAGTTGTCCACTCTACTGCTATTGCAAACACCATTCATTGAAACACCATTAATCTATTCAGGTTTTTTCCCTCAGTAGAATGACCTTCCCAAGCTAAATAGCACAGATGAAATTTAACTGTTTAGAGATTTGGATGAAGCCCATACAAGTTCACATTTTTCCATTATGCCAATAGGCCTTAGGTTGGTTCCTTTGGAAATGTTAAATTATAGGCTTTCAGCTCACTAAGAAATGAGTCATTAGGTAATATGCACAGTTCATAAACATTGGCAGCATCCACCTATATGGAATTAAAAAAAAAAAACCTTAAGAAATTAAAAAGGTGTAATAATAATAGTCATAATTTCATATTAAATTTTATATACACATCTGTATATCAAACTGTTACTCTCCAACCATTTTTTTTTCTACCATTTATTTTTTCCTGTAACACCACAACACCTTCAATACTCACAGATTTACAAAGGCTATAGCTTCCAAAATGGTCTGTTTCTGCTCTCCTCTCTTCTACCCTGTATCTATCACAAATGCAAATCCATGACTCTTCTCTATGTGGCTTTAATAACCTCCCCCTTACCTTTCATGCAGCTGAGAAGAAGGTAAGAGGTAAGAAAGCAAAACATCACTTCCTACCATCAGATACAGCTGGTAAGTCAGTATTTTCAGGTTAGGGCTCTATACAAAGTGGGGCAACTGGCCCAAGCTTGTGCTGTGACATTTTCTAGGCAGGAAGATACAGTGCACATGTAAATTAATTATTACCTAGATACGACAAGTGCTCCAAAAACTATCTTTAGTTTTAAGACTGCAACTCTTTTTCAAACTCCACACCTGAGCTCAATGCAAGCTCTGCTGTATTAGAGAAAAACTGCAGAACACGTAGCTTTACCTAAAAGAGAACTGATATTGGCAGGAGTCGTCTGCTCTTTTTGGTCTGCTTTAACACATGACATCATGGCATAAGGTGCCTTTTCATTCAGAGATGGTTTTGTTGGGTTTTTCTCCCTGCCCATTTCACATCTACTTTTTATACTACTTGATGAGTCACAGCAAGACAGACAACTTAGATAAATTGGATCATAGCCAGTAAAACCCATCTCACAGCTGCTCTTTACCTCTGCAACAGAAACATCCTTCATCATAAGACCTCTTAAAATAAGCTGTCAATAAAAATGCCCTGCACTTATCTGAGAAAGAGGTGCTGGCAGAAAAGGCCAGTAGAATAAAACCGGCACAGCAGGATCAGCCAGCATTCAGTGAGGAAAGCTGGTTTACATTTAATTAGGATTAGGCGGAAGAAAATATGGGGCCAAATATTCATTGGCTGTAAATCACCTGTGCTCCACTAAGCTTTACACCTACTGATATCCACAAAAAAACCCCAAACAAACAAACAAACAAAAAACCACAAAAAACAAAAACAAAACAAAACAAAACAAAAAACAAAAAACAAAACAAAACAAAACAACAACAACAAAAAAAACAAAAAAAAAAAAACAAAAACAAAAAAAAAACCAAAAAAAACAAACAAAAAACCCCAAACAAACAAACAAACAAAAACCCAAGTGTTTTTCTCTGGAAATGAAATACTATATACACTGATTTGGAAGAGAATGGAATGTGTTTATACAATTTTAACATGCTGTACATCCAGTGTTTTCCTTTCCATGCAGTGCCATATGGATATGCATTAGCCTACCCCGAGCAGGTCAGCAATTTCCAAATAAAAAATGCCAGACCTGGTCCTGCATGTGGTATCTAGTTTAACTGCAGGCAAGATGCTGTACTGCCTGAGTTGCTCTGCTGCTGGGTATGAAACACACTATTCTCCATGCACTGCACAAATAAAGGAATAACCTTAATAGTCAGTCTTGTTGCAAAACCACTAATAAAGTAATTTTATATGTGATGAAAATAAGGCAGTGAGACAGTAAGTAAATTGTCCAGCCACAGGCAGAACCAGGAGTAGAAAAGAGATTTTCAATTCCCAATCTGTTTCTGTCACTTCTAGACCATATTTTCATCTTCTTAATTGTCCACTATTGATCCCCGTAGAGAACTCCTTTCAAACTCCATATGTCTTAAGCAGAAAAGACAACACAAGCTGATCTTTATTGGCATGAAGGCACTCCATTGTCTCAGACTGATCTACTAAGAACAAAATAAGGTTCAAAACAGTCCAGCACCAGGCATTACAGCTGAGGAAAAAGTAATTCATCTTCTATTCTTCCAAGATTTCACACTACTACTTTGTGCTTATAGAAAAATACATATCAGCATTTCTAGAATTGTATTACTACTGCTTAGATGAGAGCTAGGAAGAGGCAAAAAAACCACCCTCAAAATGCTAGTTACAAAAAGAGACTCTTTCAGAACTTTGAAGCATCTTATTGCCCTACATATGCTTATGAGGTCTCAAGATTCAACTTACCCACTGCACAGAAGTCCTGTTCAAATTGGGTCGATAGAGGAGGTCCTTTAAAAGAAGTGGGCAGAGCTGCATCTCTGTGTATAATTAAGTACCAGTGAAATCCTCAAAATCCAATTTAAAGAATACTGCAGTGTTCAGATCTCTTGCAGGCTCCTTATCAAGGGATGAAAATCATTCAGACATCACAGAGGATTAATTTCATTAGAACCAAGCTTCATACCCAGCCTCTCCAAAGAGCCTGGACAAGAGAGGACACTGCATCAGCTAAGAACATCTACTGTTAATTACTCAAGACCATGGAACCCAGTGAAACACAAGTGCTCTTTGTCAGTTAGGTTATTTTTAGAGAAAACTTTTCACTTCTCAAATTAGCTGCTAACTGAAGGCATATATCACATGATATTTCAAAATCAGATGCTAATGTTTGAGGTTTGATTGCAAAACTATCACAGAATACACTGGTCAATGCTATTTCCCACTGCCAATATTTACAAGGCTTGCAGAGAATATAAAACTCCCCTTTTGATCGGAGGGAGTTGAACCTTTAGCTCCCACTGTAACTACCTGGCTATTTCACAGGCTTGGGTAAAATGCTCCTGGTTTCCTTCACTGACACCGTTCTTCAAAAAAAATGGGCTCGAATATTTTGAAGTAAAAGTTAATCATCTTCCATTCCCTTTAAAGTGTCTATGGATTTGGCCTCTGCATTTGTCTTTGGGCATCCTGTTCGCCCAGAGATGAAACACTGAAACCCACTCACAGGGTGAAACCGCTACATATTCCTTTCTGAAGAGCTTTAGTATAACTTATTTTTATTTACCATGAATTCTTTTTTCTAATCACTGATCTGAATCCTTCCCTCTATACATAATCCTTACTCAAAGAGACAAAAAAAGTTTCTTATTGTGCATTTTATTCTTGCACTGTAAATCAATTTTTGCTTTAAGGCATTTTCCTTCACATTCTTTTAACCAGCAATGAGTTGACTGTTCATCAGTAGCTGTGGGATACAGCAAAGAGAGAGCAAAATGAACTGCAGGGCTATGCACTCTTTCCTTTGGGAATGAGGGAACAAATCCAATAAAAGGCTTGCACCTCTTTTATCTAACTTTCCAAAGACTGCATCACAGAGCACAAACAGTATTCAGGGTACTCTACCATGCACTACAAACTGAGCAAGAAATGGTCTGAAGTCTTCAGATTGATCATACAACTGTCAAAATTTCACCAACAGAAGTACACTGAAAATAGTGTCAATCCCTGCCACGCTGCAGCTGCCATAATGTGAGGCACTGAAATTACAGTCTACCAGTCACAGCAGTCTGCTTGTAAGGCACCTACCTATTGTCTCTGTCCAACACCATGTAATGTTCCGTCTCATGGTTTCACAGTGAAACAGCAAAGAGTGGAAGAGGTAGCAGTGATGCTCTCCTTACTCTTCTTGCATGAGTAATAGCCAAGTGTTGGGAATTCACAGTGAGGAAAGGACAGCTCTTGGTTCATTCTCACTCTAGCTAGAAGCAGACTTAACTGTGTACCTACCAAGGGAAAAATGACCCATGCAGCACACCAAATAAGGAGCTAGGAGGTGCAACACGGTGAAAATAAATCAAAGTTTGAAAAGTAAAGGAAGCAGTGCAACTTCATAATTGAGAACTCACATGAAAGAAGTTATCCTGATCCCTTTTCCCTGGACTGCCCACATGCATCATCCAACAACTGGCAAATGTAGACCTGACAAGTCTAAAGCAAAGCCAGAATAGGAGTCAGGCCCCCTAGGTGCTAAGAATCAAGCACTGGGCAGTACGTCAGTGCTCACTTCCCAGCAATAACATTCCACCCCATAATCTCACTAAAGCCTTTCAAGCCTGTTCTTCACTCACCTGAGTGAGGTCAGTTCAGTTTCATTCTCACTTTTCAGGAGCCTCTCAATTAGGACATTATTCAATGTCCACTTTTTCACCAGTAAAAATTTGATGTAATTATTAAATAAATTTTAGAAACAGCTTGCTGGAAAATACTGTTATGCCTTTGAAACCTACAGCATTTACACCAGAGTCCTTTCATTATGGAAATGCTTTCTATATTATAATTAGAACAACTTTAACAGTAGTCTGCTAGCTGTTATACTCAAGCCTTTTAAACTATTTTCTTTCATAAGAAGTAACAGCCTTCTGTTTATAGAGCATTATTATATGAGAATTGTAATGATGAAGAGGAATAATATTGCACAAATGCACAGGCATTTTTTGGCCACAGAACTAATACATAAAGTCATTAAGTTTTCATATTGAAATTTTGCACGTACCAAAAATGCTGATGAAGATATTATGAGCTCTTATACTGATAAAAGGAGACTAGGAAGTTTTACTTTAGGCAGAGTCTCTTGAACTACCCAGCTTCAGGAGATTCTTTGACTGCTGGACCCCTGTGAATAATACGTCCAGCAATACATTTCCTTATGTTTCCAGCATTACATTTGCCTTATGGTTGAAATTTCATTGAAATTCTGATTGCACATAAATATGTGTGTCTGCCTGTGTTTATTACTAGGAACAGTATCATGAACCACCTTCTGCACTAGCTGTAGAAAAATAAATTTTTGTTGCTCATGCTGATACCTTCAGGGACTCTTATAAATACAGTATCTCTTGCTGATGGTAGGCAAACATATAATAAAGAGAATGCATACTTGTGGGTGTCCGTCCCACAATTTCATCTTTATATATAAGATAAAAAAAGATCATCTATAAAAATAAAGACCAAAGCAAACAAACAAAAAGATTAAGACTGTAGTAAATACTACTTTTGAAATAAAAAGGTACAAGAAGCATTATGGGAGTATCACCTTCACTCTAACACAGGTAATCCAGTAGAATGTATTATTGTAACAAGAGAAGTTTTATATTTGAATATGTAATTTTACACCAGGAAGGCTCAATAAACCACCACCTCCACTCCCTTTCCCCATCAGGAACACAAAAGTTTCATTGGACCTTTCCTTCACTGAAGATTTTTTTCAGGTCCAGAAGAGAACCTTCATTGCACAGGAACAAGTAACACAGTACTACTAGTATTTGAAGAGTTTCCAAATTACTGTCTTGAATTCAGGTATGGTTTATTAATGTCAACAAACTAATGGACTTTACAGGCTAGGCAACCACTGTACTCTACTGACTTCCACCTACTGTAGCTAGCCTAAGCTCCCTGCAAGGTGCTAGATTTACTAGATCTCTATGACAATGTCTTTTCCAAATTCTCACCTGTACCACTTCTCTGGAACAAAGATTCTAAAAAATCAACTGTCTTTATTTTTGGCCTAGTTCTACTGGATCAGGTTGAGATGGAGTTCACGTTATTCCTAGCAGCTCCTATGATAATGTTGAAGTTCTGGGACTAGAACAAGGCTGTAACATGCTAATTTTTTAGCTCCTGATGAACAGCATCAAGGCTTTCTCTGCTTCTCACTCTGCTCTCCCAGTGAATAGATTCAGTGTCATGCAAGAGGTTGAGAGTGAGCAAAACCAGGCAGATGACCCAAATTAACCAAAGAGCTATTTCATGGCCTATAACGTTATGCTTAGCAAAAGAGGGAAGTTAGCCATCTTTTTCTTGAGAACTGGCTGGGTGTTGGTCTCCCCCAAGGGAGGCAGTCAGTGATTGATTACTTTTGCATCATTCATTTTATTTTGTTTTCTTTCTCTCTGCTTCCACTTCTTCACTTATTGTGCATATTTCAACTCACACTTGCTTTTCTCTTTCCACCATCCCTCTGCAAGGTCAGGGGACAAGGGGAGGGCAGGTTGGGGAGTGAGCAAGCAGCTGTGTGGTCTTTGGCTGCCTACTGCCTACTGGGGTTAACCCTCAGCACCACTGTAGTTCAGTGATACATAAAAATTGTTTTCTGTTCATGCTGCCTGAAACTTCAGTCAGAAGATAATGAAGGATTTGCCTGTTTAAAACTGTCATAACATGTGGAAGAGAAGAAGAATAAAATGGCCAGAGGTTTGGTGCAGGCACTCTGTGGTACTCCAAGTACCAGCAAGAGTAGCAGACTTAGACATGCAACAAGTAAGTGACCATTGCTGCTGTGCATTTTGAAATGGTATCTAGTTTTGTGTGAAAACACAAGGACACTGGAGATTGCTGTGTTTTGTCTAGTGGCTTATGTCACCACTGAATTAACAAATCATCATCATTAAATCGTTTGAATTTACCTGCCTCTAGCTCTACACCCTTCTTTTCATTGTTTTCCTCTTCTAATTAGAAATATATATCCTGTATTTTTCTTGAGAAGGTGTTATGCTTTGTATTTCTATACTCATCTCTCTGTTTCCTTATAAAATTCCCACCAAAAGAAAAACCAAAAAGTACCATCGAGAAAAACGAACTCTGGTGGTATTTGTTTGATCACTAAATATATTTCTCTCATTCCTTCAACATTTTTTTTTTTTTTTTGATATCTCATTTTTAGAGTTAGAGATGAAGGAACCATTAGACTAGAAAATTATAGTTGCCACGAATTCAATGCATTTATTCAAATTATAGGTCAGATGCCCAACGTGGTACACAATTTCTCAAAGTGTTCAGATTAAAGAGCTCTGAACAGAAGGGAAACTTTCAGAAACTGACTTCTTTAGATTGATTTATTAGACACCACCCTAAAATTTCTGAAGACTTTCAAATAGCTCCATAATACCATACTGATGGGAAACACCACAGAGAGGTAGGCAAACTAAAAAATGGCCCTGTATTTCAGACAGTGATTTATTCCAAATACTTACAGATCCTTGAATATTTTCACATACTATGAATCTTTTCATTTCAATGTGCCTTATCTTTGCACATGTTGTAACATTATATATATAGGTAGCGAGGCACTACACAAGAACATTCAACTCTTTGCTATTATGTTTCGGTATTAAGAGTATATTTGATCTTCTAAAATGAGACCAGAAGTTGGCATGAACTGACTGGTGTACTTCAGGGACTTTTGTAACCTGAGAGCAGAGAGCAAAGTGTTTGAGTACATTCAGATTTCAGAGCTGGTCTACATTTTCACATGAAGCAACAGCAGTGTATCCCAGTGCTCTCTCCCCAGTGCTGAAACACCCTTCAAAAGCAACACTGGCTTTTTGGCAAAAATTCTCATCAATAGTTTATATCTCAGCCCCTTCTTGGAATGTTCAACAGGGGTGGAAGGTTTGTACTTGCAAATTGCAAATTGCACAGTATGAGCATATAAATGTGAATTTCCCTATATTGTACAATAACTAATTATTGACTTTGTAAAACTAGTAAACCCTGTTTCTCAAAATCTACACAAAAAATCTGGCGCTCAAATTACAGGCAGTAGAACCTACTAGGAATAAGCTATTTTAAACACCTTCTACTTAGGCATAATGAATTATACTTTCAGAAACAAACAATTCAAAGTGCTTCCTGTAATTGTTTTATTGATAAGAAAGGCTCCATCATAAAATAGATAAGACTAAACCAAGAATGAGATAGTTTAAGGATTCAAATAAAGAATTCTTTCCAAGGGAGATTCACTGCCAACAAGCCATTACTATAATCTGTTATTTCTGATTTGCAAAATGGTGATTTTTACCAATAGATCAGTTTACTGCTCTGAAACTAAACTTTCTGCTCTCAAAGTCAGAAACTCATTTTTAAATGAACTACACCTTATGTGGGTTTCTCTAAAAAGCCTCTTTCAAAACACAGGAGGGGAAAAATTGACTGGATAAATGATTCTGTTACCCAAGAACAAACACAACACAAAGCTATTTATATTATCTTGCCTACACAGTATAGTGTAACATTTTCCTTCTATATAATAGCATACTCTGCATTTACAGAACAGAGATATTGTATGTTATGACAGAACTGTTTCATCCTGTTCAAAAAAATGAAATGCATCAATGGGAAAATATCAAAAGAGCACAAGGAGAAGATTTTTTACTACTACAGACATGGTAGTCTGTCGTAAATTAGCGAGGCCATTGTAAGCCAGAACAGCAATATATGCTCCCTGACAGAAGCCCATTTCAGAAGCTGGTGGCATTTTGACTAATGCTGTATAATAGCACTACATTCTACATGCTATGCATCTTTAGAAAAGTATTGCACCTTGGACAGGATTTCATCTTAGTTCTTGCCAGTCGACATTAAGAAACTGGGTATATGCCTTAGTTAAACAATTGATTACTACTACTAATTGCTGCTCAAATTAAGACAAAGAACAAAAAGTCTAATAACTGCTTTTTGGAATAAAGGGTTTCCTATATCAATAATACTATGTCAATAAATGCACAAAAAACAACCCGTTAGCTAAAGACATTAATAAGAGGTAATATGTTTTCAGAAGTTAAAACAATCCGGTTGATTGCACTAAGTACTGCCCGTGCTTGTAAATTTTCTTAGATGTTTTTTGCTGGAAATTGTTTCACAGGTGATCTGTTTCTGTAATGGCTTCAGTGTTTCATCTTTCATACAAAAGTAAGTCAGGGCGTTATAAGAAAAGCTGCATCAGGAATATGAGACTTAACACTACTGAGTCATGAACACCTGCATTAAATTTGAGATTACTATTCTGCTTTCTAAACGTGGCTGAGCTTGAGCTGCAGAGATAGTCATCAAAACCAGGTAGAAAACAAGACATAGCTGCCATTTTTTCAATAATATAGAAAGAAATATTTAAAAAAAGATTTTCTATTTACCCAACACCTCCAGGGAAGGAGTTCCTATACGTTCAATCCCACATTAGAAGTGACCGACAAGGAATGAGAAACAATGTGCCCAAAGCCACATAGAAATTGTAACATAACAAATTGAGGCAGATGTAGAATTCCATAATTCATCTGCCTTCAACTTTGCAAACCAGGTCCTTGATCTTTCCCCTTCAGAGCAATAGCACTGCACCAACCATCATCCTCATAGCTGCCCTTCCCACCTCTCTGTCTGGACACTAGAAAGGCAAGGTAAAAAAAAATAAAAATACAACTTCTTTCAGCATAACGGCAATCTGCTAAAATTTGGGAGAAAAATCTAATTTATTTTCAGGAAACAAGAAGGTAATATTATATGTTTTAAAATAATAGAGTTTTCACCTGACTTTTGCCAGCAGCCAAAAGCACTCTGAAGAAGCTGAGGTGCTTCTGTGGGTTGTTGATTCAAGCGAAGCCAGTGAGACACATCACTGTACCAGAGGTGAAACTTAGCGGACCTGCTTGGTTTTTATTTGGCTTCTTTACTCTTAAGCCTACTGGGTTGATCAGTTTTGAGAGACAAGATGCTTTTATATAGTGTGTTTTATTCAATTGGCAGATAAAGAGCACCAGTTGTATTTGAGACACACACAGCGCAGGCTATGTCCAGAGATGATAAACTGGGTATGTTGTGGTCTGTAAACCTTGAAAATTTGTGGGTCAATAAGAACTGCCTGAAAAGTGAGAAACAACAATCAATTTACCTTCAAGACTGATTCCCAACCATAAAATGTGGATGGCTGTGAACATCTCACACAGTACAAACTATTTCCCTTACTGAGGGCCAGAGGAAAAAAAACATAGACAAAGAAATTAATTTCAATCCACAAACAAACTACTGTCTGAGGAAGGCTAAACTTAGAAACAGGAATGCATGCGTAATCATGGTGCTCCTTTTAACTGCAACTTTGTTTGAAATGCGTTTGTTATTGCTTTCTGGGACTTCACAGCAGGCTCAAGATTTCAATTTCTTTACAGCTTCTCCCAATGATCTTGCCCTCAGGCTCATCCTGGTGTTCTCCCTCCTCACAGCTTATGCAGTTAGATCAAACTCCTCATGTTGGGTCAGCCCAAGTCTGTGTATTTTACTGTCTCTTGGGTGAATAGTGTCAGACAAGGAGAGATTAATGTATTATCAGACAGCTTCTGATTTAAAATTAGCTTACCTATTGAATCTCTTTCAACTGGCATTTTGAAAAGGATAATATATTCCAACCACTGAGCAAAGATGTCTCCTCTGGCATTGATTGAAATAAAAGAGCAGTTTTGCTTGGAGAGGATTCCCTTTCTGACCCTTCTTTCACTCAAGACTTTTGCCGGCAAATTTTGGTAACCTGAAGCAAATCTCTAGCCTATAGTCATTAACCTCATGAACCAAAGAAGAATGAAACTTGGCAAGCAAAGTACCTGTTTTATATTTTCTTTCCACCAGCAAATCCCGCATTTTGTTGATTTTTTCAATCACTGTACATTTATGCCTTACAAGCTGATCTCTCCATTCACAAAAGAAATAATTAAAAGACTGCATTCATATCCAATTAATGGTCAAATTGATTGTGAGTGGAAGTCAGTTTTTGCTTTTACTTAATTATGTGAATGAACACCAGAAAGAGTCAGACAGGTGAAGACCACAGGGTTTGGTATACAAGCATGTTGGTTTAACCCAGCTGAGTGTCTTTCTGCTTTGATGCACTCATACAGCGAACTGACAATTATTTGGCAATAGAAAGTCTGTATTAATCCCATTGCACCCCATACTACCTGCCTGTGTAGACAAGAATACTGAGAATAAAGACTATACAAACAGCTCAAGCTATACCAAAATTAATCCATCACACGAGAAAGGATGGGTAATTACATTTGCATAGAATCACGTTAAAAATCTTACTGATGTCATTTGCTCACAACAATATACCTGCTTTTACAGAATAAAAGAGAAAGTTCTGTGTTGGATCCTCTACTTTTGCTATACAGCTTTTATTGACAATTTTGGAGATGAAGGTTTCCTACTGGCGAGTGATTTAGGGCCAAAATTAACAATACATGTAATAAAAATATTTAATGAAAACAGGACTTTTAGAATGCTTTTAAAAATAAAAGAAAGGCAAACACTGGAGAAGTGTGAGGTACAGCGTATTTAAGATCTTACTGAAACTTTCTTCAGACTGTAGGCCATGTTTAAGAGCAAGTCCATGCACCACTCCCTCAGTTGCCAGCATTATTGTAGCTGTTTCTCACTGAAGATACAGAAATCAGAAAGTGCATCATTAGCGGATATCAGCAGGAAATCTTCCCACAGTGAAGCTCTTCTACTTCTGTTTCCTTTGATAGACTGAGATTCTGAAAAAAGAAAGCTTGCCATTGCTGACACTTCAAACACACAGCTCAAGCAAAGGAGTTCTGCTCAAAAAAGCAATGCCCCACAACATTTCTTTCCAAGTACCTGTGGATGGACCGAGTGCTTACAATACAACTGTGAAACATTCATGCTCACTTCAGTCTTGGTGAGCTAGCAAGATTCTAATGCCCTCAGGCCTTAAAAGACCATCAAAAATACTGGTTAGGAAAGGATTTTATTATTTGGAAAACAGAGCTCCCAGATGCACAAGTTGCCCAAAGTAAGATAGCATAAAATCTACCTCCGCTCCACAGTATCTGCCATGTTTTTTCAGTAGATAAAACTGTTTTTGCTTCAAGCAGATATACTACTAACAAATTTGAAGTTCGAGATGTTTTATCACATGGTATGAAGTAGGCTTTAGCATTTTTAATGAAACAGTTTATTTCAGATGGTACATAGTATTTCTTTTTTATTGTAGTCTGCAAGTGATAGGAAGCTCATCTTTAGTTTTAAAGGCTGTTTTACTGTGATATTTTTTCAATTATTTTTTTTTAAATCTTTCATTTCCAGCATTTTTATAATTATGTGTTTTAAGATTAATGTGAATTACCATATGGTTTAAAATGCAGCAACTTTGCGTGAGGCACACCTGGCTAAGTTAGGATAATGACATTTTTGTCTGTATCACATTCAGTGCTTAACTCATAATCAAATACTTGTACGGATCACACAAAAAACTCTTGATGAGCTGTAAATGAGTCTCCACCAATCCACAACCCTAAACAAAATCCACTTTGTTGCTTCAACATTTTTACATATGCTACACTATGTGAGGGTACTAAATTGTTGATAGACCCTATAAGGGTCAAGTTCTTCATGCTATCTATCTTTGAGACTCAGTAGGTGACTTTAGGAGCTAGAAACCTAGTGCTTGCATACGAAGTGTCTGGGATACTGTTTTCTCAGTTCACACCCACAATTTATATGAACATACAAATTCTCTCATACAGAATGACTAAAGACATTATGTACAGAAGATCCAGTCAAATTTTAGCCATCTTGGTAAGTCTTACACACTAGGTCATAAGAAAACTTCTGCCCAGATGCTTATATGCCAAAGCATCTAAAAATGCCTAAAACTATTACAAAAATCCTACCACATTAAAAGACATTTTGTTATTGCACTGTTGGCCATCCTGAACAGCATGGTGCTACTACTGCACAGGGCCAGTTAGGATTCATAAATTATGTGCAACTGCACTTACTTCCTGTGAGTAGCTCAGCATACACCTCACTCAAGATCACAGCATCCACTTAAGTGCAAAGTAGAGTACCAGAAACACAGTAAAAGAAAAGGAAATATGCATCTCTGCAATAATAACCTACTGGTAAGCAAGCTCTTGTTCAATCCAAAAGTCTAAACTGGTCCCTCAGTGCATTTTTTTCTTGACATGAAACACAGCAAAATTCAAGGGGACAGAAAGAAAGAGATGACTTGATACATGAAGAAGAGGAAGAAGCCAAGGCCCATGCCATTCATCCCACCTCTGTGGAGGGCAAAGCAACACGAAACCTACTGGTCTCTTTCTAGGAACAGGGCTTTTTATCTGCTGGGCTACAGTCATGCATTTTCACAGCATGAATGCCTTTACTGGAAGGCATGCTATTCATGTTTCTTTTAAAAAAATTATGAAATGAAGTAGAGACACTACTCTGCAGCAAGACTGTATCACTCCTAAGCATGTAACCACAGATGAAAGAGCAAAACTTGATTTAAAATTTTTCATTACACCACAATAACCCCTGCATGTCCCAAGATCACTTTTTAAGTGAATACATAATTGTCAATTTACCAACAAAATTTTATCAGGTCATCCATTTCCCTACAAACTACTTCTTTAAACTGAAGGAATAAAAGTAAAACTAATCATAAGAAGCCTTAACTTGTTTGTCTCTATAACAATTAAATACTCTCCACCAAATTTCTATTCTGATCTTTGAAATGCAAAATAAAAAGGGGGATATACATGAAACATTAGTGGAAGTTTCAATGCACTTATGCTGTCTCTAAGTGAAGCAGCACTTAAATTCCTAGCCATATGCCAACTCCCTCAAATCAGGTAACAGTTTCACTAATATCATTGTCGTGAGAAATGTTTTGCAGGACTGGAGGTACTCCAGTGCAAGCACCTCACTAAGGATGAATAAGATCTCTGCAGGGAAAACTCCTCTTTGTAAAGGAGAAAGAGAGCTACATTTTCATGCTACTTTCATATTTAAATTACTATCAAAAAAGAATACTTTGCATTTTTATAGCACCTAATTTATAGGCATTTCAAAACACTCTGCACATATGAATAAATTCCATTTCTTACCTCCCATGAAGTGTGAGAACATTACCCCCATTTTAACGAACAGAAGCTTAAAGGGTTGAGATTAAGCTATTTACCATAGATTAGAAAGAAAGAATAAGGAGGAGAGACAAAAAAAAGCTATAATCCTCTCATCTTCTCTTTTCCCAGCTCCTCAATGCTGGGTTGGGCAGCACAATTTTAAAATATATCTCTATTTTTTAAAAAAATCAATTTTAAATTTCTTCCCAACATTTAAAGAAATATCACATAAAGGGGAATTCACAGCTTTAGCAAAAGGGAAAGGACAAGTCAGGATGTTTTCAAGGTCTTCCTTACAGTAGTCTTCCCCCCGCTGCACAGTTCATTTGTCTTCAAAATATTCTTCCAGCATAACAGATTCCAAACCATCCCATCTGATAAATAACAAATTGTTCTATTTCTTTGCACAGGGAACACTGAAGAACAAAAGTAAAACCTTATGCAAAGCCACCTGAGGACTCACTGTGAAACATGGAATTAGCTAGAGATGAATAAATACATTTGTTTCGATGGTAAAAGTGAAAAATACTTAAAACAGTTTTATGCATGTGATTTTAGGTCAATCTGGGATTTTTTTTTCCCATCTATTACCATAGTGAGGGGCAGGGGGGGAAGGGAAAAAAAAAATTGTCCTCACATGAAATTAAATGCTCCTACATTTCATTTACTATAACTGCTCATGAATTTGACTTTTTCCAAAATAAAAGATATAATAAGAGATTGCATGATATCGGAGATTTTTTAATTGAAAACAATTTTGTAAATAAACATTGCAATTTAAAACATTTCTGCTACCTTTACTCTAGTTTGAAGCCTATCTGAACTAAACTTAAGGACCCAACTTTCAGACACCACCTTTGGGAACTATTCAATTTATCAAGGAGGTAAGAGGGTCACTGAGTAAGGACTCGCAGCTCATAAGCCACCTGTACCTAGCCCACAATATCCTTCTGAGGGTTATAACCTCTGGTGTTCAAATCCACTGACCTTGCCACGTGCTTTGAAAACTTTTTGCTATATCTTTCTGAGATGCTTTCTGCACCAGGGAACCCAGCAGCTAAGAGTTAAACCTATGTAAAACATGCCTGTTGCATACAGCCAGCTGTGAAAAGAGGAGAACTGGTGACATACAGGACCTTGGCTCCAGGGTTTCAGACGTTATGCTGTGGGCTAAAACACTTGCCATTCCTTCTGACAATAGCAGCTACATGGATAGCCAAAAGGAACAAAGATAATCCAAAGGGAACACACCCTTATCACAATTTTCTTTTGAAAGAATTTGCAGGAAGTATAGATTTCCAAGACTGGATCAAAAAAGGCAGAAATACGGCTGAGATGTGCAACAACCATATAAGCCAGAAAAGTAAAGTTGTTAGTTACAAAAGTGTTAAGACTGAGCTGAAGGACTTTTTAGCTATGGAAGTCAACCTACTCACAGGATTGCAGGGACGCTCTTCAAAATATTTTATTGGCTGTTTGCTTTATAACCAAGCTGAGCTATATAGTCTGTACCTCCCTTTATAACTTTAGTTAATATGCTTCAAAATTTTCAGCTGGATTCCACCTGAGTTTATGTGCAAAAATAATAATAATTATATGAAAGCCCTCTTCCAAAGCAGCACATTAATTGTCAGCCTCTTTAAGAAGGTCATGCTAGGGCCAAAGGATAAAGCTTCAACTGCATTAATCAAACACCAAGGTGACAGGGAGCAAGAGAGAATGGTGAATTTTGCTCATAAATATATCATCAAGTACACACATTACTTTCTTAGAAGTAGATAAACTAGTAGGTTTCAGAGTGTTAGAAGTAATATTCAGATTGGCATGAGTGGTTGTGGATTGAGATCAGAAATGGGATGCTTTTGACTGATCAAGAAATTTTAAAATACAAACACCTTAGAGAGAATATATGTAGGGAATTATTTCTATGCGTCTAAAATAACATCTCTGTTTGTCATGAAACAGCAATTCTACTGGATACTTAGGACATAATAATTCTTTTTTACTGTATGAGACTGGTCAGATGAAACAAAAAACCACAGTTCTACCACTTCTAGTACCAAATATTGTTTTCCACAAATGTGGAGTATTGCACTTTCTAATATTGCCCTGCATCTACCACTATCCCTGTATCTGTTCCTGCCCAGAAACAAAAAGCATACAGAACTTAGGTGGGGGGAAGGCATTCCCTCATGGGATACAGAGCTGATGAAACAATCCTGCTTTCCACAAGCTTCGTGGTCCCCATGGGATTTGGGGCTGTTTAAAGGATGCAGGTCATCAGCCACCAGCCATGGCCCTTCGCTGCTGCAGCAATCCCACAGCCTCCAGGGCAGCACAGCCCACCTGAGCTCTGCACTCACCAGTGCAAAGGCTCCCAGAACAATCCATGTTAGCAAGGTGTGAAACTCTACCTGAAACCCCTTGTCTGTGCTCTATTCTGGTATGTTTTCCTCCCTTCCTAGAGGGGACATGTTAACCCAGAAAGAGAATCCAGGACAAGATTTCTTGAGGAAAGTCAGAACAGTTGCCCATGAATTCTTCTGAAAGGTGAATGTGCAGGACCTTAAACCCCAACCTAATGATCACCAGCTAGCTGCTGGACACAACACTTCAAGCAACGGTTAACAGTAGCTGAAATAACAGCACATGGGAACTAGATTTTGTTCTTTTGAGAAACTGCTTTTTCCACAGAAGTTCAGGCCTAAAAGCTGTTTATCTTCAAGTTAACACAGAATCCTGAACAGCAAAGAAAATTCAACAAGTGGAAAGGAGGTAGCATGGGATATAAAGACCCCAGCCCCACAGAACTCAGCTGTTTCATAAAGAACTTCTTATTTTCGCTGCTGTCTTACACGCAGATGAATTCAGCTGTCACCCATCTAATGTGTGTCCTTCTTATTTGTCACTTGTAAACCAGACTGTCCTTTGAGGTCCAAAGCAATTGAAAACCCATTTGTTGCCCAGACTGTATCAGTGCTAAAGCTCCACAGTTTCATTGGAACAATATAATAATATTGATAAGTTCCTACAGGTTAGAGATGTATGTTTTCTTTAAACCTGGAATGGAAACTGGGTGTTTGAAAAGCTAAGTTATTTCACTCTACACAGGAATAATTCTGAAAAGTTCTATAGCCACTATTGTACAGTATTAATGATTCATCAATATTTTTCCTTTCTTTTTTTTAATCCCCCTAATAAAAAAAAAAAAAGTTTTTAAGTGTTCCCTGATTCAGGACCCACTTTAGTAATGCAAGGCAAAGTGTAACTCAAAAAATGGTCTCTACATGAAGATACATAATGTAGAATATACTTTCTGTGTACCAAATTACAGTACCTGAATTTCTCAAAAAACAACAGGGGTGCTTGTTTCTTGTCTGTTTAAATGCATTTCAGATAAATCTAAGTTTTTAATGACAAGATAGAATGGGCAAAAGCAGAAAAATCTGTATAAATATTTTAATAGACTACCATTTTTATTCACTTCAGTTTTGAAACTGCTTTTTAGCAGGTGGGAGGCCTTAACTTCCCTCATTTTAAGGGTAAATTATAATTAAACCTGTCATTTACATATGAAAGTAAACCAAGGATATTTTGGTAGGGAAGATACTGTTCTGACAGCTAGGTGCTCCTTTAAACACTTCACTTGTTTTCACTCTCATAATCTACAGCCTACAAAACAGAAACACGAGAAAAAAAAAATGCCATAGCTATAATTAGCTAGGAAGGGTTTCATTCTTCGTTCATCTTAGCCCTGTTCTGCAGGAGACGGTATCAAGTGCCTCAAGAACTGCATCATGCCAACAATCCTCAGCAAACTGATGTCACATGTATGTTGGTACCATTCACCACTATTCAGAAGGGCATCAGCACCTTTAAGGAGTGGGATCTTCGTGCAAGCAGGAAGATGATTTTCTGTGTAGCAGAGATAGGGGTGGAGAAGAACAGCAACATTACTACTGCATTCTGCTCTCCTGGTGGTTTATTCAAAGAGGAATGGTATTTTCTTTGCAAAATATAAACAGCCTGTCAATTTCAGGAAAAAATAATTAAGTGTTATTTAGCTGCCAGCCATGTTTGTCTGTGGACAAATATTTCAAATCAGTTGTGTTTTGTAAATTATGGTTTGGGGAGGTATTTTTTTCTTCCTCTAAACCCCTCAACATTTCCACATAAAATGACCTACAGAACTCTGCAACAAGCTTTCTAATGAAAGCTTCCAATAACCTCAAGGGAAAAAAACCCAAACCAAACCTGCTACATCTCATGAATTCAGATATAAAAACTTCCTAGAAAAGGCTTTCATTTCAGATTCATGAGATGCTTTATGAAACAAAGGTTTTCAAAATTTCTTTTCCATGATCCCAGTTTGTAAGATGAAGCTAAAGGGATAAGCAAAAGGGCTGCTGAATGGGTTAAGAGAGTAGCTAAGAACATCCTTTGCTCACCATCCTGACTTGTCATAATATGTCATTGCTTTAGGAGGAAGAAGGCAAAACAAATCATGTCTGGTTGCATTGCTGATATGATTTTAACCTCAGGATAAACATCTGGACCAACTCTCAGCATCATTTTTATTTGTTGTCTCTATTATCCCAGAATCCACAGTTCTGGATCAAGACCACAGTAATGCTAAACCACTGCATGTTGACAAAGTAAAAAGGCTGTCTCTTTCCCAAAAAAACTACAGATATTTGAACAAAAGGACAGAAAATATAAAAAAGCCTTAAAAAATAAAAAAACCTTTACAGCATAATGCAAATGAGAATGGTATCACTGCTCTCTTTCTATTGTCTCCCTTTCAATAATCCTTTGCATCTTTTCATGTCTCTTCCTAGTACACAGGCATTTCTAGTTGAGCAGGGTCTTCAGAAACCCTTCTGAAGTAGCATAAATTTTACTATGTCTACCACACAGAAAGAGTTTATTAACCACATCTGTAGGCAAAACCTCTTGAGCAACACCTGAATCCTGAAAGAGTGAATGCGATTGCCCAACAAGCAATGTACCCATTCCCTCTCCTGGGAGGTGAAACCAAGACACAAACCTAAAGGAGACACTCAAATACCAGAAATTTTCCTCAGTCTCTCCAAATGGTCATTCAACAAACCTTTGCTAAATTTTTCAAACCAAGAACTGAACAGCCTTTCTGCAGTGTTTCTACTGCTGACCGTAATTATGCATTTACAATGTGTTCTGTGGCTTTAGAACATTATCACCATTAGGTTTAAAATGTAATCTAATGTGATAGTAAAATTTGCTCTTGTATTTTATCTGTGTGATTATCACCAAAGCTAAAGAGAAACTGTAGCCAAAGACCATGCAACTCTTTTAACATAATTTGAGACTGATCACTAAGACAGAGAAAGCCCATTGGCACAACAGAGACTCCAACACCACACCCAGACTAAAGAAGGGAGGGGCACAAAGTCTGTGCCAGCCTCCAGATCAGCCAAATGGAAAGCTATTTGCCTCCTTACATTCAGGGATAAGAAATTTCTCAAAAGCACCCAGGATTTTTGCAACAAGTCCTATTTTGAAATAATTGTCCCATTAAAACAGTAGAGATTTAACATTGCAGATAAAAGGTATATTATACCAGCTCTTCCTCTTATGAAAGAGATTCTCGATTTGTTTTGAGATTTGGAGGTTGGGGGTGTTTGCCTTTTTTTTTTTTTTTAAAGATTTTTCTGACCCTTAAAATATTTGTTTTCCTGGCTTTTCAAACTAGAGGACAACGAGATCATGTTTTATGTTTTTGAAGCTTGTAAGCTTTCATTTGGAAAACCATTAAGTTTATTCACAAGCACCGAACAGTACCAGTTGACAATTTTTGTCAGAAAACTCATTCTCCTTAGCAGGTCCAGCATAGGAATGCCTCTACAACATAGTCATTAAGTCAACTAGAATTCAACTGAATTACAAGGATACTTGTGAATTCAAGTACTAGTATAAATTCTTCTCATAATTATAAAATTTTTGCATCACTGACTTCCTCAACTTTTTTTTTTTTTTTTTTTTTTAAGGAAAAAAAGAATTACTAATTCCCTGTCCCCTCGTTTCACTCACAAACAAAAAAAGCATCTTTTTTCTGGCATAAGGGGTATGCCAAAATATTTGAACTGGCAACTCAGTTTTGTCAAGTTTTCTTGTGAAATTAGAATTACTGTCATCATCCATCATAGGACCAGACACTGTGTCTCAAAGAATGATGGTATGTGTTCACCAACCCACCTTAAAGTGAAGGAAAGGATTCAAATGACAGTTTTGTTTAGATGTATGCATTTCTCATTATATTTAAAATGAAGATGGATTGATTTCAGGATTTTCACAAAATTCAAAAATCTGGTATTATGGCAAGGAAAGAGAAATATTGATCTTTGAGACCTAGGAGGGTAAGATCCATACCAGTGAAAGACTTGTCAGTCTCTGAGTTGTGGTTAGCACTTCGCAGGAAGTCCTGCATCAAACTTTCCCAGTTACCTGAGAGGGGACCTGCAGGGAAACATTGCTATTTGTTGGCCCCTCTCCTGGAGAGAAATCAGCTCACCTGTGCCACTACACCATAATCTCATTTCAAACCACGTTATTTCTCCAGTTCACGAAAAATACTAAAAGGGAAAACAGGAGAACATGAACTAAGTAATATTGACAGGTTCAATTTAATAGACTAAAGTTTTGTGAGGATTGTAAATCAGAATAATTCAGACTTTGAAGGCATCTAACAAATATTTCAGACCTCCAAAAAGAACATTTGAAGAGATTAATCAGCTGAAACATCATTGTGAGTCCTGAATACAAACTAATCATTATATACAGTGGCAGGGGGTGTCTTCCTATGTCTGTAAACAGACACATTTCCACTGATACTAATGGAGAGAAGAACAGTCTAATTAATGTTATATATTTATCTATTTATTTTTTCAGTCTGGGGATTTCTTGACTAAATTTAATTAAACTGTGCCTGTGGTTTCATGCTTTGAGAGCTTGGACGGGTGGGTTGAAATGTGCATACTTGATAGTCTGTGCCAGTTGCTTAACAGTCTTGGAGGGGGAAGGAAAAAAAAAAAAAGGGTGTGAAAGAAAACACGTCCGCTGAGTAATTTTGACTAAAATCTGCATTTCTGCTTCACTCAGAATTTACATAAAATCATTAAACTTGCTTGTGTGATTATAAAAGGACAGAAACTGATTTTAATTCCAATAATCTGGTCACTCCACATTAGCACTATATATAAAGAACACGATGACACCATTTTTTCCCTTGCTTTTGTGTTTTGCAATGTAAAGTAGGTTACATACCTCTCCATAGGTATGTAATATATCAGTAGCAGCCTAGAAGCTGAAAGCATACTATGACCTTCACAATCCGGTAAGAATATACAACACAGTTTTTAATTCAATGTTATCTAATTGCAGACTCTTTTTTCTGGAACAGCCATTATTTCTCTGTTTGTCAGGTTTTTTCCACTGTGAATGCCGAAGTGCTTATTTGGACCTAAAAACTGCGGATAAAATCTAGGTCCTACTACAGCTGAAGTGAGTTTTGTCACTGACTTCAAAAGTGTTATAATTTCACCTTGTGAAATTTAAATTCCTTGGCTGGCGAATCATGTGTGTGTTTTCCATGAATACCCAATTCTGTCAGCTCTGAAATACTAAGTATACGGGGATGCTGCAAGAAAAGTACAGGAGAAAAGCAGAGCACTTAGTTTCGAAAGAAAAAGATCTTCGTAGAGGACTTGAATGAAATGCCAAATTTGAGGAATACACAAAAAATAAGGAAGAAAATAGAAAGGTTGTAACATCAGTAATGGACTTGACTAGAAACTTTATGTATGCATTGTTAGCACACTGCATGTGAAGAGCAATACAGCTCCATGAGCTGGTAAATTCTGCTACAAAAGCCTACAAATTTGATGTTTTTTCATTTGATGATTCTTTTCATCACTGTAACCCACAGGGAATCTAGGGAAACAGTTTTAATTACCACCACATTTCTGATCAGCTATAATTTCAGGAAAAAATAGTATTGCAATATTTTGAAATTTTATCTCACATAATATGATGAGCAAAACCTTTCAATGCATAATCAGTTTGCTGCAAATTTTCATCTAGAAAGAGGCTCTTCATTAACAAAAAAAAAAATAAACATCCCTAAGTAGAAACAGAACCATATTTTTATCCAAAAACACTCAACCCAGACATGCAACACCAGACTTTAAGCCATTCTTTCACTTTATAGTATTTGGACCAGAATCTTCCATTTGTTTTGGTTTGATTGTGGTAAAAGCTAAATAATACCCTCATAGTAATACTTATTAGCCAGTGGATTACAGATTTACACAGAAGAGGCAATATAAAAGTGGAAAGCAAGCTAACCCCACATTCATCAACACAAAATGTTTACATTTAGGAGGACTGAAAAGTGAGTTACTTAGTTTTCTCTGATTTCAATTAAGTCAACCTGTTTAGCAACCATAGCAGAAGGTCAGCCAAATTCCGTATGCAAGTATCATGTATGACAGACTAAGGTGCTTGTTTCCTTTCCTGTCCTCAAATTCAGCTGAACTATTATATTCACACACCCTGATAGCAACAGCTTTTGTAAGACAGCAGACGTTTCTGCCCATAAAGATAACTGAACACCTACAGCACACCACATGCAAACACAGAATAAAATTGTGCAAACCATTGCATTGCATTCTTGCAGATGTAAATTATAACCACCTTTTCTTTCACCTTGTGAAGAGGAATAAGGGTATGCTCATGGAGCCTGCTCCTTTCCACAAGTCCAGACAATCCTGATCTCCAGGCACAATGATCACACAGATTAGCTTTCTCTGGGTATCCTCTTACCAAATGCAGACATTTCTCAGCTATCGGTGCGACTTAGCAAGCACTATCCCACCAGAACTCTTTTCCCTGGGGAAAGGTGCTGCACCCAACATCCATTCATCTCTGCACTGCCATAATTAATGCTAAGCTCCAAATTGGATTAGCCATGTAAGGCAGCCCCGTAAACAAGTTAATAGGATCTCTCTGCTAACAACACTGTTACCAATATCCAATTACTGTAACCAGGTATTAATCTAATGGTGTTAATCTGTCAGATTCTAAAATTTACAGCACACTTCTGTAACGTTTTAGTAAAATTAAAAAGTAATTTTCCACCTTTACTAAAATATGTGTACTAACCTTTTTTTTTTTTTAACATCACACCAATGGCTATATAGAAAACAAACAAACCAAGACCCCAAATCACCTAGGACTTGGGACTTCCATTACTGCATTAGTCAAACAGTAATGGTGACAACTTTGTTTATTTTGTTTGTTTGGGGTTTTTTTGACTATTAAGTAGACCAATGCATTAGATCCACTACATTGAATAAACAGCAAGTAGTTTTTATCAATTCTTCTAAATTCATGTAAAAACAAATACTAGAAATAATAATAATGATTACTAACAGAATCCACTGTAGAATAACAAAGAGTGCATCTGTTCATTATTTAAAACTTTCCTCTCCTAGTTTCTTTTATCCATATGTTAAATGCAATCTATCAAAGATGAAATGGCAAATCACTAAGATGGAACCAACAGTAAATATACAATAGATTACAATTTGTATCAGACAAGTGAGTGGTTTTGTTGTTCTGTGTAAAAAAGGAACTAACCCAGTAGCTGTGATTTCTGTTTGTTCGTTCACTTTTAGCATAGCAAGCCATGAGCGTGCTAAGCACTTATACCACCTTTGGTCCAGGAAGCTACTACATCAAGATACAGCAAGCTGAGGACAAAAAAACCCAATCAAACAAACAAAAAAACCCCCCACAAACAAACAAGAAACCCACAAAAAAAAACCCCAAAAAACAAAAAAACCCTAAAATTTGCATTCTGGATAGCACAATTATCTCTTTAAAAAGCATTATTTTCTGAATAGTCATTGTGATGGGGCACAGCTAATACTTCCTGGCTGCCAATTACTTGATGTGGCTTTAGTGCTTCTTGACTTGAGCTGGCATATTCACTTTAGCACCTCCTTTTCTTGTACGGACTTATTGACTCAGGTCTCAGCTCGAGCTGGAAGCACAAACACATACTCCAAAGCACAGCACCTATGTCCTACAACTCTTTATATGGAAAACAACTCTGCTCACACAGTCTACGTTCTATTTCCCCAATGAAAAATAAATTATTTGATAAAGACTGAAAAATAAGTAATATAGATATAATAAACGTAATATTCAACAGCCTAAGTAGTATTAAAATGTTAGATAATGGTACATGCTACTAAATTTCAGTAGAAGTCCCAAATTTCTATTCCATGGGAGAAATTAGTTAAAATTTAAAAAGCTGTAAATAAAACATTATCATGTCATCACAAGTCTGAAGAACAAATTGTCGGTCCATCAGTTTCTCCTTGTATACACAAGCTATAAAAAAAACATAATTGCAAGAGTATGACTTGTTAGTCCACCCTTTTCTGACACCCCACATAAACCTCTTTTACAGCAATAGGAAAAAACCCTTAAACTGACAAAATTCCAGATCACTCACTGGTCTACTAGTAATGCTCAAGTAAATCTTCCTGAGAGCTTCTATATCCCTTTTTTTGTATCCTATAGCTCACACTGTTTGTACAGTAATATAATAAAAAGTGCAATTATGTATTTTTAAAGGTCTGATACACAAATCCTTCCATCTCTTAATACATTCCATTTTATACTTTCTTAGCTAACACAGCAGGTTGAAACACCACATTTAAAAAATAGAAGTACATAAACCTACATAAAATATAAGTACACAAACTTGTGTTCTAAACAAGCTAATGAACTGTTAACTAAATGTAACTACTATTTACTCAGAATCAAGAAAACAAAGACTTTCTCTTTTTGATTACACTTGGAAAAGAAACATAACTAACATGTCACAGAAGAGGTACCACAAGGAGATTACCACATTTGGCCATCAAACAGATCTGACATAGAAAAGAGATTTATAAAGTTTCGTTTCCAACACATCAGCCTTTACTGAACACCTTTTACCTTTCTTTCTATCACTCAATAATGGGAGGGTTTATATTTTCTTTCAGATCACTGCTACAAAGCTGGGCCACTGAGATACCCACATTTAACATATCCACTCGCACATGTATATAAAACATCAATTGTGCTAGGATGAATGAATAAACTGTAAAGAAATTCTTTGAATCTGAGATGACTTGCTGTCTGGAACAAAAGAGGTCAATGGTTCAGAAACCTTCTCCTAACCCTTCCACAGTCCCAAAGTGCCCTGCATAAGAAGCGAGTGGCGATCTGCAACACTTCTCAGTGTTTGAAGGCTTCATCTTATTTTTTTGTTCCTTGTCCGGGCTAAAAGACAAGCCACGGAAAGAGAAACAACTATATGTCTTATGATTTTGCAACCTAAAAGTCAAAGCTTACAAATGCTGCATAATATTATCCTTTCTAAATAAATCTGCATTATTTCCACATCTCAAATTCAATTTTCAAGTCTATTGACATAAGAAATTACAAAGATCTTGACAGAATTAACACAACAGCTTTGGTTGTATAGGGAAGGTATTACAGTGCCAGTGGTTTAGACTATCGTAAAACTTCTCCCAGCTGCAGCATCTTGGAAATATTCTGTACCTCAGCTATTATAAAAGTTTTCTATGAATCACACTCGCAAACTACTCTCCAATCTAAGTAAATATTAAACATGTTATATTCACTTGCTAGAGTCATCAAATAAGGTAGCAGTGTAGGTTTGCTTTTTTTTTTTTTTTTTTTTAATTGGTGAAGAAGTAGATTTAAAAGTAGCCCATGGAGGTATGGAACAAAGACTACAAAAACCTAGTATCTTCACCAAAACAACTTTCTGTTGTGTGCTAAAGAACAGCTGCAAACAGATTTCTGTTACATATGGAAATTAAACTGGCCAGGTTTCTAAGATTATGGTAAAGACAATATGATCTGTGGACTGGGGCCGTTAAGAGAAGATAATTTCATTCTGGTTTGACGCCCAGACCCTCCCAGCTATGAGGAAAATCCATGCACCACAGTATCAGGCACACAAGTTATGTACTTAACATTGTCATGTCTCAGAACTTCATGTGTTCCTCCCCAGACAAACCAGGATGTCTGTAGGTACATAAGGGCACCTAACCCCAATTATTTTCAGGTCTTTCCTGATGGCCAGAATACCCAAGGAAACCTTATCCAAGAGCCCCTCTACTGCCAGGTGCCAAAGGGATGCATCATCAGCTGCCGAGAAACACCCCGACCACTCTCAACTCCAGCACCAGCCCTTGCAGGACTTCCCTGCCTGATCAATTAAATGGTCCTTCCTTCTTGTATATCATAAATATACCCAACGAAGAACACCTGTTCTGAGCTACTTTTTAAACAGTCTACAAAGGGAATGAGGCCTGCTTATACCCTTTCCCCTTATATCCTTCCAAACACACAGACCAAAATAGTATCTCCTAAAATGACAGGTCACCTTGCAGTGTCTTGGCCCATGTGAGTCTGTGGCAGGTTGAGTACTCTTTTCTAATACAAGACTCCCTCACTGGGCTTCCTAAGAGGCCTCACATATACACCTTCTCCAGTCTTCTCCCACTTACCACATTGACAGTTCAGGGCCACAAAGAAGGTGGGAGGAGGAATGGGAGAGTAGGAGCACAGCTAGAAGTCTGCACACATATTCACCATAGGGCCTCTGTACAGTCTTACCAACACGCTGCCCAAAGCAGAGATGTGCAGAATTCTGGGCACAGAGTCACTCAGAGACATGCAAACACAAAATACCAGCTGTTCAGCTGCTCGGTCAAAAGCATTTGGAAAGCTGGGAGTATTTGAAGCCCATTACATTTTTCAGCTTCTGCTTTAGCATGGGGCAAGACAAATTCTGCTGGCAGCTCCTAAACTTAGGCTTTTTAGAGTCCCAACTGTCATGCCAAGTCTATGCTGGAAGTTCTGGCAGTTGCAAAGTCCTGTTGGGGGTCATCACACTTGCACGCAGAGCAGTAGATCCAGAAAACATCTTATAAAGCACGGAAATGCTTCCTTGTGAATATTATAAAAAGTATATTAAAAAACCCAACAAAACAAACAAACAAACAAAAAACCCCAAACAAACAAAAAAACCCCAACCCCACAGTCTTTTTAAGTGCAAGCATGTAATGCTGGCCTTGCAAAAGGACTACTTGACCTTGAAAGAAATTCAACAATCAGCAGCACTGCATGGATTTACTGATCCATTGAGAGAACAAAACAAAACAAACAAACAAAAAAACCCAAAAAACAACAAAAGAGAACATTTATAAAAAGGTTGGTTCCTTTGCAGTGACACTGGTATGGATTTACTCAGATCACAGTCAAATTACATGAGTGAAATTACTTTTTATTTTTCTTAACATGGCCAGTACAAACTGGTTTTATTCTAAAAGAGAACACTTAGTCACAGGAAGAGGTCCCTCAAGATCTTTTCAGATGTACTGCTATACTTGAGATTATTTCCATAGAAGGACAGATAATTCAGAAAAAGAACATAAGTGCAAACCATGTCTGTCTTGACCCTTACAGGAAGTTGAAAAATAGAGTATTCCTCAGTAAGACTGACAGTCTGAAAGGGCATCTAAATAATGCCAAAACAACCTTAAATTACTAGGCTCCTTGTCTTTTCCAGTCCTGGCCTCCAAGCTGTTACACATTACATTCCAAAATATGAGCCCTGCTCTCAGAACATGTTTGTTATGACATTATTCATTCCTGCTTAGATGTGTATGGAGTCATGACAAGCCATGATCACACAGCTGAAATTCAGATTCAGCAGTTCAGAGTGTGCATGGCAGTCCGTGAGCAAGTACAGCTGTGGTGAAAGAGGAAATGATGTCTGATCACCCAGTCCTAACAACTGGTAGCTAGATATCCACAGTGTTATATCCCAATGTCAGTTTAGATGCTGAAAGATTTCAGCCTCCAGCTACCACTCCAGAAGGGCATGACAATCTCTTTGGACCTATGTTGATGTCCAAGATACTCTCTGAAGCCTTTCTAATCTGGGATGTAGCTCTACACCTCTTATTTCCAGATTAAAGTCTGGATAGACTGAGGCACAGTCTCATGAAAAAGAGCCTTTCCTCTGTCCACATGACATTTCTAAGGTTAAGAACCTTAGAAGGTTAAGAGAAGCTTGCAATTCTGCAGATATGCAAGATGTTTGACCACTTTTTTCTGAGACATATCTCCATTCTTTAAGTCTGGTGTGCTTCCTTTCCTTCTTTCTTCTCCTCTCAGGTATGTGGTTATTCCACATTTCAGACTGTACCCTCTTTAAGACCTTCTGGATCTCTGCAGGAGGATTACCTCCATGAACAGTTGTTACTACTTCCGAACAGAGCTCCTTGACCTTCCATGTGACTTTATGAACAGCTCTGTTAAAACTGCTTTGCATGTATATATGTATATCACAAGGAAGGCATAGATCTCCCTGAGCTCTGGGCAGAGCAGCATGCCATGTGTGGACACATCCCAGCATCAGTGAGAGATGAATGGTGTGGACCATGCCATATGTCCTTTGGAGAGATGTGTTGGCAGAATGGGGTCATTCCAAGTGGGTCCCTGGGAGGTGCGAGTCATCCGAACTGCCTGCACGCACTTGGAAAGGTAGGTGGGTTTTCCTGAGGGTTCACCCACATGTGCCCGATGGGGTACCCTACTGGAACCACTAGGCACCAGTCAGGGAAGCTGAATCCCTAGGGAAGCCTATGCCCATGAAGTTATAGTAGACACACTCTTCAAGACTAGTGGATGGTAACAACTGACACAAATCCACAATTGCTTCTATAGCATTTCATAAGACAATAAATGCACAGCAGAAAGAGTCAAAGGGCTTTTTCTTGAGCATTTTCCCAAGAAGATTATGAGCATGGGATGAACTCTAACATCCAATAATGACAGAGGTTCATCAGCTACACATGTTATTTTTAGAAAATGTTTCTTCACTATCCTAAGATTTTAATCAATAAATGTTGTAAGCTGATAATGTAGTAGTGAAGATGGAAAATGGGCATTTTTCATGCTATCTATCATTAAAAAATTCAGTTAGCCTATATACTTCTAATAGAAAATAAAGAAAATTCACAATACACTATGTATCTACACATGACAAATGTGTAACTTTTACTTTTTCTGTACCATAAGCATTGAACTTCAATCAGTTTTCTAGTGACGTGCTGTCTAACACAATGAAGTAGTTGCTTCTGCAGTAAATTATGAAAGTTCTTTTCTCTAACAAAATAGTAGTGTTCATACAAAATGCTATGTAATGGGAACTATAGCAGAAACTGATCTACCCAATCACTGCATGGGTTTACTGAGATTGATTTAATAGTTTTAATTAATCTAAGCTTAAAAACCTACTCAACTCTCACAACAATACTTGAAATATCTTTCATTTGGTTACAAAATAAAACATGAATTCAGCTCAGTTCTTTAGATTTGTCAAAATAGTCTTATGACATCAAGACTCTTAGCTTCATTCAAAATTAAGTTAAAAAGGAATACCTGAAAGCAAGTATTTTGTACAAGTCATATCCAAATTTCAGAAAACTCTCATACTGGAATTTATCAAAGACATTAAATTTAACATATCTTTTCTTGCAAAAGTACTACAGAGTTTAAAATGTTCTGCTCAGTTCTTTAGCTTGACCTCTCACTGTAAACACAACAGCACAAATAACACAGTACTTTAAAGCCCTATTATAGTACAAAACAAATAGGAAGAGAACACCTCACATTATTTCAAGCAGTGCCTATGTCGATACCAGAAGTCACAAGTAAATCTTGTTAAGCTTATGAAATCCCATAGAAGCACTACACAGATTAGTAATAGTACATATAGTTATTCTGTATACCAAACTACCCAGAAGCACTTTGATTTACTTAGATTAATTCAGGTTCAATAACATCAAAACTTCAGGTCATTTAGATGGTTATATGTGGTTTCTGTCTAAGGTTTAAAGCAGTATTAGAGATTTAATATACAAGCTGCAGTTCTTTTGCTGGTTTTACTCTCTGGTACCAGCTCCTGGGTCACTCTAGGTCATGAGCAACTCTATGTCCATACAGGGACACAAGATTTAATTAATTAATTAACTACAGACTTTTTAACATAATAAAAAAACCAACCACCATTATATTAATTACAAACAAGAATGAATCAATATATTTTTCCCCCCAGAGACCTTTATACTATTATGCTACTTGTCTACCACTTGAGATGATGATTACCCTCAGGAATTATGAGACAAAAAGGTAAATCACTTCACTTCAATAGACAATTCGTATTACATGGAACAGTAATTTGTATATCAGCACATATGAAATCTCTTACCTCTAGGGTTTTCCTTCATCTTTTTTCCCCAGTTAAACACAAGATATAGACTATGAAAAATGTGAGCCAAAACTGAGCTTTTAGAATCAAATATTTACAGACCAGATATTAAATTTACAGTATGGAAAGCTTCCCCATAAGGTATTCAATATTACTGATCCCAATGATGTCTATAAGCGGAATTCTCTGTCCCTTCCTTTGATCTCTGTTGCAGATGGAAGCTGATGGTATTCTCAGCTTCAGTCCCCCCTTTTAAATGCAAAATGATACTATCAGGTGTGTTAAGCAAAGATTGCTTAATATGATCTGCAACTATTGTCCAACATTAGCTTCAAGCATACAGAAAAGAAAGCATTTACTCATTCTGGAGAATAGCACTAAACAAATTAACCAGTGATAACTCTGGGCACCTTGATGCCACAGGCAGGTGAAAAGGGATAGAAAGGGGTATAGAGGGGCAGAGAAAGGCAGAGAACAGCAAAGATGATGAGCAGAAAAGAAGGGAAAGAGAGTTGGATGTCTGGCCTATAGGTATAGTTTTTGTAACACAGAGGAGAACAGGGCAGAGAAGGTTGAAGAGGGTAAGAAGGACAGAAAAGGTCTGAGACCGGTGTGTAGAGATGGGCAGGCAGAGACCAAGGCAGCAAAAGGAGTGAAAAGGGGACAGTGAAGGGCAGGGAAGGTCAAAGAATGTAAAAAATAGTCAGAACAGAGAAGGTGAGAGCATGGCAGAGAAGAGCAAAGAAGAAGAAAAAATGGACAATGAAGGGTGAAGCAGAAAAGAAGAGTGGAAATGGGGAGAGGTAAGGCAGAGAAAAGAACAGAAGGGTAGATAAGGTCAGAGTTCAAAAACCTTCAAAGAAGGTCACTTTTTCATATACTGCCTCTAAGGGTGTACTAAGGAAATGCATCCTGTGACTGATCAGAGTTTCTTAAGGATCCATGATTAGCACACTGAACCTCATTTCCCTCAACAATATACACATATATATGACTTTTTCCATCTGAATAGGAAATGTGGGAGTTTTGCTCTCCTCTTCGCTTTCCCCACTCTTTTTTGTTTGGGAACAGAAAATTCCTATTCTACTCAGCCCCCTCACAGCAAGCAATTTCTAAACCATCTGCTATCTAATAAAACAACTCATCTAGACAAATCCCAACCCAGGCAACAAATCTGATATTGTGCTTGAAGTCACCATAAGTATTAACAACCTGCTATATATATAAAATAAAATATTTCACAATCAGAAGACCTGCACTAAAAGAATATTAAGGATAGAATGCCAAGTACTCAAATCCTAAGCAAAGAGCCTGTATTCACAATTCCCTCTACACTATCACTTTTTAATTTCATAAAGGCACTTTTTATTCCCTTCCTGTGTGATGAGTGCTTCATTCAGTGTGTAGTGTGGGGCCATACAACACAAATGAAACAGGGCTGAGCAGTGAAGGTTGCCATCCATGCCTCATTTGTGCCAATGCTACAAGGAGTTAATAAATGAAGTTGGAGACAGACGGCAGAGAAATGAGGGTTTGATAGTGAAGACATCTGAATGTTACTCTGGAGAACTGGAACCCAACACCATCTCTGCCATCAAGTCCACTGTGATGCTGGGCAACCATTTCACAGATGGCTACTAATTGTGTCTTTCTCATTTCCTGCACGTTCAGTGGGCAGCACCTGAGGCCAGATTTACAGAAGTATAAGCATTCAAATGGCAACTGTACTTGACTGATGAGGCTTTTTCAAGGGAAATACTACTGCAGAAACTTGATGCTTCTGAAAGTTCAGATCAGGCCTCTACAAACAAATGTCTGCTTGACAGCTGTGGTCATAATCTCCTGAAGACTCAATCATGTATTTGTAAAATAGATAAGGCAGTAACTTTCTTTTGGGTATGGTTAGGATAAATTCATTAAAGTTTTTACATCACTTCAAGACCATAGACCTCTAATACAAAACTCCCACTACAACACTGATGACAACAACATATTTAGTGACAAGTTGCAATAAAGTGCACTAAATGAAACATCCAACTATACATTGTGGAGGATTACAAGTAAAATACATGCACTGAACAACTGACAATTTCCTCACTACATAACACGTCTGAGAAAAAACGTGTGGTACCGCAGGAAAAACTATTTTACAGCAGAACTATATACAAAAAGGTAATGGATTACTCATAGAAGGCACTTTTAATTTTGTTATATCCTATCTTGATAATATTTGATTTTTGTGATCCTAGCATTCATATTTTCTGACACTACTTGTACTTACTTGAATGCATATACAGTATAGAAACATTTCTATTAAATTTCATAAGTTTGCAACAGTTGCCTTGGCAACTATATTTAAACAGATCCACTGGCTGCTATCTTGACCCTTTCTTTCTGAAGCTGTTTTGAAATTTAGCTTTTTCAATACTCCTCAATATCCTTTTGCTCTGAAAATGAAAACATACCACAGAGTTCAGCAATAGGGCTACTGTGAGATTATATGGGCAATTTCTGTTGTACACTTAAAAATCAGGCTGTCTGATAGTAAAAGTCACACTGGTTTCCTTTTCTCACGTAGACCACTTTCAGAATTATTTCTGAAATTAGTCATAACCTCAATTCATGCTAAGGAACAGGTATGGAACTTTTATCTCTCTTTTTTAAACTTTGTGACTGAACTCGGGCTTTTTTTTTTTGTCTTTACAGTTTGTGCACACTGTCTTTCTACACCAACAATCAATAAATTCAAGACAAATGTTTCACAGTAGGACTTATCCTTATCCTGTTGATGCACTAGTGGCTATACCTTGACCTCCCCCTTTTCCTTTTATAATCAAATCACAAATTGGAGCCACCTCAAGGCTGCTCTAAACTGTGTTCAAGTGCAGTAAAGTAAACAAAGCCCTGCTGGACTCTGGGATTTACTCTAGTTGATTTTTTTATCCCTCTCCCCGCGGTTTCATCTGACACTATGTTCATATTGCAGGCTGCAAAGAGGAGTGAAATAAGGCAGCTCTCCTGGCATGACGCCACCAAGGGATTTTCTTCCCTCCACCACACTCCCTGGGCAATAAGCTATGCCAGGTGCTCTGCTGCCCTGATCTGCAGGAACACTGCAAAGCAGAGCAAAAGACTTCAGAAGATCTAGGCCATGATATCTTTTAGAAAAAAATGATATCCCATTCTGTCTTTCATATTCAGAAGATTTCAGATTGATGGGTTTTTTTAAAACTGTAGTTCTCAAGTTGAGGAAAATAAAGATAGTTTTATGTTCCCTTGCCTTTGCCTGCAATAGGCTAAAGTTCAGGGACTTCAAGCCCACAAGACAGTGGCCAAGTAGAAGTAGACAATGAACACAGATTTGCAAGAGCTGGTTAAGTATTTGTCAGTGTACCACCAGCAGCAAGAAATGCCATTAACAGTTCCCTCATCTAAGGTATTTTTGAATGCTTCTGTGAAGGGCTTTTTTCCTGTAGAAAAAGAACCATAGTTATTTACATGCTGTTTATGTTGAAATAATTACATTTGCAGGCTATTTTAAATGGTATCAGGAAACTTCTATTAAAAACTCAATAACCTACATTTCCACTGATAATGGTATTCACCAAGTGACAGTTTCAGAAGAAGCACTGTATGAAGCACTGTCAGTTTTCATTTGAGTTTTGCATTAGAAGGATGCATTTGGAATGATAAACTGTAAATTACAGCAAACTAGAACAAACTTTCATAAATATTAGTTATATTAACCAAAGCATGAACCCGACATACTTAATACAAGACAATCAATCAAACTCAGCTCCAATTAAGATCAGCTACTAACCAAAGAGCTGCCATTATCAGAAATGGTGATTACTTTTGAAGTTTTGAGTTAGAACTCAAAAAGAAGTTTTAGCATGTGGTGTGTCATGGAAAAGAAAATACTTGTGGCTTGGATATATTGTAAAAGGGAAGCCCACATGGCTAAGAAACGCTGAGCAATGCTGTTAAGATATAGTTTATGCATATTTAAACTCCAATTTAAATCACTTCCACATGACTTCATTTCTGTGGCTTTTCTCATTATGCCCTTCTACCTTCTGACGAAGCTGTGCTCAGCTGAAGTGACACACTGAGCAAGAATTTGATAGAGTGCCATTCCGGCCATGGATGTCCATATTTGCCAGTGGCAATGCTAAAAAAAAAAGCCATCATGCAGACAAATCTATTACATTCTGAAAGGAGAAACTTCAGTGAGAGGCAAACAACATATGCTACACAGGATTATGAGTTTGCCCTTGATGTTTGTCTGACTCTGTACACACCTAGAGACCAAAAGTCACAACAAAGAAAGCCTTTAGACATTGTTGCCATAAGCCTTAATATAGCTGTAGATTTTTATATAGTTTTATAGTTTTATAGTCTTGCATTTGAAAATAGTTTGTAACCCCTGTACCACATACTTAAGCAAGATCCTAACCTCTGTGTTACATTTAAGTAGCCTGTTTTTGTGCTAAGAGAGAGATATTAAGTTAGAACATTCTGTATAAGG
>JAWWEU010000125.1:20735687-20751663 GCA_035583155.1 Acropternis orthonyx | reverse complement strand
GGCAACAACATAGCTCTTCTTTTTTTTTTTTTTTTTTTTTTTTTTTTAAATTAAAGGGCAAGACCTGTACCTTTGGATTCATTTCCTACTCAAAGTGAATAAAAATTAAAAAAAAATAAAAGTCAAGGACTGTACTTTAGTAACAGTTAATTTAAGACAATTATCTCTGGAGGAAAATAGTATGATAGATGTACTGGCAACAAGTCTTCCCCAGACTTACATACACAGTGAAAGTGGCATCAGATCATCAGCTTCACAATTCCATCTGCAGCATTTCAAATTCTTATATCTGCTCCTTAGAAAGAGAGAGACAAATGGAAGTGCTGTGCTCGTCTACCAACCCTACTAGCCTGTGCCACAAATTTACATAATACAGGGCATTCCTACAGCTGTACCTCCTCTAGTGCTAGCTTGTCTTCATTTACCTAGAATATAAAAATCTTATTCCAATCCCACGTTTTAAAATAAAACACACCACTTTTGTCATAGCTTTCCACATTTAGAAATGGAATTCTGTATCACCTTTAAGTATTTCTGCCTGGCTACATGAAGGATTTATCTAAATTCCTTCTGGTTGTCAAAATCTCGCAGGAAAAATTTCCCATGACATTATTTCCTTTTATGATGAGCTTCTATCCTACAAAGACAAATGGGGCATACAAGCAATTGAGGCCAGACATGCACACAATCAAATTATAATTGTCTTTGCATGTACTGCAGTCCTCACTTAATTCACAGTTCTTTCCCAGATGAAAACTGCCCTTCTCAGGACAGGGTTTATTTGCTGGGGCTTCACACCATGCTAACAACACACTCCTACCATTTTTTTTCCTCTTGCTCCATCACTGGAAAAGGGAGTTGCTAGCAAAACAAGCCCAGACAAGTAGAGAATATGAGCGTATGAACAGAGTTTGCATCCAGCTATGTTCCCCAGATAGTGCAGCACTTCATATTAGTTCCCCCTAATATATTTTGCTTTCAGACCAGAAGTCTGCAGTTCAACATTGAAGTTTTTTGTTAAAGCCAAACAGAACCCAACACTTAAAAAAATAACATCACACACAAGAACAAATTACTTCAGGTTCACAAGGTTGGTGCAATGTTATATACTTTAAATGCATTGTGATGCCAAACCAGTCAGGCTTCATAGTGCTAGATGCTACTTAGACATATTTTAATGTAACCTTTTTGGATCAACTTTCATTATGTTTATTTACCAAAATATTACTTCCAGCCTGTGAATTTTCACTACAAAATACCACCTTCCAATACGCTCTCTACACCACATCATAAACTATTAACTCAGCACAAGCTAAAAAGCAGGTAAGAAAAAAAAATGCTCTATGTGGTGTCTTAACATTGACATTTTGGAGTCCTCACACACTTCTGGACAGGATTATTGACCTACTGGAAGGTAGGAAGGCTCTGCAGAGGGATCTGGACAGACTAGACCAATGGACTGAGGGCAATTGTATGAGGCTCAATAAGGTGAAGAGCTGAGTTCTGCACTTGTGTCACAACAATCCCAGGCAGCGGCTACGGGCTGGAGAAAGAGAGACTGGAAAGGTGCACAGCAGAAAAGGCCCTAGGGGTGCTGGTTGACAGCCAGCTGAACGTGAGCCAGCAGCGTGCGCAGGTGGGCAATAAGGGCAATGGCATCTTGGCTTGTATCAGGAATAGTGTGGCCACCAGGACAGGTCCGTGATTGTCCCTCTGACCTCAGAATTGGTGAGGCTCCACCTTGAATACCACACTCAGTTTTGGGCCCCACATGACAAGAAGGACAGTGAGGTGCTGGAGCATGTCCAGAGAATGGCAACAGAGCTGGTGAAGGGTCTGGGACACAAGTCTGATGAATACCAGCTGAGGAAGCCTGGCCAAAAAGAAGTTTGGGGTGACCTTATTGCTCTCTACAGCTACATGAAAGAAGGTTGTAAAGAAGTGAGTTTCAGTCTCTTCTCCCAGGTAACAAGGCATAAGATGAGGAAATGGCCTCAAGTTTCACCAAGGAAGATCTAAATTGTATGCTAAGAAAAACATTTTTCACCACAAGGTTTATCAAAAACTGGAACAGGCTGGCCACAGAAGTGGTGGATTCACCATTCCTGGACATATTGAAAAGACACGTAAATGTGGTATTTGTGGACATGGTTTAGTGATGGACTTGGCAGTTCTGAGTTAACAGTTGAACTCTATAATCTTATAGGCTCCCATATTTGCAACATAGAAAGCACACAACAGTTGAATATAAGCTCTGTCCACAAGATTTCATCAGGCTAGAATTAACAGAATTTCCAGAGCAGATAGCAACAATAAAGCTTGACAACTTTTTTTATTTATTTTGAGTTTGCATCCTCAGGAAGTGAAGTGTAACAGTATTTATGTCGATATTTCATAGTCTATGTTCATACAGATTCAAGGAACCAGGTTTCCCTGGCAACCTCCATTGTTTTGCCTCCACAGGTTGCTTTAATCTACCATCACCTTGGCACTAGTGACACGGTGCAACCAGTATGGTTGGGACAGAGCTGTTCTCATTTATGCTGCCACCTGCAACAGCCACTGACATTCAGCAAGCTGTAGAGCCCATCACCAAAGGACCGAGGCTCTGAAGTTTGACCTTGCCTTCTTGGTGGAAGCCCAATTAATTTTCACAGATCTTTCCCACAGCTTCAGGTTGTCAAACCACACAGCATCAGTCTGGGTTAAACTGCCTCCAACAAGACAGCAGCAACCGACCAGCTCTCTGATACAGCTGGCAGTCCACTTAAATGAACTGATATTCAAGAGCTCAAGGGAGGGAACTAGAGAGAGTGAGAGACAGACACAGGGTGAGTCTGTTTCCAGAGTATTTGCCATAATGTGTCTGAGCAGGTGGCAACGATGAGAAGGAAACACTGTAAGAAGAATATGAACTTGATTTCTACCTCAAGTTGTTAACAGTAGTTGAGGCACAAGCCCTTTCAGAGATGAACTGACATTTGGATTGATCAATATTGACAGCTTGTTTACTGGGGAGATCTCAAGAACTAGAAGTGCTCACCAAGTAGCTTAAGCTTCTTCCTTCCAACACAGTGAGGGGGAGGCTAGCTCCTTACACTCTGCTGTTTGAAGAGGAAAAGAAAACGTTTAATGTTCTGGTTTTGCATTGAATTTAGGAAATTTGACTTGCTAATCTTTTATATGTTAGCATTCTTTCATCTTCTTGAGGGATAAATATTTTTAATCAGGCAATTCCCTTCAGGATAACAATGATTCAAATTATACTGATGAATGATATCAATCAGTTATTAGGCATGAAAAATGTGTATGTCAAACTCTAATAATGTTTATACTAACAAAAGTGCAAAGCTTTTTTTCCCCTTCTGAAAAAAACCCCCAAACCTCTAATAGTTTTTTATACACTCAAGAGGGCATTTTTTCTTCAAATGTTAGGATAAATCCAGCAGCTAACTAGTGAGTCCTGTTTGCAGTAGAACATTATTAAATGTTCTAATTAATCAAATTAATAGGAGATACCATACCATATCCCTGCAGATATATAGAAGATGTTTTCAAAGGCTGCTTCTTAAAACAGAAAATTAACAGTAAATGGCACTGCTGACTTTAAAAGCGCTAGACATGATTGTCTTTTCTTTCTCATTATTTTGCCCGATATCTATCCTGACTCAGACAGCACCTGACTTTTCAAGCAATTAAATCATCAGGATATGAGGGCTTCTCCCATGGCAGTTCAAGCGTAGAGCTCTACCTCTTTCTGTATCTCATCCTAGAAGTCAAGACTGTGACAGAAGGTGGCTTTGTTAAAGCAGGACATCTATCAAAGCTGCCCATCACTCAGCTTGTCATGTAGTAAGGGAATGCTTGGGCCACACCATGAGGTTTTCATGCAAATGGCTGCTCCAAGGCATCTTAGCTATGTCTGGCTATTTCACAAACCAACTAGAGATTTGTGGTGGGGAGCTGCAGACAAGGATATGAGGAAACTGATTTCAGGCAGAACCTAGAGAGGGTACAGCCAAAGGCCTTGCTTCTACTGTCCCATATGCTAGCAGAATTAACTACTATATAACCTGAGCATATGCCTTGTTTGCCTTTAGGTAGCTCCTGTGAAGATACATAGGGGCAGCTCTCAGAAGATCTCAGTGACTGCTGAACCAACTTAGCTGATGAATTTGTAATGGGGGAATCTGTATGTAGTTCCGACCTAGGACACGTGTGGTCTAGGACTGTGCACAACACAGTCTACATACCTTAACTTTATATTTAGCAACATAACTATACGCAACATTTTTCTAAGTGACAGCAATAAAGATGAATATGTTTGTTTACTTTTAAGAAAATCCTATGAAGCATCCAAAGACCACAATGCTGACAAAACCTCATCATGGGTGAAATCTGCGTAGTGTGATCAGTTTAGGGGGATTCTTTTAATGTTGAGATAATCAAGGTTCCCAGCATTAGAAGGGCCTTAATCTTATGATCACTTTTCACACTAAATCTCTTGGTATCAGCAAGGACACAGGAATGTGTCCTTTCATTGTTTATGCAATAAAACTCAATCAGCCCTGAGCCTTACTGAGATCTGAGAAAAACTTGCACATACTTTGTGACCAAAGAAATTCATAATGTCTATCAGCCTATTCATATGCTTCTGCCAGCTACCATATTTCCCTAAGTTAGGAGGAAAAAAAATCCCTCAAACAACACAAGCCTCCCTAGCCAAAACGTTTTGAGGATAATAAAAGATCTGGAAAAAATACACTGCAAAATCAAGTACCAGACTTGTTTGTTTCAGACGTGCTCACCATGGTCTGCTTTCTTCATGGGAGCAACATTAGGAGTCTGACCTAAGAAGTCACTTGCACTTCATCTCCTGTTCACAGAAGACTTGTCTCTCCCCACCTCCTCAGTCACAAGTGAGAGTGAAATGCTACATGAATGCCAGTTTGACCATTGCCATTATTTTAAGCTCTCTCTCAAGAGGAAAAAAACCTGAATGTTACATCTCCAGCATTCAAAGAAAGGAAGACATCTTAATTGATGTTCAGAAAAGGATCTCAGTAGATAACGAAAACAGTAAGATTCTACACAAGAAATGACATTCTGAAAATAAGTCAGGAAGCACATTCAATATCCAAACAACTCCCTACTGAAGGGAGATAGAGGACAAATTATGCTCATCTAGATTAAGTTACAGCAAAATTAATTCACTTTGCAACCAGAAAATTCTTACCAGTAATAAGCAGTATAAACACCTAAAGCAAAGGAAGCTGCAGCTGCAATTTATGGCATAATGGCTCCTTTACAGCTACTTTCTTTGTCACTATGAAACTAAACATATTATTTAGCTGCTGGTTGCAGGAATCAGTTTTACAAAGCAGTATTTATTTTATGCAGAATACATCTGGTGCTAAAATTAAAAGTGCAATATACAAAATATACACATGAAAATATTTTGCTTAAGACAGTAATTTGAAACATCCTATCTTCATAAAAAACCCAAACAAAATAAAACCAAACAAATAAAACAAAACAAAAAAAAAAACAAAACAAAAACCAGAAGAAATTCCAACTTCAATTGTCAGTGCAAAAGATATGTTTGTTAGAAGGGTTTTCTCACAAACCAGGAGTTAGAAGATGTTGTTCAAAGGAGTGTATTTGGCACAGAAAAGTAGTAAAGACAACTATCCAAAATTCTTGCAGAAATATCAACCCTGTGCACAAAGTTCATTTCCCAGCAGTGGGAAAATGCCTAATCCAAATTGATTCCGGCCAATATTTCGTGCTTTAATCGACAAATATGTGTAGTGAGAGCTAGCTTGGGAAATTAAAAAAAAAAAAAAAAAAAAAAGGAAAACATAACAAAACACGGGTCCTGATCTGATGCCATGAAGCACATTCATTAATGCAGCAACAGATGGTTAATCTGCAGACTTAAAATATGTCAACTTCATTTAATTAAAAGTCAACATTATTATAATATTGCCATCATAAAATCAGGTTCTGACAACACTCCAAATTTTATTTTTGTTTTACTTTTAAACAGAAACTTTTTGATGAGGAGCAACACATTCACCACTTCTGTGAACATTCATACGTCTCAATAAACACAGAGCAACTTTTCCTGTGGGCTCCCTCCTGCAGTGGCTTTGCCACACACAGCAGGATTTTGATAACACTACTCCTACACGTTTCAGGCTGCAGCAGGTTCTGGAGCCAATACAGCTACACTGCTACTGGTAAGCAAGGTAGCCACTTCTGTGCCAGATCAAGTAGCTCAGCCATCACCCTGCAATTTGCGGTGTAAATGTACAGCGGTGTGTCTAAGTGAGGTGCAACTTACTATAGGGGTATTAATAGCTGACTTAAGTTATTAATAAGTAACTCAACACAGGGATGCACATGACATCAGGGAATACTCATTTTTAGCATCACGTGACACCAAAGTAAACTGTCACTGAGGTATAACTACTAGAGCTGGCTGTTAGCACTGGACAGAGCAGCCATTACAAAGCACCACGTCACCAAAGTTATCCTATCTCAAGTTCATTACATGACTCTAGTTTTGCCTGAGGCTTCTGAAATATTTCATTAAGAAAAAAGTCAATTCATCCCCCAACATTTCTGGATTTAAAATCCCAGATGGCAGGGACGGTACCTTTGGGAGACTTCAGCATGAGCTGCACAGCACTGCTGCTATGCAGGAGTTTTGTTATAAAAAAACCTCTTCTCCTAGCACAGAAAACTCCAGATCTTAATGGGAGAAGAGCATGAGCTGCAGGACCCAGCAAAGAACAAGCACTTGACACCCACTGGTACTGGAGCAGAAAGGAATCAAATCTTAATGCGCAAGCTGGTTAGGGTTTGAAAACCCTGCTGTAACAGGGTCAGGGAAAGACACAGGCAAAGTCCCATTGGTTATGGGCTACTTCTAGGTTCTGAGGTTTTGTGCAGAGCCAGTTCTGTTAGTAATACAAAATACCGTCCTACTGACTTGGATGAATTTGTCCCAAAAATAAGAAAATAAAGGCAATACTTCTATCTGCAGGAAAAACAAAGTTAAAAAAAAAAAGGCTAACAAAAAAACCCCACCCAATAGTTCTGACATATAATGCCCCATATGTCACTGACCCACAAATATAAAGTGCAAGTAACAGCAGCACCAGGATATACTGGCTCAGGGGCCAGGGTGTGAGAGCTTATTTTTAATGTTCTGAGAAAACACCTATAGGCAGTCTTAAAAACCATTACAAGTGTGTAGTCTGCAGAGAGATTATGGAAAAAGAAAAAAAATCAGACTGCTACTTTGCTATATGTTCCCAGACATCAAACAGGGAGCTGGATTCCTGACAGTCGCATTTGCATAATTACCCAGCAGCCATCTAACCCTTGACTAGCCCCTTTGGACAGTTTCACAGCTGCTGCAGCTCTGAGCAGTGGGGCTGCACAAGGGGTCAGGGAGGAGGACAGAGCCAATCACACAGATGCCATGGCTGGAAACAAACAGCCGAAGTCCATGTTTTGTAGCTCCTAAGCACACTTGAATGCAGTGTCTGACTTCAATCAACAGAGCAGGGAAATACAGGGACAAATTCATCACTGCTCTAGTAGAAAGATGTACAATGACAATGACTAATACAGTATTTACATGTGCCTCAAGGTATTAAAGACTGCTAAGCAAAACTTGGTAGATGCTACCAAAACTTGGTAGATGCTAACTTCTTATTTACATTTCAATAACTGTATTTTCCTCTGGAGTTTTGGATCTTACTCTTTGGATGCACAGAACAGTGACAGACACAACCTTAGAAATACCAATGTAAAAATGCACTAAGTTCTTCCAAGCTGTAGGCAAAAATGGGCTGCAGCATTGCCTTAGCAGTTTGTAGTGCCTTTTCTTTTAATTAGAAACCAGATCAACCACTCCAGATGCCTATGGCAAATCTGGATGCCACAAGAATAAAGTAGGAGAGTTAAACACACAGATAGTAAGAAGACAGGCACCAGCAAGTGCTCCTATTACACACCAGGTGGGAAGGTAGAAGCCACAGGGAGCAGATGCATTCCTGACTCCTATTTCACACATGCAACCTTGGTTGAGTTTGCTATTAACAGCTGCAGAAATACAGCTGTGCAAAAGAAGCAGCCTCTCAGGTAACCACATCCTAATCCACTCCTAGCTGCAGTACGGTGTAGAGATTTCTGCTCTTGTCTGTGGACACAAAAACATCAGTGGAAAACCAATGTACAGATCTATAGACAACATACAGGTCTAAACTAAAACCAATTCTAACAATCCCGTCCTGCCATCCCTGAAGTTCTATAAACTAGTGGAATTCAACTGAGTTGAACTGTCAGACAAACATACTTTTTGGTAGAAAAATAATCTATTGTAGCTTGTGTGCTAAATAGCATGGAATTTCAGTAAATGTGTCACCTTGTTGGGTATAGAAAGGTGCTCAACCTCAAATTTTCCTGATATTCCAAATAGTAAATCTGATGTGAACACTAATTAGAAGTAATACTGTTCTTTGCTCAAAGAAAGTATATGTGGAAATAAGACTTTCTCCTTTCTGTAATTGAATTTTGAACCCTGATTGACTTCAGTGTAGGACATCTTCGGCCATTTTTAATAGTTTAATTTTTTTTTATCAATGTAATGAAAAAAATTACCATTTTCATTTAGACAGCAGATGTTTATACCAAAACCTCACTGAGATCAACAACCTTAGTAACTTGTGTGTGTTGGAGCTATGTGGTGCTTAAACACTTTTTCAAAGCCAAGAACAGAAGTCCAAGGACATCTCCTGTAAAAACACATTTTACAGAAGCACAACATTTCAGCTCCCAGAGCACTTCAGGATACATCCTAAGTATGTCACTAAGTCAGCGAAAGAAAAGATAAATTACAGGAAAACATGAAATGTTCACATGATCTAAAGGTCAGCAGGATCAAACGAGACACTCCTAATGAGTTCAGCAAACTCTCTGACTTGACCACACTCACTCAGTACAGGACATTAGGAACAGGTTCAAAGAACTAACAATAAACACATACAAATAGTTGAAATATTCAATACTGCACAGTGGTAAAGTGGTAATACACTATCATTCTCATAGGATTTTCCATTTAAGTGAGAGTGAGTGAAATATTAAACTCACAACTCCAATAAATTCTAAGTACGATAAAAAGAGATCATATTGAAAGACAAAAAATATGCTGATTACCTGATATTTTTAGCTATCACAAACTTGGCTTTCTAGTTCAAGTCACTTATTTTCATCTAACTAAAAATAGGAGACTCACCAATTCCTCTGCTAACCTGACAAGTAGTCTAGACATGCTTAGGTAATAGCATCCACCTTTGACAGTCCCCTCTGAGGTATTAAACATTTGTTAATGGTTTAATAAATTCCAGTCAAATAGTGCTTTATGACAGTCATGTCAGTTAATAAATTCCAAGATGTTTATAACTACAAAGACCAGCTTTGTCCTCAGACACCTGAATTAGCATAAATTATGAACATACAGATGTTATTGACATATGGCATAGAAACATAATTGATTGCAACATGTTGCAAAATTCTCATGTTTCCACAAATAAAGACAAGTAACAGTTACATCTATGACAGATACTCCAATGACCAAATAAACACCAAGATAATTTTGCCCTTCCAAACATCTTGAGTTTTGAAAAACGTCTTTAAAATTTTCCCATTATTCAATATTCTGTAATCCTCACACATAAGGGGCTTTAATGGGAAGCAATTTTTAGTAGCACTTAGCCACAAGTCCACCACACATTTCTCTTCATCTTGGAGTATATTCTCAAAGTCTCTCTTTTCCTCAAAATCCATATACCCTTAGCTTTTATAGAATACTTACTTTCTCAAACTACACCCAGTATCTCTGGATAACATGCATCATTTTACAAGATACAGTACGTTTTCTTTCAAATACACCAATGCACACCGTAGAGAAATTTTTCACATTACTGAAAAATATTTTAAGAATGTATGCTATTTCCAGGATATGTACTTATCTAAGCCTTGTCCTTCAGCTTTCATATAATATTTCAAGCCTTCACTGCCTGGCAGAAGATTTAACAAGGAAGGAAATAATGCCTCTATGTGACTCAGCAGCATCCTAATACAACAGTATCTAAATATTTCCTGACCCTAAACCTGCAAAAAGCATCTGTATTGGCTGATAAGAAATCTATACAATCGTTAGGTCACAGATCATTCTACCTCAATGTTTCAGTTTGTTGCAGTAAATCCTGACAGCTTAAGCGACCGCAAATGCTTTCCTGCTCCTACAATAAAAGGTTTTATACTACCAAAAACATTTATTTCCTCCAGCCTTCTTTAGTTTCCAACACAGAGCATGAAAAACAGAAGACTGTACAGTATGGTTACAATCAATGAGCATATGGGCCTCCATTTAAGAAAGATAAATTAATTCTCTGCTGATTACTTGGAGAAATATAATTGCTGTCCAGTGTCTGCAGCTACTGAAGAACATCTGGGTTTCCCCTACCTCTCCTTTTTATAGACAAGAGAAGGATGAAAATTTTTTCCTGTTTAATGACTGCAGAAAGAACACTGCTGCAGTTCTTGGCTGGGAAGAAGGAAATCCAATCTATTGATGCTAACCTGACTAAAGTTTTGATTAGGATGGTTCCCATCTATTCCAGAAGGCAGGGCAATCAATACACTGGCAGTTAAACTAAGAAAAGCAGAGTCAGAAGTGATTTCCTATAGAATATTTTTTTAACTTTTGCACCTGGATACTAATCAAGAGAGCTGATCACAGAATGTTCTGCCTAGAAGGTCAAGGTAAACTAAACTAGTACAGTATTTGTGATGGGCAGGTGTTGGTCACCAACACAATACAAGTTCACTTATCTAAGACAGTGCAGAAATGTTTTACCCTTTCCATAAAAGTTCTTTCAAACATGTCTGCAAATGCCTCAGGGTCCAAAATAACAACTTACAAACTAGTTCACAAATGAAAGGTTCATGGCTGAAAAGAAATAGTCCTACAGGTGCTGCCTTTCTCAAACTACCACTGTATGGTTAATGATTATTATTTTCCCTTTTCCACATTTAATTAATTTTTCATGCAAGAGTTAAGAGCATCAATCAAAGCATTTGAGGAGTCATGTCACCTTGCTGGATGTCTGTAACATGGAAACTCAATATGGAGAGAAATAACATGCAATTTCACAAAGCCTAGTACATGTGGCCATGCTCACATCCTACAAACTTCAGTAGCGTCAATATCAGGAGAAAAGACTGGCCTATGGTTTGGTGCCAAGTTGGTTACAGCTTCTAACAGCCAAGAACTGTATCCAAATACTGAACTAGAACTCACTGCAAATATGGTAAGTCTATCACTCTGGGAGCACTCCAAGACAGTTCCACACATCTGAATTTTTCCAAGCAAACCATCAGACACTATGAGTAGAGAATTCCTGTCTTTTGGATGCAAACATGCACCATATTTGACGATAAAGACTATCTGTATTGGAAAGCTGCTAGCCTAGGCATGCATACTAAGGGGATAGCAGCAGGAATGCTGCAAGCCTGGAGACATACATCATTAGGGTGGAATAACTCAGGGCAATCTGCTCTAATTGTAAAATGAAGAAAACACTGATGTGCCTCTCCCTGCTGTTTTCAAGCCTGCTTAGAGCCCTATCCAGACACCATACCAACAGAGCAGGTTTTGACCTCTCTGTGAAGGGCAAGTGATGCTGTGAAGATAATACTCCCTTCCTTCTCCTGAACACTCTCTTTGTAGAAGCAAAAGACAGTTTTCCCCTTTACACAGTGTCCTGCTGTGTGGTACCCTGAGGTCAGCATGCCAGATATGCTCTGGATATAAATGGCCTGATTTTTCCTGCCACCTCTCCCCCCACCCTCTGTCACACTTCAGAAATTTCAATAATAATAACAACACTAAAACAGAGAAGAAAATATCTTCCAGAAGATGGTTTAGATTCATTTTAAATACTTATGCCTAGGGAGGCCGAATGGACACATTATTGCTTTCTGCAACTACCTGCACAGAGATGGGTTGGTGAGGTGGGGTTGGTCTCTTCTTCCATGTAATAAGTGATAGGATGACAGGAAGTGGCCTCAAGTTGCCCCAGGGAAGGCTTAAACTAGATATTAGGAAAAATCTTTTCACTTGATTGGGTTATCAATATTGGAACAGGCTGCCCAGGGTAGTGACTGACTCACCATCCCCAAAGGTGTTTAGAAGACGTGTAGATGTGGCACGTAGTTTAGTGGTGGGCTTGGCAGTGCTGGATTAATGGTTGGACTCAACAATCTAAAGGGTCTTTTCCAGCCTAAATGATTGTAAGACTAACACCCCCAAATTCCCCTCTGCGGCTTCCAGTTTCTCTCTCCATTAACATCATCCTCTCCTCCACACCACTAGCTCTGCTCCATAAGAAATCCTACAGGGCCAGCTTTTCCCTTTCCAGCAGGGCCTCATGCTTTTGCTCCTGCTTTGGCTGGATGCTCCTCTCCCTGCAGACCTCTCTCCCTCTTATCCGACAACTTCTCCTTCTCTTTGCTCTTCTTCAGAATTGCCTCAGTACCACCCTTCTCAAAGCACTCAGTAACAACTGTATTGATAAAATGTAAGCAATTAGTAACATTGTTTTGAATCTGTGATGTATCTAAGATTGTAATATCTCTCAGGTGTTGGCTGATGCCTAACGAGTCAGATCTTTTCCCTCAGTAACTCCCTCACTATAAAAAACACAATTTACTTACACATATCTTTGTTTTCGCTTCCAAGTTATCTATGGTGCAAACGTGAACTCACAGATATTGGTGCAGTTTTCTGAATTTTGAGATGCCTTTTTTCCTGAAACATATCTCTCCAGATGAACAAAACCCCCAAGACAAATCCCTTCCAAGTATTATAGTTGAATAAATTGTACAGTTCACTAGCAGCTACTCCCTATGGCATTTGGTTAATATAAGTTATGCAGGTTTTAGTTGTTCTCTTGCAACCTTGTCTTACTTGCCCTTTAATGTTTTGGGTTTTTTGCATGACTTTTCTTTTCCTCACCATTACTCAAGAATTTTAAGACAGAACACAAAATTGATAATTCCTACATGCCCCCATGCCCCTGTTCCCAAATGAGAGAAAATTTTACAGTCACAAACAACTGGATCAAAATCATCAGACAATTTTTGGTTTTGCTTACTATAAAACCATCTTAAATATATTATAAAGTTACAAAAAAAAAAAAAAAATAAAAGGAAGAAGAAAAATGCAATAAAAATCTACCAAGACCCTGTCCTCAGGAAAAGGAGCAACTCCACTTTGGAATGTGTTTTGGGGCTCATGATGGGAAACCTACTCGTTTTTTTCAGGGGAGAAAAACTGTAAAGGATCAGACCCATGCATTATCAGCTAACTCTTCTGGTTCAATACATAAATATACTAATCACTCAACACCTCTAAGCTGGAGATGCTGAGAACATCTGGGAGAAGAGTGAAGGGACGAAGCCTCCTGTAAGCTTAGTAATGAAAGAAATGAAGGCAAATGCCTCCAAATCCACCCAGAGGAGGGGATATTTAAAAGTACATATTTTCTTATATTCTGAAATGGCTTTTGATTCTCCCAGTATAATACCACTGAAGGCAGAAATTAAATACTAGAGAGATGGCATCAACATATCTTATACTTCCCTGAATAATTTCTCCAGAACAACAAAACAAGTTTAACAATCTAACAAAGAAACAAGACGAATGCAGAAAACACTAAGACAGAATTAGACAACACACTGACAGCACAAATTTTTAAGTTATTTGGTTCTCACATATTACTCCTCAAATAAAAAACCCATGAATATATAACGTAGGTAATACTTTTGGGGCTTTTCTACATAGGATAACTTTGTCTATAAATAGGTAAAGACATTTGTGTATCAGACTATTTCCTCATAATTGCTTTTTTTCTTTCCTAAGGATTCTTACTGGAATTGGAAAGTATTTCTGCAATGAAGTAAACAACTACAAGTAACTACACTGAGCACAACCACAAGATAACCAGTGAACTACAAATTTACCTCTCATTTGCTTGGCTGTAGTCATCCTTCCCCAGCTAGACAGAAGAGGAAAAAAATGGAACTAAAACTTGTCTAAATGCCATCACAAAATAGGAAAAGCTACAACACTTCTATTTTCAAAAGAAAAAATGTCAAAGGGATGAATATATAGAACTATATTGCTTTCATCATATTATCAGACTATGGAGAATTTGAGAGATGATACTTCTAAAAGCCATAGTTGATATTTAGCAGGAAATTCATGTGATTTTGAAATAAACTCATTAATATTTTCATGCTCACTATCAACCAGGAGTATATCTGTAATCAGAGTCAATATTTTCTGCTAATATAGTTAACAGATGGAGGAGAGGTTGTTGAAAACAGAACTAAGGCCATACTGAAAGCACAAATGTATTAAAGACTTTTACTGTATCTGGAGATCTAATGCTCAGCGGAACCAGAAGGTAAGGAAAATACACCAAAGATTTCCTAACACATATACCTACATATACCTAAGAACTCTTAATCAAAGATGGTTACATTTTCTTTACTATGTCCATGCCTTTGTATTCAATTCCAAGCTCCCCACTTATGTCTAAGGAGAAAAAAAGAAAGCATCAGAGACAAGATTTGCCCCTCCCTGAGGTAATTTCTGAAAGTGATTTTATTTAATTCACTGCATTAACTGAGCAATAGATCCCATTTTTAATAAAGCGCTGAGTCATTCTCATGTTAAATCAAGAACAATTTGCTGTAGCAAGACTATTATCTGCAGTGCTTCTGGTTGGTGTCAGACATCTTTAAACAATATTTACCAAATAAAATATGCAACTTCTGTTTTTGTTCTTAGCTTGTGCCAGTTCACTAACAAAAAATCCAACACAGACTTTCTTTTTTTCTTTTGCAGCATCAGACATTTCCATAAGATCTATTATGAAACATACCTGGAGTCTTTACAATAACACTGAGCTGTTTTATGTTTCTAAATCAAACTAGGGAAACTCATTAGAGCTTTTCAAAGAGTGTGAGAACAGTTCTTCAAAGAACCATCAGTAAATTCTAAATATACATATGCTTACTCCAAACATTCTCAGTTGAACAGGAAATGGATCTTCAGAAATACTTCAGGATCTAAGCAAATGTCAAGGAAAGACAAGAAAAAGCAGAGAGGAGATTTTTCTAAGAAGCAATAGGAAATCAGACAGAACAACACAAAATTTTCAGAATGAGGCCGAACACTCAGGGAGGAGAGAGCTGCTCTCGCAGAGGTGAGATGAAGGCTAAGATTACCTGCTAGCACTCAGCCATCTTAAGTCAAGTTGTTTAGTTTTCTCTACACTGTACTAATGTAAAGATGACAGAAGCCTCCTATGATAGATTTGCTGTTCTCTCCTATCAAGTTCAGTAGTACCTATCTGTATAGTCCTGATATAGAATTGCAGTGCTTCATTAGTGTCACACAGTTAAACTGTCCCTGAACAAACGACCTAAGGCATTTGTGTTTGAGGGGTTTGGGTTTGTACTTTTTTTTTTTTTTTTGGCTGTAGTTTTGACTTGTAGAAATTATTTTTTTTGTATAGTGATTTTACTTAATCATACTCAGTATTACGATTCCACCTCAGTTCATTTTCAAATTAAACTAATGTTGCCTCTGTGACTTTCCCCCTTTGCAGCAGCTTGTGCACAGCAACAGGAGCCATTCTGATGGCCTCAGGCTCTTTCCAGGCTTAGATTTCCAAACCATTACTCATTGTAGTGTTCCCCATAAAGCAAATCCTATGTGTTCTAATAGAGGATGCAAGCCATTTTAGAACAACTTAATGATAGCCAACCGCTTAAATTGGAGGGGGACAAAAAAAAAAGGGGGGGGGGGGGGGGGGGGGGCGGGCGG
>JAWWEU010000125.1:20713970-20730060 GCA_035583155.1 Acropternis orthonyx | reverse complement strand
TTTGGGGGTGTTTTTTTTTTTTTTTTTTTTTTTGTTTTGTTTTGTTTTGTTTTGTTTTGTTTTTTGTTTGTTTATCCTTAGGTCTATTTGGCTTACTTCTTGTCTTCACTCTGAATATATTTCCCCTTTGCTGGATTCCCACCACCACTTTAAACTCGACCTAAGGAAAAGCCCTTCATCTTTGCACATGATATTTCTCTTTCATAGTTCTTTCTTTGTATAATCATCTGCAACCCCTTCAACGAGCTGCATTTTTTAACTCCAGAGGACAATGGATTTGCATTCAGTCATTGAGTTAATTCTGCTACAACAAGAATAAATTCTGCTTTAAATACCTCCTACCCCTTCAATGAACACAGCACCAGCCTACAATTACAAAAGTCCAAGAAGCTTTGACATAGGACTTAAAAGAAAGAATACCACTGCTCTACAGCATTTATCACATTTGTTCTGTACCCTTCTCTCCATCTGCAACTCTGCCACAATCACTTGCCACTAACTTTATAACCACATCTATTCAAAATCTTTATCCTATGCTTTTCTTTCCTCACCTTTGTCTTTTTAATCCCATTCTGATATGACTTTCATATCCTTTTATGGCAAACAATGTTACTGTTTCATCATTATTCTGTTCCAAAGCTGTTAAAGGAACTCAAAAATTCTATTTCTAATTTCTTGAATCTTTTTCAAAAACAAAACAAAACACAAAAACTTCTGCCTCTGAAGCTTTTGTATTTTCCCTGAATACCTGGTGATAGTTCCCTGTTTTGTTCATTCTTCTCTGCTTTTGTTTTCAGTTCTACAAAAATATCATGTGTAGTTGCCTAGTTTCCACCTGATTTTTTTTCTTTTTCTGAGCTGCACTAAGCAGTGATACTTGAAAGAAAATTTTGAATTTATAGACAAAATATTTCTCTCTTAGTGCTTTAGAAGAAGTCCAATCATCTGCCCATTTCAAATGATACTATTCTTCATACTAGTAAAATTAATGGGGTAAACTAATTTCAGCCTTTCAAAATAACAATCAGGCCCAGAGCATTCACCTGTTGTTGCTCACTGATTATTTTTGCCATGCTGTAAATAAAACATTGGTTTCCATATAAATTAACATTGGTCTTTTAAAAGATGTCATTATCTCCCTCTTTTGACTGGATTATTCCTCTCAATAAATTTAATAATTAAAATGTCATACACATCTTAGCAATGATGTCTTGAAAAGGTTTATTACTGCATAAGGTTTAATTTCAATGAGGACATTCATTAGAGACCAAGACAAAGAAAGGAAAAGGGGGTAGGTGAAGAAGGACATGAAAGAATCTATTATCCAAAAAACATAATGAGGGTGGCTTGAACTCACAAACTAGGAATATAAATTTCAAAGCAGAAAATGTGATTTTCAGGGATACATATAAGTATCTTCTCCACTAAGGTGAATTTTCAGCCAGAAAAAAACCCCTGGAATCGAAATGCAAAACAAAATTAAATGAGATACAAGGAAATAAACCAAGCAGAAAAAAAATTGTTCTCCTGAGGACCTGCTGAAACCATGGATTTAAGATTTAATATTGAAGGTCAGGATAAAAATCTGGTTGGACTAACAGATATTAAACTTCAATAACTTTAAACTGAGAAATTATAAAACTTTAAGCAAACACAAACTATTGGGAAAATACTGATTAATTCTACCCCATCTGCAATTGCTCTTCAAACAATAGCAAAAGAAATTATAGACAACACAAAATACTTTGAGAATAATCAGTAATAACAGGCCTTGTCTTTGGAACTGTATCCTTACTATCAATTGACAGGCAAGTGACTAAGTGAGAATGCAAGTAGATTTCAATAGTCCTGGTTCACTTTTTTCCTTTTAGGTTGTCCTACTTGCACATTACTGAGGAAGGAAAGAAAAGGAAGCACATGTTATGCTGTGCTGACAAAATGGTTTAGTTTTTTGGGTTTGTTCAGGGATTTGGCTTCTTTTTTTTTGGGTGGCTGGGTGAATGAGTGTGCTGCCAGTCCTCTTTTGTGTCAGTTTATTCGGGCATGTGCAAAGGGATCGTACCAGTGGTACATAGACAGCTTAAAAGTATAAAGCTATAATTTATTCATGAGCACACACACACGACAGCAGGTTTAAGACTTGCTGGGCTACTCACTATTGTGATAAAGGAATGAAAGAATTCTTGCCAGCCAGGTAGACCCAGGCTCAGAGGAGACGGGTCAGTCTTTGGAGCTCCCTGGAGCAGATACCCTCTGTGACCAAGATGCCACCTCTTCACCATCTCTGCTGGCACCAAGGACCTGACTGGTTCAGAGACTCATCTGCTGACCTCCAACCAGCCTCTCTATTTTCTTTAGCTTATTTTCTTAACACTTACACATTGACACTTCTCTCAGATTCTTTGAAGTATTAACAGTCCTTGTCTCTACAATTCTGACTCTACCTGAAATTTTAGCCCTGTTTCTTATTTTTTTTCTTACAAGTTCTCTCACGTTTTTTTCTCATAACATCATAATTTTCTCAGAAGTCTGAGCCCAGGTTATATAGCTGAGCTGTACTGGAGCAAGACTTTGGATCCCTGGAAGACACAAGCAAAAATGGGTAGTTCAGAAGGCAGAGGCAGTTACAGCGTACAGAGAAATCAATACCAGGAGTGAAATCATTGTTCTGAAATGTGTCTAGATCCAGCTCAAGCCAGAAACAAAAATACCTCAAATGCTGCACTGGGGAAAGGACCTCAACAAATCAACCAATCAAAACCAAACCAAAAAAGCAAACACACCACAAAACAAACAAACACCCCACCTAAGGGTTAAAATAGCTAAACACTGCCTATGCTCATGTTTGCAGATCACACTTGATCTTCAAACTTCAGCATCTATTAAGTTACAAAACTTTCTTGCTAAAGCAATTTTCCACAAAGCACTGATACTCTCCTCACCAGTACTGGAAGGCTTCTGCCCTTCTGCGATTTCAGCACAGTATCAGAGCTTACGATGTTTTTTGTCATCTTTCCCTGATTTCTTATCACGGAAAAAGTCATCTTAGAAACATTTTCTAGCACTTTCTAAACCCAGATGTTAGTGAAAAAGTTAAATATAAGGACTTGAGAAGAGCCTTTTTTCCCCCTTCCTTATGACCCCATTCCCTGTTAAAAACTGGTTAAATCTTTAGAATATCTGGTTAGATTTGTTTGAAATCATATTTCTCTTCTCTTGTAATTTAATCTTTGGTATTCTATTGCCCTTTTGCTCTGTAAACCCACTTATCATTGCAAACCAAAGCCCTCTGGGTGTCCTCACATGCTGTGCCATAAATACCATTTCTTAACATGTACACAAGATACTTTGGTTCCTTTTATTTAGGCAGAACAAGTATATGCTTTAATATATCCTTATATTTGGGGAGTTATTGTTTAAGCATTTAATTTAGAAGTACCTTATTTATATACTTGCTGGAATGAAAGGATGAATGATCTGAAGACTGAAATGCAGAAAACAAATACATATCATCTGGATAAACAAACAAAAAAAATTTACATTTTCTTCTTGAACTAGCATATTCTAGTTCTTTATTGGCTTCTTGCAATTTTTTTCAGAAAGCAGGAAGAATCTTTTTCACTGTGAGATCAACTTCTAAGTTTCTTAACTGCACACACAGATCCTCTGATGCAAAGTTAAACCAGTTTACCCACTTAGAGATACACAACTTGAGATGTGCAATCTCTTCAAATGCAGCCAATCTGGAATCCAAGTACATATGTACTTCAGGCAGTCCTAAGAAATTATAAAGTCTAAAATATCAAGATACATCTCAGGATTTTCAGAATTAATAATCAGTTAAGAAAGGATGTAAATATAACAAGAGTAAAACAAAAATGACTTTCCAGAGAGAAATTATCTTCCCTTTACTTTCAACTTGAACTTCAGAGCTTAACAACCTTTAGCAAGGCGAAATACTTGTTTGTTTTTTAGACTAATTGAAAGCTAAAAAAAGTTGCACCGAAAAAAGTGACAGAAACACTTGAGAGATTCACATTAGCAATATACCTTTTTGAAAGCTACCCTGTCTGTGCACTTTATTATATAACCGATGAGACTGCTGCTATGTTCAATACGTGCTCATGAGTTTTCCTAAATCTCAGCAGCCATTTTATTTTTTTAGCCTCTGTCATTTTACTTGTTCAATAGCAGAGGGATTTAATTTTTTATCATATTAGCAGCCCTTTCAGAACAAACATTTAAAAAATATATGTAATTATTTCATAAAATGCCTGTAATTTTGTTCTGATTCTCTTTGTGACCACTGCATGAGTGAACTAAAACTATATATCACAGCTATACTTGCAAACCTACAATTAGTATTCCAATTTCTAAAATAGCCTACAGAGGTTTTTCATAACTCAGATTTATTATCACTGCTACAGAAGGATGGAAATGTCAAGCTTCACTGACCATTATTCTGTAACAAAGATGCCTAAATGCTTCCAATTCATTTTGGGGTCATATTTTCTCAGTAAGTAGGGGCTATCTGGATCTTACTTCTAAACTTTATGAACACAGAGGAGAAGAGAGTGTATGGTCTCATTTTTTGTTGCTCTTGAAATTCAAGAACACTAAAGTGTAATTTAATGCTGGTGAGTTATCAGCTAAAACCTCCCAAGCTGCAAAACTGATCAGTAAACCTCACTGGCAGCAACTCAGTGCTCCCCTTGCCATTGCTATTATCCTGTATGCTTTGAGAAAGGAAAGTCAGTCTTGGCATCTTAGAGTTAGACAGAATATAATATATTTTAAAACTAGGCTTATTTACCTAATTTTTTTTTTTGAGGGTCAGCGGCACTAAAGTACTATTGGCAAGTAATACTTGTTCAGCTGTTCTTTCATCAGAAAAGCTCTTTAATAGCAAGAATTCAGTTCCTGAAAAGGATAATGGTGATTTCTAAATTGCAAGCATATGAAAACAAGTGCAAGAGAAGTTTTCGCTATTAGAATTTTACAGATGCAGCTGATAACTTTTAAGTTTGAGACTGGAATACCACCAGGATACCACACTCATACAACAAAGGAGTTGAAAGTTCCCCAAGAAATAAGTGATGACTACTAAAACGTTTTTTGACAAACTCTTATAGTTCCTAACACAGCGTGTCACTAGTAGATGATATGATCAGATATGACCAGACAATAATTCACCTGTGTTACTGTATGCAGATCCCGGTATCTTGATACACGTTTAACCCCACACTGGGTTAAAGCAGTAAGTTTGCATATTGTACCTCAGTCACTTTTACAGGAGAAAAAAATAGGTCAATTTTTGAAGAAAATCTGTTCCTGTCTTTTAGCCAAATGCAGTAATTCACAAGCACTGGCAAAGACACTACCTGTAAGCATGCTGGGGTGCCTGGTGATATAGATTAATTTGTGATGGTAGTGTCTGTTTTAACTTCTCCAATGAGACCACTTGCTTTTCAAAGACATTTTTCTACTGAGATTAAAGTGTTGACATACTAGACCTTTCCAGCAGTTACTTATTGGGGAGCAGAATTTTTAGGAGTTTTTTTCTTATTTTCTACCGCTAACATAAATGAAAATAAAATAACGTTCTTTTTTAACTTTACAGTTAAACAGTTTCTCCTTAGTTTCTGTGATGATAAAATGTTTCATTTTCACATGCTTGCAATTAGTTTATACGACAAAGTCCTTGAGACTGTTAATTTTCTCTCATTTCGTGAAAGCCAACGCTATTCACATTGTTCCACTTCTCAAACTTTCACTACGGCATTTTAATGACATATTCATAATTTTATGAATGTTGTAGTTGGCAACAAACCACACAAATGACATAGAAAACTGAGGAATTCTTGTCTATCTTTCAATTCCCTTTTAACCATATCACTGGAACCTCCAGGAAATGGACCTACATCTTACTTTAGTTCTTAAACCTGCATCTCATGTTTATCTTGTCAGAAAAAATATGCCAATAATTCAGGTAGAAATGCTCTTAATAGTGAGTACAGGCCGTATTTCTACTGATTTTTTGAAAACAAAACAAACTCCTGTGAGTGCAGCTGGTAAATGCAGAATCTTAAGATGAGAGTAAGTTCAGCCAGACAATTACAGTCAACAGGCTTTGAAATTTTATCAATGATGTCTTCCATGAGTGACAAACTGAATAATTGCTGGTGCCCTCCTGTAGTCAAAAACATCATTTGCAGATTCATTTTAGCCTTCACTGGAATAACATAGCAAGTAAATCTCCATCAAGTCACTCAGTAGTCCTTTCCAACTTGTTTTAGCCCTTGCAGCTCCAGGTAAAAAAAATAATTTAACAACAAAGCACTCCATCTGACTGGCAAATCATTGTCTCATTGATTTTTTATCAATTCATAATATCACACCGATATTTCTTAAAGAAAATTTACTCAGCCTTGAAGAGCCCAGAGTGCACTGGGCTCAGTCAGGTGTGCAATTCTATTGACATCTTGTGTGTTTCAGGTTCAGATTTAGAAAACTAAGTCTCTCTAATAAGATAACCTCTCACAGAAAATAATTATGATCTCATTTTGTGAGTCTCACACCATACATGTGTCATTTTAGTTCGTGATCATTAAATCCTTTATACTTCCATAATTGCCCAGCAAAATTTCCACTGGTAACAGGTTTCCCAGGCTCTTCAAGCCTGAACTAGCAGATTAGACAGGTATGGAAAAAAAAAATGCCTGCTTTACTTGGAAAACAGAACCGCCACATCCTCTTACAACTTTACCTTTCCCCTCTTCAGTCAGTACAACTCAGGACTCGTTGATATAGTATCCTGCCTCTATTGGATTTCGTTTTCAAAAGGCACCAAACACTTCTCATAGTAATGCCTACTAGACCTCCTAATGGAAATCTTGACTATGAAGCCACTGAGCAGAGGAGGAAGTCAGACTAAACAGGATTGAAATTTATCACAGTCAACTTCAAGAGGGCCAGTTCTCTTGTTCTCTGGTTATCAGAAATGAAATGACACTTTATCTCCCATTCTTTATATTATTAGAAGGTATTCAGCCACAGTTGTCTAACAGACTACTTTCAAGCACAGTGGTAACTTGTTACTGTCCTGTACTGTCAAAGAAACTTTCAAAAGTCTGCTTTCCAGGAAGCCTCAGTTACTCTCATCCACCTCAGCTCCTTTAAAAGATTTGTTACAAAAAGATTTATTATTTTCTTCTTAATTAAGAGCGTCTATGCTATTGAGGCAAGGTAGTGTGGGAAGTTTGGATCTATAGCTAAACTACCACTCTGATGGAAAACATTATAATTTGGGTTATTAATTGCCTCCAGTTCTGCTATTAGGAGTTTATTTTTTTGAGTGTAAAGAAAAAAAAAAAAAAACACAAAAACCCCCACAAACAAACAAGCAAAAACAAAAAAAAAAATCAAAAGACCACACGAAAAAAGTATCATGAAAATGAACCACAGTATGTCCTGAAATTACTTAGCCATTGAAAAACCACAATAAAAATCCACAGTGAATTTCAAAATTTTTCAGTTATTTATAACTATAGACAAACATAAGCATATGTCTGTCTATCTGAAGTTATTAATAGTCCTCATCTATTACTTGTAAGTTACCTAACCAGGTAGAAGCATATGTATACTGCTAAATTAATTTAAAATATGCAAACACACAGAACAGTTAGGAAAATTAATCTTTGAGAAAACAGAGGAAAGTTTTTAATTATTTGTAAACAGCAAAAGTTTTATCAAAACTTGACTATCAATTTAAGGAATGCATTCTGACAACAATGAATAATTTTCAGATTGCTCTCAGTAAGCCAAACAAATTACATTTTGGACACTTACCAGAACAGTTTCTACAAAAGCTTACTGTCCTTTTAGAACAACTCATTCATAATTGTCATTATCATCCCACTAATACAAAGTTGCCAGTCTCTTGACCATTCTCCTCTTAATGCTCCAAGGTTTCCCTGAAAATTCAACATTATTATCCATTTACTTGAAATGGATTTTTCTGTTTAAGGTCTGTCCAACAGCTTGTGAAAATAAGATCAGCAATCTAAGCTCTCTAATAAAATCATATTTCCATGTTTCTCATGACAGCCTACAGAAGCATTGTATTAAAATTTAACCTATTCAGTATCCAGTAAGATTTACCAAATTAAACACCCACTATCTTCATGTGTTAATTGCAAACTACTCTGCCTTTCTTGTAAAATTAACAAGAGACAAAGGCTCAGTTGTTCTCCTCTCTCACCATACCTTGATGGAAAGCAATTTTCTTCATGTTTCTGAATCTGATAAACATCTAATAATGAAAACACTCATTTGTTCTGAGCAGGTTTTTAGCTGGAAAGGAGTACATACAACCAGACCAATTAGATTAAAAAAGCTTGGGTTAAAATCTCAATACAAATGCAATATTAATAATAAGCACATACTGACAACACATAGAGTAGCAGTTCCCATGGCAACCATACGTCTCACTGCACATCTAATAAAGTAGGGCCCTTCTTCACGTAAGTGCCAAAAGCATAGATAAGTTGCCAACCCCTTGTATGGTATGTATTTATATGGATGTATTTGCACCCTCTAACGCATTAGTATGAATCTTACTAACTCCAATTAATGCTCTAGTTGTTCTCTCCTCCAGGATCACTGAAAAAAGCCACTATGGAAAACTGTTTATCATGTTATAGACCATTTCTCAAATATTTTGACATGCCTGTCATGACTGTGACCTTCAAACCTCAGACACTCTTTAAATATCTCCTGATGCTAGTTAAAAGGGTCAGAGTCACGATTTCACAGTAGCTGCTAATGCTGCATGCAGTGTCCTCTTTCCAAGTGCAACTTCATGGTTCATAGTCTACTTATGTAATTTCTGGTTCCTAAGAACCTCCCTGCTTTCTCTTGTCAAATTATTTTCCCTTTGAAAAAATAGTATTTCATTAGTATTTAACAAAAAAACCCCTAAGTCTCTCAAGTCTCTCACCATTCAGTCTGACAGCCCAGACCTCACTCCTGGGGCAAGAAGTCTTGAGGTTTGCCACCCTTCCCTCATTTTACTGCTAAACTTTCACTTTCCCCGTAGCTGTCACCCCTCCCCAATGCCCCTTCCATGTCCTCTTGTGCAACATGTTTGATGGCTAGAAAAAACAGTTTGAACATGTGTTTAAGTCTGCAGTACCCTTACTGACCCAAATCTGCATTCAGCCACACAAAGTCTTGACTAAAAACCCCAAGCATTGCACAACTTCACTCTAGATTTTCACTCAAAACTGCACACTTTCATCACTCTCCTGTCAACCAGCCCAAAAGAGAATTTAGAAGTAAAGTACTTTGGACCTGTCAAGAACATAAAATGTGAGATCATCAGAAAATAAACACCTACAAAAACAGCAGAATATTTTCCTCCATAAGTATAAAGTTGAACAAGTTGGTTCCCGGGGGCAAAATCCTGAAACTTATTCCAGCCACTGGCCTGAAAACAAACAGCAGCAATACTAACACTTTGAATAAACACATGCTGTGGGTCTTCTCACCTCTTCATACTCTTTAACGAATTCTCAGAAAGCATTCAGATACAGAACCATGACTAACCTTCCATGGGATTAGGAAACAAGTATGGGGTAAATTCCTGACTTTTCAAACTGTTTGTTTTTAGAATCGTAGCCTTAAGTCAACAGAGATGGAAAAAATCTTTTAGGAGACACTGGAAGACAGATTTATATGAAAAACAAAGCAAATCATCAGTACTAACAGCTGTGCTCTTACAAAGTCAAAAATGACCATTGATAAACCATACTACATCACACAAATCTTACCAAAAAAAAAGCAAAGAAGGAATAAAATTACAAGCATGGAGTGAGCTTCACTCAAAGAATTTTAAGAACGAATTGTGCAACTTATCCAAACAAAATACACATGATGACAAAAATGTAACTGGGTTTCTGAAATTAATAACTAAGGAAGTGATTCCAAACAAGGAGGAGTAACAGAATGAGGGAAGTAAAATTTGAGGAAAACAAAGTTTAAATTTTTCCATTTACTATTAAAGACCTTCCTTATGGCACATAAAAGGTAACAGGTATATAATGCAGTTGTGCTCATAATTTGGCTGCATTTCTAGAATAGCAGAATATGTACATTAGGAATATATTAAGAGATATTACCAAAATGTATATACTGCATAAAAGAACACGCAGATACAGATTTTTACTCTCATTATATTTTTTTGGTAAGCCATTCTCTTGATTTTATTTATTTTTAAATTTAATTAATTTCTTTCTTATTGTTCTTCTCTATGTAACTTTCCCCATATTCTGACCATTTCCCCCTCCTGTTATTTGTTTAATTTTTTCCCATATTAACCTGGTAAAAACCCTTGGAAAAGAAAGATGTTCTTGTAATCAATGTCATAGGAGGATTACAAAACTGTTCTTTACATTTAATTACACTTAACAACATTCCTCTGCCTGCTGCAAAAGATTACAGTAACAAGTTTAAAGATGGAAAAAGTGAAACCTAGAGAAGGTGGGGTCTGTTCATAGTTCCTGAAAGAGAAAAAAAACCACGTTTGATGCGGTGATTTGGGCTGCTGATGTATCAGACTTTCCAGTATCCTCCCAGCCTAACAGGCATAGAGAAGGAGTCTATGCAAGACAAGACTACAAACCAAATGCCAGAACTAATTCTCAGTTAGAGGGTTCCAATTCAGTAACAGAACTGACAAACTATGTAGTAGACACATCATATATTAAAGGTAATGTTCTCAAAGAAGACTTCGAAGAGCATCATACCCTGAGGGCTGGCAGTCAGGCTTTGCAGGGTCGGGTATAGGAGGGAGAGCTCAATATGGAAACTTCTGCTGCCTATTTCACACTTAGTCATACCTGCATGGTCACAACAACCTGACCACCAGCTTGGCTGGCATGTAATGGTCTAGAAAGCTGAGAACCTACTATTACAGATACAATTAGAAGTGGAAAAAAGATGTTCTAGAGATTCAAATATGTTTGAGCCAAACATTTGATCTGGGAATTTCTCCATTTTCTGTTTTAGTTTATGTTATTACAGATTTAAAAAAAAAAAAATCCTTAAAAGTCCAGCTTCAGCAACATATCACACACTTTTTGGATTAACTGAGTAGTAAATTTTCAAACAGGAAAGCGGAGAGCTATGGAATCTATGGAAACTGATGAAGAGCTGCGAAAATCATTATAAGCTTCACCATGAAACTTCAAATAATAATAGGTTTAATATTCAGTGACACTAGCCTCATAAATCACATCACCTAGATCTTATTAAAAAGGGAACGATCTTTATACATAATCAGTATTAACACTTGGTGAGAAGAAACTTGCAGCAATGGGAGACATTATCCAAAGAAGGACTACAGTCAGACATTTCTTCAGAAATGAAATGGACTAACAAAAAAAAGAAGAATCCACACTTTTAAAAATTCATTTCAAAAGAGAGAAGGCAGGGGAAAGACACTTCCTATACCATGGAACAAACCCCTTTGAATATTCTAATATTCTTCTGTAAAGTTAGAAAACAATTTTGACTCCTCCAGGAAACACAAAGAATTCACTTAAAAAGCATGACTGAACCCATGGCTGATTTCAAAATTAAAAAGTGGTATGTCTTCTTTCCCTGACCTTTGTATTCTTATGCCATGTCTTAGAGTATCTTGATTAATGTCATTCATAAATGAAGGAAGGAACCATGTCTATAAGCAATAGTCATATATTGTAAGGGCAGTATGTTTGACTTTCAAGCAAAAACGAAACAGAGCTTTGCTTTTTCTCTCTAATTAGCCCATTGATTTTCCAGGAAATATTCATCTAGTTCCATCCTGTCCATGTCCCTTTAGCCAGAACTGTAATTAAAAAGCCAGTTCCCTCAGGTACTGGTAAAATTAAATGGAATTTGGGATCTCACAACACAGGACATTTCCCAAAGCTAGTAGATAGCAACGAGATGTTAATGTGGATGCTCTGAATATTACGGATCACATTAATTCCTAAGGTAGCTTTGTGGAAGTCATGCTAATTTGCCCCAAGGGTAGGTTTACAGAAGATAGAAGACTATCTTAGTGCTGATGATTTCCTGAATTGCAAGCCAATGGCTGATATACTGCAGCTTTAAAATTTTGAAACTTTTGAAATGGGTATTTGTTGCTCTGGAAGAAGAAAATACCACCAATTCCTCCAATTAAATATGCCACTGCTACGGCCTTTAACTAGGCTCTAATTAATATATTTAGCAATACACAATCTGAAATATAGTTTCTTAGTCTTTATTGTGATGCTTAAAATTTTGTAAGAGAAGTGAGAATAGACGGGAGCACAGATAAAAAGACAGCAAAATATTAATGAAATTAGGGGATACTGGAGGGGTGGGTGGGGGAGGGAGGGGCTGGGAAAGCTTTCTAAATTTACATCTTAAGTGTTAGGTTAACTTGAAAGTGGTAGGGTACCGAAGCAAAAGACCAAGTTTTAGTGAGAGTTTATGTACCTCATGTTCACTATTGACTGTCAGTTTTCTAAGGTTCACGTTTTCTGGAATCCAATTGATATTTCATGGCAAGGTTTTCTTCTTAAATATTGGAATTTTTTTTACTAAATATTGGTGTATTCAGTCTACCAAAGTTTGCAGTCAAGGGCAGAAAGCCTTAGTAATATTTTAGAATAAGGTGTTACATTTGCTAAGACAAAAATAAGGGCATTTAGTAGATTTTTACCACCTGTAATCTGTGTCCTTTACATGTTTACCCTGTCTGATATAGGTTTGTCTGACATGGGACAGAAAAAGTGAACATCATTTTCCAAAAAATATGGCACCAATAACGTGACAGCTTTATAATATTTTCAGCATTTTTCTCTATTCTGTTCTTAATGTAGCCTAATGTTTTTATGGTTCCTGAACACTAAGCAGATGTTTTTATTGAAGTACTGATAACAGTGTCTAACTTCTGGGTAATGCAGCAGGTCCCTGACTAGATACCTCCGATTAGACCTTCTAAATGTGTCAGAGTTTTTTAATTATTATTTTTGAGCTATTTAAAATATATCAGTAAAACAACTTAGTTTTCAGATAGTATAGCTCTTCCCACAAATTTCTGTTCATTTACCAGTATGCAAGATCCCGCCTGAATGAAAAAGATTGTTTCAAGGAAATTTTTTACTGATATATCACTATCACCATATTTTTCAGAGCTGCTTAAAATTTCTCTTTCAGCTCTCAGAAGCTGAATAATCACACAAACGTTCAGTTATGAAGTGACAAAAATGTTCCAAGTAAGTAACATTCCATCACCTTTACGTGTAGATTTCAGTGTAGTGTCTAGCATGTCTCACATTATTACAGCTCACTGATGCTTCTTCTTACAGCTCATTTTTAGATAAATTATATGTACTGCAATTAGATGCCAAGTCCTTAAGGCCATGTGCTTTATGGTGCTCTGCTTTCCATTTCATGTGATTCCTTCTCTGCATCAGTACAAGCTGCTTGCTCATCTAGAGACTAGAAATATTTAATGCCACATCCTTTCCAGTTTGCACTGAGTGTATTTTTGTAGTGTCATCATCTGTTACAATTGTGCCAAACATGAACTACATGCACATTGCACAGCATTTCACAGGTCATAAAAGCAGATGTTCTGGCTACTTCCTTGTGCGTTCCACCAAAAATTTCAATCAGTGTAGCCAAGAGGAAGCACATAGAAATACGGTCCTATTCAACATTCAGTCCCTTCCAGGCACACAAAAAGTACGACTGTACAGAGATTGACTTACCTGTAGCAATTATAATGAATTCTGTCAAACTGGTGTTGACAGTCTAAGAAAATCACATCTAAGTTTCAGGTGTGCAATGTCACTGGAAAAGACTAATGATATCAATGGATAACAGAGGAGCTAAATATCCTCCTGTTAGCTGTGGGACATTTGTATAACCTATAGTATTTTATACGGTACTTCAAAACTTTTAATACTTTGTATCTAGTTTGGTATATATCCTCTAGAAAAAAATATGGAGGCATTTAAACTTCTAAAAAAATAAAATTGGTAATCTACGTAATTCTTAAAATGAGTTAGAAGTACAGCTTTAGGTGATACATCTGCTCTAAATGAGAAAAACAACTGAATAACACTACAGGCACTGGCTAACAGCTTTTTATGATATACAATAAACAAAATAAAATTTAAAAAAAAAAAAGAAGTATCTGTATAGAATCTTTCAGTATTTATACTAGTTTTTACTAAGATAAGAATTTTTCCTTAGCTATCTAATTAAGAAGGTCCCTATTTCACATGAAAATGTTTAAATGTACAAACTGCCTGAATAAGTGACAGACATCCTTGGACTGTGTCCAGGGGCAGCAGGAGCATCTGAAAAAGTGCAAGTCAAAGGGCATTAGTTATATTAGAGGATTTTTAAAAAGAATCCAACATACAAATCAAAGTGGATTTTAATTTCAGATTGCTATAAAGAAAGGCAGCAAAGTCTTTCAGAACTGTGCAATTCATGTAAAGTTCTATCTGCCTGACATACATTAATTGGGCATTAGCCAATTGAAGAGTACACAGCACTTTAACCCAGTGTCAGTAACAGCCAAAGCAGGGTCCCCATGCCCTGCCAGTGAAAGTACCTGCTAAGAAACAACTGCAAAGAACACTAATAATCTATGACCATACTTATTTTTGCTTATGTGTATCACATCCCTTAATGTACTACCGTAGGACAGAGCAAAACCTTGCTGGGATGAAAGGGCAGAAAGTACAGGTCCAAGGAAAGTACACACATATAAAACTCAGGTCCCAGTGGTGTTAATTTAATGTTTTTTCTGCCTCTAATAGGAACGATTCATTTCACTCTAGTAAGTTTGCAACACTGGAAGAGCTATGAATTTATCCTTTCCTAGCTGCTCAGTCTGTTATATACACATGTATGTTTTTCATTTCAGTAATTTTCAATTATAGCACTTTGCTCTCTGTCTTCTGAAACATTTTCTAAAATTTGATAAATAAGACATAGCTTGCAGCTAAATATTTTTCTATAATAAGATATGCTAACAGTCATTTCAGCAGAGCTTTTTCATTGCTGCTGCTGAAGGAAAAATATTTTGCCTCAAAAATGCCTTTTTCAGTCTGCTGTTGGACTGACCACCATAGAAAAGAAATCTGAAAATGAAGAAACTAGAAAGCATTCAACCCCAAGAATACTAAGAAATACAGTTGAGTATTTGGATATTATATGACAAGACAACTTAATGTCAGATTTACATAATCTGTCTGAAGATAAAGGTAAGTAAAAGTCATCTTTTATCGGATCTCTTTATTGACCTTCAAGCAGTGATGTAGAAACAGTAAAAACTTCATGGCACTATTAAAATGAAGGTGTGCTGAATGCATAAAACCTTGTGATAATCAGTTACTGCAAAAAACATTGTCCAGGCTTTTTGGTAATATTTACCTAAACTTTTCCCCCATCTCAGTATATTTAGATCACTGATGGCTGAATGCCCTTCTCAAGAGGACCCTATTTCTTGCTTGGCCCTAAAGTTCTTTAAGAATGGAAGTAAATAATTCTTAGAGAAACTCTACGACTAAGTTTTATTTGAACTATTTACTTGTGACATCAGTAAACTTCACTGCAGCCTAGGAGTGTTTTGTTACTGGGTATGTTACAAAAAGGTTGAATCTGGGAAAGTGACATACTCTGATGGCAAAACCTCTGACTATCAGAGGTCTGCAACACTCTTAAAGATACAAGTTAGTCTGTAGGCTGCATGGTCATACATTTGTGAGCACAAACCTGATCCATTCCAAGAAAAAATAAATCTCCCTAATGAATTCTTCATCAAGGACACACTGAAGTCACAGGAAAAACAAATCTGTCTGTCAAATGCAATACAATTTTTCTAGTGCAAACTTCATTTTATTTATATAAGGTCTATAAATTCTATCTTACAGGGAAATCCACCCAGCATTAGACTATCTGCTATATCTGCTGGGAGCTAAATACTGCAGAGAAGAGGCAGTCTAGGAATTTCCTAGAGTGTATAGAGGACAATTTCCTT
>JAWWEU010000125.1:20697137-20713870 GCA_035583155.1 Acropternis orthonyx | reverse complement strand
TGGATGAAGGGTTGGACTTGATGATCTCTGAGGTCTTTTCCAACCCAATCGATTCTATGATTCTATGATTCTATGATTCTATGATTCTATTACTCTCTTGAAAAAAGTAATGTCATAAACACACAAAAGAGTAGGAAGCATCAGCCTCAGGACACTATCAGTATCACTCTCAGAGAAAAGAAATATTTTTACCATAATAAAATAATATTAGGTAAATAATAACATCAGTGGAATATTATTTTGGGTAGGCAGAACACTGTCAGACTGAGGCTTAATTAACATGAGCTAAATTGGTGCACCACACACACATTTTTGTTAAACATGATTTATGTCAAATCTTCCCTCTTAAGAACAAAACTCACAAAAAGCATATTGTTTTTTGTGCTTATAGCAGTACATTGAGCAGAGCAGGAATGGGACTCTTACCCTTCTTAACCTTATCACACTTTTGCTAGTGAAACGTCTTCTTAACTTGCAGCATAAAGTAAGGCCATTGATGACACTTTGTTGAACTCCTTAAATTAAGAAGCTTATTGTTTACAAATTGTCTCAAATAGCATAAGCCACTAACCAATCAACAGTGAGCACTTGGTCTGCAAAACTACTGTGACTTTCTTATCATATATATTGTTACTGAAAATACATTGGTTGGTCGATATTGAAAACATGTTCTAGTATTACCATTATCACCTAATTCAGAAAAATCAGAAGGATGTTCTGCACTCACAATGGTGATAACACCTATGTAGTCTCTGGGGCTGCTTTTGCATTTTTATGATGTATCACATAAATGGCAATCCCCTGGGATGGGGTCCCTGCAAAGTGACACTTAGGCCATACTTTTAGGTTTTCTGTGAAAGGCAACCTGTGTGCAACAGCAATAGGGGCAAGAATGGAGGGCTTGTGCACATAGTGAACTCAGGACACTGCTGGATGCACAGCTGGACTCAGACCAGTGTGGAATAATTTGTGAAATGCTTTGAAATATATAGTCTGCCAACTTCTCTCTCTTGCAAGCAAACATCCCAGAAAGATACATATGCTTAACAACAATAAAAAAATCCTGTTAACTATATATTGCATTCCAAATCAGTTTATAAGTACTTGCGAAGACAATGCTGATATGCGAGACTGACTGTGAAGATAAGGTGAAGAAGTACAAAAATAAGTGAAGTAACTTTGATATCCCCTTATAGCTAAATTTTATGGGTATTACAGATACCCACATCAGTGGAACTGTCTTATTTCTTCAGGTAAACAATAACCTCTCTCTTAGCTAAACTGTCAGGCATTTGGACTGCACAGTAATACATTACTGTACAGTAATAAAGATCAAATACAAATGTAGTATCCTTGTTTACTTTCTGATATCTATGGAGGTAAAACAAACAACCAAAAGACAATAGCCACAGTAACTCATTTCACCAGGGTCATTATCTTGCAACGGTTTTAAATATAAACCTACTTAGAGGTCTGTAACAGTAAGTACAATGGCGAGCTGGCCTTGAATTAAACAGTTTATATATACAGCAATGGAGCTGATAAACGAGACATGATTACATTAAAAAGAAAGCTAACTAGCTTCTAGCTTTATTATAAGACAAAAAGAATGACAGGAAAAATGCATAACTTCTATTGTTTTTAATGAACCTGTAGCAAAAGTTGAAAACACAAAATCTGGTGTGAATCTGTGTGTGAAATGCAGAGACTAGTTCTGGTAAGTGAGGAACATCACAGACCACAAATTATGATTTTTCTGAATTTTAAGAAGTTCAGCTTTAAAGATTTTTTTTTTCCTTGAATGATTTTCCCAAGAGAATTACAATTTGAAGAGAGAAAATTATGAACATGATTGAAGAACTTGGTGGTTTTTTTGCTCCATTTGTAATTTTAAGGAGCTTTCAAGAAAGCTTTTCCCCAGGAGACTTCTGATCATTTTTCCAAGAATCAAATTTCAGAAAGATAAATTTTGATGTTAAAAAAATCCCTTCAGTATGTTATCCAGTGCCAAAAGCATTGTTGTTTTTGTACATATATAAGTTACCTACTTTTTTAGAGGAGAGGGATAAAGAATGCTATAGAGTCCAAAGTCAGTTAAGAATCAAAACACACAAAAACTGTACTTGTATACCATTTGTGTCCTCAAAAAGGAAAAGGGGAACCAAAAGCACACTTCAGTGCATGCATCTTAACCAGAATTAAACAATTTTTTTAGATGCCTAGGAGTGAGTTGTTCAAATCTAAGCCACTCACACAGATACTTTTTGGGGCCAATGGAAGGAAAGTGGAAGCTGTGAAGGACTCTTGAGTTCACAGATTTTAAAACAAGATGAAGTACCCTTGGAAAGTATCTGCCTTTCCATTTACTTTAGAACGGCCTAAGCAACTATCTTGCATACTGAATTGACATAAACACATTTCTTTCAGTTAGTGAATGGAAATAGTCCCCCAGATGATGTTACACTTGTCAGGTAAAGATGAGTCTGAAAAAATTACCAACATCTGGTTTGTAGCACATATGCTTCAACTTTGCTAAACACAGGAGCTAAACCTGTAGGCTACTGAGGTTCTCCTTACACTGTTAAATGGTAGGAAACCTTTTTCTACTGGCCTGCTTTAGGAAGAAGAATTGCTTTCCACAGAAAAGGAGAAGGAAAAAAAAATTCTCAGGAAATGCAGGAATTGGGGACCGCAGATCGGTCACCCAGTAGCCATGAACCTACAACGTGAGGCTGAGCAGACCAAAAACACAAACTGAAAGCATCCAAACTGTGTTGACACTTTTAATTTGATCTAGTGCCGAGAATAGGCAGCTTTTGAAGGGGTTGCATGATTTCCCATGTAAAAGGATAGAGAATGAACAAAATCAGAAGTGTACAGTCCTTAATATGTTTTTCTTTCCAGGGTATGAGATGCTTCAGCCCTTGGAGACATTTAGAAATACCCTATTTAAATGAAAATACTGAGCAACACTGATCTCTACCAACATAGCACTACCAGGAAAGAAATGAAAAAGCAGCTCAAAATGCACAAGAAAAATAGAAAAATTAGGCTGAAAGGGTCATTGAGAACTAGACTGTATTTTATGAACTAATCTTTGAAGATTAAAATGCATCCTCTAATGCAAGCAAGTAGATTATCATCTACTCAAGATACTTGCTTCTTATTGAGAAACTCCATTCCTTGCAGCATATAACTTAATGTTTTCCAGCAACGTATCTTCATGCTTTCGTTGGCTTTAGAGAGAGCTACTGTACATGATGCATGACTTTTATAGGAAAACCCCATAACTAAAAGTTCATTGCTATCACTTGTATAGGATGCTGCTAACAATATAGAGGTTTTCTTTTGCTTCTTTGTCTTAGGTCTCAGATTAACTTGCCACATCCTGATCGAACAACCACATGTGGACCTCTGGCTACTGAAAAGGGGAAAAAAGGCTAAGTAATACTGATTATGTTATGATCTGCTAAGGACAACAAAGTGCATAAGTTTCTTAAGGTAAACTTTTGATAAAAGCTGACAGAGGTCACTTTCTGTTTAGACTGTGTAAATGATGTTACTTTAGCAGTGGCCTTGCAAAGCCTCTTTACTAACAACTTATGCTGGGAAACAGAATATGCTTGACTAGTTTTTCTTACTTGATTTCTATCATGTTTCTTTTCAACTTGAGTAAGCCATATACTGTAGCATACATTGTTTCTATTTCCCACACTCATTCCCCTCAATATTGTAATTTTTGGCAGTACCAGGCTTCTCCCATTTCCTTCAAAGTCAGAAGTGCTGTTTGGTGCATGGGAAAGCAGTAAGCACAGCTCCTCAGCACTTGTGCAGCTGAGGTGCTGACTGCTGTCAGATGCCAGGTAAATCACTCAGGCTCCTCCTTGCCTCATGTTCTCCACCCACACAATGGCAGTAATTCTCTCTACCTGCTTCAAGTGTCACACAGATTAAGTAGGATTTATTGGGAATGGCCTTTTGATTCCAAGGACAAAATTAGTTCTGCATCTTACATTGACATTTCAGTTGATTAGGGGCCTTTGTTGCACTGCTGTGAGCTGCTATTAAGTATGTGCTTTAATACAATTCTAACGTGAAGTGTACCAAATTTGATGTAATTTCATCAGTAGGAAGCATGCAACAGCTTCAGTCACTGCCATCCTCTAGCTTCAAAGAGCAATTTGGCTAGCAGCAGTCCACAGGAAAGAAGGGACAATATTCTCATGCGTGTATGAAACAGCTGCCTTTTTCAATGTTTCCCTAAGGGAATGGAGCACATGATTTCTTGGACATACACATGCTCCACTGACCCAACCAAGAGCAGAGGTTTATATTTCTAAATTTAACTTATGCTTAAAATGTTAATTCTGTGTTTTTCTACTGCATGTTTTAAAGAACCTTAAGCATGGATACATATTTCCTGAGCATAAGACAATTTAAAAATGGCTCTGTCAAAGAATAATATTGACACAAAAAAGCGTAAGATCAGCAGATATGGGAGGGGTGGGAACACAGAAGGAGAAAAACTGAGGATAAACAGCACCACAAAAAGTGAATCATAAATGTTTTGCTTCCTAAACAAGAACAGATAAAAAGAGGTAAAAAAAGAAAAATTTTGCAGGCACCTCTTCAATGGAAATGTATAGGGTTTGTTTTTCTTTTAACTGCATAAGTAAAATTCAGGTGGACTCTGCTGATTGGTGATATTAATTCAAAACATACAGGAAACAAATGGCTTGTATCCAAAATAAAACAAAATGTTAGTGTTACTTCTTGGCAAAACAATCACAATGCAGTCTAAAAACCGAACTCATGCTAATTCATTCTCAGAATGATAAGTCAGACTAAAATAGCTACTTTCTGATATCGCTATGATGAGACAGGAATCTAATGTCTCCATCATACTATAGAACAGTGATAAGTTTTATTGGCAAAGCTTCCACTATGTTTACTGTAAAATTGTCACTTTGTTCTTTTCTGGAGATAGCAAGACAATCTGTGTATAATTCAAAGGCGGACAACCTTTGCCTGATAATGTATTGTATTTAGTTTCAGTGAGTTTTCCCTCTAAAGAACAGACAGTGTCATATGCTATCAAGCTTTTTTCTGCAAGACAATCAAAAATGTTTTCACTGTGGAAACAAAGCTGATAAAGTCAGAACACTGTTTTAAATTACATTATCCAGTTCCAGATACAATACAGGGGAAGAAAGATGATAAATACCATTACGATTCACAACTGCGTTGTTCAAATTTAAACTACTTAAATTATTCAGCAGAAAGCTATACTATCTTATACCATGGTCCTTTAAGCCATGGTGTAACTGAAAAAAGCAGTTACAAGAAAAAAGAGCTTTAAGGTGAGTGTTGCATGAAGTACTTAATTATATTATATATAATTTCACTTTCTTTGCATGACTGGATCCATAGTTTGGCTAATGCAGTTATAGCTTTATTTCTCGAGTTAGTTCTTAATTTCCAAATGGACCACCCATCACTTTGCTAACCAAAATTTAGTACAGCTGATAAACAGGATGACAAGCTCCTTGGAGGAGGACTCACCTTCTTATTTGTGTAAAACCTAGGCACAGTAATAACAATAAGAAAACACACTATTATCTAATCATCATGGTCTGTTCAGATGCACCAGTCAGAACTGTGGTCTGGTGCAGTTTTATTTTCTAACCTTCAGGTTTTTCAAAGGTTCAATATGTATTAAGGAATACAACTGTAGCTGCTTTATAGTGGATGAAATGAGGTTCAGTTACTCATCATGCTACAAAGAAGTGCGCAAATTCCAGGTCAGAGAACTAGTCTGAGGTTTGGGAGTAAAACACAGCAATGATGAACAGTTGTGCAGAATTGCAACTGCAACTTTAAGTGACTTTTAGTGTTTATTGATAACTAGGTTTGCCACCCAAATTACCCCTTACCAGAAAGCATTTTAATATGCCTACATTCTACTCAACAGTTATTTCAATGCATTTACTAATTATTATGGCAATTCAGATATTTTTAATTATAAACAGTGAGATAACCTTTGTGATATGAAAATCTTATGGCCATAACATTACTAGGTGGCTCTAACCACCCTTACTTTCTCAGTCTCAAAATATATTAAAAATAGGGGTAAGTTTTGAAATGTCATCATTTTTCATTTTAGTAGCCTTCAGCAGTAGAGCAACACACAGTCAAAAACCGCGAGTCAGCATTGCTTTATATAAGGATGACAGCTATATATGGGATATGTCTGAAAATAGCCCAACACTTCTAAAAAAAACCCCACCAACAGAGAGGCACCTACACATAGAGGAGGGGAATCCAAGGAAATCCCTGCATTCCTCTCTCCAGTTTTCATCAACTGAGAGAATCCACAGTAACATAAGGACAGTGTAAAACACCAGTAGCTGACGCAAATCACAGAAACACAGAATCAATTAGGCTGGAAACAACCTCTGAGATCATTGAGTTGCATTAGGCATTACCCATTAAGCAGCTGGGCAGGCAATGTATACAGAGGCTCTCCGCTACAGGAGGAAATGTCCCCCTGCACTCCATTCAAACTCTGCCAGACTCCATGAAAAAGGCAAACAGCCCCCATCCCCACCGAAGTCAAGCTGGGTCTCCCTGTGCCTGGATCACTCTGGATAAATGGTAATGGGGTGAATTGCCCTCAGTACATTCAATATGCAAAGGGAAGCCTCCTCTATGCAGCTATTTCTAAAAGTTTTGCAGTAACCTCAAGCTATTTTTAAGCCAGAATCACTAAAAAGCACCTGTCAGGGCAGACTTACAGATTCATTTCCTTCAAACCTTCTGATGCTGAGCACTCCAAAACAGTGCCATAAAACTGAGCTCATCTCACCATCATATCCCCACAACTTCTGATGTTAACACCAAAGGACAGGGAAGAACACTTGGCCTCCTTAGCAGGAGTTTTGCCAAGGTCCACTACTTACTTCCAGCACAGTTTTCCTCCTCCAACAGAATGACATTACAGTGTTGCCCATATCCAGACCCATTATACCTGAATATTATTAATGGTTACTTGGGCTACAGGTAAGTTTTCTTAGTATTTTCAATGATTAATAGTTAAAGTGACATAAGAATCACAGAATCTGCTGAGTTGGAAGGGACCAACAAGGATCATCAAATCCAACTCCTGGCCCTGCCCAGGACCATCCCCAAGAGTCACATCATGTGCCCGAGAGTATTAGTCAAATGCTTCTGGAACTCTGTCTGGCTTGGGCTGTGACCACTGCCCTGGGGAGCCTGTTCCAGTGCCCAACCACTCTCTGGATGAAGAAGCTTTTTCTATTATTCCCCACATATTAGCCATTTGATCCTTAAGTTGTCAAGGTACAATGTTATTCTGAAATGAGATATCACAACTTGTGTCTTTAGGTGACAGCTGAGCAAACAGAAGATTAATATGATGCGCCAGTATTTAATGCAACAAGACAAACAAGACAAAAAAATTTTCCTTCTTTTTTTTTCCAAAAAACATAAAAAGGACTTATGTTAATGACTGTGTGTAGAATTTAAAAGAACACATGATTTGACTATGGATTTGTTTTTAATAGAGTGAGAAGAGATGCAAATGTCAATGGGAAATGGAGATCCTCTACAACTGAAAGTCAAGCATTTAATTCTCAAATCACTGGCATTTCTTTTTGAAAAAATCAATCATGTTTTAAAATCTAGAAGCTTTTTAGAGCACAGTCATCATGTTTCAATTTTCAACTCCCTTTTCCAGTTCTCTTGTCTCATCAATTCTATTTTCTTCTATTTTCCTACTTTACAGAGGAGACTACTTTGAGGCCACTTACGTATCTGGACTGAAAGGAACTGCTCAGAGCTCCTGCTGTGTAGAGGTTCAAACAAAGAGTCATTTTAATCTGTGCATGTAAAATAGGCCAGTGTTATTTCAAGTGACAAATTTAGGCCTTGATTCTGCAAAAGAATTATGCATATGCCTAACTTGACACACATGAATAGTCCCTTTGTTTGAATTTATTGTAAGGCTAAAAAGAGTTTTCAATGGCTTAGGGTTTTAAATTCCATATCCAAATTTGTCTTAGATACTTCTTAAAAGACTTCGTGGTTTTGAACACAGAACTTAGCCCTGGTTGTCATTTCAGTGCTTATATTTGATGTTAAAACAAAATACATTGTTCAATACCTTCAATTCATTTTTCATGTCTACCAATGTAAAGGAATGAATCCTTAATACAATCGCTCTTTGGAAAGAGACTGCCCACTGCAATAAATAAAACCTAAAATCAATGACAGTTGTATGTTGTTTAAAATGAGTGCTGCTTTTTCCTTTTTTTTTTGTCGTCTCTGTTCATAATTTTTAGGCTTTGGACATTCAGTCAGGAAAATCTTGGGGGTTGTCTGACGGACCAGGCTGTTTACTCAGGTTCATGATTAAAAAGATAATTAAATTAAACACACTATAAAAGTCCCAAAATTTAATATTCAAGAAGTGAGTTGAAATAGGTAGGGAAAAACAGAAATGTGTATCTGTGCATATATGTTTTTAAGCTCCTAGAAACATCATATTTGCAAATATCTAGGATGTCTTAGGCATTTCTGGGCCCAGTAAAGCAAAAATAACCTGAATGATTATATGTACTTTAATGCAATTTCAATTCTCTGAGGATTATATGTTCACAGATTAAATACATAAGGCGGTGCAAAAATTTAGAAACACACATAATGACTTCTGCCAAAGGTCCATTTACTCAGTGTGCTGACTGATGTGCAAAGATTCAAGTTATCAGACAACCAATACCTCCCTTCAGCACACCGCGTTGCTTTTGGAAATCAAAGATTTAGAGGTTTCAAGGGCAAATATCATGTAAGTCATCTTCTATACTTAGAGAGTTAAAAAATTTCATGTGATAGACAAAGCATGAAGGGTCACATTCTGCAGCATTTATGTGAATTCTCCTTATCCCAATGAGTTTGCCATGTCCCCAGAAAATCTGGAAATTGAATTTCCTGAAATCAATGGCATTAATTTATCCAAAAACCTGATAAACCTCCAGAAACTTGATAAACTTGAAATACTGACTTCCATACTGCACAAGCATTTTGGCACTCCTCATTGTAGAGGAAATTATTTTTAGAAAGCTTATACCATGAAGAGATTATACTATTTTGTTACACAGACGAGCAATGACACCTTATTCTCACAAAAAAAAAAACCAAAAAAAAAAAAAAAAAAAAATAAAACAAAAAAAAAACCAAAAAAAAAACCACACCCAAAAAACAAACAAACACCCAAAAAACAAACAAACCAAGGAATTAAGTTTAAAATTTATATCAAAATTAACACAGTCATAGTCAATCAATTCACTGGAAATTCTTTTCAACTTCCAGTTGTCTTTTTGCTGCATTATCAAGTTCGAGGCATCTTCAATGCTGCAGCAAACCATACTGCAGAAATGACAATGTGAAGGCTAAAACGTACCAAGCATTTGCCATGCCAACATGTCCCTAGTGAAAATCCCTTCCACTTCATGAACTGGACAAGCTGCATGCTTCATTAAATCACAGACAGCACACTCATTAAAGATCAATGGCATCTTCCAAATGCATTTTGTTTTGCTTTAGTCCTAACATATGGTCATAATAATGCATCTAACATTAAGCTTGAGCACTGATTTTTAATGAAAAATAATGTTCAGAATGGCCCATGTAATTTGCTTTTATGTTTCTGACCTTGTTCTGAAATGAATCCCCATAGTTCCAAAACATTCTCATTCCAGGTTCTCAGTTCTCTTGCCAAGAAAGGCAGATGTCATGTTTGTAACTTACAATGTCTCTATTTAAATCATACTCCTTCATATAACGCTGGTGTATGTTTTGCCTTCCTAGGTGCACACCAACTCCCAAAGACGAAAAAAAGGGATCCAAAGCATTACCTGTCAACTAAAGACAGCAATAGCAAGGCAGATATTTCTCTCAGAAGCACACTGTGCTTCTGTCTAGCATGAGAAACGTTGTCATTTCAGAGACATACTACATCAGCCTATTTTACCATCTGTGTAGAAGCTCCATGAGCCCAGAAATTATCGCAGTGAAGAGTGATCAAAGGTTTGGCAACTATAATGACATATTTCATTTTTGAATGGGAAAAAAGTCTCACCACATTTGCTACTCAGGCACTGCAAGGAACAAATTCATACACTGAGGTTTTCTTTCACGTATAATGGCTTACGTGTTGGCTTCTGTTTCCAACACCTTTGCTAATTATATATACTGGCAGTGTCAATCCTTTCTCCACTCATTTTCTTTCTTAGTGTTCACTTGAAGATGAACACTAACAAGCATACAGTGAAATAAGAGCAATACATCTGTGAGACATTGAGGACATGGTTTTAAGTTGTATCTGGAGTCTGCGCACAATATAGTTGTACATGGGTGAGTTGAAACACTCACTTATTTAAGTTTCTTCAGGGCTGTACCTAAGTGCTAGACTTATAATCATATTTCTTTTAAGGTAGAATCAGACACATTTTCAGTTCGACCACTGGGCTAAACCACCTTTTCAGTTACCTAGCTTTTAGTGAGTCTTTAGGTACAATTTAACCTTCTGTTGAATAATTATTAGAATTTAAACACTTACCTCCTTTTGGGAAGGTGCTAGTTTCTGGGGGGGGGGGGGGGGGGGGGGGGAGGATGGACAAAAAAAAAAATCCAAAAAACCTCAAACAAACAAACAAAAACCTCCCCCACAAAACAAACAAACAAACAAACCTACCAAGGACATGTTTTTATTCCACATTAGCTTAGTTGAACATTACTCTATCCTGAAATACTCACTGGATCCATAAATGCTTGCGCTCCCAAGCCTTAACCTTTGGCTTTAACTAAAGTTCTCCAAGTCCATATCTACACCACCGTGTGCTTACATTCCTTTAGGCTTTGATCAGTAAATTTATCTCCTAGATTTTTAATTTCTCAGTCTCCGATCCTGATTGTGAAACATATTTTCTCCTGCAGTAGAACTAGGATCCAGCACTTTGGATAGTCCTACAGTAAAGAGAGTGGTTTGGTCACTGATTTGCCATACTCCAATACTAAACATAATTGTGTATTTAACTGGAGTTCATTGGCCATGCTTCTGCACCAAAATAAAGTTATACAATCTGCTTTCATATCCATAGTGATCTCATGTGACCTTCATATGACTATTTTGAGACTTTTCTTCCCATAACCCTGATACCAGTTTAACAAAGTGGCAGTAAACCAAAATACCACCTAAAGTTAGGTTGTATTTTCTGTCGTTTGTGTTATTCCCCGAGACACTTCAAAAACCTGCAACAAACTGAGTTTTCCATGCTCTATTCCCAAAATCTAACCTGACTTCTACTATTAACCAGTCAACACAACTAGCAGCATGTAGTCCTGCAGGTCTTCCTTTATTATGTAACTGACAGTACCATTCTTACTTTCCAAATCCCTTACATCAACTGGAAACTTCAAACAGAGGCATGCTTCCTACTTTTCTTACATAGTGAAAGCAGATTCAGTTATTTTTCCTCCTCATACCAGTACTTGTTCAAAATCTGGGGCACTGGCGCAGCACAAAAAGAAAAAGAGTGCTTATACTCCAGTTTCTGGAATCTTCCTCCTAACTGCAGCCTAATCCTAATTATTTATCATAGCTGAAAGCATCTTAATTTTACAAAAGCACAACTGAAACTACTGTTTCATCACTAGTGTTCTGCCTGGTATCAAAACTAATTTTAGCTCGGGAAGCCTAAATAAAACTAATAACCAGAGGTCTTTAGCAGGAATTCTCTCAAACCAGCCCTAACCTTTGTTTCAATTAACATTCTACGGATGCATACGAACATGAGAACCAAAGCATCCTTCAGATGCTAACCACTCCCTTTAATCCTAGTAAGTCTGCAAGGCTCTTCAACGGAACCATCCACTACCTGAATACCCAAAATCAGTTTCTAAACCTAGGTTTAAACATAGTACAACGACCCACCAACAGAAGTATTAAAAAAAACCACCTCAGCAGTCCTTTGCTGACTAGCATAATCTCTTTCCTGTTAATTTTTTTAATATATCAATGACAGGTGCAAATAGTAAAAAGCTAAGAAGTGATTCCATCCTTCTTTGAAAGAGATTTCTAAGAGTCCTTTCATAACACAATGTCACTAAGAAGAGCATTATAGGAAAAGTATAAAATTAGGATTAAGCCTGTTCCAAATTTCCACAGTATTTTAATTAGCTAAATGGATTTTTCTTTGTTCCTGAATTTATTTTTTTCTATAAGGTACATGCCTGTATTTAACATTTTAATACATGTCATTAACATTCAAAACTGGAATTGAAGTTTCTACTGAAGTCAAATGAATTAACATTAATTCAAGGAAGAGAAATTTTCAATTAAATTCCAACACTTCATTTTTACAGTTTCAAGCTTACATGTCTCAATTGTACAAAACAGACAGGATATATTTAATCACTTTATGCTTTGATGATGAATTAATATTTGAGTAGAAAAATCCTTCAGCAGTGTGTTTAATTCCAAACTCAGACTGCTTGGATTGTCTAGAGTTCACATACAGGAAGTGGCTCAGATATTTTGCTCAATTTTAAGTTTTCTTCAAAAACTTTGTTTCTTCTACCTAGATGTGTGTTAGAAAGCTGCCAATTATCATGTACAGATATCTTTTTAGCAGTGTCATTATTTATTTGCAAAGCAGCTCAGAAATGGGGGTTTGGAAGGCACTGCACACATTTAAGTTGTTATTACCACATTCTCTAATTTTTTTTTTCTTAACAAGGGCTCTTCTGTGGTTTTAAGAACTTATTTTTCTACTTTTCCCCAATGTGTACTCCCTTCCCTAATCCTTCAGCTGTCTAGAGGGTTTTGTAAGTGGTTGCAGCCACTGAGTATTGTGACATTCCTTTACATTTTCCTACAGATTATGCTCAGCTTCATTCACTTTGTTGCTCTTACAATTGTGTTAGCCTTATTTAAAGATGCACTTGTTTTAGACCTTAGAGCGGTCTACCTGCTGAGTTAACAGTTATTATCACCTGTAAGGGGAAAATGTATTTTGAAAGAAATGGAAAACATGCATTAGTGGAGAAGCTTTTATATCAGCAATTAAATAACATCTGAATTAAAGTTACAGATTTGCAAGTAAACTAAAAGGTTCCTTAAAAATGACACTTATGAGACCATCAATGTAGCAAAATTACTTAACTTGCTGTAAAGGAATGTAATTCCTGTAGGAATGAATAGCACTGTAGCAATCAAAAGTCCACATACTTCATTATTTTAGTAGAGCTCAAAAGACACATTTTCCCCCTCACTCTTTCACATTCATTAAACAAAGACATATTTCGTAAATGTATTTCTTTTATTAACTGGTAAGTGAGATCTTGGTGAAGCTAGCCATGAAGTCAGTTCTTCAGTTTAACAAGAGGTAACACAACTGACAAAAAAGCCAAGACAACTATGCCTGAAATATCCTCATTCTGAGACAGAAGGTTTAAAGGAGAGTGTCTTCGGTCAGTTTACAAAGCACACACAATTGCCCTGACAGCACCTAGCTATCTGTGAGATTACTGGTACACATGAGATATCCAGCACTGGCTGCATACAGCTGGTACCCACATACCTAAATCCAAGGAAATTTTTTAGTCATAATTACTGAAACTATTTATGTTCTTCAAGTTAAGCACACATTTAATCACTATTGCTATACCAGACTCATAATTTGTGAACTGCTCTGTACCCACCTAGGATTAAAGACACACCGTAATTGCAAAATATACTAATACCAGAAGTAAAAAGTAATTTTGCATTATTCACATATTGCTTAAATAGCATATGTGCAACTTCACTGCAATCAATGGAAATCACAGATTTCCATATCACATACTAAATGCTGAGGTTGATTACCGTTATATTTAATTTCTAGTAATCAGCATGAGCCAAGTGGGGTTTTCATATAAGGTGGAGATTTACAGCAAATTTTCTTTTATTTTCCTTCCCCCTGGCCCCCCTCTCCCCTCCCCCTCCCCTTTTCCTTTTTCCCCTAAGGGAAAAAACAAATGTAGATACAGTCAGAAATGGGTATTCGTAATACACAACACACACAATAAGTGCTTAAAAAGAAAAAATAGTATGTATTTTAAAACCATTTGAATGTTGTTATTTGAAAATATTTCAACAGAAAGCTTTGTCCTTCCCTTTTGGAGATTTCTCCTGAGCAAAGATAAAGTTATTTAGAAACTTTTAAAAATCCATTTATTTCTAAAAGGTTTCTCAAAATAGTTCTTATTATTCTTAGAGTTCAGAAAATAAAACAAACTTCACATATTTTTTTATGTAGGAGAAAATTACAGAATAAAATCCTATCAGCACATGGTAAGTATGCATGTTACCTCAGTACAGATTTCTTGATTTTACATACAGACAGTGCTAATGCTGCATGTGAATTGCATTGCATGGACACATGATCAAAAATGAAAACAGAATGAACTAAAAATAACTTTCTACCATATTAGCAAAAGACTTCTGATCTTTCAAACGGTGCCACTGAAAAAAAGAAAATTTCAATAGGGATGACGAAAATTTCAATAGGGATGACAGTGCCAAATTGTCAAAATACTATGAAACAACTGACAACTCTCACTAAACTGAGGTGACACCTGGAAGCAATTAGCTATAAAACAGAATAATTCAACACTGACTTTTCATGTTTAGTAATCTGTTTCATCAGGAGTGAGGTTTTTCCTGTTTTTTCTTGGGGAGAATGGGAGATTGCACTAGTTGAATAGGCAGGAGAATTAAAGAAGTGTTCTATACAACCTTCCATGGTACCTACTACTTCTCCAGGAAAATAAAGAGTCTGGGTTTACTCTTTGGACTTTATTTTCAAAATGAAGTGTTAGTCATAATGCCATACAAGTGAAAAATGTCGGTATCTGTCTCTTAATACATCTAGATTTTCCTTTTCATTGAACTGATTCTCATTTATGTCAATAGTGCTACAGAAAAGAAAAAGAAGGTCCTTGTTGGAACTTGTTTAATTATTTTGTTTTGTTTTATATGCCAGTTTAAAATCTTCTCCCATATAAAGAAAAAAATCATCAATTCTGAGGTCACAGCTATCAAACATTCATGATGAAATGTTAATGCTTTCAGAAGCTAGAGGGTACGTGTGGGGTAGAATCATAGAACTGGAAGGCCAATCAAAAATAACAAGATTGCAGGATGGATTTTAAGTCAAGCAAGCTTACATGGCATATGAGATCACATAGTCCATTTCAGGCCTATGAAGCAACATAAAAAACAAATCAATGGGTTATCTGTGGAGAAAGCAAACTCAAGTCATTGGCATCGTGTCTACTCTTGACAGTGCAAAATGCATTTAATGCATGGGAAGAAGGAAAGCTTGATCACTTAAGACAGAGAGGGTAAGGATGAACTGAAGACTGTGGAAAGAATGCAAAGGAAAAATATGATTTCTCACCATGAGAACCTGACAAGCTAATTCAAGGATCATGAAAAATTGTGTACATTCATACCTTTCTACTGAAGCGAAAATGACCATTTACTTTCTTCTCTCACCAACTTGCAAAAAATATGTTAGACTAAAGACATATGAAATAAGGATTGTCTGATTATCTCTTTGAAATTTAACTATCATGAAATTCTGAATTTAGATCCAGAGCTCTGGATTAATTCTAACTTGTAAATTATTCCTTCTTGAAACACTCATCTAATTTAATATTAGCAACTGATGAATAAAAAGCACTATTCCACGTTATGTGAAAAATTGTTTTAGGGTAGCTGAATATTTCCAAGTATTCAAATGTGCAGGAAAAAAGAAATTAGGCAGATTTTCTTTGGGACTTCTTATTTTTAATCAAGATTCCAAAGTTAACTTTATATGAAATAGTTCATGCCATTCTGATTTAGATAAGAAAGTGTAAAGGTAAAAGACATTTGGCAGAGAATGAAGAACTCATAAATCCACATTTCCTTCAAGAGGGAACTTGAAAGGCAAAGGCAGAAAGAGCAGGTAAGACATGACAAAAATCAGAAACACCTTTTTTAAAAAAATTGTTTAATTAAACAACATGATACTCCAACCCATCTCTTTTGTTTTCACATGTCTCACGACAGTTGTTCATAGTTTTCACAGTCTGTCATGTGAGTTTTGAAGGGGATTTCCAAGACTGCATAGTCTGCAGAAGACATTTCAGAAGAGAAATGTTTTCCATACAGAAAATCTTTTTTCATAGCAAATAAAGAGCAAGGTATTGTAAAATATATCCCCCATCCTTAACTTTTTGCATCACTTAGGGTGGGGAAGGAGGTAGAGGAGTCAGGGATGAAGGACTGAATTTGCACCTGGGATAGAGGGAGGAGGTATTCTGTTAATTTTTGGTTTTGCTTATTACTAATCAGACTTTTTTCAACTGACAGTAAATTAAATCAATTTTTACAAAGGTATGTTTTTCATTACAGTAAATAGTAAGTGGACTCCTTGTCCTTATCTCAACCTACAAGCTCTTCCATCCTATCCTGCTGTTCCATCGAGAAAGGGGAGTGAGAGGGTGGCTGGGTGGGAGTGGCAGGTGGTTGGAATTGCCCAGGAGTGGGCGCTTACTTGATTTCCTGGGGGGCTGCTCTCCCCCAGCCCCCTCCCAAACACGTGGCCCCCGTGAACCCAAGGAAGGCC
>JAWWEU010000125.1:20664389-20697037 GCA_035583155.1 Acropternis orthonyx | reverse complement strand
AATATTCCATCTTTGGCAAGAGTTTTATTCTTTAAAGTGTTTCTTTTTATCACTACAGGTGGGCACCTGTTCAACCCACCAGTTACAGGGGCTCTAATATCAGTGATAAGTAAAGTCAGGTCAGCAACAAAACATGCAGGATGTACCTTAATGTGTAACCCTAAAGTTAAACATCACAGGAAAGTGATGATGAGAGAAGAGAGAAAAGGTGCCTACATTTTTAATGCCTTCCCCTATCCAAGTTACCTGGAATGTAAAGTGACTCTGAATGTCACAAGGCATCATATCACAATATGTGGTTGGTGCTGAAGGATTGGATGATGTTAATTTTTGCTTAACATTAAGAGCTCCATGGGTAAGGAGATGTCAGGTTGGGTTTGCAGGCCTACATGTTACCTACATGAGAGCACCTGGTTTTGAGAGCCTCTATGTGAAATTTCCATTTCTTTGTTGCTTAGAAGGACATAGATTTCCTTGCAGTGCTTCAGTGTCTACTGCCACAGAGTACAACTGGAAAAGCATTAGACAGGACCAATATGTATTCCTAAGTTAGGTCATTATTTAGAAGTTTGAAATTATACTCAAAAATGCAGAACAGCTGTCCCCTTTTACGGACATATCTTACTAAAAAGTAATAATATCAAAATAGATTTATGATCATGTGAGATAATTAATTAGGAAGGCTAGATTTTTTTACAGTCCTTTTTACATTTATCAGTGTTATCATGAATGCATAGCATGCATTGGACTTTGAGATACCAAGCACAAATGCAAATCAACTCTTTGATCATTACATTGTATTGCCATAAAAGCTGTTACTCCTTTTGTTACTGCTAGAAATTAAAGACAAAATTACCTTCCTGAAAGAGACAGAATAGAATTAGCACTCAGCCAGTGAAATTTCAAACTTACACTCATGCAGAGAGAACAGCGTTTTGGAGTTCAGGTGCACTGAGTATGCCTGAAATGAGAATTCTGTCTTGATTTTCTGTTCCTCAGTATACTCTAAATAAGACTCTAACCAAATATTTGAGGAATGCTTGCTGAAATCTAAAGAAGAAAACGAGTGTAGGAGGGAAGTGGTTTTGCTCAGGTAGCCCATAAGAGAACTGCAAACACTTTTACTTTTAGAATGGGTATTGTATTCATCCCCTCTCAAGTTAAGCATCCAGTTGTACTCTCACTGGAACAAGACAGTAAAATTGAGGATTTTGGCTCATATTCTGTTCAGTGGAAATGATGCATATCAATAAGAAACACAAGGCTTTCTCCTCAAGGTTTGAAAAAGAGTCATTTCACTGCTAAAATTAACTCAGTCTCAACAGAAGCCAGTGTCAATTCCACTTGGCCCTATTTCTAACTGAATAGTTTGTTGGTTGTGAAGACAAAGGCAAAGGAAAAGCAGTAATTAAGATTTATACCAGTGGTCTTTGTTGCTGTATCCAGTTGTATACTTGTCTTTCTTTTTACTTATCTTGATTTTATTTAAATCTCTAGAAATATTAACAAAGGCAACAAGTAATCTACAAGCAATAAAGAGCTACAAGGTCTAGAAGTACACAGTCAAAACTCTATATTTGAAATTACCTCAGATATGAGTCTGAGAAATTAGGGTCTGAAATCACTAAAGAAAAAGTGAGACCAGAATTTATCCAGTTGCTTTGAAAATTAATTTATGAACATAAACTTTATTAGTAGTTCCACACAACACTAGCTTTCCTTCCCTTATGGAATTTATCTTACTTATTTTCTTCTCTAAATATTTGTTTCACAATTGGGTTTGACCAACAGAAAATTCAACTTGTAGTACTGACACTCAATAGTGACACAAAATTCTCATTATTACACTGCCTGCTTGTATAATTACAGTATTTATCATGGTGAGTTACAGTGTCTAAAAATAAAACTCAATTTTTATTTTCAAATCTCTCATCCAAATTCCAGCAAGAATATGAATCACTAGCAGAAGAAACAGCTAGCAGGAAGTAGGTTATAATGGTTCTCAATATAAAAAGTGTGGCAGAGGTAGGGTGAAATTTTGCAAAGCTTTCACGTAATTGTGAGGTGTTGAAACTTTCATAGAAAGCAGACATGTAGGAAGGGGAGTAGTCAAGCTCTTCGATACTACTCAGAAGGAACATAGCTCTTTCATGTTGCATGGGGAAAGTCAGGGGCATGACACCTAGAGAAGAAATGCTTCCTCATGGTTATTCAGGTTTCTTATTTGTAATAACTAGGCTCGTGACCAAACATTTTTTGAGTCCACCAACAAAACTACAGACTCAGTAGGAGATCAGAGACAGGAAGAGGATGAATGCCTTGTTCAGATTATATAGGAACAGCACACCAAAATTCCCACTGAATCTGACTTCCTGCATGTAACTGGAGGACAGTGGTGAGAATACAGCAGATACAGTCAGTTCCAAACAAGAGACAAATGCAGTTTGACTAACTGTTGTCAAATTATGAACCCCGTTCAAGAAACCTCCAGAAGTTTAGCACACAATTGTCAACAACAGTCTGCTGAATTAAACGTTTTCCTGTTTTCTGTGGTATAGACCACTGTAAAAATCTCACTTGGCACATTCTTATTGCTTTAAACACTACAAGTGAAGGGGGAAAAAAACCTGAAATACAATGTACTGGTTCCCAGCCAAATCCTATTACTTGGAAACATAAATTTACATTCTGAGCATGTTTTTTCTTTTTCTTTCTTATCTCCATTTTCTCATTTTGCAGCACTAAAAGTAGCTTCAGGGTGCTTTAATATTTAATTCCATTGAGAACCTTCAATGCTTACATCTAGCTTTGTAAACTTAATAAAAAGAATTAAACAGAAATATTGCAAATACCATTGCTAGTGCTTCAGCATCTAGAAAGATCAAAAGAGAGACACATGCACAGATACACCATCCAATATTGTTTTTGACACTGTCACAAAAAATAAATATTGCAATTCAAAGTATTTTAGTAATTTATCTTAAACTGTGACACAAGACATCACATCTGTAGGGATGAGCATCAGATCACACAACAGAGCAATTGGAATCCAGTTAATATACTTCTATATATATACATACACACTTTTTCTTTTTTTTTTTTCTGGAGGGGTGGGATGTTTATGAGATTTTTTGAAGGAACATTCTTCAGTCTATGGAATTCCATCAAATACCTTTCCAGATTTGAAATGAGAGTTTATCCTCAGTTATCAGTGCCCCAAACAAGGTTACACCAAGGTATATATCCAATGAACATAAATTTCTTGGGGCAAGGATCATGAATAGTTAAGAAAGTTTGGAACTGTTTAGTTGGAAAAGTTGTTGCTAATAACTTCACTTTAAATAGTGATTTTATGCCTCATTACTGATCTCAGTTAAGAAAAAAAAAGGGACTTACTCTGTGGTTATTCTGAAATGATGGAAATAAAAAATGACTGAATGCACTTTTTAAGGGAAAGTTGCATAAATTTTATACACCAATTCTGTAAAAATGCTCAACTGCAGAACTGTTTTACCTTCTTTGAAACAAATTTAGACTATGCATTAGCTTCTCTACAAGTCTATTTTACTTTTTTAAATCATATCATGTCCCTGTGACATTAGTTTCAAGACAACAATTCTATAAGGCTCTCCTTTTCAACAAGTTTTATGGGGTCAGGCTACCATCCTTTTTTCCTCTTGCCTTCCAGACTTAGCCAAGCTATTCACACTTTCCTTTAGAAAAGCAGGCCTAAAATTTAAAAAAAAAAAAAAAAGCAAAAGCAAAAAAAAAAAAAAATCATTTACCTTGTTTTGTCTGAAGTCAAGAGGAAGGCTAGTGTTTTGTACATGGTTTTGGCCTTAAAGGTAATATATTTAATCTTTCCCCTCCCTAATCAAAGTAAAGACAAGCAAATTGTAATTATACTCCAAGAATTACATCAGTAACTAGTTTTGAAGCATTAGAAGGGAGCTTGCTATTCAGGCTTGGTTCTAGAAAAAGCTGTATTCAGAGTAAGTTTTTTTTTCCCCTTGAGCTGGGAGTAAAAGTGTTCAGTTTCTCAAACATATTAATGAAATACTCTTTTTCAAGACTTGATTATAATAAAGATGACCTATTGAATTTGTAGATATCAGTTCAGTTTGAAGACCTCACTAAGATGTTTCCACAGCAGATTAGGTAAACCTTTATTTGGTGCCTATATTGATTTTTTTCCCCCTGAATTTTAAAATATTTAACTGTTGGATTTTACCTTCTCAGTTTTGAGAACATATTAAATCCATTTTCCTATGATTGAGGGTGCAACCATCAGCTAAGAAAGTTGGTTAACAAAATGATTAGGCAGCAAAATATTTTGAATAAAACAAAAATAAAGCTTGGTAATATACGGACAAGCACTACACATGGTTCCCTAGGAGCCTTCTCCAGCATTTTCAGAGAAAAGAATGGCTGAAAAGATGTTAGAAATGCTAAGGAAACTTTATGCTCAAACAATTTCAGTGGATTCTAATAAATTCAATTTATTGCAACAAGTTGCTGTCTTGCAAAGCATTACAACAGCACAGAGGACAATAATAATGCTCATCAGAAAAATATTTTCCCTCTAAATCAGAGCAAAGACATAAAAAGCCTAGTGAAGATACATGTGACATAGAAAAAGCCTCTAAACTCAGATGTCAAGAAGGGTGCATCTATGGAAGAACTAGCAACTTAAAAATCATCAAATTCATGTTTTCATCACAGACCTTAAACTACACCCTGATTTAGAAATCTAAAGTTTTTACACAACGTATCTGGTACAAAATAACATTTGTCTTTAATGACAAATCCTGTACAATTTTGAAGCTTAAAATGGGGTTCATTTTGCAAATGTGAATGTCAAAGCAAAGCTGAGTGGGTTTGAAAGAATCAGTTCAATAAATGAATACCACTTCAACATTAACCTTAAGGATGAAATTTAAGCAATGTTCATAAGAACGAACGCAATTTTATTAACTGGCATAATTTATGTCTGTTGTTTTTCTCACTTCATATCAAAGCAATAGTAAGGGCTAGAGCAGTATGTGCATACAAGTATTTGGAAGCAGAAAAGTTATCTTGCAATGGGGCTTTTTGAAGGTATTTTCAAACTTTTTCTTTCATGTTATACCTGTATTTTTTCCTCATTAAACATGACAGCAACGTAAAGCTTTGACCATAACAAAAACTGTCATAGCTGGAACTGCCCACACTACAGATAACTTCAGGAATGGACAGATGTTTGGAGATAAGGCTATGAGATAATTCTATTTTTGTCTCTCTAGTAGACTTAAGCCTACTGTAAAAGTCTTACCTGTACGTTACCAGCAAAACAACGAGTATTTTTGACTCCCAAGTATTTTATAGATAGGAAAAAATAGTATCAGTGAAAATAACCTGAAGTCATCTCTGTGTAAATCACAGCATTTTTCTTTACCAGGAAGTAAATGAACAATGAAGGAAAAAGGAAAACGAAGAAAAAAGAAGAAAAAGAAAAGAGGCAAAAAATAGAGGTTTTGGGTTTTTGGAGTTTTTTTGTTTGTTTGTTTTTTGGGGTTTTTTTGAGATCCATGTTTGCTTTTAAGTGTAAAAAATCACCAGTTTTGCTAGAAACCTTTCACATTATGTTACTGGGAACTCATAAGCATGGACTGCAAGAGCAGGGTCTGAGCTAGCACATGAAGGTCTAACTATGCAAGCCACAGGAATATGAAAGCTATGGAAAATAAATGATCAGCCCATACAGACGATCTCCTGGGTGGCACTTTAACACTGGAAAAACCAGAAGCAGAGCACCGTGACACTGTTTCTGCAACTGAGCTTGCCGCCCATGCAGTGCCACTGTTCTAAGCTGCACTGAGCACGGGGCAAAGGGATTTAAATACCGAAGTGCTGAGTTTTCAACCCCATTTGCTGTGCCCCAGGGGACCAAGGCTCCTAAATGAGCTGCACCTGGGGAAAACACGCTCTTCCATCAGCACACCCTGACTAAATAATAAGGAAAAGGAATCTATCTTCTTTGAGCACACCCACAGTGAGGTGGGTGTTTCTTTGAGATCAATCTTAACAGCATCTTGAGCAGTCCTGACATTTCTATCTGGGGTTTCTACAGCATCTCTGCTCTCTAAAAACATCCTCTTCCCATAAACTGACAAGAATAGACAATAAAAAAAAAATGATAAGAAGGTAAACTATTTTCTCCATTCACCATTTCTTTAAGTGTGACTCTTCCTCTTACCCTCTTTCCCCCTACCTTATCCAAGACAACTTTCCCTGAATTTTCTTAGATGACCTTCCTATTCCAAGACTTGAAGATAATTGATTGAGAAAAGATAATGGGAGAAGATTGGTGTTTCTGCTTCCTTGGGAATCTTATATTCTGATTTCCAGAAATAAGATAACCCACAGATGAGCTCCTAAATACATACTTAGCTGCAAAAATAATAGGATTGACTTTAAAGTATAGAGTGACTTCACCCATGTGCTGTAGAATGTTCACCCCTCTTCAATGTCAGTCTACTTACTTATTTTTTCTTTTAAAATCTCAGTCTAACTATGTGCTTGCCATGATTCCTCACAAATACCCACAGGATAAAGACCACAATCATACTTGTTTATTGATTAAACATCAAGAGGCCCACCAGGTTTCCAGATTCCCATTCATACATGGAGTACACATGGGACAAGAAGGAAAAGCTGTGACCGGGTCCCACATTTCCATCATGGATACAGACAGTTACCAGAAGCTTGGAGGTGATTTTTATCTTGAAATGAGGAACAAACACATCTAAAGACTAGAAAGTCCTCTTGGGTTCAAAATTACAGGCACAGTCAGAGAAAAAAAAAAAGGATACACTTCAAAGCTAATGAAGTAATTAGTGATACTTTGAAGACAATAAACTGTATTTAGCAAGATTTAAAATATGATTAATGAATTGGTCAACACACTGACTTCCCAGGTTGTTTAGTGTTTATTAAACAGGATGTGATCATTTGCCATGGAAGATTAAATTTTCAAGGATAGCACACTTTAATTGAAAATTTATTTCTCTATTTAACATCATCTACTGCATCTACTGTTTATTGCATGCTTTCAGTAATAAATTCCTAATTGTAGCAATTTTAGTATGTAAAAATTCTATCTAGAATTTTAGATAGAATGAGATAAATTAATATAGCTTCACTGCTGAGTGCACCTGTGCTAAGTATCATTCCTGGTGTCTGCTTCTGGGAGCTAAAAATACCCATCACACTGAAGCTTACATTGTCTTTTTTCTTTTTTTAATAAAATCCATGCATAGGTTGGGGACAAAAAAAAAAAAAGAAGTATAAGAAACCACTGTTCAAAAAGTTGTATTAAATGTCTTCAGTGAGTCTGTAAATCTTTTGTAAATATTGTCTTACAAAGAATTTGAACTGGCTGATGTAATGGATTAATTTGCTTCAGCAACTGCATGGTTCCAGACACAATCCATCTAAAACATAATTAAAATACATTTGGTAGATTTGAGGCTAAGCTTTTTGAGAACAACAGATTACATTAGAAAGATTTTAATGAGGCCAAGGCTGATTACATCCTTGCTTCCTCTTTTGGATAGGGACTGGGGAATCCTCTGAATGAGGCTAACATACCATTTACCAACTAGAAGTATATGGAAAATAGGAAGAAAAGGATGAAAATAATCATGGGGTCTTTTGAGTTTTTAGTGGCATAAAATGAACATGTTTAGCTTGTATTGACTTCCCTAGAAGAAAAGCAAGTGGCTGTTATGTATCACTGTCAGCAGAGTACTATTATCTATGTATTATTCCTGTATGACTTCCACAAAATACTGCTGTTTTCATATTATGTCAGACGTGTTTTAGTATGCATCATCCTCCACAGACTAACTAAATGCTAAGTACTCGGTGAAATAAAAAGTGTTTGGGTAGAAATGTGCCACATTTCTGAAGTAATTTACATGAATTAGAATTCACATTAGCAATGTTAAGCACCCTCTGATACCTCTAGATGAAAAGCATTGAATCTTCTGTGGGATGACAGGATGCTTTTATAACTATCAAAACTAATTGAGGAAGACAGAGGTAAGGTCCTCCTCAAAACCCTAATATTGTGGTTTAGTTCCCAGCCTTGTCAAATATTCTCTGTTTCTTTCACTTTAGGCAAATCAGAGATAATTTCTCTAATGTCTTGGCAGATTTGGGAATGTAGCAATACTCAATAATTATTTTGTGTCTGCAAACTAGAGATAATTTTTTTATTTCCTCCTATGCTACATGGATGCATTCATTAACATTTGGGATACATTCCATGCTAAGGTGCCAGAAATCATATTACTAGTACCAGAGTTAATGGTCTAATCCTTATAAATTTCAAAACAATCACCTGAATAAACGTCCAGATGTTCAAAAGGATTTATCACTTCACGGTTCTTTTTACACATCTTGTCAGCCCTTCCATTCACCCACTGCTAGAAACAAAGGCCATTGGTTTTGGCCCCAAACTATGAAGTCAGAAGACCATGTTATTCTATTCTGAGTCATCTACATTTCCCAGAGAGAGAAGGTGAAACAGACTATCTGGAACAGATTTCCCTCTGTCGTCTTCTTTTAAAACCCACAGGAAAAATGCAGGCAGTCACAAGCAGTGAGACAGGACTTCACAAATTCTGAGGTGTCTTAACAATGTCATCAGGTTATCAAGCAATAAATCCTCACTGGCTCACTGTAAGATTTTAATGCCTTATTAGGATAACTTCATAGCAACATTAACATTGCCCAGTGTTCACCTGACCATTTGAACTTCCCCACTGTCACTCTGCACAATTCTTCAAAACCTCCAGCTACTGCAGCCCCTTCAGCGTATGATTACAGATTTGTGAGATATTACCACCCACTGTTGCACTCAGTTACTATTTTATTTCACAACTTCATTGTCCACATAATTTTTGTACATCACTCAGGTAAACTGTTTAATGCTGTGTGCAAAAAATGTAATACTGTGTTCCATCTTAAACATTTACACTGTAAGTCTCTGTTTCAAATCACCACAATGATTTGCATTTTAAAACTGCAGCAATCTTTCCAACAATAAGAAGTAGATGAACAGGCAGACAATAGCTCTTATGGTTGATTGAAAGATTAAATGTTTATTGTGGTGGTTAAAAAATAATGTTAAAAATGTCCACTGAGTTTATCTGCAAGCAGATCATAAACAAAGGAATGTATTTCTCAATATTGATTCATTAGATGCCTGAAATTAGGTGTAACTGAAGTACCAGACACACACACACCGCAGAAGAATAAATAAGCTTATGCACTGATCCCAATTAGAACTGGGAATTACTTTGCAGTATTTTTCAGGTTAAACCTAAAATATATCAAAATACTGTGAATTTGTTCTGTTGGCATGAAAGTTTAACTTCCAGCAACACTTATAAATACTTCTGAAGAAATAAGATAATTTTTCAACAAAATGATTGAATAAATTTTAAAATACCCCAACAGACTACAAGAGTTAGGAATTGCAAAGGTCTTCAAATATATAGTCTAACAACCATACATACACCTAATTCCAGTTGTAAAAAATTCAAGCAAGAGTTTATGATGTGCATGCAGAGTCTGTGTCAGTGAACTCAGAATCACTCAGTATAAAACTGAAGACAAAGAAGCAAATGCAGAGTGACCCAGCGTGTGACACAGTCACACAGAGAAACAGACTGTATCCCTCAGACAGGCACAGGCTTGCCCCGTGTGCACTCACAGCTCACCAAACTAGCAAGACTGCTGGTAGCAATGCCTGAGCCCGAGGAAATAACCTGTTCAAACACTGTGAGTATTCCAGCCCAGGTCCAGGGCTGCGCTTACCACATTCACACATCCCGGGGGTAGCTCCGAGCACAGGCTGGGGGGAACTCGTCTCTGTGCTAGCACAGACACAGATAAAGAGGTGTCGCAGAAAGAACTGAGCAAAACAAGAGGGCAGTGCACAGGTCAGAGTGTGAAAGGAGAAAGGCCAAGAGAAAAGGAATCAGTTAACAGGACTCCATCAGCAGAGCATCATGCACATTCGTTGTTTTTCTGCCACGATCTGAAATTTCTCGATTCAGCAGACTATGACCTTAAGCTCTGCCTTATTTTTAGGCATGCCACACTGTAGAGAATTAGCTTAATGTTTAAAAGCTGCAACAGCAACTAATAGGATGGGAATTTTCCCATTAAATATTAAAGCTTTTCTTTACTATAAATAATTTATATTTTAAAATGTTGCATAATAATTTTAGTACTGAAATTCCACAGCCACAAAGACTTAAAGTGATATTGTAAATGTAGAAAAATCTTTTCAATCCAAGTTGCTCAAAGAAATTCTGCTTATAAACTCTTTGATTTAATTTGTGATTCAAATACTAAATTTATTTATTTTTCTTCTGCGGAATCTCACGTGCCAAGGGTTTTATACACTACACAGAAGTGTATAAAAACATAATAATAACAGGAAGGTTATTTTTTTACTGGGATTAGTACATCTTTGAACAAAGCTAAGCAACTCAAATACACATGATTTAAAGGCTTAACATAAAGAATAATTCTCAAAATTTTTGGTTTTATTAATTCACAAGATGGGTTCTCCAATTTTCACTTCATTAGGCTATTTATCTTTCATAATTCCTTTCAGTTTTATATTTTAACTAACTGACATTCAAACTTGCTTGATTTCTAATAGGAAGATTCAGGCTCTTGCAAGAATGAAACATGAAAAACTTGCCTTCAATTCCACTCATCCAATGTGTACTTGTGATAACCAAATCAAGCCACACTAGCCCTTAATTTCTCTTTCATAGCAACATGAGCATTTGATACGAGGTCACTTCAAGAACCTTTATTCTCAATATGACAAGAGAATGAAAAGAGACCCTTTTCTGAATGTACAAGATTTTTAATATGGAACATTAAAATAAATCAATAAACAGAAATTTGAGCTATGAAAAGTGAAATATTGTAGAAAATACGGCATGTATGCATAGTCCAGTGACATTAAAAAAGCCACACTCACTTCTACTTCGTTTTCACTACACATTTTCCCCTTTGATTTTTCTCTGCAAATATATACTCAGACATATATATTTAATTCTCTTTGTTTTCAAACTCTCTAATCAGTTTCAACTACACACAGTGAGGCACTCAAGAAGGTGAGAATATTTTTCATCTCAAAAACTTGCATGGATCTTTTGCTTCATATACAAAAATTAAAACACAAAATTGCTTAATGGGAGATGGGCATCTTTCTGACATCCCAGAGAATACAAACCATCAGTTGCCTGTTTGCATTTCACCTCAGTGACACTATGATGCATGACACATTCTCCTGTGCAATTTATGCCAGGGAGAAAGACCAGCCTACACAAAGAAAAGTAAATCTGAAAAACTGCTGAGATTATTTCAATGACTCCTAAGTACTATGGGCTGTATTTTCAGTAGCAGTTTGGCTCAAAGTAAGCAGTATTCAGGACCTGTGACTATGGGCACTAACACTCCCAGAGTTACTGGAAATAGATAGATCCAAGTCATGGCTGTTTGTTGTTTCTTTAAATAGTATTACTAAAAAGGCATATACACAGTGCAAGTGAAAAAGGGGCTAAAATGGAGCACCTATCCTGTAGCAAATCTGATCTCTGCAAAAGGAAAGGCTCCTAGCTTTCTTTCAAGAAATTATGCATAATGTTTCAAGTCTATTTCCTTTAAAATCAGAGAATTACATTGTGCAATTTCTGCTGATAATAGAACTAGAGAGATAAAGGAGAGCTATAAAGAACTGCTCACATAATTCAAGATTTTCATAAATAATCCCTCTGTTTGCTATGCAGCTGAATTTTCCTGCAAAGTCTGAAAGGGAATTATATCCCTTCTACTGAGCACTGTGGGAGGTTCAAGAAAGCTACACAGGGTGTTATTCTCTATTCAACTCCAGATTGTTTACCCCAGATTGTAACTTTAGATCCCTATTATAGATATCCATAAAAGAAGTTATAGATCTAATATATGATATTAGCTTTTTGTTCCTTTGATGGAATTATTTGATAGAAAAATTTTATTCTTTGAGACTATTACTATTTGTATTGAGTTATTTTGACACTAGCAGTTTTTCAGTGTAAATCATATTTGCTGATAAATGAGGCTTAGCAGTTTGGGATGGCGAGCAAAGCCCCACCACTCCTGTGCTGTGAGAATCTCCACTGCTCAACAGGAAAAGACTATGGAAGTTCCCACACGTGCATGAAGATATTTTCTCGAACAAAATAAAGAGTGAAGCTATACCACTAAGCAGAACTGCCACTCATCCGGTGCTCAACTGGGATATCCCAAGCTGAGGTCTTGAAGAGCCAATTTAGGCTGCACTTGAAGCTCTATCTCCTTCACCAGAGGACAGTGTCCTAGCTGCTGCACTGCTGCTGGGATAGATTTTCCCCTCTGCTCAGCATTATCACAAATAATGAAACATTAAATAATGTCACTCACCTACAGCACAAGACAGCAAGGCTCAAACACCAAATCTAATGAGTAGTTAATTAGTAATACAACGTGACACACTTACAAATGAGAGGATTTCAACAAAGACAAAGCAGGAATGGGGCATATTTGAGATGAGGGTTTGAATCAGGCAGGGTGGGCATTTGCAATCTGGCTTTCTGTAGTCATACTTTCAGAAACAATATTTATTTTTTCCACCCTAATTTATTGCAAATGTTGTTGGGAATTGGAACTCCAAGAATTAGATACTTTCTGGGCTGACTGCCTGACAAAAAGAAGATATACACTTCAGGCTGACACAAAACAACTATTAGTTCACTTAAATAAGTTAAACAGAAAACTAATTGACTCTGGGAAGAACCTCTAACCTCAAATGAACACAAAGCAAGTTCATTGCCTAAATCACAGGGAGGGGGAGTGGAGGGCAACAGGGGGAAAGGCAAGTTCTAGCCTGGAAACCAGAGAAATTGCATCTTCATGGACAATTCAAAAGATTTGAGAAGTACATAAGCTAGCAGAGGGGGTGCCCCTGACCAGCAGGAATAGCACCTTGGTCAGCAGTTGACAACTAGATCTCACCAGTATCATGTGGTATCTAATAGAAAGTAAAATACAGAGACAAAAGAACACATACATGGTGCCAGCAGAAGTTTTTCTATTTAAGGTTTTGAAAACCACATCAAGTCTAGTAGAAAGAAGGCCACTGATACAGCTCTTGTGCCAATGGCACGAGATAGGTTACTTCTGTGATTTTTTTTTTTTTCCCCCCAGACATGATTTTGACTATTTCTTAAAAAGACCATATGGAAATTGTACCTTCCATATAATAAATACAGCTTCATTTATTTCCTCCCCACTTTGCAACCCATTCTTCGTGGAAATTGATACCACGTAGACTTGCAATGATAACAGAGGGCAAAGAAATCACAACAATCACTTTTGCTGATCAATGCCCGGTTTATCTTAGAATACACTATTCGTCCTCCTGTCTAATAGACATTATTTTCCCAGTGAAGAGATAGGATTTATCTTGGAAGTGTACAGTGTATAAAACCAATTCCTCAAGAATTGATTTTTAATCAGAGGAAAAAACCAAAACAAAACCACATTTTAGCATTCAACTCTTTTTTTGGCAAAGTCTGCTTCTTTTCACAGTATAATCTCTGTGCACACATTTAAGCTCTTTATGATATGAAAGGAACACATTCTATCACATTAAAAATCAATCACTGGGAAATGGGTAATGTAAAAACACAGGCAAACAGCGTGCTGTAATGGAATAAGCAATACCCAGACAACGCGCTATTCTGAATTTCTCAGCACTTTGCTAGCATCAGTTCAGAAGAGCTTATCTCTTGCCCTGCATTAATCAAGGCCTCTGACACTGACTTTGTAGTGCACACTGATAACAACAACATTAATAAAAAAGGTTTGGTGCTCAGTCCCGTGTTTGGTGTTGTACTCTTCTGACAGGTCTGACACTCTTTATTTCCTGTGATGGTTGGGGTTAAATAGCCAACAATAGATGCAACTTCCAATGCACTGCTAGAACTGTTCAACCATAAAATAAACACAGCTTAGCACGTTTTAAATAAATACTAAAGAATTAGAGAGCACATGGTAGAAACATTAATCTCATAATCCTCCTAGTGTGCCTGCTGTTTATGTGAACACAGACAGGTGGTTCAGGCTGGGGCTGATGGCTGCCATCAGCTCCAGTCTTGAAATACACTCAGGTCCTAACTTTAAAAATCAATGAATAATCACATTCTGCCTGAAGCTGTTGGATCTGGCCTGGTTGTTCAGAATAGGCTGAGAACTGATGAAGGTGAGATGTGCATAAGACCAACCTGAATACATAAAAAATAAAAGATGCAGGTATTATGCCCAGAACCTCTTAGAGAATAAACATCTTTCTTCTTTCTAATCTTTCTGTTTTCTGTTTGGAAAGGTATCAAATACACAGCTGACAATTATATCCAGATTTCAACCTATAAGACATTCACACAGTACAATTTCATTAATAGCTATTTTTTGCAATCCACTAGTGTTGCTGTTTTGCATCTCCTAGAGAGCATAAGCAGCTGCTTGGTGTGATATACCAAAGCCACATGTCCCTAAAACTAGGCATGCAGTAGTTAAAGAAAACATTTTCCAAAATCAAAATGTCACAAACCAACTGTATGTATTGAACTTTATTTTGAATATGACGTTCATGACACAACCTAATTTTATTTCATTTAAACTCATGGCAAACTAGGAATGCAACACCGACCAGATTTCTGTGGATATTTAAAAGTCTTCTGAGGTCTTCTCTGATCCATTAGCTATTGTTTATCAAAATACTGGATGTGCTATGCACAAATGCATACAGGATGAAAAGCTACAGCTGATTTTGTTTTTACTACTTGACACTAGCAGAGCATACCACAGACCATAAAATGCAATCTCTAAAATTATTTTGATCTGGATGATTTTATGTCATTAACATATTGTAATCAGAGCTCAGATGCTATCTTTGAACTGGAAGCATTATTTCCAACTAAATAGAAACTGATATCCCTTAGTCTTGAAAATAATAAATTAATTCCTTCCATAAGGAATCTAATTCCATTTCTACCTGTCAACTCCAAAGTATTTGGTTTCTTTTATTTTTGCAATTGAGACTTCTACAGTAGAACTACTAGATTCTTATTATTTATTTTTTTTTAAAACCCCCAAATTAGATGTCAGTACACTGCATAAGATTGTTGCATGTGTTAGCCTATTTTTACAGCTAGTTTCTGCTAGCTACAGCAAATTGTGATGGTAGGAGCCTCTCAGAGAGTAACTAGGGTGAATGACAGCATGACTGGTCCTACATGCAAACTCTTAGTCACTATTAAATCCAGGAGGAAATGTAAAATTAAACCACTAGAATTTTTATTTAAGAGGAAAAATATTCCCTTACTCTTACACAACTGCACTTATACTATTCATAACCAGAGATTCATTTAATTTATAAATTTCCAATTTCATGATTAGTGTCTCTAATCCCATTCTGTTTTGTTTCTTTGGGTTTTTTTAATCTAATGGCAGAGGAAAAAAACAGGAGTAGGATAAAGGGAAAGAAACAGAGGGCAACTTATTTAGAGTTCTCTTTCAGACTGAGTTTTAGGATGTGAATGAGAAGGGATCAGAGAAAGTAGTGATAGTGGGGGATGTAGTGAAAACTGAGAAGTCAGTGTAATAGTTCTCTTTTAAGCTATGAAGTCTACACTATTTTCTCTTCTCTACTGAATCTAGCACTGCTTGCTCTGTCCTTCAATACTGTTCTTTCAAATCCACAGTCTCTCCTTCAACATGATTTTTCTCAAACCTTCCACTGTTTTGAAAATTTGGGTCAAGCTTTGCATTGCATTGCAATTTTTAAAAATCATGCAGCTTTCTCCATCCCTTGCCAACTCTCCAAAAGCACAAGAAAAAGCCAAAAATTATGAAACTGTATGCCATTTTACAGAGGCAATGAACCCTTTTTGAGATACAAAGGAAATGAATATTAAGGCATTAACAACATTGTTTTACTGCAATTTTCATTTCCCCCCCTTCTTTTATATTTTTTTTTCCCTCCTTACTGTTATTTCATCCCCAGAAAGTTCTGTGTGGAAAAGAACTATGATTCTTGCTTTTTAAAAAACTTTCTAGAGTTAACAAGATAACATTTGGATATGATTCTCATAAGAAACAGATTGCTTTATTGTTAGCATAGCACAAGATCAAAACATGAACCAGGTCTTAAGGACTCAAGAATATTCTGTGAGTAACATTCCCCTATTTTGATAAAACTAACTATTGTAGCCTGTGTCATAGGTCATACAAGTGCATTGAAGTTCATTTCCTGCATACAGGAAAAAGCAAATTACATACTCCAATAGCTTTTCTGTTAACACCTTCCTTTAGATTCATTAAGTGACTCTAAGACTATTTATTCTTTACAAAGCCTTCCATGTTTTACTGGGATTTACAAAAATACCTACATCACATGGGAGCACAACTCCCATTGATTTTTTCCAAGAAACTACTTCCAGATTACTTGTCCACTTTTGAAAATCCAGCCTCCCACGCTTAACCCTCCATTCTGTTCCAGTCAAATACAGACAAAAGCTTTTGTGCTGTAAATGTGCTGTCTAGGACAATTGGTGACTAAAGAGAAGGGGAAGGAGGAACCATGTTAGGGTTGGAACCACGCTAGAATCAACAGTCTAAGAAGGTCATCTCACAGGTTGGTTGTGACTGAAGCAGTTACTTGCAAAGACCAACAGTACAGTTCCTGCCTTTTTTTTCCCCCCTAAAAGGATACTCTGTGTCAAGAAATGCCAAAGAAATTCAACTAAGCCTTCCCAAAAATCATTCACCTAAATGAAACATGACCTAGTTTTTCCCAGTTCTCTTCCGCAAAAGTGACTGACTTTTCCAGAAATACTTGGAACAGTATTTTGACAGGCAAAAAGGGCTGAAATGTTACTGATGCAACAAATCAGTAAATACACGACTGCATCTTTGCTTCTAGTTCAGAGTCTGTAATTCTCAGTACTGCTTTGAACCAAATCCTCACATTTACAATCTGAAAGCCTGGGTATTACATGTCTTCTGTTTCTTAAATGCATCCCAAGGGACTCTGAAATAGTCTGAAACAAAGTCTCTGCTTCAGACTTAACTACTAAACACTGTAACAGTTCAAAGTAAATTTCAAAGTGAGCTTCATGCACATCCACGTGAGCCCTCACTAATACAGAGCTCAGACTATTTCAGAAACGACGTGCCATATCTTTTGCCCCATTTAAGATTCAGTTTTGCCATTCAAGTAGCAAAAGGAGAACTTGAGGTTATTTCAGGAGGATGGAAGGAAGGTATGAAAAGCAGATGTGGGTGACATGACAGCACTAGGTCTCACAAACACACTTGATCTAGTGAAGTCCATACTGGTGCTCAGCCTCAGTGTTGGGGGGGGTGGGGGGTGGGGGGGAAGCGAAAACTTCAGGCTTTCAGCCTCTACACTGAGCAAGGTGAGCACAGTTTTGCTCTCAATATACAGAGGTCCTTCATCCATCACCTGAAACATGGTTATGAACATGTTGCATTAAAGAAATGTCACACCCTTGGGTGTTAGAACTTCACCACAAAGATCACGAAGGGATACTTCCTCTAGAAATATCATCACATCTTCAACAAGACTTGTTGTACATTTCCCTGTCCTGTGTACCTCTGACAGATCAAGCATTAGCCATTTATGCAAGTGGGATCACATCTTCAACAGGCCAATATCTTTACCTTGTAGAGCAAGTCCCATAGTTTCTCCAGTGGAGGAGAAGAGCAAAAAGAGCACTTAAAAATAACAAAACCCAACCAACCAACACACAACCAAATCTACAACTAAACCAACCAAAAAAAAAAAAAAAAAAAAAAAAAAAAAAAAAGGGCACCAAACAAAAAACCCCACCCACAGAACAACCAAAAACTAACCACAAAACATGAATGAAAAACCAGCTGCAGAAGCCTGAAAAGTGACACTATACTCGATAGGTTCTAAATATCAGTTAGTTCTGTTTCCAAGAAGAAATGAAATCAGCAATGATGCAGCAAATTACTGGAGCTTGAAAAAGTGGAAGGGTAAGAAAAAGTTGGTGCTGCAAAAGAGGAAACACTCAGGGAGGTAAAAAAGTAGTCTTGAAATTTAGCTCCTAGATGATGCTCAGCACTAAACTCTTCAAGGCAGAGAACTGTATATCATTGCCTGGCACCTATGGCTCCAGGATGCCAATGGGAGGTGTCACTTAGAAAGTAAAAAGCTGAAGAAGCTCACTTGGGTTGATATTTACATTTGGAAGACAAATTCAAGTTGCCTAGATTGCAGCCTGTTTTCTTCTACTCTGAGTGGATATTAGTACAAGTAAAATATTTTATCAAATTACTCTGAACAGTGAACTTTACACAAATATTTCTCTACTGTGCAATGAAACAAGTTTTCAACAGACACTTAATTTTCTTAAGTTATATTTTATATAAATCTGTTTGATACAGATTTTCTTAGTTCAAGACACTTATGTGGAGCTTCCTTGATAAAAATTTCTAAGCTTTGCATTTTTTTATTCCCCCTTAACTTTCAGGACTTTGTTCCTGGGCTCACCTCAAATTTTAGAAATCTATCCAACATTCTGGATTTTTTTTCAAGTCTTCCTTTTCTACAGAAAAGGCTCAACTTGTAGACGTATATTTCAATAAGGCAAATAAACCATAATCTTTGTAGACACGGATAATAACATTTCAAAACAATGGTGGTGTGTGAAAATGGGAAAAGACAAAGAGGAAAATTATCCTTTCCTGATAAGTAACCAACTTTGTAGGCTAAGCCCATTTATTAAAGTAGCCATTATATAACTACAAACTTGAAAGTTGGTAATTTCCAATATACATAATTCCTCCACTTTTAGCATTTTTTAAATCCTCTTGTACTAGCTGAGAGGCTTTCCTGAGTCCCTATCAGACTGCAAACACAGAACAAAAAGGACAGTGCCTGCCTTAAAGACCTGCCAGCCCAAATACAAGGCACAAGACAACTAGTGGAGAGAAGCCAGGTAGTCAGCATGACAGGCACACCAGTCACCTGGCTGTTGTCAAGCTTCTCCTAGAGACAAAGGATGTATTAAGGATACATGTAATAAACAAGATGGTGAATGGTTTTGTGTGTCAATGCAAGTGCTTCCCAAGCTAAAAGGAGGAAGAAAACTGGCATGGTAACATGTGGGGGCCAAAATCCTTACATCACTGTCTGTCTGAAACAAGATCCCACGGCGTTATATCACACAGACAATTCACAGGCTGGGAAAGGCCTTCAGTGTCATTGACAGAAAAAATAAGCACGTTAGACTGATGTGATAGAGACAGGGAGGGCCATGAGAGAGGTTAGCTGAGAGCAGGCAAAATTTTCCAAGTCACAGGTTAAGAAAAATATTTGGGCAGCAGATGTGAGTAGATGGGGATTAGAAAATATGTTATTTGCCAATACCAGAAAATAGACCATTGGAATATGCAATGTTATGACTTTTACGTTTGTACATGGCTAGCAAAAAGCTGTTAGAGTTTTCATATAAAAAATAAAATCATATAAGAAGGAAGCAGATGGTGGGATATAAAAGATAATCAAAACTGAGATGAGATCAAGGTTATAGGCCAAAAAAGAGTAAAGAGATGGTACTGCTCACAGCAACTAGGAAGGCTGTACCCTGCACCAATGGAAAGGAGATAAAGAGCTCTGCTTTAGCCCCTTTGGAATGACAGCCAATGGCAGGTGAAAATTAAACATTTCCTGAAGACAACATCACTGTTAGAAAGAATACAAAGAAACAACTAACACTGCTATCCATGTGTTAATTGTTTCATACAAAAATACCTTTTAAAGAAGGAAGCTGTAATAGAGGCTATTGATACTTCAACCACTAGCTGGACTATTACTGACACAGGAGGGTAAGCTTTCCCTTGCAATCCTTTTTATGGGGACCAGAGGTGTGCAAAGCAGCTCATACCCACACCTACTTTAACTTAGATACACTTCCTTCATGTTTTCAAAACACCACAAAAATCTCCAAGCTCTGTCTCAAACTGAATAGGGCTGTGTGCAGCAACCTTATTATGCTTTCAAAAGACTCAAGAGCACTGACTACTTCTGTGTGAAGTTAGTCTCAGGGATTGCAATCAGAGCCTCCAAAAGCATTGCCCCACTCTGCTCCTCAGGAAAAGATGGCATTAATTCTGTGAATCCAAGCAAACCTGAGGACACCATAAATGTAATTTTATCAAACAAGCAGTCATAAATACCTCATAAAAACAGGAGACCTGAGGCAGCTAGATAACAGATTTCAAGATCTGAATAAATTAAACAAATGGCATAACCAAGGACTATTTTTCTTACACTTTAGGCTTCTCTGTACAGAACACTAAACAAAACACAACAAAAAAGGAAAAAGAGGAGGAGAAGAGGAGATGCTTCCTGTGATGCCTTTCAGTTCAGTAAAGCAAAGGTTAGCTTAATCAAACTCTCCTTTGGGGAAATATGTGAGGATTACACTGTGTACAACAATGGATTGAAAAGGGGGATGGATAAAATGGACAAATGACAGGTTGGATTAATACATTCACAAAGGGAAGTGAGCAAGTGCCATTCTATTCTTACCTATCTACAGTTCTGACTCCAGATAATGCCTCCTTCCCCTTTATGTGAGTTTAAAAGAAACCTCTCTTCACAAGCCAAATCAAATGTTCATGCAGATTCTACCAAAAGTGCTTGTAATGACTAGTGAAAAAACATTAAGAGCTTGGGAATTAAACATTAATTTTCAAACACCAAAAGAACAAATCATCATGCTTTTAAACCCACACATTTTTGTGCATCTCTAAACACACACCCACACTATTCTGTACATAGAGGAAATTATCTTTAAAGTAAATCTGAGCCCATTTGTGGAGCTTGCAATGGTACCACAAACAAAGGGAAAGGTATTTTGGAAAGTTCATGAATAATTTAGGAACAACAGAATAAGTTGTCTTAAGTGTCAACAAAGTTCAATAAAGTTAATTTTGAAACTGGAAGAAATATTTAAACTAATATTTTGATTAACTACAGCACAAGCCACTGCCATCCTGCAAATAGATTTCTAGGTGTTTCTGTCTGTACATAAGTACAAGATGGCATACTAAACACAGGAATCTAGGCATTTGTCTTACCATCAGAGGCAATTACAGATACACAGTCTACAACACTTCTGCATTATCTTCCTACACAAAGAGAAAGGATCCTTCTCTTTTTCATCATCATGGCAAGACATTTTCAAAAGTACCTTCTCACAGCATGGGGCTAAACAAGTGACTTTCACAATGTATTCAATTCTTTGGAAACAGTTTGAAAATCACAAGTGGGTTTTGAAAAAAAAAAAAAATTCTTTAATAAAATTTTACAATATATATATAAAATTTAATAAAATTTTAATAAAATAATAATACAACTATGAAGAAAGGCTCTGCATTTCAAATATTCCTTAAACAGGGAGACATCTAAGGTCAACCACAAGCACCATGTAAGAGTCTAGACTGTTATTTCCTCCACATGTATGTTTTTGCTACCAGTTACAATTTCTTCACTTTCACTTCATGCATGGCCCAGTATTTTTGCACTTCTGATGACATATTTGCTCTTTCTTAACTTAACAAGGACCTTTCATAACAAAAGTAATCCAATCTATTTGTTTAGCCAGGCTGACCAAAAATCTCTGCAGTTACATTTGACCATAGGACTGCCCACCCTCTCTCACATACTCTCAAACCAGACAACCTTCACCAACACACCTGGATATGTAGAAAAGATGAAAACTCATATTGTCTCAATGCCAGTCAGCATGTGTGAATATTTACAGGGTTTTATTTCAACACACTTACTTTGTTAAGGCCACTGTGATTTCCAGTATTAGACCAGCTATCTCCATCTTCAAAGGTTTATTTGCTTTAATGCCTGGCAGGGTATTATAGTGAGAAAAGATATTTAGGACCCACTCAAAGAATGGCAGAGAACTTAGATGTAAGATAAATAATAGGACAACTGTAAGGAAGATCAACAACCTTCCGAAGTGAGACTCACCTACTACCATCGATTCACATAAGTAAAGAAATGGAAATTATTAATGTCACTGGCATTTAATACCCGCGAAAGAATAAACTTTGCCTCAGACGGAAAGTGTAACAAATGCATTAATTCACTATTTTGAAAATGAAGGTATACAGTTCTTGGTTGCAATGAAATCTTTAAAAGTCCCAAGTTACCTGAGAGTGAAGTCACTCAAGCTCCACACTACTGAACCTTCCCAGAAAAAGATGTCTTTGTGACTAAGCAGATCTCTCTCTCTCTCTCAAAAATCACAGAGATTCAAGAAAAGAACTGGCCCAAAGACAACACTAAGAGGCCCGAGACTAAAATCTTAAACCCAAGCTAAAAGTCCAAGAAGGGTAATTTTTATGTCTAAACTGAACTGACTTTGGAAGAATCTTTTTCCGTGGTGTGAGGAAGGGCTGTTTTATTTGGGGTTTTGGTCTATAAAATACTGTGGCAACCGTAACACTCAACTAGACAGCAACTGCTCCACTAGGATGCATAAACCAAGGTCATAGTTTGCAGGACAACAAAGGCAAACTAGTGATTTTAATGCTGGTCTTAGGTACAAAAATCAGCAGTTCCCAACAGTTACAAACACTCATATTGAATGAAAATAACAGGACTGCACAGGTGTAAGTGGTGGGAATTATACAATGAAAAATATAACTTAAGCACAGCATCATCATTAAAGTTGCAGCACAGCCTCATTTACAGTTCCCAGAGGTACTATGTAGGGCTGGCAGTTTAGAAAACACATATTGGTACCTGTCACTTGAGAATAATATATTAAAAAAAAAATAACAGAAATATGGAAATTAAATACTAAGATGTCATGGTTACATGCTCAGTCTTTCATTATCCACATACAACACTGATTAAAGAAAAGGCTTGCACATGGGGATGCAAAAAGAAAAGGACAGAAAGTTTCTAACACAGAAATGATGCTTGGATTTGATCAGATTCAAGAGGTTTAAAGCTAATTTAATATTTTCTCCCAGCTATCTTTAAAACATGTGTGAACATCAGAAATGAATGACCTCCCAAGCAGCACTGGTGAACCAAGTTGGCCTTTTTCATACATCTTCAAAACCAATATAGGCTATATTAAAACTCGTTTCCTCTGTAACAATAAGAAATTTGAGAGCAACAGCAGTGAAACATAAAACACTCTAAGATGACTTAAGCATCACTGTTATAACAGTTTTTGTCATTCTTTATTACCTCTCCAAAGACTGCGGAAGAAGATAAAGCTTTCAGAAAGCAAATCAAAAACAATACCAAGGAAAAATTAATTTTTTAATTTACTGCTAGACATCACCATGAAGCATTAACAATGTACCAAATTGCATTTAAAGTTATGAAGAACATGACCATTCTCCAGTGTTTTTTTAAAGAAATGAGACAATAATTTTATTCTAAGTGAATGTTCCAAAGGGTAAATGACTTCTGCAGTGCAATAAATGGTACAGTAAATTGAGGAGTATATTTTAAAAGTAGGAGCAATTTTCCTTCCATAACCTTCACTTGAAAGAACATTATTACTATTTTATTAAATGGACTAAATGAAAAATAAATTAGAAGGCATTTTATGGGGTTTAAATACATTTAATATCACAGTAAGATACATGAATTTAAAGGGCAACTTTCTAAATTATACTGCATTGGCAACAGAGAATACACAGAACACAGAACATTTCAAAGAAATAATCAAGCAACAGGATGAGACATTGTTTCCTAAAGGACCCATGAATAATATCAAAGATCTGTTCTATCTCTGCTTATGCAAATTATTCAAAATTTTGCTTCATATAAATCCAAGATTTTAGAAAGTTATTACACTCCTGCTAAAAAAATTTTAGTAAAACGAAACATCTTCAGGACAGTCTGCACAAGGTATGTGTGGGGGAAGCAAAAGGTTGCTGAGCAAGGTTATTTTCTTAATACTAGGAGAGAGATTGAGTTGTCAGAAAGTATGGAAGGAGTTTTTGATGCTACAAGATATTCGACAACATACTACTGGAATAGACACCAATAATACAACATTACTGGACTAGATCTTATATTGAAGTTGCACAGAAGAACAAGAACTTGTGACTTCTTTTAGTTTTTCTTTTGCCAAGGTTTAGTGGGAATGTCAAAACCAAAGACTTGTTTCCTTGCAAGAACAACGTCTGTCATGTTTACCTAACTATTTTCATAATGTAGTTAATAGCCTTATAAAAAATGACCAAAATGTATGGGTCTCTCCACTAAACCTAACCCTAAAAGGAACCTGTTGCCATGTGCAGAAAGAGAAAAGCCAGTGGCAGAGGAGAAAGCATTGCCACTGTACAATACTATTTCTCATCAGCCTGTATTTGAGGCCCTGAGGATATTCCGAGCTGTTACATGGCTGTAAGTTGACTCTGGAATGGTTGCAGAGGTTGATGGCAAAGCTAGGAGCCTTTGGGTGAAGAACTGCATGGCCAGGCACACTTTGCCTTTAGCATGTGTGAGTACAGAGTGCAGTGTCATGGTGATTCACTTTCTCACACAGAATTCATTCCATTTCTTTATAAACCTGTATTAAAATATATTCTGCTCCTTTTTTATATGCTGGCAGTTTGGGACTGCCTCTTTGCTTCTGCTTATGAATTTTCTTGGCTTAAAGTTTTCATATGATGCTTTGAGAAGTCTTATAAATGCAAATATTTATTACTTTAGCTACCGAGTGAAAAAACATATGCAGAACCATGTTCAGAAATACTCATTGCTGATGAAAAGGCTGTAACTCTGACTACTCCTCGCATTTTTCCTTAATGGTGCTATCAGTTTCTTGGTCTCCCTCATCGGGATATTCAGCCTATTTTGGGCATAATCCCACTTTTGGAAAAGCATTCAGATCTTCACCCTTTTATGCAGACTGAAGGCCACCCTTTTTTACATACAAAATGTTTTCTCAGTATTTGAGTAAAATATTCACAGCTATAAAAGCAGGTATTAAAAGCAAGAAACAATCCAACAGCGCAACATTAACAGCCTGATTTTAGGGGAAAAGCATGGGTCCACTAATGCTCTTTCCACTTTTCCCCATTATTTTGATTTCACTGTCTAATGACAAAAAAAAAAAAAAAAAAAAGTGCAACACCTGCTGGGGAACAGAGGAGGACCATCACCACGAAGTAACTCTGGGAAGGTTCTGTAGCCATGTAGCCACCTGGGTATATGACTCTTCAATACCAACAAGAAAAACTTATCCCACGTGTGCTGAGCTCCTGACCCTGAACTAGAGCCCCTCACTGTGAAGTCAAATAGTACCTTTGGAGAAGGAACAAGAGCAGAGAGTGAGACAAACTTTATAACACTTCTTTCAGCCTAAAACCTCTTGAGATATCATGATATTCAAACAGGCTGACTGAATCTGACAGGAATCTCTTCATCTCTTCACAGGTCTATCCCAGGCCTTTTGAGATAATATGTTTGAGATCCAGACGTTCCTGTAATACAATTATAAGTAACAACTAGAATAATTTTAAAACTCTCAGACTCCCAATTCAGAAAAGTAAATTACCAGAAATAGTATCAAGGCTCAAAGTCACTCTTTTAAATCTGTGCTGGGCCAATTAAACCACTTCCCAATTTCAGTGATTTCATATGGCTCTTCCTTGCAAATCAAATATTGCTCCAAATCTTTCAGAGTTCAGACACGGTCTATGCTTCACAAATGTATCTTAAACATACTTTCAAAACCTTCACAATACTTTCCAAGCTAGGGATATAAATAATACATATGTCAGAAAGAGGACAAATTCTCTAATCTTCTATCTGTAAGGCTTTTTTAAATATGTGCGCTTTTTTTAAAATTGGTATTTCCTTTTTAAAATTTCAAGAAAGTAGTTTAAGACAACAAGGCTTGAACATAAATAGTTCTTTGCACATGAATGCAACAAGCTGTCCCCTGTCCCACAGCATCTCCATGATCTGCTGTGCCAAGGGTAGCTTTCCCTATGCTGAGACAGAGTTTACAGTGGCAGATGTCTCATCCTTGTTGTTCAAATTAATCTGGCATAGTGAGTAAAGGATGCAGTCAGAGAGGGGGAAAATACAACTTTCTAAGACAGTTTTTTAATACAAAAGTTATTATTGGTTTGTCTGCTAGGCTTTTTTTTTTTATTTCTGTGCCTTGCTCTTCTATGCACTCTGCTTTCTTCTCCCATAAATTTCTCTTCAAGATTAAATCCTGTCTATGATTCATAAGAGCTATTAGTTAAGAAATTATGGCCAAACTGAGTGGCACTTACAGAAAATTGATATAATTTATTTATTGACAGCTATAAAGCAATACTTTGAAACTGCAAAGTGATCTTAAATCATGGTCTTATTTTGTTATGCTCAACTCTGTAATTTCTCTCTTCTCCTCCTAGTTTTCAGTCCTAACTACTTAATTTTCCTTTTAAAGGTACTAAAAGACCAGATGGCCCATTCATAGGCAAAGACAGTAAAACACAGAACAGATCATGACAGCTCATTTCTGACTGGGGACCTTTAGTACTATGGCAAAGCCACATATCACTATCAGCAAAAAAGAAAAAAAGATTAGAAAGGAATCCCCCCAAACAAACAAATAAACAAAAAACTCCCACAACCAAATAAGAAACACCTAAACCAACCAACCAACACAAAAAAACCCAACCAAACAAACAAAACAAAACAAAAAAAACGCTAAACCCTTGCTTCTTCCAGATCTAAATGATTTCAGAAAACCTGTAAGCTGCTGAAGTTATGTGACTAGTACAGCTGGTGTATTTCTTCAAACACAGATGAATGCAGGTAAAGGGATCATTTCCCCCCCCCCCCCCCACTATTTCATAGCAGCTTCTTGAAGGCAAAAATGAACATGTATTCCCATTCTAAATGGCAATAATTAAATATGCCATCACAATGATACTTTGCTCTTTGAATAGAACTGATTTTTCCTGATAAAATCTTCACTCAAAATGAACATCCATGGCAAAATTAAAATATAAAAGGTTCTCCAGAAACTGGGACATGGTCTATCAGGTATTTATGAAACTTATTTAGAGTCACAAATGCAGTAAAAAATATGGTTCTGTGCTACAACAGTAGCAAGTGGGCTGAGCAGCATCAGAAGACAAAGTCTGAATTTCCTGCAGAAAGGAAATTGCTAGAAGTAAGCAGTAACCAAGATGTTGCGTAGAAAAGTCATTTGCTTTGTCATTCAATAGCTATGTGTTTTGAAAACAAAACACTATTAAAAGATCACTTATACTTCAGCTAGATTGATGATTTGTCACTTTGGTTACCCTTTTATTGAGCAGCAGACCAAGAAATAGAGAGTGACTTTGAGTGACAGTAAGCCCAGAATTTCAAGTAAATTGGAGGAAAATAATCTGTATGGATAAGAGTCAAAACAAATACCAAAGTCTGATATTTTCTTTCCTCTTCTGCAAAATTGGGACGTAATTTAATTTTGTAATAACAGCTTTGAACTCAACCATCTGCCTTTTTTTTTTTTTCCTCATTTTTTTCTTATGTTTCCATGTAGACAATTATAATCATGTTCCGAGGAGTCAACAGCAAAGACTAGAATTACTGAGTGGTGACTCTGTCCTAGGGAACAGCGTCTGAAGATGAAGATGTGCAGGTCAAAGTCCCTAGTCAGATGAACTTGTGCTCTCTGCAATGGTTTTAGTCAAAAAAGGAGCTTGGATGTGTATAGCAAATACTGAGGAGACTTAGGAGGGTCCCAGTATCTCTTCATCTCTCACTGAATCAAAGTGCCTCTGGACCCATGGACCCTGCCTGGCTGTTCATACTTCCGAAAGATAGTTGAAGACTGAAGCAGCTTCAAAAGCCAGCCTCAAACCCTGAACATAAAAACAGGAAAGCATGACATAAAAAGTAGCATCAATCTGTTTCACTGATCTGAAGGAACATGAAGGAGTGACTTGATTACAGTCTTTAAGAAATAGACGAAGCAGAAAAATTTGATAATGGAACAATCCCAAATGAATGGCCCAAACCTAAAGTAAGATTAATACAGTCCTAAAATAAGGAGGATATTTTTAACACTGGAAGCAATGAAGCACTGAAACACCTTATCACAGATTGGCATCAGCTCTTCAGCATTAGAAACATTCATAATAAGCTTGGTGCTTTCCTAAAAGCACAGATATATTTGAGCAACAGCTTGCTGAAGAAAGGTCCCTGGTTACATGGTAATAATGACTCCTCACAACCTGCAACACTGAACCAGGAGAAATGATGAGGGCATGCAGGAGGAGAAACAACTGGAATCAATGGGTGTCAATTAATTTACATTCCCGAACGCTGAAACCTCATAGCAGAGCAGATGAAGTAAGATAAATTCAACTTTCAGCAGAAAATATGAGCAAGTTGTTATAGCCTTCACATCCTAGTTGTTTTATTTGAATGCATTTCAAATTCAGTGGCATCCCCTGAATGGTTCTTAGTCAGTAAAAAAAAAAAAAAAAAAAAGATAAAAAAAAATAACACAATTAAATTCTATGAACTCAAGAATTTGAATTGACAAAGAAGGCCAAAACCAACACGTGTTGTCAAGGCAACATGGGCCAAGATTTGCCTTTGATATCTGTTAGACCTGACAGTTGATAATATTAGGCATCATTTCTACATAATACTGATGCATCTAGGGGCAATTTTAATTGATAATGAGAAACGAAAGCAATGCCTATAAGCAAATATAAAAATCTCATGTTTTAGCAATGTGATGTAATTTTTAGTTTGATTTTTACTTATGCCAATCAAGTACTATTGAACATAACCCCTGGATGTTGGTGTCAGATTTAACACAACACTGGTAAGGAAGTGTTATCTCTAAGGGCCCATTTTAATTTTTAGCAGTTTAGGGTTTGATAAATGTTGGAAGTTATGCAAAAATTGAATTCCCTCCAGCAAACTCAGTCATAGAGTTTATTACAGCATTAATAACTCCATCTTTGTCATGTAATTAGAAAGCAAAATGCAGAAAGGTATTTGAATAACATACCTTCATGAGCAACTTTGTTTCCAGAAAAAAAGCAGAAGAAAAGGTAATACAATACAGAAAACAGAGGAGGGATATTATTCTAATTTGTGGCAAGCACTAGAGCAAGCCAGAAGTAAATTCAAAGGCACCTAACATACAGAACTACAGACATTTGAAATATACTTCTATAGACTGGAAGACAAGATAGAACCCAGACCATTACAATCAGGGGGTAAGGACAGAGCAGGGACAGGAAAATAAAAAGGCAAAATGACTGTTTAGGGCAGAATGTTTGCATCAGAGTTCTGGAGTATCCACTAACTATTTTTCTTGCTGTGACATACCAATAGTGCTGGACAGCAAATGCTCCTGCTTTTACTAATTATTCATTACTAAAACATCTAACTTGAATAAGCAGAAACCCAGAGCTATATAGTTGTCGGAGAATTGTTTTTCCTCTCTCCCACCTTCTTCTTCACTTTAGAAGAACGAGATGACAGACAAATAAACTGATATTAATCTCTCTCTAGCACTACCCAGTACCAGTTGGTTTGGAACTTAAGAAAAGTCTTGTAGGAATTCAAGAACAGGTGAACAGAATAATTCCCTATATTACTACACAGATTCATCTGTATCCAGATGTTCTTGAACTCCCTCAAACTAGTTGCTTCTTAAGAGACTAGAGATTAAAAGTAGCTCCCTAAAGGTTTTCTATTGATGATTTTGTTACTTTATAGCTGCAGTTATATTTTACACAGCTGATCTTCAAGAGAAACAGTTTGGAGTTTCCATACTACTTCATTAGAAAATGAAGGTTGACAGAATCCCCTTGTATCATAAAGCACATTCAGATCCTACCACATCTGTCATACAGGTCTGCAAGACTTCTGTTGAAGTTCCCAGAGACCAAGTCCCCAGCCAGATAGGGAAGGTGCATTCCTTTGTGATCACTGTATATTTTCCCACTACCTTTTACTTTCCCACTCAGAATAAAGTATCCAATTCTAAAAATGACTAACTATAACTCTGTGGCAGATTTCACATTTCCTGGCTACCAGATGACCACTCAAATGATCTCTCACTCTCCCTTCTCCATAGAACAGGGAGAGAAAGCAGTGACTAAAAACTTCTGGGCGGAGATAGGGAGATCACTTAACAGTTACCATCACAGGTAGGAAAGACATGACTTGGGGACAATTAATTTAATTTATTGCTAATTCAAACTAGACTAGAAAGATGAGAAACAAAGACGAAACAAGCCTACAAGACACCTACACCCAATATATAACCTGAAAACAAAACACCAAAGAATGCACAGTGTCTGCATGTCAGACATAGCCATAGATCTGTGATTGTTTGGATGTGACATTTGGACAATCACTAAGTGTCTCTTCTCAGCTAAATGAAAAAATCCAGAAGATACTTGCCATAATTGCAATGGTCTTGGTATTCAGTTTTTGTAAAATGGTCGGCATGCATGGTCTGCAAACAATAAAGAGCAAAAAACAATTTCTGTCCTGAACAAACTAGGGAGGAGACAAAGCTCTGAAAACTGGAGTACCCTGAACTGATTTAAAAAAAAAAAAAAAAAAAAAAAAAAAAAAAGTGGTCCATTCTGTTGGCTGAGCATTTGGGAACAGTGGTAACCAGCACCAGTGCAGTGAGTGGAAGGTTATGTCCCTCCACCTGAAAGTTTGAAGCCTAAATATCTCTACTTGAAAAAGTTCCATATAGGGTTTTGGGAACAAAAAAACCCCAAAAATACGTAAAATGTGGACAATGGCCTTCCATACAGAGTATTGTGTAAAAGATTTATGGAAAACAAGACTGCATTATGGAATGTAAGTCACAACCCATTAGAGGAGAAAAAACATGTGAAAGTCAACTTGAGAGATTTGATTCATTTTTATGAAGCAACCTGAACTTCTGAAAATTGATACATATCTAATTAAAAGTCCAGAGGAATGAATCAGTTATGTTTCTAGCCTAGCCATTAGTTCTTCTCTGTGCTTTTCTTATTGGATTTCATTGCCAATGCCATCCATGTAAGAAGCTTCATTATTTGGTTGTTTTAATAAAGTAGTGTTAACATTAATTGCCCTCCCCATGCTACTGAAACAAGATTAAATGATCAAAATAAACTTGAAGTTGAAAGTTAAAAGCATGTGAACTTATGAAATACTAGTATCACAATACATGGAAGAAAATTACTTACATGAACTATGCTTTTCTTAAAGCCAGGCAGCATCCTAGAATTGCATTTAATTAACTGAGCACAGCTATCTACAGTATCACTAACACTCACTTCCATAACTCTGTTTTATGGGACAGAAAAGAGGAAACAACTAAAACAGAACCGTCTATAGAAGACCAAAGATCTTTGCACATTCACGTCTTTGGAACACCTTTGACCTGCTCAGCCCATAATTAGTAGACCTGTATGTCTTAAGACCTCACTTTCAACTACAAAGGACATGCATGTAGATTTTCAACTTGATCCCTTACAGCTGAATTTCTGTTCCTTCTTGCTTCCTGAAATTCTGAAGTACACTGACTATTTTTTGCAGAAGGTATGTTAGGTAGAGAGCAGTTGTTTGGTACTTCCATCTAACAGACAGTAAGTTTCGCTGTCTTGAACATTCATTGCAGAGAAAATGAGATGAGAAAAAGAATAGTTGAAATTAAGTATGCAAAAAAAAAAAAAAAAAGAAAAAGGCTGCCTTTTTTTTTTAGGCAACATATGCAAGCATATGTGCATTCAAAAACAGATTAGCCAACTTCATGCAAGACCACCCCAGCCTGCACAGTACAAAGAAACAGCTGTAGCAGGAAGGTGAGGACAAACCATATAGACAATACTTGTCTATTCTTTTTCTAAAGATGTCCCACTACCACCACTGCTAGCAAATGATCCCATGGGACAGTCATGTTGTTGTACTTAGTAAATTCTCTAAATTGTTTTTGTTTCTTTTAGCATTACTACATTACATTTGAAAATGTTTGAACCCTCAAACATCAGCTCTGAAACCTCATAGTACACATAAAACTACCAAGAAAAATTACAGTCATATAAAAGAATAGCTCTGATATAAAGATGAAGATGATCAAAACACAGCAGAAGGAAGAGAGAATAGTTTTCTTTGCATCTTTTATCAAGACTATAGAGGGAAGGCATTTTTAAAAAATCATCTTTTGCTAGTCACATGTGAATTAATGCCTGAGCATTTTATGACAAAATGTTCTGCAGTTTAAGAAGCATGAGAAAAGAAAAGTCATTGTATACCCAACTCAAACTTCTACTGCCTCCAGCTGTGACAGTGAATTAGAATTACAGGTCTTTCCTGCAAGTAGACAAGAACAAGTCACACTTCATATTCTTTTACAATGTTTAGTACTTAATATGTGTGGGGGGGGGGGGGGGGGCGGAAAGAGGTC
>JAWWEU010000125.1:20611582-20659205 GCA_035583155.1 Acropternis orthonyx | reverse complement strand
GGACTCAAACTCAGGCCCTTGGGATTCAGAGTCCAGAGTGCTCTCCATTACACCACGGGTCCACCCCCATACCCAATTTACTGACACCTGAAATGACAACCAAGAGGAATTTAGAAAAAAAGGCATTCCCCTTCTTTTTCTTTCAAACAGATTTACCCAAAGGAGTGGCAGCTAATCCAGACACTAAAAGGGTCCATAGATTTTCATAAAATCTCATGGATGAAGACAACACTCCCTGAAGTCTAGGAACTAATGTAATATTTTATAGCTCAATCTAAAGGTAGCTCAAGTCTCTCAGGAGAGACTGCTTTAGACCACTGTGGACCTCCAGAGGTAATTTCATTTGATCATCTGAATGCTAGGCTTTAAATAACCAAGAAAGCGATTTTGAGGATACTGCATTCTTAAAAACAGTATTTGAAAGGTAAATTATAGGCAGAACTTAATATTAAAGCTCTGGAGACTCTTTAAAGCCATTTCTCCTAAGAAATGAGCCAAAACCTCTTGAATTATCAGAGATGTCAAAATCTGCTTTTGGTAGAAACTCTTCACAGATCATTTCATTAAACCATTTGATCAGTGGCTATTAAATAAAAAAGGAAACAATTTTGCAGGAGAGCAGAGAGGGAAAAATAGCTATAACTAAGTATAGCAATTTAAAGTTGCATTCTTCACACATCATTACTGTCATTAGAAACCTACTAATATGCTAGCATAGTCACATGCTAGAACTGAAGAATAAGGAAAAGAGAATACAGTCAAGTTCAGCAAAGTTCATTTATTCCCGCAACTATCTGAATTGCTTGCTTAGCTTCTTATGTGGCAATATTGAAAAAAAAAATATTTATCCAGTGGTACCAGTGGCCAGCTGTCTGTATTTCTCTGTCACTATTTATTTTGGGATTATTGAAAAAAGTGCAAAAAACTTTAGACTTCTGATTCATCTTCTGCTTGGTACAAGTTGTGTTCTACCCTTCTTTTTAAGAACTTGATCCGATTTCAAATAATTCATATTATTTGTACATATATTAACAAACTGAAATGGAATTCATACATTTGTGGCATGACCTTGTTTTCCATTATACAACTCTAGGTCTCAGAGGGCAGAGACAAAGCACCAATATGCCTGCTATGTTTTCAGTAATAAAAGCTGTAGAGACATGAGGGAGAAGAAAAGGAGAATTCAGCTGTGTGCATGAAGGGAAAAGAAAGGTGACTGTCATGCAGAGAAAAGGAGATTACAAATCTGCTAAAATGAATAATTTACAATTACACAAAAAACACATTCAAAGAAGTTTTTCCTTAAGTGAATCTTAAGAGTCATATAGAAACTGCATTGTTTAAGTCTTTAGGAACACAGTTTGCCAGACTGCATGAGGCTATTGGTCTATCAAACCAGTAAGCCAGTGTGACAGAGGCTTCAGGGAGCTCACCCAGGAAGCCTGTACCCAATTGCTTTGCACAAGTGTTGTTTTCGTCTCGTATTCATTATGCATCCTAAAAGATAGGTTTTGCTTATTTTATCTTAGTATGGTAGAATTGTGCATGTTACCTAACACAAAAAGAATCATTACAGGTTAATTCTGCCTTGTCCATTTCCCTTGCTGCAAAGCACAGGAGAACAAAGGAGACTCTACTAAATGCATGATGACAACTTCTGTCTTCAGCAGATTGTTGAGAATAAAGCAACAGCTCTGTAACACATCCCCTTGTGCACTATCATACTGTTACAGAAAATGTCTTCATACACTTTGAGGCTATTACTTTTTCCAAGTATGAAGACTGAAAGTCCAAAGCAGTTTTAAGAGTCGTCCACACTGTAGACCTTACCTATGCACATGTAAGGAAAACCTCTTAACTTTTTATCCCAGGAAGTGGTGATCCCATACTTACTAAATAGATGTACATGATTCCCTGTTTCAGAAAAAGTTCACAGGACTGAAGTCACAGCCAGAGCTTAGTAACTCTCAGCATAACATGGAGATTTTCTTTTCTTTTTTTTTTTTAAAGCTAAAAAAGAGCTAATAAAAATTACTTTAGTATAAGGCTAGAATTCACTGCCAGCAGGAAGACCTCTGCTGAGCACCCTAGCCAAGGAGTGCTGAAGCAGTGACTCCTGAAACTTCTTCAACCAAGAAGTTTCACAAGAGAGGTGATGAAACAAGCTGCTCTTTATGAAAAGAAGTAGTTATCAAAACCCAGGCTCCTGTTGTCTTTCTCGCAGTTGTATTTGAGCTGAACAGGAGACTTGCTTCTTTTTGGCTAGGTCTGTTTTCTCCTAAATTGGCTAAGCAAATAGGTGACAAACACAGATCTTTCACGGGGAGAAAAAACACGTGGCCAGGTGTGGAGGGATAAAGGAGGAGGTTGCAGTCTTACTTGCACATTAAACATCACCATTTCAGTTCCAGCATGCCCAGGCTTGACAGAGCTAACAGAAAACCATCTTCTCAGATAATAATCACTTTCTCAAATACACCTAAGGAATCAAGACTGCAAGACCTTCTTACTTATTACCTGGCAGTTTCTGCATTTGTCTACACTTGCACAAAGGCTCTGCCACCAAGCTTAAGGGTATTTTACATCCCTTCTTCATGATTTTAATGACAGTACAAGCATGAAACAAACTGCTCCAGTCCATTCTGAAAGAGAATATTAAATATAAGTTTTTAACAAACCAACTGATAGATTTTATGACAAAGCTGCAAAGCTTGAACCCTAGAAATACGGAACATAAAATCATGACCTTGGTGAGGCTGATAATCAAGCTATCATTTATTCCTTCTTAGATACTGGAAGAGGACAAAAAAACCCAACAGCAATCAATCAATGCAAGAATTGTGCTTAGTTTGAGATATTTTCAAATTCTTACCTACAAGTCAATTAGGAATCACCACGATTAAAGAACCCATCTTGTGTCTTGGCAGAACTTTTTCTGTGGGGAGTTTACTCATCTGCTTAAAGCCCAATGGTGTAACTTTCCAAAAGCAGAAGATGCCATTAGAGCATCAGATTCCAACACAGATTGAATTTCACAGCTGCTGGCCTCAGGCATAGGGCTGTAATGTTATCCTTGCAATTTTTTCACACTTCCATGTTTTAAAGACTTCCAGTCTGTGCCACCATCACACTTCTGCAAGATAATGCACACACCCAGATAGTCTACTGAATCATTTCCCTTAGTCCTGGTTTGTTTTAAATCCGTCAGAGGAAAAGAGGACATACCTACAATAGCCTGGCCTTATTTAGTTATTTCTCACTTTCAGCTCATAGTTTCTATTTAGTTTCTTAAGACAGACAGATGACAAGCCAAAGAGAGAGTTATTTTAGTGCCTCTCACTACAGCATTTAATCATCAATCTAAATAATGTTTGGGGGCAGAAAAATGAAATGAAGGTTGTGATGTGAGAAGGATGAGATTGAAACTTCTTGACCTTCGATCCTTTAAGCTGAAGAGTGATGTGTCCTCTAAATTTCAAGCCAAAGAACATAAAAGGAAAAAATGTGTTCTGCCACCTTGGTCTAATCAGGCATAGTTAGGTGTTCCTAGCCATCAGCACTTTAGCATACTTGACTAGTGATGTATGAAGTAGGCCACCCTTAGAAATTGGTTTTCTTGCTCTGTGTCCGGAACTAGTGTAACCACAGGCCATAAATACTTTGGCTGTTCAATATCCTCTTATTTGTATTTTTTTAGAATGATTTACTCACGTAACAAGGTTAAAATTGCAGCTGTAATTCAGATTGGGGATTGAAAAGCTGTCTGGCTTCAAGGCACTTGGGAGTTATTACCCATTTAGACTACAGGCAGAACAAGCCCTGTAGCTTGATTTGCTGACATTTGTCCAAAAAGGTTTCAGCACTGCTGTGTTAATCGACTGGCCTTGATCTGGGCAGGGGACAGAGCACAGATATACTCCCCTATTTCACCATAATCTCAAATCCTACTTCCATCCTCTTTTGGACCACTTAAAATCTGTCAGCAGAAATAATTATTGATACTGAAATAAAATGATCCTGTTTATTCTGTTACTCAAAAGCTTCCAAGAATTGTGATTGACTGAAACTAGCCATTAACAACAATGGACAGTAAAATTAAGCTTCCTAGATAACAATCCTGTTTTCAGAGTGCGAGCTTTTGGCCTCAAATTGACTCTAGAAGAAACAAAAAATACTGCAATAAAAAGGAGATGCCTGCTTCAAGTTTTCCTAAAAACAGCACATCCTAATTTTCAGGCTCATCACATCAAGAATGCAATTGCATTGAAATTTTGATAATTTTCAGACTATATTCCAAAAAGCAACTTGCCTATCTCCCTGACACAGTCCTGTTACACAGAGCCAATTTTCAAATCAGAATTGCTCACACAATTCATGGAAACATAATGACATAATACCTGGATTATATCCCACCATTTCACCTACTAAACTGAGAAGCTTTCCATAATGACACCCAGAAAGTGAAGAAAAATATACCTTCTTTTCTAAACAGAAAGACAATTTTGAGTCTTCACACCTGCAAAATAATATTATTAGCTGAGTTCGAACAGTTGGGGCAACAGTCCCAGGAATATGATACTTAAGGGAGCTGGAAAATCAAGGGACATTCAGATTGATTATCCAGCATTAGTTGCTTTCATTCCTGCTTTAAAATTGGATGAAAAACAGCCTATCCCTTTCTTGCCAGTGATAACACAGTAGCAACCCAGATGTAGTGAAATTATTTTATAAATACAGGCCTACCAGCTTTGTTCATGGTTCTGTCCTCAACTCAACATGGGTCCCATATGTGATAAAACACTTTCCTAAGCAACCTGTTAATGCAAGTGTGAAAAACTGCAAAAAAGAAGTGAAGAAGGTTAACTTATCTAGGAGCAAAAGCCAACCTGACACAAAAAAGTATGCTGAGAGACCCTTTACACCCACTTGCCTGAGTGCTGGGATAGGTATCCTGACAAGCACTTTGGATCTGTATCATTCCTCCTTCTGTCACCAACTTCCCTGTTGCTGACAGATGCAATCGGCATTTGCCCAAAATGGAGATAATTTTTCAACACCATGAACACCACAGACTGCACACATGTTGTGCAGAACTGGAAAGAATGGGGGCATAATCTGCTTTATTTTGTAGAAATACTACTTCTACTTCAGTTTACTTCCCTGACACCAAGCTGGCTAACTGTACAAATTGCAACAAAGGAGGGGAAAGATGATCCTATCAGGAAATGATTTCTGAAATACCCTGTTTAACAAACCTGAGATAGTAAACTTCTGCCAAGCTCTAAAGCTGGTGACTGATATCTCCTTTATGTTAGTACACCTCAGGGAAAGGCATCTGGGAGAATTTTCTCTGCCTCCTTGTAGCTTGCTTAATTTACTTACCATCATATCTTAAAGCATGATGGCAGAGCTTATCTGCAAGTATCCCATCACTACCGTCTGCCTCAAGTGAAGGTCTGTAGGTCTTTCCAAAGGTTACATTTTTCTCCCTTCATTCTGAATGTATCTGATCAAAGAAGCTATTTTAAGTCTCTTTAATCAGATATTGGTCACAGGTCTTTTTGCTGGCCTGTAGGAACTAGGAAGCTGAAGCTCTGAGATCTGCCTACAATGGAACAGTTAGCTTTGAAATAACAAATTCAAATAACTATGACAGGATGGAACGCAGTCCAGCAATATTAATTCAGTACCAGGCAGTTCTCAGAGGTTCTGTCAAGCTTCATCCTCCCACAATCTTTGGTATCAGTATGCTCTGTGCATAGTGGGGTAACAGACTTTCACTGTGTGGAAAGAAGGTGAAAAGATGCAATGACTCCTGTCAGCTGAAGGATGCAATGGATACAAAAGGACAGGACAAAAAGCATATTGCTGTGCCAGAGCAGTGGGAAGAAAACCCTGCACTGTGGAAAGGGCACGTATGAGTGCACAAAACTGCAACTGGGGCAAAGCACTAAGATAAACACTGGAGTGGACCAGAGCGCATCATACTCTGTGCAAAACCCTGGATAAACTTCACGATACCTACAATTGCAAAAATACCAGCTAACAGTTGACAGCCTTCTCCTCCTGTCCGAGGTAGCAAATACAAACACACACAAGAGTTCAATAGGACCTTCCGTGAGCACAGATTGATAAATAGAGCAGTTTTCCATTTCAGTACTGTATGTCAGGTTGCATTCAATAAGAACTTGTGTGATCACAGGTTCACAAGTAGTGAGAGTAACCAATCCAGCGTCATAGATCTGGTCATATTGAGTAAGAAACTTAGGATCATAGATTGTCTAATAGTACCACTTATTGAAGCAACAGAAAAAGTTTCAGAATTGCCACTGATAAATGCATTATATGTGATAGAGTTATAACAATGACAATAATATTGCATTAACCTGGGTAATAAGAGTAATCCTATGAAGAATCTTACAAAGAAGGCACCCCTGCTTGGGAGGAGGGAGAGAAGAGTATCATGTCAACTCTCTGTTAGGTCTTTTGGGTCTTCCTCCCAACTAAGTGAAGTTTCTATCCTTATGTACAGCCCAATCTTATTCTCCTCCTCTTCTGTTACATATAGCATGATCTAAGCAGGGAGTTGAATAATATAGCCATATACGTGGTAGCACATACTTCATTAAGCTTATTAGTATATACAGGGTGTGCTTCTAGTATAAATTACTTTGAATCAGGCAAAAGTTACTTTTTTCGGCCATTGTTTCCTTCAAAGTTCCAGTCGTGTGACTTTGTTCTCTTCTGTACTGTTTGCCAGAGCCAAAACAGGACTATTCTGTCTCCACAGAACCTCATCCTTCAGCCAACTCATCTTTTCTTGACATCAGCTATGCAGATCTCCATCTGCAAAGATAATGTAGAGGGTACACAGGATAGGCCATGGATAGTAAGCCTTAGACCTTACCTTTCTCCTTGGTTGTTATCCCACAGTTACTACCGTAGTCTCTAATTGCTTCTTACATCTTTTTAATGACAGAAGCATATTCATGTAAGATCCTAATACATAAGACAGACAAATAAGCCAGTTTACTAATTTTTTTGATAGCAAAAGTCAAGGTCTTTCTTGCTTTACTGGTTGCAAAGCAAACTAATGTCTGTATGTACACTGCCAAATAGGAAAGGTAATGAAGCTCTACAAGACACCCAGTAGACAAAGACAGTGCTTTACCTTGCTGCTTCTTACACAAGATTGGATTTTTCCTTTTGAAGAAACTGTGATTTTTTTCAAGTGAGAAGGAAGGAACCAAAATCACCAGTTAACTAGATTAAATGAGCCTTTGCTTTTCCCATTTAGTAATTCCTTTCACTGTGATAACTTGGTTAGCAATACATCTTACAGTCTACATGATATCTGTGATTTTCTAAATGATTTTTTTTGGCTGTAATACCTTTCTTATTTTCCCAGCCTAAACAAGACAGTTAAAAAGAGATATAACTAAGGAATATAGACACCACAGGGAAAAAAACCAACCAAACAAACAAACAAAAAAACAAACAAAAACTCTCCACTTTTTTAATATGGTACATCAACTATAGCTTCTTGATCTGTCATTATATCACATTAAAAAGATTCTATTCAATACACAGTACATATAATTATGCATACTTATGTCATAAGTTATGCCATTGACTTTCAAAGGCCTAACTCCCATTCCAATATCCGCATAGAATATTTACACACATTGGAAATCTAAATACCTTACTGAATGGAGATTTTATCATTAAGCTCGGCAAATATCTATTTGCTATAGTACAGTATAAATATATCCTGCAGTACAACAAAGTTAACTGAACAGATTTTACTTTTCTTAATGTGGCTGAGAATGGTTAAATGTTTTCCTGTTTGAAACCAAAACATAATATTTTTCCTTTATCAGTTATATTTCTTGAGAAAAATTATCAAGAAACAAATAATAATGACAAGGAAATATACCATAAAAATGTTTAACCTTTTAAAGTACCCTCTTGAAAATTTCACTTTTTATAGTACATCCCCAAGGAGAGAGATTAGTACTAATTGAGAGTAGTATTACTGCACTAATTGCTAGAAAAAATTACATGGCCTTGGTTTGAAACTAAGAGAAACTCACTGAATAACATAAACCATAGAGAATAGATACACTTTCAAAAGAGAGAATTTTTTTATCTCATGTCTCTCATATCTATGGTACAGGGTTGTATCTACCTCTGCCAAACACAGTATTCATTCTTATTGTCATTCTTATACATCAATTCTATTTTGCCTTTGCCCTGACTGCACTCAAAACTTTTATTGAATGTATTACCAAAGGTAAACTGAATTTACTGAATTATTTTGACTTAGCCATCGAGCTCAGAGTGCTCATCCTGTCTCTCATGTCCCATCAGTGCTCATAACAATATCATCATTCTCCTTTTGGAAGCCACAGACAGAAATGACTTCAGATAAAAATTAAATGCTACTTGGCAGATATGGCAGATATTTTTCCACTGGATGTGCTTGTCATCTTTGATATTTCCACCTTGCCTGAACATGAGTTGATTTCCTCCTGATTAACACCTCTGTATGGTCCTTCACAAATTGTGCCAATTGGATCTAAAAACACTGTTGTTATAATCTGGTAATGTTTTCCATCCAGATTTTGCAAATAAGAAATTTTGAAAGGTTTCAGAGAGACTGATTCTTTTTTCATCTGCTCTGCCTCAGTGATCTCACATAAATAATTCTAATGTTGCCTTGTTTTATTATGGGGTAACAACATAAGCAATGCAAGTCAGTGGATAATCACAGCCATACATATGGCAGAGTTAAGGGTATAAATGGCTAAATAAGCCACAGACATATTTCTTTTCCATCACTTAAATGGCATTTATAAGATTTTGGTTGGAATTTGGGTTATACAGCACCACTATAGAAATCTGAATTTCCAAACATGCGTACTTGCTCAGCTGAACAAAACCGTCTATCTTGGAATAGGGTCACTCTAGCTGGGACACAGATAATGCTGCTATATATCGTATATTTGGTTACAACTTATAAAATGAAAAAACTCCCACAACGGTAAGAAAGGTTCATATGAAACTATGGTAAATAATGATTTGTAAATCAAAAAAATCAAAGAACATCCAAACTGATGAAAAGGACCCTGAAGAAATTGCAACTGTTTCACTGGTTTTTGGGAAAAACAGGAAAACACTTCAAACCCCCAACAAAAAGCCTTAACCCATTCTTCCAAGAAAAGAACAGCGATCAAATGAAGAACCAACACTGGAAAGAACAGTGAATTTTCTCCCAGGTTTAATGTGTAGTCATTCCAGATTCAAAATTAAAAAAAAAAGGTGATTTATCTAAGGTGTATTGATAGATTAGGTCACTGCATAATTCAAGAGGAAAAGAAGCTTCTGCTTATTAACTTTACCATATTCAGCTATTACCAACAGCTTGTAAAACCTAAGAAATTATTTCTCCTGACACTATTTGACTTTGAAGTTAAACTGGCAAGTAAACCAGAAAATAATCTATAACAAACACCAACTTCAAGCGTGTGTGTAATTTTGTACTCACAAAACATTCAACTGAAAGAAAATACCACTATAATACTTTAACAGTCAAGTTTTGCAGTGCACTGTATGACACCCTCTACTTTTCTGAATGTGATGAAAATCTGCTTCTAAGGATGTTTTCATAGCAATGAGGCCAGATATGGGACTTATCAAATAGAAGAAGAAAAGGAAGCACTGTTTATCCTTACCATCTTTTCACACAGGTCAAGAAACCATGACCAAAATTTACGTCTGTCTGCTCTACCTCTCTGGGGAGAAAAAACTATAAGTCAAATCCAACAAACCCTAAACTTACTCAAAACCAAAGCACAGTTTCACCCTCTTTGTTTCAGAAGAACAACATTCTTTCGCCACATGGCTCACTGGCTACTACATGCTGTTGAAAGATTTCTGGTACAGATTTGCTCTCAGCTGTTTTTGGGATACACCACCCTACACTGCAAATGGTGTTTCCCTTGCAAGAATCACAAAAGATTTTGTATGAAATCAGAAACTTGTCTCTAACTGTAGTGAATGAAAGAAGACCAGGCTTTACACCCTTTGGGTGTGGGACTTTGTAAGGGCACACATAAACTGTCAGAATACTCATTATCCAGTGATGAAAAGAAAGAAGTATAGAAACACAGATGCTTTTCTGCTACTTCATTGTGAAATCTGGCATAAGTCTCAGCAATATTGAAATTTCCAGTGCCAAAACCTACAAAAATAAAATTAAGTATAAATCCTTCTACTAAACAGGTGTAAAGTTCTGCAAACTCTAATACACACAAAAAATTCTCTTTTTATCATAAAAATATGCAAGCAATAAAATGACATAAAACAATAAAAGCAGCTTTTTAACCATTTTGAAGTGTCATAATTTTGCTTGTACACTAGTTTGATGAGCAGAAGTTGAGCTTCTTCCTATACTCAGAGCTGCACCATTAACATAAAAATGTATGACATCTATAAAAGTTAATAGGCATAATGCTAAAAGCTGCCAAGTATAAGAGCAGAATAAAAATAAAAGCTTTTGCCTTCAGAATTCCTGTAACTGTGAAATCCATACCCCTCTGAGCACTGTGCCCTATGCTATTTTGCTCCAAATATAACACTGTCAGAATGTTATTTAAGTAGTGCTGTGAGTGCTCATTACATTTTAGAAACACAGTCACTCTTCAACAGATAAACTAACAAGGAAAAAAAAAAAAAAAAGAATACAAAACAGACATTTCACAAAGTGATTCGAAGTCACACACCAAACTGGGGGTGAATAAGTCTTCCCACCCTACTTTAAGTATTCTTCTTAGCTTAAATGAAGTCTGGCATCATGCATTATTTGTATTCATTCTTCCCGAGTGATGACAATAGCAAATAAAGAAGAAATCCAGTAAGTCCATTAACAAAGGTTTCCTTATTACCATCCTAAATTGTGGAACAGTTGACATCTGTAGTCTGTCAGCTCCTCCAGCAAGATCTGATGCCTCAGAAGAAGGTATAAATTGCTCTCCAATTAATCTACTCATCTGTACATAGACATTATCTCACTGGAATATATGGGAGATCAACAACAATAGAAATTGCATTTCATGCATGTTTATCTCATTCCACAATTAAGCCTCAATTGTTCTACATGCCTGTAACAGTGCTTGATGGTGTCTCTGACAAGAAATATAAAACATAAGCCTAAGCCTGTGTTTAATTAAGAATTCCCTGCACTCCAAAATAGATGGCTGCAGACTTACAAAATCACCATGAAAACTTATCAGTGCAGATACAAAGACTCATTGTTTCCACTTACAATGATTATGAGAGAAAAGGATGATCGTCCTAACAAAAAACATGACAATGAGAATAAGCACACACATTAACATCACAAACAAGTTTGATGGGGCAGGCTGAATAGAATTGTACAATCCTCTTAATAAAATACCCATGGAATTCCCCAATATGTAGTACTAGAGCAGGATGTTACTGGATGGAACATGAGAGTTGACTGCGTGGTGAGACAAAAATATTTTCTATTTCACAATCCTGTTACTAACCCATAAATATCATTATCCTGGAACCATTAGCAAATTCCCCTCAGATTATTATATTGCAAGCAGAAAATGAAGAAACTGATTTTTACACATCAGTAAAACCTACATGATCTGCTTCTCTCTGCATAGCTTTTCTTATAAAGTAGGAGCTCAAATAGAACCTAACCTCATATGGTACAAAAAAAAGTACAATTCAGGGATCAGGTTGTCTAAGTTAATATCCATCCACCTACAGATGAAAGCAAATACACTACTTGATAGTATACAGTGATGCTTTACAGACTTCAGGAGGCTCAGTTCTTATTCTAGCTAATCACATATGGTGTTGGACAAGATGAACTCAGTTTATCCCTTCAACTAGATTGGCTTTTGCTTTTTAATTCCAGAGAGAGGGATAGGTAGAGAGTAAAAGTGGTCAAATAGCATTAACTGAGTCAACAAACAGGGAAAGTCCAGAGCAGACAATAAGAACTGGAGTTTGAAGGGAAAAGACATGGATTCACACAGCTGCTTGTGGAGACTTGGCACGGAAAGCTCTGCTCAACAACCACAAACAGAAGCTTGGGAAGCAAGCACAGGAAGCCATGTGCAGCAAATACAGGTGGTTCCTAACAATTCTCCTGTGTGCACATCTGCTACTGAATGCCTGTAGACCCGAAGCAGCTATCTCTATAACGCTTCAGAAGGAGTTTTTGATTTAGCACCACATTGGATTGATGTTATAAAAAAATTTACCTCCTTCCCAACAATGCCAATTTCAGCAGCATGGCAGCTGAATGTCAATACTTCATTCCTTCCGCTTGTCTGCAAAAACAGCTACGTCATAGCTCCTTTCTCCCCTTCTCTCCCCCTATAAGCAGAATATTAGGAACCTTTTCAGTTTCAGCACCTATTTGCTTTCCCTGTGCTAAGAGGTGTGTGTGTACCAAGCCGAATGTAAAGTCTTCCTACAACCAGACAATGCAATGAATGAAGTGCTGAGATGAAAGGAAACAGCAGCTCCTTCCATGTAGGAGTACCATGGGGCAAGGACCTATCATAAAATGTGCCCTTCTAGTCTAAAACTGTTGCACTGAAACAGTAAGGTAACACAAAGTTGCCTGCAATTACATTTAATGACATCCTGAATGTCAGTCAGTCACAGCAAGTTGTTATACATATGTTATATATGTTCAGTTCTTTCTTGGGAGTGTGGGCCTTATTTGTGATGTGAATCTACAGCAACTGCACAGCAGAACTACTCCTTAGATGGGACATTCTCATCTCATCCCTTGCAATTCCTTATGGAAATAGATTACTGTTACTCCACGTTGAACTCACCCAAATTAGTTTCAAAAGTATCCAGGTGAATAATAGTGTCGGGCACATCTGTAACTTTGCAGGTAAAAAACCTCAAACTGTTGAATCACACTGTCTTGATCTGCAAGCACCAATGAGGCAAAACCTCCTACCACAGCAAAAAAATACGCATTCCCTTCTCTTGAAGCCAACCTGTTGTCACATGCTCTGCATCAAAGTCAACAAGCCACATAGGAGTTCCTCTCCTCTCTGCCCCATTGTTCCTTCTCCTTTTCTGATTTGGCCTTTTAATATATTAGTATAGTAAAACTCTCAGCCAGAAAAATAGTTTAAAGCACTACTGATGTACAATGGTACATAATGTCTTTATGCACATACCAAACACTGCAAAATGTTCCTAAGCCTCCTGTTGGCTGTAATCTCACATTTTATTTATATACATCATGGACTATGAATACATGATCAAAAACAAAAACAACAAGAAGCAAGAAATTATTTGGTGACAAGAGTACTTGGACATTTTCAAGGACATGGCTCTCTCTAGATGTTACAGTTTTTTAATAAATCTTCTTAAGAGCTTCTGCTTGAAACCTTACAACATTTGCTTGTAAAAATGTTTCTAAACTACAAAATCTCCTATAAAACTGTATTTGCACCCAGACAATTTATCAGAGACCTCTTTCATTATAACTGAGCAGCATAATCTCGTGAGGAAAAAAAAACTGTATCACAAATTAAAGAGCCTAGCAGTGGCTGCCTTTTGCCAAAATACCATGCAGGTCTATGGTGCTTGTTTAACACTTGATCATGACATCCCCTAATGCCATTTTATAAACAAATGGTTCAGACCTGGAGTTATTCTTCCATCATAAATACAAAATCCCCTTTGCACGAGTGTTTAACCATCTCTGCATGGTATCCTTCAGGCCTCTTACAGTATAGTAGACTTAAAAATAAAAGAAAGCCACATTTAAAGCAACACTGTGTCTGTCAGCCCTGGAGTCAAATACCCACAATTGCTTCTGTGGGGATTGTGTGCTCATTTAACCAGTGGATGCTCTTCCCAGGGCTCCCAGTGCTACACAGGAGTTGGCTGGATGAAGTTTTGTGTTTTGAAGTTACTTGGTGAAGAATCCTGCTCTTCCTTTGGAACCCTGCACTGCAGTATACACAAATGAATTATACACACTCTGACTGCTCTTCATCTGGAATCGCTAGTTCATTGCATAAAAAATTATATATATATATATATATATATATTATATATAGCATAAGAGTAATGAAAATAAATTAGCTCTCCCTTGACTTTTCTCCTCATATTTTTAAACTGGTAATCACACTGTATATGCTGTAATAATACAACTTGCAACAGGCTTTGCTAACTTGTTAATAGAGAAAAATATATGTGTGGTAATATCTTGCAAAGACAGATATTCTTGGGGGCAAGAAAAAGAGTGATGGGCAGAAGAAATTACAACCAAACGGGCAGTAAAAATTAAACAACTTTTAAAAGAGATCAGTGACGTAGGAAAACAGCCACAACTGGAGACAGCTTTTGACTCAAGTTTATTACTAATGTGCCTATAGTAATAGTTTTAATAATTGCTAGTCAATGGAATGATACAACAGTTCTAATACAATTCCCAATCAATTTTCTCTCCTCTCTCTCTCCCTTAATCTGTACTTAAAAAATTATGCTGCTGATCTGCATTTTATTAATAACATGAATAATTGAAAGAATTTAAAAGCCTGGCAGACAAATTTCTTTGAAGTTTTCTTTTCTAAAGCCAAATACTCAACTCACTACAACAGATAGATAGGTGAACAGGGACGCCTCTGAGTGCTTACCTGGCATGCTGCCATTAACTGAACAGCAGATGGTAATTAATAACCTTTATCTAAACAATAATTCATACAGGATCAAACTGCTTACAAATGCTGTAGCTTGATGCTGCTGAAATTATTATGATGTAATTTTAAATCACTATTTTCAATGAAATCATCCCCTAACCCATTCTGTATGTACGTTGCAGCTTACAAGAGGGAGGTAGGAGGTGTAAGGATGTTTGATCTAGTGAGTCACAACACACCCACCTCTTTTTTTTTTTTTTTTTTTTTTTTTTTTTTTTTTTTTTTTTTTGGTGATTCTTATGCCAAGGACATTACAGAGTTAAGCAGACTAAAATCTGACTAAAAACCAGAAAGTTAATGAACAAAATGTCAAGCTCCTGCACATTGTACAGAACAGCATCATCAACTTCAGATAAGTAATAATGAGTATACTCATAAATTTGGCTTCCAAATGGTAAAAGACACAGCAGAAGGACAAACCAGTAAAGAACATGTATCACTGTAGGAAAAGGTGGGAGAGGAATCTAAGGAAGATTAACCCACTTCAGGTCAAAAAAATTGGCTATTTTCATATCCGTGTTGTAACAAATGTAATCCACTTCACACTAAGAAAATACTGCAATTCAGGAACACTTCAAAAGAATGAGAGAAAACAATAGATTTAGAGAAATGAAGAAAACAGGACAAGATGTGTTTTAGGTGCTAGTCTGAAACTAAAAATTGAAATGAAGATATATAAATAGGCTTGGAGGAGGAAAGCATACACTGTGCCTCTGTATGTAGTTCAGTACTAGGACACCAGTTTTGATGACACACACCTTTTTAAGAAAAGTCTTAAATCTATCACCAATGTTATAAGGAGCATAAAAAAAAGCCAACGCTCAGCCATACTGAAGAAAAACTAAAAACAGTACCTAGTATCTTTTTTTGAGTGAATTATATTTTTGTAATAACAGCTTGATAAAACATGAATGGTACAATTACAGACTAAAGATAAATAGACTCTTTGGATCAACTTCAATTTGACTAAAGAGATGTTGCTGAGTTTGCACTCAAGTAGAAAATTTTCACATTTATTAGCTACTTGAAAATATTATTCACCTTAGCATCAAATTTGGAGAATGCAGATCCTTTCGCTCGGTAGACTTGTCCCTGTATCTAACTTGGAAACACTGTAGCAAAAGGCATACACTAGCTATCAGGAAGCCCAAAGTGTTCTGTCTCCTCGTCTTTTGTGGTACCTTTCATAACACACAATCAACACATCTAAAAAAGGCTGTCTTAGAAGCTCAGATCTTGCAGACGGACACTGGATTAGGAGAAAAGAAATTCACTATCACAAACTTTATATACTCTCTTTTATGCAGGCCATTTTTTTGTTCCTCTATTTGTAAGGTACACAAGTTATAACCTCAATGATTCCCAGTGGCAGAGAAATTAAAGAAAGCATTCAGCAGCATTTAGCATGCCTTGATAGCCTCTATTCATCCCTTTAGGTTTTGTTTCTCCTCCTGCAAATATTTGAAATTAAATGAACAGGCAACACAGGCAGCTGCACAGCTGTAACTCCCTGCAACTTCGTGGATGTGTGACAGTTCAGTACAGGTGAGCTTTTCACTGATACACTTAAGGCTTTGCAAGATTTCCCAATGAAGCCATTTCTGAGCATCTTATTATTGCCACACAACCAATTAAATTACCACGTTCAGTGCTGCTGAAGTTATCTTTCACCTTTGAAAACTCTAAAAATGCAAATAAAATATACATTGTATTAACTGAATAAAACATGATGCTCTCTTGCCCTCTTACAATAATGCAGAGCAAGGAGCAAAAGGTGAACCAGGCAATAAACTTCAGCATGGCTACTCTGCATTCAGAGTTTTAGTTGGAATAAACATATCTAATTTGTTTGTACAGCTACTGAAAACAACCAGAATGTAAAGCCACCCAAAGTGGGTGAATGCAATGGCATGTGTTCATGATGCTCAGGGATGTCTAATTCTTGCTGTTCAGGTACAGTGTCCTTCAAGCCATAGCAATTCCATCCTCTGAAACCTCTCCTCTAACCTGTCTCTCGATTTCTCAATCCTCCAACAACATGCCTGATTCTAAATAGCACTCACAGGAGCCTCCAAAACTTGAAAATGGCAAGGGGTACTGGCTCAGTCTGGGGAAGATTTCTCTTTTATATTTGGACATCTGCTTTGTATTGTCATAGTCATGCTTTTAGTGATGGGTCATGATCATCACACAATGGGCACAGCCTTTCAGAACAGCCCAACTGCTGATGCTGTAGTCATAAGAAGGCTGGGCTGCTGGCTGCTGCAAGCAGAGACAGTGGGGGAAAAAAAAACCAGCACTACCATTCATAAAAGGATGTATTTTCTGTATATGTTTAGAGCATTTTCTGGAAACAATCTAATTCATCAAGAACAAATGCTTCCAAACCAGTAAAGCAAAGTGTCCATAATCCAAGAATCCTAAAAGTTAGCTGAGAAAATAATTGCTAATATGCTGGTACTAATTTTTAAAACCAAGATCTAAATAGTGGAGATTTTCTACAACATTAAAAATATTGCTACTGCAATACTGAAGGAGGGTGACCCAATAACTATAACACTCTCACTGTGGTATCAAAGAAAATAATGAAAAGTTACAGACAATCAGCGAATAGGTACCAATTGGCACCAATGAGTCTGATAATTGCATAAGGCTGAGCTAAAGTGCAGGTAACCCTTATGCAGAAATATATAATCTATTTTAGAAAATTCCAAAATATGTCTTTGTATAAACTGCTAGCTGCCTGGCGAGGCAAGACTGCCTGAAAAGACAGCTATGCCTAGAGCAGCTCCTAGGTAAGCTCACAAGACAGTTTGTCTATAATGCAATCTTATATAAGTTTTTTTTTCCTACAGAAAGCTAAATGCTGATCAAGCCTCATGCTGTATAGGTGGAGAATGAAGTAAAACACCAAGACAAAAAAAAAAAAAAAGGAAATTCCACATCAAGGAGCACTAAGAAGTTTGCTTCTGCTCCCTCTTAACCCTCTTCTTCCATATTCTCCAAACTAGATAAATCATTTACATACATGAAAATATAATGCAACAAGAAAAATCAAAGCAAAATATCCTAAACATTAAAGAATTTTTTTTTCTATGTTCTCTTACGCATTATGGTCAAACTCTACCTCAAGTAGTCTGAAATTTATCAGCTTAGGTTCTACCCGTATGGAAATTTGCTCCAAAATAGCTGTTCAAAGATTAGATCTGAAATAGTTTTTTCTCTTCTAACTCATATCCTAGCTTAATACAAATAACTTTCTCTGTGTACAAAGTAACCTTCAAGCCACTTTGCTCCATTGTAGATTTCTTGCAATTGTCCATATGACCACAGTCCTGCAGATCTGCAATGAGGAGGTCTGCCATAGGGAACCCAGCCAAGGATCATACACTCCTTCCAAATTTAGTGATGTTCAGAGCACAGTATTCAGAAAAACAAAACTTGATTCAACTATTTCAAGAGGCAGCTTGGAAACAGCAGAGTTAAATCCCATAAAGCAGACCATTAAAATTTACACTTCAATATTTCTTTCTATGTAATTCCATACTGAGAGTCAAAATACAAAATTACATTATTGTAATTAAATTATATGAACCTGTAGATAAAGAAACAATGTATGACATAATCAGACTGCAGACTGTGAGTGAGCTATAGGAGAGCTTACAAACAAAATACCAGAAGTAGGTAAACATTTCAAAGTTGACTTTCATCCAAGTGTAACATACACCCCGAGAATCATATTTTACTTTTTCCAAAGGTCTCATACTTCCAAAACTGCAATATTCTATCAAGATATATATTCCACCTGCCAGATGTAACGACTCTGCGTGACAGATACATCTGCCAAGTGATTTTTATGCCAGGTAAAGCTTTAAGGAATGTCTATTTCAAATGCTCAAGTTGATGCTACAATGATAGGTTTAAGGGAAAAAATTATTGACACATTTGAAGGTGACATCCTATATACTTTTTTAGCCTCGGTACCCTATAAGAATTTTATCACAAGTTAATAATCTGCATGTACTCATACATCTCTACCCAAAACTATTATTATGGTTAGGTTTTGGTTTTTTGTTTTTTCTAATCGCAGTACATTATTTTGCATTAATGCATTGCTAGTTATAATCACCAAGAAGTTACAGACAAGGCTGATTTGAAGACAAATCTTCAGATGCTTTATATTAGTTGAAAAATGGAAGCCCATTCCTATATTGTAATGTCCCTGTTCAAGCTTTCTGCAGAGTCCAACAGAGATTACAGGCATGGCTTTCTACTCAATTTCTATTTGGAAAATGAGAGCTAGGGAATTAGGCTGAAACTCTTCATATCTCTTTCTGTGATCTATGCACCAATTAAAAAACCCCAACCCCACTGGAGATAACTTTTCAAACTCTTTTTACAGAATTTGAGAGTCTTCAATTGAAATTGAGAGGGGGGTCGGAAGACAAGAGATCCTGGATTAGTCAGCGACACTAGAAAGAAATTTTTCAACTCGTGACAAGTAGGTCCTTTTCATATTTTTCTAAAGGTTTATTTCGTTTTCTGCTACAAAAGAACCATATAAATAAGTACATTTGTAGACCTTGGAATGATATCTTTTACTCTTGCTTGATAAATATTTACAGTTAAAATAAATGTGGTTAATTTTGCCTAAGTTCTCTGCGTCACCGCTGTGGCCCTCAGAGGCTGCAAGCCTTTCTTCTTTAAAAAGAAACAGCACAATTTTTTTTGTGTGCAAGAGTGTTTCTCCAGCTTTTCTGTACTGTGTATAGAATACAGCTCTTTCCAGGACATACCTATTCAGTACTAATCTCTTTCAACTTAATTGACAAGTCTGTTAACCCTGGCAGCAGCCACACACATTCACCCCAATACCTCTAATGTTCTCCAGCTCTGCAAAATCTAAACAGTAGATGTGTCTAAAGACTTACACTTTTCTTTTGAAATCAAAATAGCCATCCAAACTCACCTCAAGAAACTGAGCAATTTGAAAAGCTGAAGAAAGCAATAATTTCCTAGGCAAGAGAATCTTCCTTCACACCCTGTAATCCTGCAGCTGAGTGAAAAGTAGAGATTTTCTGTGATTCAGAGATCTCACCAAAAATTGCAAGAAAAAAGTCTTTAAGTCTTTTGCTTCAAGTTGGGATGTTTGTTCCTCAAAAATATACAATCCCTCTTATGTAAGTAATAAAGAGCCTTGCAATGAAACCTATACTGCTTCCCAAGTGTCACCATATCAACAGTCATGTCCAAAATCTGAGGAGGTTGCAAAGAAGTTCTTCGTGCCATTTTTATTGTGATACAGTAAATAAACACCTATGTTTTTGTTTACATGGCTTCCGTGCCTCCTAGAAAGCATTAAAAGAGTCACCATGAACTTTTAGCATTTGTCTTTTGGATCGTTTATCAAAATCTCTAGCATTAACACCACTGCATTCTAACGTGCATGATATCAAGCTTGTTTGGAAAGGCAAGGACAAATCTTGAAGTATTGCTTTGATATTCTTCACTTTGCACCACCCTTATTTTCTTACATTTCAGTGGTACACTTCAGCTTGTCAATTTGTGAGAAAGGAATCTTCTCTGAAAAAAATATGACAGCAGTCTGTCTCATTTGCTACAAGCGTTCTGTAGCTTTTTGACAGACCTTCTTTAAATTTCCTACATTTCAACTATTTTTATTAAGATGGAACACCCTCTGAAGAATCTGAGTTTAAGTCTGAAATGAATTCTACTGAGCAGTAGATCTCACACAGCAAGGAAACTCTGCAAAACACCCAAAATACTACAGTAACCTAATACCCTAATATAAGCTCATATGTTAATGCTATTTTGTTTCTCTTTTCAGCCTTAACTTTGAATAAAATCACTGCAACAGAGGTGAATGAGTCCACAGATTTATTACATGTAATGTTTTCCAACATATTGTTCAACTGATCACACAAGTTATTAGAAAGACTTGTGGAGCCTGATGCTTCCAAAGCATTAGTAACCATACTGATTTTCAGAGGTAATTTAAAGCCAGAAATTTCTTTTATTTTTTTTTTCATAATGCCAGATAAAGCCAAGTTCTAGGTTCTTACATAATCATGCCATCACAAATGACAAAATGACAGATCAAAACAAGCACTTGCAGATATAACCAATAATCATCCAGAAATAACCAAGAGGAATAAACTGGTCAAAGGGATAATGGATATGTTACAGCCATCCCTTAAAGAAAAGCTCAAGCAGGTGTCTGGAAATGGTTTGTGGAGGAAAATAGTATAGTTTAGCAATACAAGAAGAATTCCCATGAAGAAAAACTACTCAAAATTCTGCTTTTCATTATTAAAGGAAATGTGAAGTCACTTATCCACAGATACTTCTGAAATTACTTTTTTTTTTTTTTTTTAATGTTGGAAAATAAATTAATTCTCCAGTTTCAGGTAAAGAATCACAGAATATTCTAAGTTGGAAGGGATACACAAAGATCATCAAGTCCAGCTCCTGAAGCCAATGAAAAGATAACAAGGAGGGTCCTAGAAGAGTTGGTCCCTGCAGTGAACACTATTACATATGAAGAATAAAAGGGGACAAACTCTTAAGTCACTATTAGTGGTGGTGATAGGCTTAACTTTTCTTCCTTCCTCCTTAAATTCACTTTCCAAGTGAATGCAAGAGAAAAGTACAACTTTGCAGTACGTTCATTCACATCAAGTTTTTCCTCAACAACCAATTTTGCAGTAACAAATTATGGTCTATAAAGTCACAAAGTGCATAAGCTGAAGACACAGAGTACAAACACACAGGAAAATAGACTTTGAAATACCAAATAGCAAAAAAAAAAGAGGTAACCGAAAAAACTGGAATTTAAAATTCCCTGACAAAATATATATTTATATGGGACCAACTCTTAAAAGGTGACAATTTTTAAACTACCAAGCAAATACAAAAAAATAATGAAATTTTATTCTTATCAAGTAAAAGCTCCAGAAAAGAACTTCAAGTTCAAACACTGAGGTGATAACTAGTTTTAAGAACGTCCTTAATAATAAGAAAAGAGCGCAAAAAGGATTCTACCGCTCCACTGGTTTTGGAAGCTGCTGATTTTGGCTGCCCATTTCCACTTTGAAAGGACTGCCTTTCAAGGAGCATTCCTCACAAAAATTGCAGAACATAAACTTGTTGGTAGGCTAGACCAAGGAATCACTTCTAAAGTCATCCCAAATGTAGCAGCAACTGACATTATATTATATAAAGTTGAAACTCCAAAACTCTTTTTTGCCAACTGCTGATAATCTCTGACATGAACTTTACCTCAAAGGGAGGTTCCAGATACCATGTGCACGCTTCCACTCTGTTCTGGCTTGGGACAGCAGCTGCTCCAGTATATTCGTTATCTGACCTCCCCTGGAGCTTGCACAAGGAACAGCTGCTGACTCCTAGAAGCTTCTAGCTTTCTCATGAAGTTAGATTGCACATTAAATGAAAGTCTGAAGAGCAAAGAATCACAGACAGAAGAAATATAGGTGAACTTGCAAATGTGTTACATGTATCCACCTAGTTTAGGGACTTGACACACAAGTCAAACTTGGAAAATCCTGAGTTGCCATCTTGGCATGGCTAAATACACTTAGCAGGTACATTTCAGTTTAAAAAGTGATTTGAGTTGTGCTCAAATTCAAAGGAATCCTAGGATGACAGAACTTGCTAAAAACAAGAATCTCAATACTTTGCCTGTCCTGCCAAGGTTATTGAAAGAACAAGTTAGAGCGCCACAGCCAGACCTATTTGTTAACATCCATAATTAATTTTTATACATGGAAAGCAATTCTTAGGGAATGTTCACATTATGTAACACATCACAGTGTGTCAAATTGTTTTTAAGGCACTTTGTGAAAAATCAGAACCTAACTCCAAACAAGACTTACTGACCTAAGGGTTCAGCTGACAGAAGGTTTAAGTAGTACTTTGCATGAATTATGACTGCTTATTCTTTCTTCTGATGAAAAACAAAACCAAACCACCATCACAATAAATTTTAATGGTAGATTTTCAGGCATGAATCCTATGCAGAGTGAAAGAAAAAAAAATGGTGTAAGAGAAATTCTCCATGGTATACTGCAATATAAACAGTAAAATTATTATTTCCCCCAAGGCTCTCCAAAAAAACAAATAAAAAAATATTGAAAAAGAAGCATGTTTTATGCTTAAAAAATTGTGACTCGAGTAGGACTCAGAGCCACACAATACCTGTGCATGGGACTTCCCTGGATGGTGACCTTCTTTTAAAATATTAATCCCCCAAATAATCAAATTCAATAAAAAACATCCCAACTGCAGAATTCCTGGTAACTCTCAGCATCATGCTGTTATCTGCTATGAAAAGATATAATTTAATTATTAAGAAAGAAGCAGTCGTTACTAGCAAAGACTAAAAATAAAGCCTTGCTTCCTGAAATAGAGAAAAATATTTTTCTGAATAGGTTTTCTTTTTTTTTCCCCCACCAAGATAGAAGAGTACATCGTTTAATGCCATGCCAACTAACAATCAAATAACATTAATCAAAAATACCTTCTTACATTAGGGTTTTCAGAGGTTTGTTTTAAACTCAGTTGTTACTATTCTAAATCAAGGTAACTGTGTTTGACTAACCCAGCCAAGTTAGGTGCTACTTGCTCCTATGCTGCATAGGTAACTTTAGACTCTCCTGCTCTCATCAAAGGAAGCAGTTTCTACTCCGTGATGTGTGGAACTTAACAAGCCAAGCACACAGAAGAATATGATCTTGGTTCAGCATTTGATCCATCAGTGCCAAATTAAGATGAAGTGAAAAATATATTTAAGGGACAGAAAATATTGGAAAGGCGAGATAACCAAGTCACAGTTGTATTATTCTTTCTATACCAATTTATTCCCTTTTCATTTCTCTTATCAGAGAATTGGAATTAGCAAAGACATGAGGAAGAAACTAACATTTCTTGTGTTTTAAATAGAACTACTGAGCCTTTTTACAAGTGTCTTGACATGTCGGTCTTTTTCTGTGACCTCCCTTTTCAGGTTGCACCCATTAGAGAGCACTTTAGCTTTTACAGCCTATGCAATTTATTTTATTTTTAAACTCCTTGTAAGTCTGAATGGATTCCATCTTCACAAAACATCCATCTTCTGTGTTCAAGAAACAATGTTTTAGAGCCTTTTTTTCACTGAAATGGCGTTTCAGAAATGCAAAAGTCTCTTCTCATAAGGTAGCTGTTTTTTTTCCTGTATTTGAACTATTATCATTTACTTTCAGCTTCTGGCATCCAACATTACAGCAAGCTGATCCAACATCTGGCTGCACCTGGAAGGGGGAGTTCACACTTCCTTCCTGTGCCCTTACTAAGGGCTGGCTATCACAGGGCTTGCCACGGAGTCACAGCCTGGTACTAAAGAGACATAACATTTTGTACAAATAAAGTAGCTTCCTGCTGGCTTCCTTTCCTGGACCAGGTCACTAAGGGATGGGTGGAACATAAATTGTTTACCTGTAACATGGAACTGCAATTTCTGAGAACAGCTCTCTGGTACTCTGATGACCAAGTCCTCTTGTCATGAAACATACTGTTAGAAGCCAAACCTCCATAGGCTTGTACTTACTTAGCTGAGTTTTGTGGTCTGGCACTCAGGAAGTTTTGTTGTGATTTCAGACTTTTTTCCAGATATCACTGGGCACAGCCATGACCTGCTGCCACATTTTCTGCTTTCAGCAACAGCAGAGGAGCTACAGCCACCTGGCACATTTGGACAATCAGAAGTGCAAAATGTGAAAATGCTGCTAAGATCTACAAGTTTCTGGAGAAAATAGGCTCTTAAAGTAAACAAAATAATGAAGACCAGCTGCCAAAGAAAATTAAGTTGCTGATTTGTGATTGCTTAAGTATATCCCTGCTCAGGAAAGCCTTTAAGCAGGTGCTTAATTTCCACATGAAGTTAAGCCCCATGTGTTAATGCTTTATACCCTTACATAAAGATCCCAAGCCCAAACTCCCTCTTGTGTATCAACAGCATGTGAAAGGCTTTGCATGACTCCTGTGTCTATTCCAGGCTCAGAGTAAATGTTTTCTGATTACCATCAACACTGCCTGTTTCACCTCCCCTCTGTGAGTGCCACACTTAGCGGCTGCATCCTTCAGAGCAGCTTGGCTCACCTCAACACTCTTTCAGACTACACAATGAAGAATTTCAAAAGATTGGATTTTAAGGAGAAAACTAAGTTTGAGAAGAGCCAGCAATCACAGAAGCTAAAGGCCCACCAACAGTCAAAATGAATGAGCATTAAATCCCGCAGCAGACATCCTTTCAAAAAGATAACATGTAAGGTTATGGTTTTCTGATGTGATTAGTGTTTTAATAAAACTCTTTCTAGTTTCAAAATCTGTCCTTGTAACTGCACTCTTTTGCTCAGATAATTTTTCATAAATTGATATTTAGTCAAAATTACTTGGTAGTGCATAATATAAAGCGTCTAAGTAACAGGGAACGAGGTTAAAATATAATTAATTTCCCTATCTAAGAGAATGACCTTCATAATTCACTTCAGGCTTCACCTCCAGAGTTGTCATGGCTCATTTCCTCATTACCAAAATTAGATTTTAAAACAGTACTGTCCTCCATAAAGTACACTTTGTCTCTGATTATACAGCAAGAGAGAGGGAGTGTGTTTAAAATTATTTGCAGCACATAAATACCCAATTGCCTCAAATACAGATCAGGGTACTTACTCAGAATACAATGCTCTAAGAGCTAACAGATTACAACAAAAACAGCTTGTAAATGAAAAAAAATATATTTGAGAAAGGAATGAAGAAGTGCAAGGAAAGCTCAAAGGGGAGAATTAAATTAAGAAATTAATTAAAATTAAATAGCTATATGGACTTTCAGACAAGCACTGACACAGATACATCAAATATGGATCTGTAAGCAGTTGAACCTATATTTGTACCTAAACTGTAAGTTGAAACAGAGACCTGGTGACTTTTGCTTCATTCAGAGAATTCAGTCAAGAGAAACAAAACCAAAATCTTTAACTGAACACTAATTTATGAGAGAACTCCAGAGGACTCCATAGAGCAAAAAACAGCTGAATGCAGCAATTAATTGCTTGGTAGTTGCCACAACCTGATGCAAGCTTGCAAACTCTGAAGCCTGTCTGGGAATATATGTGCCTGATTGGACAGTGATGATTGACTGCTGTAGTGATTTTACCAGACATAGCTTCATAAAAAGATGAGAAGAAAATCCAGATAGGGTATCCATTACTTATTTAAGGAGATTACTCTGGGGGACTTTTTGATAGCCCAGGGTGCTAGTTAACTAATCGGCATCTAGGAAGATGAAGCATCTCTCATTTATGTTGTCTCTGTGCTTCTGTTTGTTAAAATACCCCAAAAACCTTAAGGCACATTGACTTTAAACATTTAAATGTACTACTGATATTATTTAATCACATCACAATTTGCACAGCTCTCTTAAAAGTAAACCACTAGGAGTGTGTCAGAGTACATTAACATAGCAGAGTGAAGCACCGTGTTTAATATATGAAAACACTCACTGGCCACTTGTGAACTACAAGTAGAAATATGTCTATTGCAAATCAAAAATGATCCAATCTACATTTAACATCTAAGTATTGCAGACTAGCAGCCTATCTATATATTCCTAGTGTAATGTGACAAAATTCAGTCCATGCCACACCACTAAAAGGTATTACACTTGTCCAGTTATTTATTCATTTATTTGATTAACCTTTTTAAAAGAGGTTAGAGGTTAATAGCCTGTCTCACAGAGTCACATGCTTAAGCAACATCCTGGGAAGGACATTCTTTCAAGCTTATTAAAATGCCTGTCTGTCATTTGAAAGTGGAAACTGATAAAAACTGTCAAAATCTTCCATAAAAATTCAGCCAGACTCTAGCAAATGACAATGACAAATGGCATCAGAGTTAGGAAAATCACTCCTCCTGCTTTCAAGTCATGAGAAAGCAGAAGGGGAAAAAACAACCACAGAAAGGTAGTGTGGTAGGTAATGCTAACTCTGAAACACCAAAGTCTTGTTCTTATGTGTGACCCTTCAGCCACACCATTGCATTTGAAAGCTGCAATGCAGCCAAGTACAACTGCAGGATGCTACCAGGTTTCCCGATCACCTGAAGAACAGTGGTTTCCATAGAAACACTAGTATTCTTGCCTTAAACCACAACAAAGACACACAGTGTTCATAAAGTGTACATTCAGCGGGTTTTTGGTATTCTGTGAGACAACATGGATAACAGTAACTGAAGATTGCAGGATCTTGCCCTAGCCTGCACTGTAGTAAGCGGCTCTCTTGCCCTCTTAGGCTCAGTGATTTGCAAAGCATACATCAGAGAAGGTCCTTCAACTGCCTTAACATCCCTATCTTCATCTTTTTAGGTTTCCTATCGGTAAATACTAAGGAGTGTCAAGACTTGCACTTATTTTCCTCAAACCATGTTTCTCACATTGCTTAAAACTTAGCCTGAAGAAAGCCATTCCTGATGGACAGATTTGTTTATTTTTTTGTTTTAATTTATGTGAATTTGAGGGAACTTTCTGGAGCTGAATAGATTATTATTTTTTTTTTAAATCTTCAAATATCTGAAAGACTAGTACAGCTGCCAGAGTTTGCTTTCAAACTGGAAACAAAGACAATGGAAGTTGTCTTGCAATTGAAGAAAACATTACTACAGAAAGCATTAGGAACTAGAAAACACTGGAGCTCAGATTCAAAGGCTGGAGAATGATGGAAGTTTTGCAATTATTGTATCTACTGTACCAGTATGAGCTCTTACTGAGAATATATCCAACATCCTTTTACAGTTTGCTTTGGGTAGATTACTTCCAGGCAGAGGAAGGTCATAATAGCTTTGAAATTGTTGCTGAGAATGTGCTAAATATGCACCCTGTTCATCCTAAACTAAGCCTCTATTACATATCCCTTTTCTAGTTCAATCAGTGCCCTTCTCCCATGCAACCACTGTCTTCCCAACTGTCATGATATTATCACCAGTGTTGCAAGATCTTTTTTCTGAAGCTGTCAACACTTGGACTCTGATGGTGCATTTATGAGAACTGGAGATCTGATTGATTTTGTGGGGTTAGCAAGATTTAAAGGAGAACAAAGCTTCTGTAAGAGTATTAGGCTTCTCACACTGTACTTTAGGAACAGGGCAGTGGCACAATTGTCAGTACATTATGTGGATGCACAGAGGACAGACAGTTCAAAAGATCTTTTTACCATATTTTCTGAAGTACTCATGATACAAGCAATTTGCAATTGCAAACATTTCCAACAGTTTCTGATTTTACAAGGGAGTTTTACATTGCTATTGAAATGCTGCTTCTTCTCTTCTCCCTTAACTTTTCACGGTTCAAATCCTACTTGGGGTTTGTTTTTTTTTCCTCCTCAGTATATCTTTTCCTCATCAAAATCCATTTTATTGGGAAATAAGAAAGCAAATAGGGAATGAAATGGAAGGGCAGTGAAGAAGTACAATCCTGTAAAGGTTTATCTCAAACTGAACATGTACTGGTTAATAAACAGTACAAGGAAGTCTGAGAAATTTGAAGAAATAAGCGACACAAAGTGAAAAAAAGTTTAGCAGTCCATGAAATCTGTGGATTTAAACAGGTTTTTACAGTGATCAGAGAAATGGGAAAGGACAATCTTATTACACTCCTCTGGTCCCAAAGGCCAAGGCAGATGTATCCATCAGGTCGTAATTTCTGATCATAAAACTTTCCTTGAATACAATTTTGCATGTGACCTTCATACATATTGCTGCCCTACAAACCTCTGTTACTCTACAGCTGAATCCCATTTAGTTATGACTCACTGCCTTATTTACTTCACTGATCACAATAAGCTTTCAAAAGCCATTACGAAGGCTGGAGTTGGTATCTGTAAGCACACTCTGGTAACTAATGTGAATGACAAAAAGGTTGGTTTAAAAAAAAAAAAAAGGAAAATAAGCTTCAGATATATGTGATTGCAATAGGAAAATGTGTCAAAAAAAGTGAATTTAAAAAAAGCATCAGTAAAACCTATTTGTCATGTGTTATAGGTAACCTATAGAAGTAAGCATTGCATTACTATAGAGTTATTATTCAAGATAGTTAAAAATGTGATATTGTCAAAAAAAAAAAAAAAAGATGGGAGAAAGGAGTAAGATAAAAGTATATCAGCACTAAATGAGAAGAAAATGTAAAATTTTCTGCCATGAGGTTTAAAATATGACCAATGGATCTCCAAGGACCGTGCACATCTCTGAACATAGGTCCTGTTGAGCTCTGACTATGCTCCAGATGCTATGGATGCCTCAAGGACTGAAAACTCCTGCAGAGTTTACTTCATAACTCCTGGTGTGAAAGTGGAAATAGCCAGCATGAGGGCTGTAGAAACTGTGCTGCCCAAGGAGGCAGATCCACAAAACCCCAAGTATTACCCCTGGTTCAAGTTACCCAAGCTGTCCCTTCCCTCCTCTTACCACAAAAAATGCACAGGCTATTACATATTTTATATTAGCCATTCAGCAACTGTATTATCAAGTTATTAATGATAAATTAAGGACTGGAAGAAATAGCAGGCTTTGAAACATAAAATTTAAGCTTTAATTATTAGTGTTTTTAAGTTAGCACTAGAATAATAAAAGAGAATTATAAGAGAACAGGAGGATTTTATGACAAACTAGAAAAAAGCCTTGTATTTATTTCAACCAAATTTCCAAGTGAAAGCAAAAGCAGTCCATTAAACACAAATATAGTAATAATACTTATCAGAAATAATTACAATATAAGTATATGTAGAACTCAAAACCTTTTGAAGACCTATCCCACTCTTATTTAAATACTGCTGTAAATTGAAGTCTCATAGGAAAGGAAGTTTACACTAACATTTATCATTGCCACTAGTATGGATCTGGCATCATAATTCCTTGTTTCATAGTGCTAATTGACTGACCTGCTACCATGCAAAAACTGACTATCCCTTCTTCCTTCAATGACTATATGAAGAAAATTTAAATTCCTGCTTTCCCTTTCTGGTACCAAACATGGGCACAGCATGAAAAAGCAGCCACATTATTCTTCCTCTCTCAGTCACACAAGCACACAAATATTTTGAGACATCGCATAGAAGAGTACTTTAAATACTATGAAGCATTTTGGAAGAGAAGAAGGAACATGCCATGTTAGACATTACTGCAGGTGCATGTCATTGTGACATTTCAGCAACTGGGCTGCAGCTTCCTCAAAAGCACAGGATGCAGCATCTACACACCCCAGGCACCCTTCTCAGCCACTCTCTTCCTCTGTGAACTCTCTCTCTCCCTGTGTCATCCTGGAGCTATGCACATCTAGCCATGCACTTGGTTGGTCTTCACCGTGACCTACCAAGTGGGCTTGCCCTGGACTTGCCCCCCTTGCTCACTGGGCAACCTTATCCTCATCCCATCCTGATGCATTCGCATGCTACCCCACAATGCTCACATGGGAGTCACACAGTAAAATGTATACATCATACTCACTGTCAGCCCTTTCTGACAGAACATGTACCAAAGCAAAGAATAGTTAACCTAACTTAAAGAATTTCACTTCCTATTTCCATGCCCTAGACCATGTCCATAAATTGTCCCTGAGGGCACTTCCACTGCTATTATGGGGCATGTCATTCACAGGTTTTCTAGAATAAACCAAGTCAGCTTCACTATTGTATCACCGCTGCAATCACAACTGTTAATGAGATGGCCTAAGGTACAAATGGAAGACATTTAAGGGCACCGTCATAATTTATAAAAACAGATTCAGAGGGAAGAAAACAGTACTTCAGAGCTGCTGATCCTCTCATTTATCTTTAAATCTCAAAGTCATTATGAAGTGTCTGAGTATATCTGTTTAAATTGTTTGGGAGTTACTTGCTAATTTTACTAACAAAGTGCATTCTGTCTATTAGTGGACCATTATGAAAAATAGCTTTGTGAATATTTTCTCTGTATGTACTGTCTTGTTTTACGAGGTCTTTGCTCATGATTTCTTCTTTTTGAAATTCACAGTCCTAGGCAAATTTTTTAACTTTCTCTATTCACCAAGGTAGGCAGATTTTAGACAAATTTAGACCAATTTTAAGTTATAGTTATGGGTCTAATGCTTTAAATTAGCATTTTACCAATCATTAAAAGCTCTTTACTTAAAGGCTCTTCTGCAGTTTAGACAATATGAAAAAAGTCAAAACACTAAAAAAAACAGAGACAAAGCAAATATCAAGCAGTTTATATAAAAACCATTTAAACAAACAAATAGTAGAATATAATAATAAATAAATAGTATAACTTAATTAACATTGGGTTCTGCCTCATAGGACTAAACATTTTTATGATTCCAAGAAAAGGTTCAACTCTGGCATGATAAAGGCAAGTTCGAGCATCCTGAATGTTACACACATTTAAAAATGTAAGACTTAGCCTTTTTCTAGTATTTCTTTTACCAATAGAAGACAGAAATGGCCTGAATGACCTTTTTTTTTTTTTCTGGTGTTTAATACAGTGTTTTTTTGCTAAGTATTTATTCAAGGTATAAACAACGTAATCTGTAGCAAAAATTACAATGATGCCTTTTTCTGCTATTAACACTTGCAAGAAATACAGTTAAGAGCAGAGGACAAACAATAGAATGATACAGAGGAAAGAAGAAAGACAGGAAATTATTGTAAAGTAATTGAAACATTACACTGCAACTTATGCCTATGTTTAGTTAAAACAAAAGGAAACACATTCAGTGTGGTAAAATAGTCCAAGCAGCAAAATATCACAGATATATACATGTAAAAGATAGAACCTTAGTTTTCCACTCAAATTATTCCAAACAAAACACAGGGCACTTAAAAGATATTGAATATGAAGTTTGCTGGGCATGCAGCTGTATTTGACCATGTATTTATAAGAAACAGTTTTTACTGCAAAATACTTTCTTGAACTCCTCAATATCATCACAGACCTTTCACCCCACCACAGACAGTAATTAAATTTATGTCAAACCTGCTCCATTCACATATCAAAGGTTGACTACACCAAGATATTTTCAACAATGTATTATACAACTTTAGCATAAAAGAAGTAATTGAATATTGAAGTATTGGGTCATTAACTCCTTTGGAATGCTCTAATTTACTGGGCATTCCTACTTTCTGTAAGTTAAAAGTAAATAAGGCGCTTAAAACTTCAATTTGTGGAATAATTTGCAAGTAGGCTATCACAATGATACAGAAAATTAATTGCTAAGTTTTAGTGTTAATCAATGCTAAGCACAGAACATCAGCTGTCATTATCCATCCTGGACAAATTGGGGGGGAAAAAAAAAAAGGAAAAAAAAGAAAAAAAGCTTAAATACCAACAGAGTAGAAAGTATCTTAAAAAGATTGGAAAAATGAGTAAATGAACTCAATCTGAATTCTAAAATTACCAGACAGTTTCAGTTTTTATGCTAGCCTTCTCAGATTCAAAGAGAATGAATTGATTCCAATTGAAATACTTTCAAAATCATGCTTTTTCTGCATCAGCAGTGGTTCTCATTCTATTGGTCTATCCCTTTGTAAAATTTTACAGAACCAAAAAGTTACTGAAGTCTCAAAAATTAAGAATTTCATTGGTGAAAAACACTGTCATATAAGCATTAAAAACCTTCTCTTTGGCACTGTCTTGTCAATAATCTATTGAAACTAAACTGGTATCAATGATTTGACCAAAAAGATTGGAGCAACTATTCACATATTTCCCTTAAATCTCAAGTGCCAATACAGAGCTGTTAAGAATAGAGAAAATCATCAAAATTTTCTCTTGTTGTTAAGAAAAGCTTAACAATATACCTACAGTAATTATCTTTTTCATCCAGACAGAAGTCAGTGTGCCAGAACAGCAAAGAAATAACAAATGCTTACAAACCAAATTCAAACCCGTGTTTCTAAGGACTTTTCATAGCTGTCTTTCCAGACAACTTTTCCGTCAAACCAGCCATTTCCTAATCAAGCTCAGACATATTTCAAATACTAGGTTCTTTTATCACCCTACCACTATCACAGGACCCCAAAGCAATATTGTCATCTCTTTTCCAATAACTGGGGAATGACAAAGGACAGATTTGAGTATAAAATCATATTGAACACAGGCAAGTTTGAGTCATCAGGTTACCTCTAATCCCTCCTACAAAACAGGCAGCTTTTCCAGGTGTGTTGACTGAAAAGGTCATCCACACAACAACTTATGCTTTCCAACTAAGTGCCATTGATTGCACAAAATTAAACCAAACAGTAGTAGAAAGTAGTCACTAGTTTGACAATAACTTCAAAGTAGTCTGCAAGAGAAGAAAGACATAGGCAAGACATGTCTGACTTCTCTACTATATTTCAACAGCCTATACTCACAAAATGGATAAAAGCTGACTTTATAGCTTAAAGTCAGTAGACCAACACAAACCAAAACAACTAAATCCAAATTTAAATGCAATATTTGATATTTCATAGGACAACAAGCCAACAAAACTTACAAATCCTCATAAAGCTAGGAAGCTATTTTGCATGTCACACAGAAACAAGAGCAGGAAATCTCTTTAGTTGTCCTACCTTCTTGAACCGCCTGAAAAGGATTGTTGCCATCCACAAATGTCACTGAACACGTGATTTTCTCCGTTTGTAAGATTTCATCATTCTGGTTGAGATCAGCAACAGCCATTCGAAAAACTTCCTCGTCTTTTTTGGCAGATTCATCAAAAATTGCCCCTGTGGGGGGGAAGAAAAAAAAAAAAATCATGTTGCACTTTTCATATGCAGTATCCCAAAGGATTAATCAAAAGCACTGAAGATATTTTATGCAAGAACATCATCCCTTCACTCACTCATGAAGAGCAGTTACCTCAACCCAAAGCCCAGAAGCTACTTCATAATACACAAAATTTCCACATTTTGACATGATTTAAGACATGAATTGAAGGGAAACATTGATAGCAGCTAGAAATATTGGGGAAAACTACTTAAGTATAAGGCAAATTATCTGTATAAGAACATGGCCATTAAGTGAGAAATAAGTTTCTTTCCAAAGGTGCCATTTAATATATTGAATGACTGCACGAGGCTAGGATATACATTTAACATAATTTCTAGTGACAATTAAAGCATATAAAGTTCAAATGATGTGAGAATAAGCCTAAAATAGTAGCAGCACTAGGAAAATGAGGTAGAATTGACACCCGTGATCAATAGACAGGTCAGCAGCCAATATAAACTAGTTCAGATGTAATACCTACTGGATCTGTAAAACAATTTTGAGTCTGACTCAAAGTCAGTAAGTTTAAATGGTTAAATAAAGTAAGTTCTTCCTTTATAAATCTGACAAAAAGTGAGTGTTCTGCCTATTTCTCCACAATAATTAAGCAGAACACTGTAAATAGAGGACAATTAAATTCTAGAGGAGTCAGAAAGTGAGAGTGCCCAACCCTCAGATAGCAAATTTTTCAGGTGTATTGAAAAGAACTCCAACACTAATACAGAGATTTTAGATTTTTGTCCCTTTATTTCTTTGAGCTATAGTGCCACTTTTAGCATCACTAATTTCCTATTATTTTACATTTGCTTTTTGTATTAATTATTTACGCAGAGATGGCTCAAATTACACTGTTATACCCCTATGAAGAATGCTAGGTTCTTTCAAACCTTAAAATCAAAGCTATTAGATTTTCAAACACCTCTAAAGCTTTCATTTCCAGGCAGCAGATTAAAGAGACAGAAGGGATGCTTCAAAAAACAGACTTTTGAAAACTGTGTTTATTTATTCTTGAGTATCTGTTGTCAGTACAAAACTCAACTAAGGCAGTGTATGTGTCGAGGCAGACAAAGATAACAGAAAATGCTGATCACTGATGATTTCAGATAAACACCTGCAATCAGTCCTGAAAAGAACTAAAAAAAAATTAATTTACGGGAAATGGCTACTTGAAGACTAATAAACTTCATACACAGTGTTTACTGCCTCTTTCCCACTGACCTCTGGCACTCATCTCCCTGCCAGCACCAGTCATCCTACATGAGCATCATCTCTTCCTACAATCTGACCGCTTTGACTCCAGCATTTTCCCTCCTGAAGCTGCTACCATCTGGAACAGCTGTTCTTTACCTCTGCACCTCATTCACCTGTCATCTCTGTGCAAATCTCTCAGTTGAAAACATTCATTTTTCTCTCTTGTCCCTATTTCAATTTCCCTTGTTTTATTCAGCTCCATAAAGCAGAGCTTGGTATAAAAGATGCTGCAAACCACGTCTTCTCCACAAAGACAGCTATTTGTGTATCCATGTAGTATTTAAGGCTACAGGAGACTTTATCCAAGACATACCTTAAAACATGTTTCTAACCTCAAGGAACTCAAACCAAATCCACACAGGCTTCATTTTGGAGTTTCACCTATACTGACGATAATGACATAGCCCAGCAAACATTTCAAGGAATGATCTAATATGGTTGCTAAGTATCAAGGGCAAAATTAAGAAAAAAAAATTGGAAAATAATCAAAATAATTAGTCAAATTCTATCCCTGTAGAGGAATTCTGTAACAAATGCTATACTGTAAAGAAATGAACATGCACAGATTTCATGCACACACACAGGGCAGCTGTCGACTGTGTTCAGAACAGCATGGCAAAACAAAGATGTTCCAGCCAATATTGCAGAGTAGAGCTTCTTATCTCCACAGATGGGAAATGTCATCTTAAGCATGGCTCTGTCCCTAGAGTAAGCCACGTCATTTATGGAACAGAAGACACAGAAAAGTCCCAGATAGCTAGTTTTCTTTTCCACGTGTCATCACAAAAATCCCCTTCAGCCCCACAGCCTTAGCATTGGGCAGCAGAGGGCTGCTCCCAAAGCAATGCTGGACTGGTGAATGCACTGTTTCTCAACAGATGAACCTTCTTGACAATCATTTCTGTGTCTTTCACACACAGATATTCCTAATAAACTTCTGTGCTTTTTGTCCCATTTCTCAGCCTGAAACAAATCTGACAGCATCTGAGCACATAAGGAACTGGATGAGATGGAATTCCATGGTGTTTTCACAAATGACACTCTTTCTCACTTTAGTAAAGTTTGACCACTTTTGTTCTGATCACTGCTTATTTCATTTATGGCTCCATGTTTCAGAGGCCAATTTCAAAATTTCTCCTACAACCAATACTGTACCGACTTTCTAAAGAAACTACCCCACAGAAACAAGACATTATACATGTTCTAGTGTAGGAGTATCTTTAATATAAATACATAGGTGAATTGCAAAAAAATGCTGTAAGCATCCTAGCAGGAATTGGATTGTCTTCCTTCAGAAACTCAGGTCTTATTCATTAGAGTATCAACTTTGATACACAAAGAGCCTTTTAAGATATAATAAAGATTACACTGTTCCTTTCAGGAGATGGCAGTGCACAGCAGCACATGCATTATACTTCAAATGGTGATAAAAGAAATTTTATTACATAATTGATTCTCAAAAATTAATTTCAATATCAATAGAATTGGAAAACTAAAAACAAAAGAAAATGAAGACAAAAAAGCCCTGAATAATTTTTAAATTGTTCTTACTCTCATATATATAATTTAATATCCCTGTTTCAGCTGTATTTCATGCCTCTAAACTAGAGAGGTGGGAGGAAGGGATATAATTTTTGTTTGTTTTCTAAGAAAAGCCATTTCAGTGAAAAGGTGAAAGGCATTGTTTGGATTGTGCTAACAGTGCTGGAATACTTTCATTTCACTGCGGTTTCAGGCATTATCCTCTGGTTGACAGGAGTGATCTTTCTAATGTGAAACAGGCATATCAAAGGTTTTACATCTAGCACAATACACAGCCATTAACTAAAGGTTAACTTTAACATTACGTATGAGGCATGATTTTCTTTTGCTACTGAAGTCTGAAATCACACTGAAGTTGTTACGTGTATTCTTTCAAATACAGCCCTTCAACCAAGTCAAACAACCCAAATAAAAAAATAAAGGGTATCAGACTTGAAAGTTACTTCCATAGTGGGACCTATATGCTCTCTCATATCCTCATGTATAGCTGCAAATGAGAGAACTGAGATGACTGCAAACTTTTTTGGAGTACATGTCTAAAAGGAATCCTTTTTGGTTATAAGAAAAAGTGTTACAGAAAGTAATAAACAGCTGAGGAGAAAAAGAAAATTATTCCTACATATACTGTAAGACACTCGCTCTCTAGAAAAATAATGCAACACTACTTGCAATGGAAGAAAGTCTTGAAAATTATACAAAAGTAGACACTGTTCATATCTCTTCCACCCCCACTGCTCCCCTCAGCTGGAACTGGCCTCACACTAGACATGTCACTTCTAACTACACTCAAGGAGCATTCCCATGATTGCATCAGGAGCCAACATGCTGACACAGCAACTACTCTGCACCAGTTCCCCCTCCTGTTTTATTAGCATGTCATTACTTTCAGCTTTATTTCAGAATCTGGATGAGGACAGCACAAACGTAATTCTCTACTGGCTTTTTAAAAACCCTCAGCACATCAATAGCATCCTGTGGCTTAGCATAGGATTTTTTGCATTTAACTATCTCATTTGCACTCAGCCATGTCACCAGAAGTCTGTCAATTTAAGTTCATACAGGCCAAATCAGACAAATGCTCAGTAAGTTCAAATACCAATAACAGCATTAGAAAGGCTTTTGAAAGATCCCTTGGCCTACTGATCCATACACACAAAAATTAGTATCCAAATTAGATATTATCAGCTATTTCTAGAGTGACTTCTGCAGTCTAGTGCAATCAACCCAGAAAATGTAAAAATGGTAGAGAAATGTATCACGACAAAGGATGAAGTGAGAAGATCTAAACCAATATTCGTCTTTCTATTGACTAAGAAAGAACAAAGTTCACTGCTTGCAGTGTTCTCAAGTATTATAATTTTATTACCTACGCAAGTATGACATTTCTGGACCTCAGTGCCCTATATTAGTCTCAGAAAATTAAGTACCTCATTTCAAAGAGGAAGAAGAGTACATGGATTAAATGCCATTGTGAATTGAGGCCACAGTTCAACTTCAGCACATGTTTGGTTTTCACTTTGCAACACTGCACACACATACCTCACCAATAAAAGCCATGTACACTTTGCCCAATAATTTTCTAGTTCACAAGTCAAGAAGTGTTTGGAGAGAAAAGTAAGAAAATGGGAAAGTGTATATATAGGAACTTTTTGAGCAACTATCTCATGGTCTCAGCAGCTGCTGATTCTATGAAAATACTTTGTCCCACTGATATTGGCAATCCATTCCAGCATCTGAATCCAATTTCACTGTATTTTCTCAACTGCTGCTATTGAGTTATTACTTTGAATGGGAAACTTTACAAAGCTGCTGAGAGAAGGGTGGCCATGCTGTTAATGCTCAGAACTGGAAGCTGAAAGTTTTGACTTCTCATGGCAAATCTCATCTGAGATGTCATTCAGATCCATTGCTCATTGCCACAGGTATAGCTCCCCTTTATGAAATAAAGTTAGGAGACATTAATTTCAAGGGGCCTGAATCAATAAGACTGGTATCTGAGATCCTCAGATACACTGTAGAATAAAATCTCATGTTCTTTCTGGGCCCTGTGAGTGTCTGCTTGGGGAAATTTGTATAAAATCCATTCATTTTTAAGCACAGTGGCAAATGCCTGGCTATACCACATACTATCATGTCTGATTTAATGAATATATGCATATTCAAGGGGGACTTGATGCATTTGAGAGAGGGGCTGCACTAATGTAGGAATTTAGAAAGTCACAGAGAACTCTCCTTGCACATGCAGCTCCCATTCCCATGGTATTCACCATGCACTAATACAGCCAGGCCCTAAATTTCATTGTGATACATTTAGAGCTGCTGTTAAGTGTCTCTGTTGACTGATAGGCAGTCGAGTACATGCCATCCTATCTTCATTTTGCCAATGAAGGGAAAAAAGCATTTTTCACCTTTCTCCTTTAAGATGACTAAATTTTAGAAACAGCACAGTAAGCTTAATTTTGTCATTGCAGCACAAAGGGAGTTGAAATCCTCCACCTCCTTCATAGTAGGAGGCAGTTGCCAGCAGATGTGCCCTCAGCCATCTCGCATGTCACACTGCAGATGTTGAGCACAGCACAGGGCTTGGCCATAGAGCCCCCCCCCCAGCCCTTGCGGACCATTGCTGGCTCACCCGGGGTCAATGTGGGGCTTTAGCTCAGGGCAGAGCCAATCCTTTGCATCTGAAATTGTCAGACTCATGTGTTTGCTCCCCAGAGACTCCCCTACCCCGCACCACAGGGATCCTGGCACCAGAGTGCATCTAGGTCAAGCTGAAATTTTTGAAAACACTACTTGTTTGTTCATTTTAATTTTTCAAGACTTTCACAGCTCCCATGATGATGATGAAAGAGACAGCAGGGTAGGCTGAGGAACACCTGCACCAGCTCCTTCTGCAGAGAATGTAATGTCTCCCCTGCATACCAAACTGAAGGCAAGATTTCTCTTTCTATTTTATATGTCTCTTATTTTTATAAGCACACTAAAGATATTAAGCAGTACATTAGCACCTATCTTTTCCTATTTAGGAGACACATAAAAGAAAATTGAAATAATCAGCTTAACAGGATATATTTGTCAATACTAAATCTACACATACGTAGGCAAGTTCTGCTTGTGACCTTAATCAGCACAGATGAGACCAGAAAAACTTCACTACAGCTTCTGGATTACCATTGATGCAAGACTGCTCAAAAAAGACACTTGTCAGGCCTACTGTCATTTTTAAATGGCCTTTTGTAAAGGTCTGCTTCTCCTAAAGAAGGGTGAATCTTTTACCAGACCATGAGCACTATCAGCTTCCTTGAGATCAGTTGACCACACATCACATATGCCTGCATACAGGTTGCTGCCATCTCCAAAACACATTTTTTAAACAATCACAGTTGCATCCACTTTTCACGTAATTTAAAAAAAAAAAAGGGGGGGGGGGGCAAAATTATTAAATAAAAGTCCACGCCTAATCAGAATATGTGGGAAAAAAAACCCAAATACTTAAAAATAAACCTCTCTGCATTATTTTCTAGGGAATCCACACTCACTGAGAATCTTGCCATATAGTTCTGCAATCTGGTGGATATATACAAATTATACATTACTTACATTACTGGCACTTAACAAATTAGCAAAGATACATTTTTTTGTTGGTCACAACAATTAAATCAGAGATTAGAGGGCTGGACTAAAGAAGAAAGTTTTCCCTATTCACACTCAAGTTTAGCAAATGCTTTGAATGTACAAACCTAAATTTAGGCCTATGAATAATCTATCTCAAGTCACACCTTGAAACGCGACTCTTTGCTGATCTTAATACAGTGTTGCCAAATTTTTAGGGCACCACTTAATCAAACCACTGCAGAAGGTACCTCTGGCTCACATTGGGAGCTACATCATAAAAATACACAGTCCATTTCTGTTCCTTTTATAAGTACTTAACTCCATTCTCAGTGCAGCTATATGACTGGAACATCATGTAGGTGATATAGCAACTCCTTTCTTTTGTCGCTTTTCATTTTCCAACTTTAAATATTTGAAATAAAGAGGTGAATGAGGAATATTACGGTGTTTCAGTCTGGCAAATTGCTAGAGGCAAAGTCTGTCTAAAACACAAAAAAAGTCAGAAAAGTGCAGTTATCATCTAAACACAGTCTCTCCTTACTTCTGCTGAAAAATGGTTGTTTTTTTCACATCCCAATGTCACAAGCAATACAGTTCAGCTTCATTTTAAAAACTGATATTTGTTTTAAATTATTTGACTTGATAAGGGTATCTCACTGAATTGCACTTTCTTTTTCCTCTCTGGAGTATACCACCAAGTTTTGGAAGTATTAAGGTGTCTTAACAGGTTGACCAAGTAAATGAAGACTCCACTTTTTAGGTTTTATATATCAAACCTATTAACTATAAAGCAATACAGAATTTCTAGGAAAGCTGAAACACAACCCTGAAAGTATAGGATCAATTGTCTTTGTGCTGCCTTAATTTAATTTTAATATGATTAAAGGTAGTCTGGGGTCAGTTCATCTGGACACAATAGCTTCTAGAGTTCTCTGAAGCTCAGGAAATATAGAAAATTACTGCTCTGTCATTTTGCAGTATGAGAATGCAAATTGGAATTATTTTTTTCCTGTTGATTTCTATTGCAACATTGTGGATACACATAACTCTCATTGGGAATGATATTCACATTTGGAAAGAAGAGACTAAGATTTTATCATCCTTACTTACACTGTCTGTTGGGCACATATCCACAAGCAAGAGCTCTTTCCAATCATTACTGGATTATTTTAAGCTCAGCTGACAAATATTCTAATTGTTCTCAAGTTGCAAACCAAAATTTCACACTTATATTTAATACAGCAAACAGTACAACTTGTCAAAATCATCTGCTGAGTCTTGCTAATCTGATTTAAATAGCAGCTGTCATTTGCCCATCCCTTTTTGTGATACGTTATTGCTGGCTAGAAAGTAGAAGAGGAGGACAGAGAGAGAGGAAGGCAAACCATTGTGCTCCTGCCAGGAAATGCATTTCATAGAACCATAGGATACCCTGAGCTGACAGAGACCCACAAGGATCACGGAATTTCAACTCCTCTCCCTGCACAGGACAGCCAAGCATCACACCATGTGCCATATAATAAAAGGTATCTTAAAAAGCAATTCTAGAAAATCTCCTGGTGAATAATAAAGTCCCTTCTCAATTGTTCTACATTCTCATTAACTTAAGTGATCCTTGAGTAGAAAAGGGGTGTAAAAACAACTCTATCAAAGGAATAACAATTGACATATATCTTGCTTTTCTTTTTTAGAGCCAACTAATTGATTGTACCAATTACAGAGCCACAAAGAATACGTTCCTGCAGACTGAAAAGTACTGCACAAGCACTTGTTGTGGCATTGGAGACTGCTAACTACTTTCGTAAATGCAGCAGGGCACAGTATTATCATCATATAAACAATATATTTTATATACAATGTACCTTCCACAGGATAAGCATGAAGATATCTTCTGTGCACTGCTCCACTATAAACTTGATGTGGTGATTAAGTACAGCGATAATATCTTCACGTTCATTATGCAACAAATGAGCTGATAATAATGAGAAGCTTTTCATGACTTCTATCATATCTATAACTATCAAGTTAGGGTCTAGCTGTGAACAGTATCTGGTTTGGTAGATATTCTTGCCACATTATTAATATCCCATATAGAAAATTAACGTGCTGACCATAAATTTGCTGAACAGTATCTGCATTCTTAAAAAAAAAAAAAAAATTAAAAACCACCTTATAAGGTATTTTCAGAGCTTGCTTAAATGCTGGTTTAGGACCACAGCAAACACTGATTCAATACACTATTTTGTCATTTTTATTAGCCCCTACCTGTTAATGGAAGAACACCCACAAAGCAGTGCCAACAAGGATGACTGCATCCTAAAAAAATCACCTAAACTGTTGTCAAGCATTTGTCATTGCCTACTGTCTTCCATTCTCATACTTGATGCTCTATCTTGATGTGCAATTCTGCTTTGTACTTTTTGGAAGACAAATAAATGTGTTAATTAATCAAATGATGCAGACTGCTAGGTAGAGATGGAGGGAAGACTGTTGCCAAACCATTTCTTTATGACATGAAGCAGCTGCAGCACCTTATTCCTCTAGCAGCTGAACTTTGGGGAGAACGAGACTACCAGTATGCTAGAGATGTTGTTAATACACAAACATATGCCTACATACATACACACAGAGACATGAAAGTGCAAAGATTACAGTGTGAGATTTTTCTGGAGGGCATTCTTCTGCTTTTTCCTCCCTATTTCACTCCGAAATTTCACAAGCCTTTTGCTGCAAATGGTTTTTAATCACTTCAAGCAGTATAGCAGCCTGGCTTACAACACTGAAATACAGGGGCTGGCACTAAAGACTGCCAGTGGAAGGGCATTACAGTAATAGGAGGTTATTCCTGGAATACCACACAGTATATAACTTCAGCCTTCTAGTTACTGTAAAAAAGACAGAGCTGCTAAGTCAGCATGCCATAGACTTACAAAGTGGTTTGGGTGGGAAGGGGCCTTTAAAGATCATGGGCAGGGACATCTTTCACTAGATCAGGTTGCTCAAAGCCCCATACAACCCAAACTTGAACATATCCAGTGATAGGGTGCCCACAACATCTCTGGGTATCATTGAGAAATACAGACAGATACCCGTTAAACATAGTGCTTTTAAAGATCTGATACAACATATGAATGCCATGGCCAGGAACAAAATAAAAGGTAAGAAAGCAGCAACAAGAAACTGCTATGTGCCTGACTGACAATGCAAAGACTCTGAAATTTATCCTTTTCTTAAACAGCTTTTCTATTCTGCTGGAGGAGAGGCATTCTACAAATTCACATACAAACATGGTATCTGAATGGAAATTGGAGCAACCAAATAAATTACTCTTAGAGTCATTTAGCCCATTTTCTTGCCAAGGCAGAACAGGATGGTCTCTTTGAGTGCAATTTACATTCCAATTAGAAAAATAACACTTTCTCTCTATTTTTCACAGAGGGTAACGAATCTGTAAGCAACTGGTTTCCAATTTCAACACAAAAAATCGCCACTTGCCAAAAATGGTACAAATGACCCTGTTTTGAGTAACATGTTTCTTATTTACTTCTAGGTACAGATTTTGCTGGACTGGTGTTACTCTCCTTAATTATAACATTTTTGTTACATCATTTTTGTAAAAGGACAGCTGTCACTGCTCTGAAATTTTCTTCCCAAATATTGAGGACTATGGGCTCAAAGTGCCTTCATGATCAAGGATGCTGAACACTTAGATTCTTTGTATTTTTTATTAGAAGACGGTGCCATGTTATCTTTGTAGTTCTTCAAGTTTGAGAGTAGAACTTGTACAGCCCTCAACTCATAATTTACACGTGTATAAAAAAATAGACAGAAAATATCTATCAGATAAGCTGATTTAAAGTTTTTAGTTCAAAAATTTCACCAATAAATTCTGGCAATGATGTTTCTATTTTGGAGTGGGTGAAATAAGCAGAGAATAAGAAAAGCTTAATGTTATTCTATATGAGATACACTAAAATATGACAAAAAAGTACTGCTTTCAATTTCTGCAATTCTCTGCTGCAATTTAACTTCAACCTTTGTTTTAATAACAATACAGTTCTTCAGCAATATAAAGCTCTTTGAAAATTATAATGCTGTCACATGAAATGCCTGTGAATTTACATTTCCCAAATCCTCACTGCCAGTCAATTAAATGTAGTCAAGTTCTGCTAAAAAGTAGTTTCCAGGGTGCAATAAATAATTAAAAAAAAAAAAAGATAAATAAATTAGACATATCAGAAGCTCTGTGAGGAATGAAGAACTGCTTCTTTCATTGGCTTCCATAATGCCAACCTCCAGGTCTACAGTTGCTATAAACTTAAAATCATCCCAAGATCACAAATATTTTTGAGAAACTAGCCCTGATATTTGATTTCTTTCATGAAACCTAGAATTTTATGTTTGGTTTAAGTTATCATCTGTCAAGAACAGCTTATAAAAAGCCACATGCAAGACAGTAACTACATTCCCATTTTAGAGATTAAGCAATATTAAGCAGAGGTACATGGACTTATTCAGACACTCCATAATTAGTTGCTTGTCAAAATTAGAAGAATCTAATAAAAAACTCTGATTATTCAAAGTAACTGTCTTTATTTCAATCACTTAACACATACAGTCTTGGAACACTGATATTAAAATAACAGTAAGTATGCTATTATTATAGATCCCACTTCTCTGAAAATTTCATCAGAAAAGGGGTTTGGTTTGCTTTTTTTTCATTTGGAGAGCTTTACAAAGGGAAGTTGTGAGTTTTGGTTTGTTTTCTTGGTTTGTTTATAGTGCTTTTTTAAGTCAAGGGGCTGTAAACTGAAGGTGACAAAAACGTGTTTAATGTCTTCAGAATCATTCTAATTTGAACAGACTGGTATCCATGAACTCAGGCAAAGAATCCCTTCTAAATTTTAAGAACTTATTGAAATTAGGAAAAAATTGCCAGCTGGAAAGGAGGAAAACAAAAGACAAAATTAGACAGAAAAAACACAACTAACCAAGAAAAAATGTTGTGTCCTTAACCATACTCATATTTCAACACACTATGTAGAGACTGGAACATGAGTTTAAAAAATTCCAGAAGTGATACTTGTGGAATGATAAAAATTGTCCTTGTTACTGCATGATTGCTACTGAAAAACTTAAGTTTGTGAGGAACCAATCCAAGTGAGAGAGAAGCATTTTGAAAGTAGCCAGTTGCAGGCAGTAAATAATTTTGATAAAATTTTCCTACTAATTTACAAAAGAGATGATAGAAGAAAAAGCAAAGCCCCCACTATAATAAAAAATATGCTTTATTTTTACCAAAGCACTAATGTAATCTAAAATAGTTTCTGCCACTAACACTTTGGGAACCAAAACAAGGTTTTGTTTTCCTTCAGTCAGCACAACAGTACCCGTAAAGGACATACACTTTATTTCCTGTCATATTTCATAAGTACCCAAATAATAAATATACAGGGAAACCCAAGCAAGAAGAATAAACTTCATACTACTCTTCTTGTAGTCACTTTTAGTACTAGAAACTCTCCCAGCTCAGTAATTTAAGAAAAAAAATAAAATTTCTTACAACCTATTTCTGCACCTTTGAGAAAACAAGTAACCACTTATATAGGAGACATGTACATTAAAGGAAATTAGGAAATTATTCTACAAAGCAGAAGGACTTGTTACATTCAACCCTGGAATCTAAATTCTGCTTTCCTTCGCACTTAAATACTTCTGTGGATATATTTAGTTCAATTTTACAGTCACTTCTGCCTTAATCAAGTCCTTTTATGGTTTGGGAAAAAATGAGTAAACTTAGCTCACACTGACTTTGCCTGCAGGCCTGTCACATGACTAGACATAAAGCTTTAAAATTTGTCTACTGGTTTTAAATCTCATTATTACTCTATCACTTAACTATTACATTTTAATTAATTACTGTATTATTACCAATTAATACAGAATGCTTTGAGTATATTGTGGCACATTTTATCTGGGAAAATGTTGAATTAATTTGTCAAATTACTCCACAAGACTACGCCAGAATTCCTGCTACTACAAATGTTTCTTACACTCATAACTTCTGGTACTTGACTTGCTAACCAGAGGTTAGTAAAATCTCTGCAAAATTAAGCACTGCTACAGGGATTCCCCAGCAGACTGTGCCAAACACAACTGGTTCCTTAGAAGTTTGGGGTTTTTTTTAATCTATTTCCCTTTTTGGCCTCTTTCTAAGCAAGAAGATATCTAAATATTCTATATTTAACAGTAATGAAAAAGGCATTTCTAGGAATTAGATCTCAGCAGCAGGCATGACTCCAAATGTGCAATTTTTACAAGCAAGTATTACTTTACTGAGGTCATGATTTTCCATGCTAGGTCATCAGTGTACAATAATTTACTGTTTATAAGGAGGTGGAGTTTACCATAAGATAAAATTCCTGAGGAGTAGGAAAACTACACTGTCTAGGATATGAGACTTCCATACATGTCACATAACAGAGTATATATACTGAACTAGCCCTTAATTTACAACAGCAAGTTTACACATCCACATCTCCTCTTCCCTATCCTATGCTCCAGACAAAAGGTAATGTGAGTTTTGTTTCATGAACAAAATTCAAGTTCCTTCTTCTTGAGGAAAAAAATTTTCAACCTTAAAACCAGTTATTATTCTACAAAGTATTATTGATTGGATTGACAGCGCAAGCAACAGGTATTTCCCTGATTCTTGGACTGTGGAGGATATTCTTTCAGTATTACCATTTCAGCCTCTGTTCATCCCAGTGAAACATGTCCTGATGGTTCCTTTCATTGGTTGAAGAAAAATAAGCCTTGCAAAGCATCTTACACACCACTCATACACAAGCATTTCCACTTCTCTCTCTCTTTTTTTTTTTTCCCCCACTCCACATACAGAGAACAATTTTCCTCTCTGGTCTGAGAACACAATGCTAACACAATATTTCCTCAAGCACAAGGTAAACTTTACATCAGGCATCACCCTACAGAATCTTCCCATGTTTCTCTTCCCATCCCTCCTTCACTTTCATGGGCTTTGTGTCACTAAACTTTGAAATGCTTTCTAGACAATAAAACGGCTTCACCAGAGCTGTAAATACACCTGCTACAGAGCACCAGGACACTGCGCTGAGGGCTGAGATGTTTTCATGGGACAGAGTTTAAACTCCTGAGAAGGAATAAACTGAGCAGACATCCTGAGCACTTTTTACAAGTTCTTTGCTAATGTCCTAAATTACAAGAGAAAAATATCAGGACCACCCCATTCCAGCAGGTTTCATAAGTAAGGGAGTTCATGCATCTCACTTCTGTAGATTCAGGGCTGTAAATCCCAAAGGACATCCATACTATAGTTCTCTGCTTCCCACAGCTCAGCACAGAGCCAGGTTTGAAAGCACACCTTTGCTATTAGCTATGCTTACAGAAGCCAAGATACGTTCTGGCTCAAGTTTCAGCTTCCCTCTCAGGTCTTCTCAGGGGAAAAAAAAAACAAAACAAAACAAAACAAAACAAAACAAAAAAAAAAAAAACCAAAACAAAAAAAAAAAAAAAAAAAAAAAAAAAAAAAAAACACAAACACCCAC
>JAWWEU010000125.1:20589880-20611482 GCA_035583155.1 Acropternis orthonyx | reverse complement strand
AAAAAAAAAAAAAAAAAAACAAAAAAAAAAAAAAAAAAAAAAAAAAAAAAAAAAAAAAAAAAAAAAAAAAAAAAAAACACCAAACCCACACACATGCAATCAAAGTCCCAGTAGCTGATACAAGCTGGATGCCTGGGTAACTTTTTGACCTGTTTATTACATAAAGCTGGCTATTCCACCTTAGACAAACTGGTTTTAGAATAATTTAGAATAATTACCTGACCTCAGAAGCTTTTAGTTTCTATTTCTGCTTATTTCTCTGTGTCTGAATATATACAGAAAACTGGGAAGATGACTCCTGCTCAAGCTTGAGGATGTATTACCACATTTGGCTTCTCTAATTACTTAAAAAAAAAAAAAAAAATCCCTCAATACTAATTTATACAAGGTGGAAAGGAAGTCCCCTTTTCTATCTATGCAGGGTATATAAATAAAAACATTACTGTAAAAGGTCACATTGTTGTATTTACAGTCTGCAATAAGTTGTCCTGCAATATGAAGTTTATGCTAATTTTGATTAAAAAATTAAAATGCATATACAAGCTCACAGAAGGGGAACACTGTATAGAATTATCATCTCATACATACGCACTCTAAAAGAAAGTGAAGAAGCAAAAGAACATGGTTTCCCAAAGAGAAATGGCACATCACATTTTTGAAGTGAAGGCAGAACCTTCTACCGCTATAATAAAAATTGGTTAGGTAAAAGTCATTTGGGTTTTATAAGCTCTATCCTACAACACAGAAGAATGACAAGGCTAATGAAGACTAACTAGTCCATTATAATTTTTCAGTGGTAGCATATATAGTCCATTATGTGTGAATCTATGTCTTCTCAAGCTTCATTTTTCAGAGATGGTTATAAACCCCAGAGAACAAAGACCCAAAAGTAAAAAAAAAAAGCAGCCAATCTCAAAAAGGCTTAGGGAATAATTTCTGCTTTTTAAAGTAAATACATATGCTACTGAGTCATTACAAAACTTTGACACCTAGATTTCCACAAATAAAATCTTCCAACGTCCTCTTCCATATGACTGTATAAGGGTTCTTTTACATAGTACAAATATAGATTTGTATATTACCTGCCTTTTTTTTTTTTTTTACTTACTGTTTTTATTTTAGGTTACTTTATTCTCAGAAATATGCAGAAGAGTTAGAGAGAATCCCAGGAAAACAATAGTACCTGAACTCCCTCTAGGAAAAGGGAAAATTTATATGCAATAAAACTGTCAAATAATGATTAAACAGCCATAAATCACTGCTTAAAGGAAAAAGGGAAATTATTTCCTAATGAACTCTCATGAGATGTTTTCTAAGAATCTAGCAGTAAACAGCTACTCATGCACCTTTCATCAACAGTGTCTGCATTTCATAGTTGAGTTTCCAAAAAGTGCATTGTAACTGTACTCTTATTTAAGTAATAAATACATCTGCTTTTGAAAATATCACCTCATATCTACTTGGCTTCTTTTTGTAGCCTTTTTGCTAACAAATATTTAGGTTTTAGCAACCATATCAAAATCTTGGTCTCATCAACTCAAAGTAAAGGGGAATACAACCAAGTTTCAACGACTGTGTACTGGTTCTACTGCAAAGCATACAAGTACCAGATTACCTTCAGATACTGAAAATAGTACCTGTGTTTTAAAAAAAAATTAGTACCATTTCAGTAAAAAGAAAGTCTGCAAAAGCAGGGTTTTTCAAGAAGCAAGCAGAAAAGCAATCACGATAATCACTGCAGAGAGGCTAACCTGCCTTTCACCTACTTACAGTGTTCATGCACTGAAACAGTCTTGGTAGGGATATAATGAAGTGCTTCTTTGGGAAAGTAGAACTAATTTTCAGAAACATTATTTGTGATGTGACATCTCCTGAAAAACTCTGTGGGTTTCAGAAGAGCTTGACACTTGGCCCACATTCTTCAATAGATTATCAACGCATGCAGGACTGCTCAATATCTCCACACAGCTAAAGCACGTATCGTGCAAAACAAGACCATTCAAAAACAGATTCTCACCAAGTACTGCAAACTCAGTTCTGGTAGTGTATGGAAATTCAACAGACAGAAAGGTTTTTATCAGCCATGGCAAACCAATGCTAGCAGCAGTTCTTACTCCAGGGAGCAACAAATCCTCAGAAAATACAGACAGAAGCCCTTAACCAGGAATCCTCCTACATCCACCAGTTTAGATAACACTGTAAGTGAACAGGATATATTTTTATGCACGTCTTTGAATATATAGTGAATATATTTTCTTTTTTAACTGCAAATTCCATGAACAGAAATCAGTGTGAAGAGAGCAGCTCCAAAGATGCAGATGAGGTTTTAAAAAAAGTTGCAGAAATGGCAAGCAGGTTACTAAAAAAGCTTTGCATTACTTCCTGTGGATTTGCATTGGTTTGGAGGCATTATCCAGACAACCTGAAGTGGCTGCACTCCTTTTGCTATTGTACAAGTGAAGTACTGTGCTGAAGTACTGCAAATAGAGAGCAATTGGCAGTTCACTTTTTACATGCAATTTTCAAGCACCTCTCTTGCTGAATTAAAGGGCTTGGAAGGTCATTTAATAGTGACCTGGAGTTGTACTTAAAAGAAAATATTGCATGGGCTGCAAGTCAGCGGCAAGGTAAATACATTCTTGAATAGTAGCTGATCATGTGCCACTCTAGGACTGAATGTAGCTGTGGAAACCTGAATCAGAAGAGCAGCATTTACAGGGTGCAGGCAGGGTTTTTCCTACACATTTCAGCAGACTCAGACTGTGCTGTGTAGCACAAGAGAAAAACTTACCCAGTCAAAAGACATTAGGCTGATTTATATAACAAGCCTTACTCATACATGCATATTATTTATCAGCATCACAACTATTAAGTTATCAGATCTTTTAAAGCTGCTCACTGATCAAAAACCCACCAGAACCATCCATTTGCAGCTGAAAAAAATAGTGTCAAGCTAATTTCTATATATATTCTGTGAGGAAGTGACACTTCCTGCAGCTTTGCTGCCTTTGAGAGGCAGGCATGCCAAGCACTGACAGGAGAATGAATAGAGCCAGTCATGCTAAACATGCATCCTATTGTTTTGGGCTGTGTTGGTCAGATCCACTGTCAACACATTTTCTGTCTCTCCCTCTGCCTCCCCCACCACCATCTTTTGTTGCTGTTGTTGGCAACTTATACTCATCCCATTGGATTCAAGAAGAATATGCTTCCAACCACGCTGCATCTGCTGGAGCCGCTCGTTTAAAGAAACACATGCACATTTACTTCATGTTTACTTTTCCTCCCTCTTTAAAAGGACTCCAAAAATAATGCCCTGGGAAGCAGGAAATGTTTTTCCCCTTTTGAAATCAAAACCAGTCTCTTGGTAAAATTCACAGCATTCTCACTTCACTACAAGGACAAGAGTTTCAAAAGAAGGTGCTGCCTGGAGGGGACAGTTCTACAACACAGGTATCTGTGCTGCCATGAACACGCACAGATATGCATCTCTTCTCACTGCTTTACAATGATGAGGTTTTGAAGGAGGCAGTCTCACAAAATTTAATCATGTTTTTCTTTGAGACAGGCAGCCTGACCAGTTGTTTGATCAATAACTCAGCCTACACCAGCTCTGTGTGGGCAGAAGGAATTCATGTTGAATTAGAAACCTCAGCATGGGACAACACAAGTTGGAATTCAAACACAGGCAAAGTCTGAACGCACTGCAGCATTTGAGACAATTCCTATTCTACCTAGTAAAAAAAAAAAAAAAAAAGTAGTTTTTCTACTTGTTTTTAATAAAAAAAAATTTAAACCAAAATAAAAAGTTTTTACCTAAAATTAAATGTAGCAAATGCTAATGAAAATAGTGTTATCTCGCAAAGAGAGTTATAAATTATGAAGGGAAGAAATAATATAAAAAACGTCATCCTCTAGGAAAATATTTTACCTGCAGCATCACACAGGGATACATTTCCTGAAAAAAACTCTCCAGGAGTTCAGTCACATCTGGACCTTTTCCACACAGGTTTAAAAAAAAAAAAAAGAAAAAAAGTGGCTGAACTATCCCTCAAAAAAGAATGAAGCCTAATGTACATTCAATCTTGGAACTTATGGAGCAAGGACAGTGAATTTCAAGAGCTTAAAAGTCAATGACAAGACAGAAGAAAGCTTGATTTTGTTTAATTTTCCAAAGAGATTAAACTGGCAACTAGCCTTATGTTTAAAGAACAATAATAAAATGCAGGCACACTGTAAACTGATTCCTTTCAGGTTTCCCCTTAGGGAAAGCAACACATTTGTCAGCATAGGGAATGCCATCCCTTGCCTTCCCTGTGGCCAAGAATGTGTCTGAAGACATGCTTATACCACAGCCACTATGAATGAAATCAAAAGATAAAAAAATAAGTTGCCAAGGTTCTGGCCTATACATGGTTGAAGAAAGACTGAAACTACAACCTACAGGGAGGTACTGTCAAAGCAATGGATGACAGAAAGGCATCCTGCCAGACAAAATAGCAAAGACTGTGATACCTACTTTTTATCAATCACACCAACTACATCACATCATTTTTTTTAACCCTCAAGTTTCAGGAAGAATAGGATAGACTTCTAAGGATCCCTAGGCTACTGCAATGACAGGGAATCTAACATGAAATAAACAATGTTAGGGAGAATGGGATCAAAAAACAACAACAAACCAACCAAACAAAAAACAAACCAAACCAAAACAGAGAACTATCAATCTGTTTCAGGAAAGCTTGGGCACCTGCAAAAACAGAAAATGTTTTCTAAGCTCTAAGATCTCTTAAAAGTGACACCCAGAATTTGAATCTTCTCCTTGGAAGAGGGCAGGAACAGGATGGTCACTTAACATTATAGAAGTTAACAGGCTACACCTGATCAGCAGGGTACGCATTAAGAGCCTTTTAGACCTTATTCCTGCTTCCCAACCTTGTGCTGGTTCTGATGGCACCACCGAAGTATGTAAGATTTACTACATTATTTAATCCCATTTTACTTCAAACTCTAGAATTTATGAACAGGGGGAAAAAAAAAAAATCAAGTGGCTTATCTAGGCTGAGTTCTGTGACAAATGTTTTGAGTAGTATTAGAAGACTGGACAGCACATTCTGTGTTCATCAGAGGACAAATGATAAAAGAAACCAAACAAATCAACAAACAAGTAACAAAACCTCTACATATTTTAAAGGTTTATTGAGCAAAACATCCTGAAATTTCTGGCTTACACCATCTGTAGTTTGGAAACAAAAGAACAGCTTCCCCTTGACAAGTTTTCACACCCACATGTTTCAACTTTAACTTGCTAACTGGGTAACAGGACTGATTACAAAATACCACGATTTTCATCCTGGGAGAAATGTCTCTGAAAGAAACTTTTTATGGGACCTCAGGCTACAACACAATCAAACGTGGATACTCTGAAAAGTACTCCTTAATTTCGTCGTTAGTATTTGTTTGCAGTGTTCTGTTCACTAATGCCTGGATCCTTTCTTGCATTCTCTTCACACCTCCTTGTTTTCCTTTTCAGCTTTAGCTCCAATTTTCACTCTGCTCCATTTACCACACCATCTCCCATATATTCCTTACTTAATCTGCTAAGCTTTTGCATTTCCTTGCAGTCCCTTTCAGAAATATGTCTTCAATTCCACCTAGAAGGTCTAGTTTGCCTTTTGAATATAAATATAATGCTTAAAAATGGAATAGGAAAATAGTAACAAAATAAGTCTAATCACTTCTACACGTTTTCTCCTTTCTATCCCAAACATTTACTCTCAGTTCCACATTTAGAGTAACTTCTATAAAACAGAATTATTTAAAAGAACTTGGGACTTCGCTTTCCCTGGTTTCCACCTGTATTACCTCTAGTATAGAGTTGCATATCTATTTCTGTTCCATGACAAAGCCTAATTTCTGGGTTCCTCCTACAATCCACTTTCTTGAAACTTAAACACAAATAAGAAAGTGGAGAAGTAAATAGAGATCACAAGACAGGAGTGCAAATGTTAAGAGAAAACTCTATCATCGTAAATCAACAAAAATCAGAAGCCTTCATCATATTTAAATCAAATTTAATTACATGATCACTGGTTGTTAACAAATGGAAATAAGAGTAAAACAGGTCACCATTTATATTGTGGCTCTATTTTCTGAAAGAAAAAAAAAGCTTTTTTAAAGGTTTCTGATAATAATCACTTTCCAATCTCACATAAATTGCCTGAAAATAAGTAATGAAGAACTGTGCAATCTTTCGACACTACAGCAGCTTGGGCTGCTTATCAGCCACCCACTACCACTGGAGCACTATGGTGGAATTTGTCTTGACTTTAGATTTGTCTAGTGACTCAAAGAAAATCAGTAAATGACCATATTTCAAGGGAATGTAAACGAATCTATCAAAATGAGAATTCACAAAGCCAGGAAACGTTAGCCTGAATTGCTTTCTGCTGCATTTGCTTACTCATATAATTCAAAACCTAAAATTCAGAAAAGCTTTAGCATAACTACCTGTTTTCTTTTTCAGAAACCCCCAAGGCTAGACTTGTCCCATGTATGAACTTCTAATGACTGCAAACTTGCCATCTTATCAGGAGAAGAGTTTTACCCCTAGTAATTACTCTTATGACATCCAGCAGCATTAAGAATCTGATGTTACGGGTTTGCTCAATTATTCCAATATTAGGTATTAATAATTAAATTAGTTGTCAAGATTTTTATATAAAGACTTAACAATATGCAGTCTAAGTTTTCACTTATTCTAGAAGGATTTAAACGTAACATTTTGCATCATTATACTCAATTTGGCTTTATTTAAACAGAAGTACTACATTAAGACTGAAATCAAACGATCCCAAGTGCAACAGCAGAAATTTCCATCACTTCACAGATATGCCCTTATGTCAGAAACGTCATTTTTCTGAGAACAACAGTGCAATTATAATATGCAGTGAAGAGCATCTGGAATCTAAAAATCAACTTAGGTCTGTGTAAAGACATCCATTAGCTTCACTGGGCATTGAATCAGGCTGTTGCTGCAGGTCAGTCAATGTAATTCTCCTCAATGTGTAAGATATTAATGAAGTTAACATGGGAACAAACAGCACAGAGCAAACAGCTGATGACAAAATTGCCCAAAGGTCTCACCTACAGAAGCCTGCCCATCAGGCACAATTTTCTAAGTTTCTGAAAAGCTTTCAGACTCCCGACAACATTCTGTTGCTGTCATTAGAAACATACATGTTGACTTTTCTCAAACATTACAGGTTAGGACTCAGCTATTTCTGGTTACCAAGACTCAGCATTCTGGCAGTGCTTTACAAGCAGCGATTCCAGGTGGGAATTTTCCAGCCCAAGTTGATGAAGTTTCATTCTCTGCTTTCTACAAAGTCAAAGGACAGATCTTTACCACATCCTTGCTCGCTCCTCCAGCATACCGAAGAGATGAAAAAAATTTACATCTTGCTATCATCTTGGGGGCATGCTACTCTAATAGAATTTATATCAGCAGCTTGGACAACTTGAGTTGCATGAATCCCACATCCACTCATTTGTGAACAAATGATTATGTTGAAAAACCATAGGTATCACTAAGTTTCCAGAAGTGAACTTGCTTTTGGAGACAAGCGTCTAGATTTCTCTCTAACTCAATAGTTACTAATTCAGTTGAAAGCCGAGCAATATTAACCTTTGCAATCAAGAACCTGGAGTCTTTTGGTTTTCTAATAACCTACTAACACAGGTGGAAATGAACAGCAAGGCACTCCGCCTATAGCCTCAATACAAGGTACTGAGTCAGAGCATGTACTTCCCAAGACAGATTAACCCAAATGAAATCATGTAAGGCTTCTATCATTCAAATTACCTCATTCAGATATGAAATAACATCTGAAGCACTGCACCACACAGCATCTAGAAACTTCCTGCATTTTTGCTTACAAATCATCTTAATCTGTAAATATTTTTGCTGTTGTTGTCCAAAATCCCCCATACTTGCAACCCGAAACTCTTTCTTTGCTCTGTCCCGTGTCTGACAGGTGTGAACAGTCTCCAGCACAATTTTTCATAGTAAGAAAGGATAAGATGGACATGGTCTTACTCAAATCAGTATTGCTCTGATTTCTAAAGTGAGGCATGCGCTTGTACACTAGCAGTATTTTTAGAAGGCATTTGAGATATGCTCCCTTCACCTTTCCTGTGTGAGATTCTGGGTACTCAGCACCTCTAACCATTCAATCAATACTGCATGCTAAACAGTTTCTTTGTCAAAGGCTCCTCTGAGATGGCACACTCAAGACAGTTAAGATCAACATAAGTAATTCTAAGGTGAAAGATTTCTTGCAAAGTATACTTTTTAGAAACTTTTTTTCCTCTACACAGCTATCTTCCAGTAAAGACTAAATTACAAAAAAATTAATCTCTCTCATTTGATTTAGGCACATTTTTCACTCTCCTCTTGCTTTGATTTGCCTTATCTCTGTTTCCAGCCAAGACTGAGTAGCTACAAGAGAAATATTTCTGTTCCACTGCAGTGCAAGCTCACTGCTGCTTTCATTCCCCTAAGTCCGGCCTTGCAAGATTCTGGGGAATACTTTTACAGGGTTAGATTCTTTTGCGCATTTATTTTCATTCTTTTTGCATCACTGTCCAGAGGGAATGTGGCAATATTAAGACCACCTCATGTATCTGTTATTTAAAAAATTACTTCGTATTTACAGGAAGCACCGAACATCTGAAACAAATGGGTAGGTCTTCAGATAGGAAGACCCTGGGTAAAAAATGTTGCTGAACAGAAAGACTAGAGCAACCTGGCATCTTTGGGGGCTTTCTTCTTGTCTGAGAAACACTGAGTCTAATGATTCCAAGATGTGTTCTTGCATCAGTAGGACATGGAAGGGTTTCAAGGAACTGAAAGCAAGGTTTCTCCACTCAGAAAAACAAGGGGTCAAAGCTATAGTTGCAGACACTCACCAGTTCCAGAGAAGGACTCCCACATTAGAGGAACGTATAGATGAAGGACGTTGGCCAGGAGTCAATTTGGATGTTGAGAATAAACTCTGCAATCACTCAGATCACTTGCCAAGCATGCAGAAAAAGTACTAACAAGAAACTACACAAGTTTCTGATGGTACCTTCCTCTCACGTGGGTAGGTTTCTTTTGGAACCCTGCCTGTCTTCTATATGTGGTTTTCATCACCAACAGTTTCTCATCAAAACTGAAACTACTTGCAATTAACAGGCTTCTATAGAACACACTAATTCTGTTATTTTATTCTTTACTCTAAATGAAAGCCAGCCTGATGCTAACTGTAGTTTACCAAGCCTCAAATGACTCAGACTGTGAATTACTGTGGGTTAGAAATATATTTCTGCTCTCACTGTAAAAATATATTCCCTTTGTGTGGAACAGAGTGAGACTCAGACTTGCAAGGCTTCTGCTTTAAGTACAGTTTCCACTGACATAGCACACCATTCTCTATTCAGTAAATCCCAAAGATGTTTTGGGATTCTGAAACTACAGTCTAAATTAAAGGACTTGCCTTCTAGCTCAAGAAATAAAGGTTCATGTTTCCAGACAAGGGGGCCAACAGTTCTCTCTTTTCAGATGTTCAGTCCAAGGAACATTTCTACAATTTGAAGATGTACTGAACTTTGCTAATAGTTACTCATTTACAAACACACTGTATTGAATGGATTTTCTTCCCTTAAAGTAAGATGATGTTCAACACAACACATCACCTGATTTTTTTTCTCTATCAGTATTATTAGATAGTTATTCTTTTATTCCTTTCATTGACTTTCTGAATCGCACATATAGGTCTTTATACAGAAGGTGCTACAACTCTTTACTGAGCTTTCATTTTCTTTGGTGTATTACTCTTCTAAACAACACAGCAAGGGAGATAAAACACATGAAATTGCATTAAGAACACAACAAAATTGGCAGGGTGAGCCAGAATCAGAGGCAGTTTCTGAAATCACTGTGAAATTGATCTTTTTGAAAAATGACAAGATTTTGAACTGTCAACATCCCTTTCAAGTACTACTTTCCTCCAGTCCTTATAAACAGCTGTTAAAAGGGCATAAAGACAGAATTATCTATCTTAAATTTACATAATCGTAAAGTAAAAAGGAGAGTCCAATTTACAAGAAACCCTTCTCCCCCCCAAAAAAAATCCCAGCTGAGCACAAGTCACCCAACATTAGCCAATCTCAATAAAGAAAAATGGAGAATGCTTAGATATTTTTACTTTCATTAGTCCAGCAGACTGCATAATTTATATCCAAAACAGGACAAGCTTTGCCATGTAGTGCAATGTACTTTTTTCCACAGGTTTCAGAGAAGGTATTTTTCTCAAACAATATAATCCTCAATTCCTGTTTTAGTAGTATAAACAAATTAAAATATTGTCAGAAATAATTAGTCTACTCTTGAGCTATCTAAATACTCAAGGATTTTAAATTATAACTTGTGTGATCAGCTAGAATATATTGTTGATGGTTTACATTAATCCAAATCAAAATGAAACACAAATATATGTCGATTTTTCAGGTGATAAAACTTCGTCCTTTGAATTCAATTGCTTATAGTGGTTCTGTACAATAAACTGAAAATAATACACAATCAGATTCTGCTGTTCTTCAAACACAAAAACCTATTATGGCTATCTCCTCCTACAGAATATTCCTGAAATATCAAGTTATAGTCATCCGCTTACAATAGACTGTGTACCTCATTTATGATATCTAACCATATAGGATTTCCGCTTCCATTTTAAATAATAAATCCAAAGTGCAGAGAGAAGACCTGCAATTCATACCCAGAAGTTAATCAAACTACAGCATTTCAGAGCAGCTCACCCACTGATAAAGAAGAGGTCTGGCAACAGATTACAGCATAGAAAAATCACAGCATTTCAATTTTCTCTCATATGCTTTACTAATGAAGTAAAAAACCCTTTATTTTCAAGTTAACTGTGCTGTTGGTGCATGGGTCTTTCCCATTAAAATATAATTCAGACAAGAGTAAAGCAAACATCTGCTACCTGCCAAGCACAAAATACCAGCACAAAACTCAGCTGATGTCCCTTTCTGCATTGCAGAATGCATGCAGACTCTAGGAGGGGAAAACTGCAGGATTCACTCAGATAAAATCAGCTCTTCAAAGAGTGCATATGTTAATAAAAAGGAGGTTGACAGAAAAACCTTATAGTAAAAGGCTTATAGAATTCAGTTCATAATGTAATGAAGATGTGTTTTTGCTCACCCTACAGCCCAAATGAATGTGAAAATCCTCAACATAATATATAAAAACAGTTTAAGAATGGTTATGGCTGGGTTATTCAGATCAGGAATAGCCTTCTCCCTAGAAAATACTCCTAAATATGCTTCACTGGAAAGCCAACATCAGAATGTTGCTACCTTATCATATTAAAAATAAAACAAACCAAATGAAAACATTTACAACAAAACAAACAAGCAAAAAACCTATTAAAAAAAACAAAACAGACTACCTGTCATTCATAAACAAGAAAGAACTTGGGTACTCATCATAGGTGAGCACTGCCATGACTGCTAGTGGTCTCAGAAAATCTTTCTTCTCAGTGCTATAACTCTTGAATGCTCTTGTCACTCAGTTGGTTCGAGAACGCAACATCGCATGGGTACTGCATTTAATATTATGGCTGACACACAACAACACTGAGTCCTAGAAATGGGTCTGGAGGGCAGATGTGCCTTTTTTTTAAATACGAAAGAGCTATTTTGTTGCACGTGCAAGCAGTCCTGCTGTCAAACTCTCTCGTCTAATTGCCTGCCATGGCGTGTTGGAACCAGAAGCTGTTAGAAGTGCATTGAGTACCAAAGTACTTACGTCTGGGGCATGTACAGCCTCAAGTATTGTACAGCCATGGTCAGCTTGACCCTAAGCCACCCGCCTCTCTGATCAATTCTTTTTCTCTACATTTTTGCCAACTAACAAAATAGATGTGATATTGAAAGAAGACCATTCAAGTATATGCTATCATATAGCTTGTTAAAGTGCAAAAGCTTGTCTCTCAAATATGTCTTCAGGTAGGGATAGAAATGTCATTTAAGGAGGGCCAAATCTTCAACTCATTCTACCAGCTTGCTGTTGAGTTACTGCACTATCACTGATACCAGATAAGACGCACTGAACAAACACTGCAAAAGGTGGAAAATTCCAGTAAGAAAGGTCACTTTTAAGTCAGCCTACATCAACAGCAGACAAATCTCTGTCAACAAAAATGGTTCATCATTGACACCATAAGGGATTAAATATGATAGCCATCCACTACAACAGGTAAAATTCTGAACATCTCTTCAGGCTAACAGTCAGGGGGTTTGGATGGGTCACAAAGAAATTCTTGGCAAGAGTCGTTTATGTGCATCAGTTAGAGGGAAACTGGAACAACTCATTTTAAGAATTAACTAGTGATTTTTGCCTGAGAAGACTGAAAGGAAGATAAGCAAGAAAAAGGAGAAAGGCCACTATTGTCTTTAAATGGCAGGAGACTAAAACCAAACACAAATACTTACCAACATAGAAGCAATAGTCTGCATTTATTTAATTCCAATCTTATTAATGGTATTAACATAAATCAAAGAAAATCAGTCTGTGTGAGGACAAGCATCATAATGCAAAGATGCCCATACCCTAGCTAAACTTATGCAGTTTTTTAATTAATGTGTTTAAGTGGTAGTAAATATTACTATAATGAATTCTCACATGCAAAGCTCAAAACCACAGCTTATACTCTCAGACAGCAAGACAAACATCTGTTGCCTGAACATTAAGCAAAATTTGGTCTTGATATCTGAACATTACCTTCTACACAGAAATAAATGATCCCAAATGAACAATAAAAAATTAGAATCAGTCTCTCCTTCGCATAGAAATTCTTGTACAGGTTTGCATCTATTCTGCATGAATATGTTAAAATCTTATGCTGTGGCTGTTTTCTGTAGGATTGTGCAAAAAAACCCCAAAAAAACAAACAAACAGAACAACAAAAACCCCAAAACAATAAAAACCCCCAGCAATGGGTTAATAAAAGGATTGCTGGAACTCTGTAGCTTGGGACTGCTATAAAACATGGGTTGTCCATGGGGACAAGAAATAGAAAAATACTTTTCTCTACTGTTTAGAGAAAAGCCACAGTCCTTGCAACTTGCTTCCCGATCCAAACAAAATGATGCTTCCCTCTGTCATAACTGGAACAGCAAAGCTCAAAGTACATTTCCTACTTAGTTGGCTCCTTCATGTCAACAGCTTTCATGGGAAGAAGGAAGACCAATGTTGGGGAGGGAATCCTATAGCAGTGCACTGGGCTTTTCAAGTAAGGCAACTTGATTATTACTGAAGAATCATTAGAGTGGTTGGGCACCACTATATTATAACAACAACAACAAAAAAATTCACATTGAAACTTCCAAGTAGGAAAAAAGGTTGTTGGTGAGGGCCAGAAACCTTAAATACCAGAGACCTTGACAATACTGTTCCTACGACCACAGAACAAAAGAAGTCAGAGTTATAACTGAGATCCATTTTCTTAGCTGTTTCACAAAATGTCAGCAAACTGAGTCAAAACCTTTCTTCGAGGAGTCACTGTGATACAAACAAGACTCTCATGTTTTCTATACAGATAATAATTGCTTTTCTACTGTACAGGTTTGTTGGGTTTTGTTTTGTTTGTTTGTTTTGGGTTTTTTTTCCTCTCATGTATTGGCTTGAGTTTTTTGTGAGGTGGTTTTGGGGGGTTTGTTTGGGGTTTGTTTTTTTTTTTTTTCCTTTTCTATTCATTTGCAATATGGCCCAAATGACAGGCTATATTTCAGGTTGAGGAAAACAGTGAGAACGTTTGTAAGAGCTTTCAAAAAATATTAACATAATAGGTTAAATAATGTCTTCATAGAGCTGTGTCTTGAAGCTCACTTCTTCCTGATCCCAACAGAGCTGGGAGATCATTTGCTATTCTGCAAAAACAGCAGGGAAACAAAATTTTCTGGAAGACCACAAAAAACATTTGAAAAAGCTAGAAAGCCTGTAACTACTCCAGGGCTGATAGAAAGCTCCTGTACCTGGCACTGTCAAAGAAACTTTCCTGTCTGACCATCCAGGAGCCACTCTGGCAATCAGTCTTGCACCACCTGAGCTGGGACAGGGGTCCCTTCACAGCTACACACCCCCACACACAGAGTCAGACCAGGTTTCCCATAGCAGAGACTCAGATGTTCAGATCCATTAAGTACTTTAATAATGGTTAAATAGCTAAATGAAAAAGTAACAGTTTGATCTGGGTGCCTCCACCTAGGGACCCTGAACAAAGGAACCTCTGGGCTTTTATACTCTCACAGTCTAAGTGCAGGAGAGTCTAGAGTGATTGGCTCCTGCCATGTCTCACTGTCTGTTCCCCTGGCTGAACCACAGGTCCCCAGGCCCTTTGATGTTCACGGCCTCTTGCCTCGGGCTCTGCCTCACAGAGCTCAACCTGCAGCTGCACACGGGGCTACCTGCACTACATGTATTCCTCAACAGGCAGAGCACTGCGGAAGGGAGGCATACAGGGACACTGGCACCTGCAGCTTCTATACCAGGCAACAAACTTCACTTTGCCTGGACCCCAACCTGAACAGCATTAACGCCTCCTCTAGCAGTCCCACAGAGTACTGAGGGCCTGGCTTCTGCCAAAATGTTAAGGCAGCCCTGTGCCCACCTCAATGCCCCAGATGCTCTGTTTCATGACAGAGGCCAGAAGGGAACTGGCATAACATGCCAAGTCTGACAGTGAAGCCAAGATAAAAAGTCCCAATGATTCTTAATGCCCCTGGCTGAACTTACCTGGAAATCAAACAAATATTTTGGAGTAACAACCAGACTCAATCTGCTAGAGCACCTGAAAGCAACAGTACTCTAGATTTCATTCTTGTCATGAGAAGCAGTGACATAAAAATACCATCAACTGCTCTGACTAGCTTAGTTGTATCTATACTACTCTCCTGCTGTGTCTCAAAGTATTTTAAAGAACATGTTTTCCCCAAACAGTGCCAGTCCTTCAGATTGAATGCCTTTGTTTGGACAATGATCAGTGAAGAAAACTTCTGAAGCACAGGATGAAAACTCTGATCGAGACAGACCTAAAGGCTCAGACATGATTTGGACCTGGATCCTTCACATATCAGGAGAACACGATATTCTCTACTGGTTATCTGCAAATTGGTTTCCCTTTCATTTTCTATTGTTTTCTTCCAATTCAGACTGACAAGAAACTAAAATAAGAAAGTTTATAATGAATAAAAATGCCTGATTATTGTCCACCCTATCTTTAAGAACTTTGCAGGCAAAGCCTGTTTAGTGCAGGTTTAACCTTGATAGTGCTTGCACACTGAGAAAATCTCTTGGCAAAGATCTCTCCATTTTTTTACATAGATATTTGAGTGATATGCAGCAGAAGTAAGTATTAAGTGATTTACATCTTTCTATATTTTAAAGTTAGTCAATAATTAGTGTCCCTGCAAAGACATAGAAGAAAGGCCTCTTAAAAAATAATTGTTCAGTATTTTTTTTTCCCCTTCAGAAGAATAAGCATTGGAAACCTTGTAAGAATTATTTCTTCAGAACTATGAAGTAGCGATATTTGACTTAATAATCAAGAAAATGACTTCACAGTTTTTTACATATTCTGTTTTAGTGAACACATTTAACTTAGACATCTGGAAAAGCAGTTGGAAAGAAATCCTTGTGATTAAGGGCCAAAGGAGACATGAGAACTGGGAAGATCTCCAGGAAGGGAACAGATAAAACTGGTATGAAAAAAAAATTAAAACGTAATCTAAACCTTCTAGGCTCACATGATGACGAAGTAGAAAAAAAAAAAGAAAAAACACAGCATAGTAACTCTATCTTCTCTTCCTTTTGTTTCAAGTTATTTTTAGCTCACTTTGTCTGGTCTCCTAATTTTTTTATTATTTTTCCCAAACCATTTTTATTGCTGGTCTTTGGATTCAGAACTGACTTAATGCTATCACTGGATGGTGCAGCCCTAAGGACACAGTAGTACATGGTAACACACTTTTCCTTTCCCTTGGAAAGGATGGCAGGATACAAAATTGGCTCAGCCTTTAAGTGTTTTTCTACATGCATCACTCTAGGGCTGTGTGCCTCCTAGGATGAGCTGTTAAAAACAAGTAGTCTCTGCTCTTCCGACTGTATTCCATTAAGGCATTTAGTGCTGTCAGAAATTAAATTCAGAGTCAACACTGCATGTAAATGTGAACCTGAACTCTTCAACCCAGCTTTATTTCAGACCATGAAGAGGATGCTTCGTCAACTTAGTTGAACCACACATTGCAAAAGCTCCTGATTATCACTTGTTCAGTTTAATTCTTAGTTACTTCTATTAATAATTTAAAAAAATAATGAAAACCAAAACCAAATAGCTGTAAGAAAGCAGCAGGGAACTGCTTTTAACTGCTCACTCCCACAGTTGTATTTCATCTTCCAGAGCTGTCTTTAAAACTTTTTGACAGCTCAGTTCTTGACTTGATAAGCTTCTAAGAGCTAACTGTTCAACTTGTCCCCAAGATTTGAAACTGCTCATTAAATCAAGATGGTTATAGGCAACAATAAAACTAAAAGAACACACTACAATCTGGTTGCTTAAGGGAAACCAAGTTATCTTGGAGAACCTCAAATCCACTCATACTTGAGAAAGAAAGTAGTTCTTGAAGAAAATTTCACACAATTACAGAAAATGCTGAGTTGGAAGGGACCCACAAGGATCATCGAGTTCAACCTTAACCCTGCACAGGACCATTCCCAAGTGTCACTCCATTTGCCCAAGAGTATCATCCAAACACTTCTTGAACTCTGACAGGCTTGGTAATGTGACCACTTCTCTGGGAAGCCTTTTCCAGTGCCCAACCACCCTCTGGGTCATCTAACCTAAACGTCCTCTGACAACTTCAGGCCATTCCCTTTGGTTCTGCCTCAGGTTCTCAAGTTTTTCTTCCCCTATCCCATGCTTTTCATTGTATTTGCTTTCCATAGAGGGGGAAAAAAATAAAAAGAATCTCAGAGCAGTACTTGCAGCTAGGAGAAACTGATCAGAGCACATTTCATAGAGGAGCTTTGGAAATTTCTTCCAGATACAATGTTGCCTACCTTTACCATGTTGAAAAGTATTTGGCTTGGTCCATTTTTCTGTTCTGAAAGTACAATGAGAGAACATGAAGGCAGAGAGGAAACATTTTAATCATTTGTCTGGATTTTATTTTTTTTCATTACTGAACATATGTCCCATGTCCTAGATGAGCCCCCATGTAGTTTTTGAAACCTATGGAACTTCTTCCTGTAAATATTGATTACCACAACACAGAGAGGAGAAAAGAGAGAGATGTTGATACAATAACTAAAATCTCTATCTGGGTGCAGAGACAAGAGGCTGTGAGAAGGGAAACAAAGAGACAAGCAACAAAGCAGTCAACTATTCCAATAGACTTTAACCAATGGAGCAGGCTTGACTGAGGTTTTGCCCACAATGCAATAGACATAATCATAGGATCAAAAAGACACAGCAGTTTGAGTTGTGAGGCCTGTATATGCTTGAAGGCCCTGAAGCATGAAGAGTTTCTTCTGCACTTTAATCAGCTCAGACATCTTTGTTGTCTGAACACTGAGCCTAAAGCAGCTATGAATGAAAATTACATTAAACCAAGAAGCCGCACCAAATTATGTAATGGCATGCAATCTGAAATGCTTGAGCATCTTGGTAGTCACTCTATGAAAATCTGAGAGACTGAAGGAGCTCCAGGGAACAAGGCTGAAGACACAGAAACAAAACAGACAAAAAAATTGTTACAAGAACTAGCAAATCTGCCATGCTACAAATGAGAACTCAACCGTCCCTAACGTCTGGTCATTAAGGAGAAAAAGGTGAGGATATGAGTTTTTGATAAGTAGAATAGGAAAAAAAAATTCTGAGGGAAGAAATGGATCAAGCTGTCTGAAAAGCAAGGAGGGTGTATGGCCAAACATCATTCTCCTTTGGAGAACAATTCCTCAACCATTCCTCAAATTTACACACACTTATTTCCTTAAACATGCATTAAAATGTTCACATGAAACTCTAAGGAAATTGCCTGAAAAGACTGTCAACAAAATTTAATTTCAACAAATTCAACATTACAACCAGTATAGCAATAGACATAGATCATTAGCTTAGCCATAATAATTCTCTCTGTAGATTTTAAATAGGTACATTTTATTCCATATTTCAAAAGCATAATATAACATTTACTGTGAACTACACTGGAGATGAACTGTACAAATACTGAGCTTTTGCTTCAGTGGTGTTTGCTCAAACAGAACTGGCTCCTCAGATTCAGTATGTGACTGCACAAAAGGCCTACTCTAATTTCTGGTTTCTCTTTCAACATGTTCTTATAAGAACCCATATTTACTAATTTATTTAATTTTATACATTTAATTGCAGTTTCTCCCAGTATTAGAAAATTAGAAGGTAACTTGGTAACAATAAGGACTATTTTTCAACTTGAGTCTAAAACATAGCATTTTTCAGGCCTATGGGCTCTTCAGAACACCTGGAGAGCAATCAGAAACAACATCTAAAGAAAATTCACATAGAGAACGGAAAAAAAAAATCAGAATACCTAATCTGTCTTATATATTATTACTACTTTAAAGAGCCTCATCCCATTTTAACATCATTGCATTTGCATTAAAAAAACAACTTCTTTAGAGAATGTGCTATTAAGAAATGCAACCCAAGGGGTACTATTAAAATATAAAATGAAATAAAAGAGAAACTGATTTGCCTAGGGATTGAAAACAGCTCTCAAGTTTAAGCCAAGATTCTTCTCCTATAAAGCTCTATCTTAATTCTGACAGATTTCTCCATTTGATGGTTCACCGAACAATTTTATAATGACTGTTCAAAGAACAGTCTGCAAAAGTTTTTGTTTCCTTTCCCTATACAAGGCTCCCTTCCCTTTGCAACTGGCTGATTCCAGGGCCAGAATATAACAGAGCAGAAAATCTTAACCAAAATCTCTAAGTCTTAATTGAATTGTATAAGCTCTGGAAGTCACCTATGTCACTAGATACTAAAACCCACCACCGCAAAAACGCTATCCCAAAACCACCAACAAAACCCAAGAGAACATCAACATTTTTTTAACCTGTAGGTTTATCAGGCAAGTATCTAGTAAAGAGAAGGTTTTCATTATGTTAATGAAATGAAAAAATACAGTTTCAGTAAGGAAACTGTCTTCTGAGAAAGTAATGCTAAATGGAAATCACCCACATTCTGAAGTATCTCTGCTCTATAGAAGGATTGTTTTATTTAGAAGAATGGGGAAAACACAACGGTGAACTGCAAACTATTTGCAGTTTATTTAGATTTATTTTTGTGCTGTCCTGAAATCTAACAGTAAATTTAATGTCTCAGAGTTTGTTCACATCATCTTGCATGGCTCAACCAAATCAGATTTCAGGCCAAAATTTAGACTTGATTCCTCTTTATAAAATGGTCTGCACTGCAAAAGGAATATTATTCTGCACAGAAAGTAATAAAGGTATTATGTCTTTATCCTTACAATAAAATGCAGTTGTAAAATCCTCACATTTTCCATGTTGAAAAATTGAAGCTGAAAAATCAGGAGACAAACACACAGTGAACAGGGTCTATCAGCAAGAAAGATGCTCTTATGCAGCATTGCTAGAGCACTCTCCAGTAAATGTCCTCTACAATGGCAAATATTAGGCTATCCATTCCTGAATGCACACTGCACTTCTAATCAAAACACAAGTCTTGGCAACTAGAGATACTTAAGTAGTCTTTTATGTTCTCAAGAGTTCAATAACACTGCAAAATAGGCCACATTAATCATCACCAGATTTTTAACTTTTGGCAATATGCTGGTATTTGTGCTGGTCCATATCTACATCTGTAGCTTGGGATGGCACAAATTGAAGACATACTCCACACTTTTTTTGTCACAACACTAAAAGGTCCACTGTTTATTTTGTTTTCTTAACGGCATGTAAATGCTAACATTTAAATGAAGGTAAAATGTGAAGAGAATACAGACTAACAGAGTTTTAGAAACGTACGCATACCAGATAAACTAAGATACTCCTAGCTATCGCCTTTGTAAGCACCTAGAAAAACTGGATATACTTTCTTTATGTATATGTTTAGTTGTGATCTTAACTAAGAAGAGAAACAGAAAAAAATTAATGAACTGCACATGTGACAGTTCACAAGAAAAGCCATCTTGACAATTTTAATCCTCAGACTGAATATTGTGGAATAAAGTAAAATCAAGAGTACGCAAACAATAAAGACCTAACGATAACCAATAACATTTCACAATATTTACGGCTGAGTACCGTGATTGATTTTGCAGACACTGTGCTGTTAGATTGATAAACTGTTCTTGAGAAAGTTAGGGCGACTGTTAACTTGTCGCTTAGCTGTTTCTAGAAGCTTCCACAGTCCCAGCAATATAATAAATTTAACCATTAATTTTAAATCTAGACATTAAGTGCCTGCATAATTCACACATATTGGTTCATTACCTAGATCTTGATTCACATTAGAACTGAAACCTCTTTTCCATCAATAGAGCTTCGCCAAGTGAACTATAGGTCAGTTCACTTTATTTCAAAACAAAGGGTTGTGTTTTTATTTTTCCTTTGCAGTAATGGAGTACAGCAAAGTTCAGGGCACTATCAAACTAGACTCTACCTATAAAGTCTCCATTTTATTTGCAGAAAAAAAAAAAAAAAAACCCACAAGGTGTTGGTCTAGCAACTCGGTAGGCATTACTGTGTATCTCCAGCATTCAACTGGTAATACCTGAATGCACAGAGTGGCACACAAACGCGAAGTCACCAGTTAATTGCATCCAATGGATAGATAAATTTCACTTTCTCCCTCTCTCATTAGTCCTGGAAGTAGACCTGGAAGTTAGAATGTCGAATTGTGCATACTAAACCTAGCAAGCTTATTTTATCTTGTAAAGGTCACTCAAGTACTCAATCGGGTATGAAAATTTAAAACATTGCATTAGTGCATTTCATTTTCTCAATTTATAATCCTCATGACTGATTTAGTACTATTTAAGAGTTACAAAGAATATATTCATGAGACCGAAAATATCTATTAGGTTTGGATGACAGACTATGGATCAGCAGTCATTACTGGATTTTTTTTCCCACCTTTATGTTCTCCTTGTCTCAGACATTTTAGTTTTGTATTTTGAAAACTCACTTAGCCCTAAGCATGAGAGCAGACAGTTGAACTCACTGTACAAGATGCATTAAAATGACAAATCTGTTAATTTTTTGTGCATGTTACACCATTGTAACAAAGAATCACTAGAAAACAAAAAGAAATATGTTCATTGCACTATTGGCTTGAAAAAATCAAATCAGATGATACTATCCTGAGGTTGAAATGTGTTTTACTTGCCTGGACATCTCTGCTAAACTTCTCTTTCCATCACCAGAACTAAAAAAAATAAAAATTTAAAAAAAAAAAAAAAAAAAAAAAAAAAAA
>JAWWEU010000125.1:20562809-20574095 GCA_035583155.1 Acropternis orthonyx | reverse complement strand
TGTAAGGCCATCCATCTAAGAGAAGGATACTCTAACCAAACCTACGTCCTGAGGACTTCGCTGTCACCATCCAAGCTCGCTAGGCCCTGGCAGATGAACCTTAGAACTAAAGGGTGGGGCCAGTTGCGCGCGTGCTGCGCCTCACCTAAAAAATCCACTGCCCAGGCCTGAAGGCTACACCCGCACTTGCAAAGCCCTGCAGTGACAGGCGAGGGGTGAAATGACAGGTGAGACGGTGCGCTGGAAGCCGCAGCCCCAACCCTGCATGCAGGCGGTTCAGGACATTGGTCGCTCGAGACTGACCCGGAGATGACAATCTTGTTCAGCAGCATCCTGAATGACCAAGCAGCCTTTTTCAAGGAGATCACTGCTTGCTCCACATGGACAGGGGCCTAGAAAAGGTGGCCTAACCAAAGCTCATCTCCATCTCACACCCGGTTGGCTAACCGTGGCCAACGGGCATCTTCTGATGCGGTTGAACAAAGACAAAGAGACAAAGGCACACACCTGCCTCCAAAGGTGTGTTCAAATTGACACTCGCATGTTGGAACATCAGAACCATGCTTGATACTGCGGATAGTGGACATCCTGAGCGCTGTTCTGCTCTAATTGCCCATGAACTGTCACAACTCAATATGGATATTGCTGCTCTCAGAATGTGGGCTTAACATTGACTCTCCTCTTGTCACCACACTACTACAAATAGGCTATGAAGTGTACCCATGTTGTATCTGTATTAACTGACAATTATATGTCATATGTCAACAGGTCTTCAGTGCTCATTCAGGGAAATACTCGCCACCAATTTACCATCTAACTTTCCTTTCCTAAAAAATATGAAGGAAATAGTAGGTTGAGGACATAACCTGCACTTGGCAATGTACTTGAACATTGCCACTGCAAATTAATGCCATGTAAGCAGCACGTAAACACTTATGCTTTATATATGGGCAAAGAAAAACCCACAGCAATAACAAAAAGCCAAATGAGTCTAATTGTGTAAAGACTTTAGCGATAGGTACAAACACTGCACTGAAACATCCATCTGAAAATTTGTAAGAGGTTGTTTTTGGGTGTTTTTCCTACCTTTCTTTAGTTTTTGGTTGAGAGTTAGAAAATTAGGTTAGGATGTAAACTAAAAGCCAGTCACTAAAGAAAACCTACACTTGTGCAGTGAGGCAGAGCCATCTCTGTAGAATTGGCATATATTCACTTAATGCGCATAACTACTTGGTCACTTCTTTCCAATTTTCATAGACAGGCAAGTGTCTTTAGCTCATCTACTTCGGATTGTGTCAAACTATCAGGACTGTGATTACTGAAAATAAACCACCAAGGATGACATGGCTTACCAGATTTTTCCATGGTGAGATTAAGCTACAGAGAAATTTTTGGGATCTATTATTATACTGGATAGATAAACTTAAGTCTTGAGATTCTACAGTTGAAATATGTTTAAAAAAAAAAAGTGATCATCTTAATCTTTACAGTTTTGTGACTGTGCTTGCCAAGGCTAAATGCAACACTAAAAAAGACTTACACTTTCCCACAGGAAGGCTCATGAGAAGAAAATTATGCCCAGTATCTAGTAAAAAGCGTTCTTCATTTCTTTAGAAGATTGTTTTCACAGCTTTGGGAGGTCTGAAGACCACTAAAATATTTGATAAGATTTAGCACTTCTCCAGTATTGATGCTTGCTCAACTGTGACACAGAGCTGCAATTTCTTCTTACTAAAACACACCTGGGCAGATAGTCTTCAGATCACCATGTTTTACTTCCCTCTTGCCTCTTCTGGCCACTTTGACATCAGAGAGGCAATGCTGTTCAAACACATGCCAACTCTGAAGGCATCTATTAAAAATGCATATTTCAATTCCACCTCAGAAAGCTGACTGGAGAAACCAAAGTGTGAGAGCCAATGGCAGCATAACTGCACACTTGCACAACTATCTGAAATCCCACCATGACCATAGGACTGGCCTGAAGACACTTTCATTCACTTTCAGTAGAAGGTCGGTGACACAATAGGCTACCTACAGCTAGCTTAAAATAATTGTCTACGATGGCTTCAGTGATGTGAGTGAAACCATATATTTGAATATACTAATGGTGAATATACTACAAGTTCAGGAAAACCAGCTTTCTCCTCCTTCTGGCTGTGAGATAGCTACTGACTCCCACAGGAAGAATCCTTTACATGCAAATGACACAATCAATTACTGCTAAAAACACCCTAAAGCATGGAGTCAAGTACAATATTGATGTCTAAGAACCTTTAACTGTTCTTCCTACAGTAAGAGCTTTTCAACTCATGTGTCAAGCTCTCTCACTGCCAAGATGGCAAGCTCTTTTGCTGCTGTTGATCTTCTAGATTGTCAACAGAATGGCTGAGATTTAAGTTCCCTTAGGCTTAAACACACAAGTTGCTCTTTCAGTTGGCTGTCAGAACTCTCCTGGCTCAGCAACATTTATAATTCTGCTGGTTTCGGCTGGGGTAGAGTTAATTTTCTTCAATGTTCTTCTCCCAGGTGGGTAACATGCAAAGGAAATTCAGAGCTTCCTACTTCGAATTACCATTTAAGACATGATCACTACACAGTCAACTTCACACCAAAAGATATACAAACACCTTTCTGATATTCCAAATAACTCTATGGAGTTCCAAACATACAGAAACTATCATTACATGCTGGAGAAGTCCTCAGTCCTCACATGGAAAGATCTGCAGTTCCTTTGCATACACATGCTATAGTAGAAAATCAGCCCCTAAGCACTTTTTGAACCACTACTGGTTTCTTAGCTGTGTCTCGAGAGGCTAAGCTGCTTCTAGGCTCTTCCCTACAAAGGGGAGAACTTTCTCAGCTTTCACTGCAGTGCATTTCTACTAGCCATGCCCAGCATACACTAGCAGCTAAGCAAGCCAAGTACACCAATATCAATGAATGATACAGGAATTATCCCAGCAGCAACACTTCCATCAAACAAAAGAAATTTTACTGTTAAGTGGTGAGGATGTGTAAAACAGTTTCAGTTCCTTACCTTTGTCTAAAGTATAAAGTCAAGGGGAAAAAAGTATGCTTCTTACTAGACCTTCCATGTGCCATTTATGCCACATGGCTACTACTGCTCAAAAGTCCAGCAGCATAAAATTAAGTCTAGCAAACTTGCTTTTCTGTCAGTATATATTATTTATAATATGTGCCAGGGGATGGGATTCTAGCAAGCTCTTTAACCAGTTTGGCCATGAGCTCTGCCAGCTGATAGCAGTGAAAAAAGTTGAGAGTGTTGGGGGAATTATATTGACTCGAAAATTGCTTTAAGATCTTTGTGCATTGATGAAAGATATCCAAGAGGAGCCAGTCGTGATGTAAAGCACAGATTAAAATATTGTGTTTAGTATTTTTACTGTGGCAATGAACGTGTCCAGATCAATCCACAATTGGAAAAAGCTTTGAAAATAATTCAACTCCTCCTGAAAGTTCTACAAAACAGTACAGTAAGTGTCTTTATGCTCCTCAATTGGATCTATTGGAATTCATTTTCTTTATCAAAGCAAAGTGATTTTTTGTGGCCTATAGTGTATATAATTTTAAAAAAAAATACTAGAAATCTCATGCAGCAGGATGTCAGCAGGCTTCAGAAATGATACTCTATAACTCACAAAGAAATAATTTAACCATTTTGGGATGGAAAAAAGTAGATTTTCTGTCAGAGACCACAAATACTCTCACTTATCCTTGGTAATTTTTCTCCCCAAATATAAAGTATTTCTCATTATTATTATTGGTCATTTTTACAAAATTTACAGTCATACTGTAGTACTTGACCAACACAGCATTACATGAAATGCCGTTTGAAATACTTTTTCTTGCTTTTGGGGTGAGTCCCCTAATAAAGAATTGGATGCATAACATCCACACCATGAAGAGGTGAACAACTAGCAAACAGAAGAGGAATGCTGGGGGATACAATCCCTCTAATAATATGTTTTGAGGGCTCCAAACAATGGGCTCCAACTCACTGTTAACTCATTGTTTTTCTTTTTATTATCATGGCACAGACTAGGTGGTATTGCTACCAAGTAAATAGAAGGTTTCAGCATTACAACTACCTTTCTATTTTTACAGTTATAACATGTATCATCATACATTCTCAGATTCTATCCTACACACACCTTTAAAAACACACTTTAGTAAATCAACAACTCCTTCCACAAGACTGTTCTGTGGTTTTCCTTAAACGTGAATATTGATAAGTACAGATTCTGAAACAGATAAACCAATGATGCTCTATAAGTTAGGTATAAATAAAAAAAAAGGGAGGAGGGGGAAGGAAAAATACACAGGTCAGAATTTGAGCTTAGACTTTGCAAGAGAACTGGCTGGTAGGAGAGGGGTGGGGAAAGAAGAATTTTGACTTGACATTTAGTTTTTAAGTGTCCTTTAGACCAAGTTAATATCACACGTGGACTGCACTAATATAAGCAGTAACGGTTCCTGCCACAGATCATTGTCATAAAACAGGAAAACCCAACAATAACCAAACTTAGAGAAAGTTTAAAATCCCAATCCATTTCAGTCTCTTCTGGGCTTTTCTGATATATTTTGTTTCAGCAGCAAAGCCAACACACAGAATATGAATAGCCAAGTGAGGAGGTAGAAGACAAAATTATTCACATGCTGCTTTTATTTACTCCTAGGAGAGCGCTGGAGCTGCAGGGAATCCTGAGTAAGATGTTCACTTCCAGAATTAGTGTTACATAGAAAGAACAAACACGCAACTCCTCATTCTCCATTTTACTGCTTTTGTTGCTAATATGAATCCTTTATATACCTCACTGCATGCAGCCATCATTCCTTTAAGTACCTGACAAACCGCTAAACATAATACCCCATCCTTCACTGAAAACAGCTCAATAAAAAACTGACAACAGTTGTTTTTTAAGTCTTGTCCTCAAATTAACAAAATGCCTTTTTTACAGGAAATCCGCTGCCTAAGAGGAGGGAAGCAGGCAGGCATAACTGTACACAGCCACCTGTTCAGGACAATTACATATTTGTATCAGTGACTCATTTCTACTCATACTTAAGTGCACATCGTACAGATGGAGCAATCCATTGATATTCAAGCTTTGTATGTTAACATCATGCATCCTTTGCAGCTAGATTAGAATTCAAGACAGTGAATAAACAATACAGGTAATTAGTAATGGAGCATGACCATTCACATGGCTACTTATAGTGATTCCCTGTTCTTCACAGGAAGGATTCGCATAAACAATACCTGACTATCACAATTACTAGTCTACCTCAAAAAACACACCACCAACCCAAGCACAAAACCCAGGTAAACTATCAATGCAAGGGGTAGCATGGTAAAACATGTGCTTTTCTTTTTATTATTTTTTTTTTAACTGGGCCTCACCATCAGAATGTCATCTCCCCCAGAGTACCACTTGTCTGCTTTTTTTTTTTGTTCCCCTCCTTTGATATTTGAATTCTTCCTGCTATAGACTGTTGATTTTTTGTTAGCAGATTTGAATATACCACATTTTAGGCATGATGAGGAAACAGAAATCAACAGATATGTCTCTGTTAAACTCAAAACTCTTGTTTAAAGACTGTACTTCTATAAGACTCTACATTTGTCTCATATTACTTCTCAGTAGTGCTACTGTATTTGTTGTTCAATAGAATTCTGCAAAATCATTACCCAGGTGTCAGACACAAACTAGAATTGAGCCTTAACTGTTGTTCTGAGGTTCATTTCTGTCCAAAACAGTCATCTGGTATGAGATGATTAGGACTGATCCTATTCATACAAGGGTGCCTGGACAGATTATATAGATACCCTTTAGCTATAGTAGAACAATTTGTGTGACTGATTCCACATGACTAAAAGAAAAGATGGGGGGGGAACAAAGAAGGAGAACATACAGAGGACATCCTGCTCCCTGCTACTTCAACTAATTCAAATTCCTTACTTGAAGTTATAAAGGTGCATTGGCATAACCCAAGCAGTGTACCAGGAAAGAGATCCAGCACAAATAAGGACTGACAAAAGTTCAAAGAACCAAAAGCCTAATATTTTGTGCCAAAGAATAATTTTCATCGGATTTAAAATAGTAGTAAGACCCACCATGGAAGGAAAGGCATGAGACTGTGTAGAGCTCTAACAACTACTAAGGCTCTAACAACTGTAAGGCCATGCAGAGCTAAAACTGGTACCACAAACTTAAGGCAAATGTGGAACTGCACATAAACAACAAGCATGAAGTATATGCAAAAGCAAGTGAGAAAGAAAGCAATCTCAGAAGATAAGGAAAACAAAGGGAAGAAGCAACAGAGTTTAAAAAAAAAAAAAAAAGGAAAAAATCTGGAAGAGACTGTTGTTGTATTTCAAAATAAGAACTTCCTGGGAAATGCTGGCTGATATCAGCAAAGAAGCTCCCCTTTATTTGATTTCACAAGATCATAGAATAATTTTGGTAGGAAGGCACTTGTAAAGAACAGCGAGTCCAACCTCTCTACAATGAGCATGGAAATCTTCAACTAGATCAGGATGCTCAGAGCCCCATCCAACCTGACCTTGAATGTTTCCAGGGATGGGGCATCTACAACCTCTCAGGACAACCTACTCCAGTGTTTTATCACTCTCCTTGTAAAAAACTTCTTTCTTATATCTGATCTAAATTGACTCTCCTGTTTAAAACCATCACCCCTTGTCCTATTGCAACAAGCCTTGCTAAGAAGTTTGTCCTCACCTTTATTATAGGTCCCCTTGAAGTTCTGTAAGGCTGCTGAAAGGCCTTCTCTTGTCCAGGCTGAACCAGCTCTGGTCTTAGCCTTTCCTCCTAGCAGAGGATTTAACTAATGATTTCCTAAACGATCAGAGGTGATTTCACTAACACAAGGCAAGATCTGGACTTAACACACGTGTTACACTTAACAAGGATTGCATCAGAGCTATCTGCTTTCACCAGACATTTCTCCTCACCAAAAGAATTCTTAGATAATGTAACCAGGCTTTTTGCTTGTTTGGGTTTTTTGGGGGGTTGGGTTTTTTGCTGTTGTTTGTTGGTTGGTTTTTTGCCTTTGTTTGTTTGTTTTGGGTGGGGTTGTTTTTGTTGTTTGTTTGTTTTTATTGTACATTGCAAACAATCATGTGAGGGGATATAGTCTGCCTTTGTTAGGCTACGCTGGTGCCACGGTGTCATTCTCACTTTGATACTAGAAAAAAGGTACTCAAAGGAAATAGGAAAAGTCTTATCTTTCAGGACAAGGCATTTTTATCCATGTAAAAAACAGTATCTTAAAGTATCCTTTGCAGTAAGAGAACATCTTTATATTCTGAAGTCTGTTTCAGACACTCCAGAAATTCAGTTGCCTTCTCTCAGAACTATAACACAGTGAAATAATGAAAGCTTCAATGTGTATAGCCACAATGCCTGGTACTGGAAGCAGAATTTTGCATTCATGTTCAGTTCTATTTCCAGTCCAGAAGAACCAAATTGCAGTTACCTACCAAAGAAGGTTACTCCTTCAGCCCAATATTGTGAAGAGCTTTTGATAGATGGCATGACAATGTGGTTTAGGATTTATTGTATAATATAAGAAAAAATATACCTGATACATGAAATGATTTCTGCTGAATAGTGTTTAATCAAAAACCAGCTTATCTTTACCTAAAGAAACTCAACTGGCGCAAAATACCCCATCAACTTGTCAGGTAAGTCCACCTTGATAATTACAGTCTAAGGATTACTATCAAGACTGATGCAAAGCTAAGACACAATGACATTGTGTTCATGCATGACCAAGCATCCCTTCACATGGCCCCACCAAGCCCTTACAGTGGGATAGTTTTAATGAAAAAAGCCAAAGGTATCATAAGCATTGTTGTAAGAATATTTGGACAGAGGGCAATCAAATAGAAACCCAGTGGTGTAGCATGAAGCACTGCATGAAACTTAAGAGTCCTTTAGGCCCATCCCATGCTCTGGTTTCACAGAGATACAAAGAGGGATTTAAGAAGTGGTTGCACTTTCCACTGAAGTTTCCATATATCAAATGAAGGTGTTAAAATATTTCTCACACAGATTGAGCTAAAAAAAAAAATTAAAAAAAAAAAAAGGTGGTGAGAGAGAACAAACCATACATACCCCCATGTGTCTACAATCAATATCTCACCAGACACAGAATACATGCAGGTGCCTGTGCACTTATATTAGCTATGTGTGAATTCAACCTTTGTGAGTTTAGGCTCTGTCTTTCCAAAAAAGAGAACAGAAGAGTATACATGCACATTTGAGGGTGGGGAGGTAATGTTTGGTTACCTCTGCATACTAACATTCCATAGGTCTCAAGTGATTTACCAAAAATTCAAAATTTCAGAAGAAAATCTGAGACCTACTATTAGCTTCAAATGTTTCCCTATCTCCTGGTTTCAACCCTGGTAAAAGCAACCTTTCTTACTACGAATCTTGAAAAATAATTATCAATATATTGACATTCTACACATTTCTTGTGTGTGTTTTTTTTTTTTCTTAAATATTTCACTTATGCATTTTTCTCTGTGTAGTCCCAGTATTACTTCCTCAAGAAAAAGGGACATGGCGATTGACAAAGACCTTGACACTTTAGGAAGCATAAGTGTTTCCATGCACCTGCTTTTCCCTTAACATAATGAAGTCATGGCTTCCATGATAGACCTCTAATCTAACACATACAGATGTTTCTTTCAGAAATGACACCTGCCAGCAGGCTGCACTTTTTCATTTACAAAGACAAAAAAGGTAATTTCATATTCCTTAAACACCGTAGCTCACTTGGATTTTTGCAAGGATTCTTTTCTTTTGGTTTTATTCTAGCTCATCCTACTTTTTAAGTCCCCATAATCTCAGCACATCTGCAAACTATTAGAACATTTTTCAAACTTGAAGTTCTGTCCAAACTCCATTAAAACTATCACCTTTTTATTTCAGATTTTGACAGCTTATCTTTTTATCTTCTACCTGGCTCTTTATTACACTGTTCATCTTTTCAGTGTGAAAAAATCCCTTGCCACACCACTTTCTCACAGGATCGTACTTTTCCTTTCTTCTTTTTTCTGCTGAGTAGCTGAGTTAATTCAACCCTAATTTCACATGGACTACAATTCATTATTTCATTGATTACATTTATAACTTGTGATACTCTTAAAAATAACAGAAACAACAATATATATAAAGAGCAGAGAGTTTTTAAAGGTTTATATTTAAACTCCTATTTAAAAGCAAAGCACCATTGCATCCTGCACTGACGAGCTGTTGTCAGTCAACACAATTTCATTGGTATTCATTTTGGGTCATGAAAGGGGGAAGAATTGCAGACAGGGGAAGAAGATATGGTTTGCATGCAAAAGCAAACTGCTCTACTGCAAGGTTAAACAAAGATAATTTTAGAAGCCATTCACAGTAATGTATTTACGCAGGTTTTTCTGACCTAAGTGAAAACTTCAAACAAAAAACAACAAAAAACAAAACCCATACACACACACACAAAAACAAAAAACAAACCAAACAACCTAAGACCAAAAAAACCCCACACCACAACCTTTGAAAGACAGGAAGAAGTATTACAATAAATAAAGGGTCCTGGGTTCCTTTCAACTACAGAAGGAGGAATTCTCTCTATCCACATACAAATGAAGCAGCCAACAGCTTAAACACTCAATATGAGAGCTTTTTATAAGACTAGCCTTTTTTAAGCAGCATTTTATTGATTCACTTATTAATATAAACAGGTTCATAAATACCAGTTCTTTTATACCTTTAGATACATAAGCCAACCCAGAATAAACATGCTCTCCCTCTCTGCCCACATACTTTCTTTCAAGAAAAGAGAAACTAAAGCAAGTCAATTTTTCCTTTTTTCTTTCTCAATATTGCCAAAATCTGTTGCCTAATCATTCATAATACATTTACATATGTAATGAAAATATTTATATCATAAATACCTCCATGGAATGCAAGATTCAAACCACTTCTTCCAACTTGAAATGGCATTTCAACAAACCACCAAATTTCCATCATGCTACTGCTGTTGCCTTCCAAACTGTTATTTCTACAGAGGAAAAAGGACTAGCACTTGCCACTGAACCTCACTTTCTCTATATACATGTATCCTAGAACACACTTTCGGCAATGATAATCATCCCACTTCTAGGTACTCTGGCCATTCTTCGAATGTAGATAATATGCAACACTTGAACCATCTCTCTTACTTGTGCTGCAAGTATAAGCAGTAAATATCCTCAGATAAGAGACTGTACACACATACCCCGGTACCCTGGGATCACAGTCGGAAAAAAACCATTGAAAAAAAATTGCTAAAATATTTTAATCATGTGTATACCATCACATGCATTCCTAATTATCTCAGGTACTAGAAACATAAGTTTGCAGAAATCTGTTCTGCAGTTTTCACTGGCTACATTAGTAGTGAAGCAGAGTAAGAAGCAGCATTTCAGTGCAGGAGAATGTGGTACTGCACTTCTCTTGGCATTTTTTGCAAAATCAGCAGGCAGACCACAACAATCTGCCCTCTGGTTCACAACATCACCCTTAATGCTACCTTATTCTGCGATGAGGCAGACTTCAGTGTTAAAAGCAAAGATTCTAGCACTCGATATTTTCACACAGGCTTTCACCAGCTGCTTTTTGAATGGCATATTTTTTGTTTTGAGTTTCTCTAGCACTACCTGCAAAAGTGATTGGACAGACCATAGCTTGGGGGTCAGAAGTTTTATCCTCATTCAAGTAACATGAACTAAAAAAAAAAAAGAAAAAAAATGGATGAAGTATTTTATTTCATTTAACTAGTGATATGGAAAAGTGCAAATCAAACATTTTTCTAGGAACCAAAGTAAGGGGTTTATTATCAAAAAGGAAGAAGCAGAGGCTTCTACACCTTGGTATTCTCACATTCTGAACTGTATTTCAAAAACAACCCCACAATATTTTCTCACAAATGTGCAGCATTCAATTAATTTCATTGATTTTCACAAAAAAAGAGAATATGAATCTATACTGTCTCCAGTGAGACCGAAAAGTCCATCACTAAAATAAGACATACCCCATCATGAGTTTGTACTGGGAATTGCATGACTTTTTTGGCCAGTTAGTTTAACAACTTTTTAGAATCAATTTATCATACCAGAATGCTGGATGTCTTACATAGGCACAGAAGAGTGAACAATAAGCAACAACCAAACTTCATTCAAATTACTTCTTTTAATTAAACCCC
>JAWWEU010000125.1:20476110-20553926 GCA_035583155.1 Acropternis orthonyx | reverse complement strand
CTCAAGGACAAGTGTCTCCCTTTATCAGTGTTTTTCCCATAACTTGGTGAGGAAAGCATAATTTCCCACAGGTGGCTAGGCAAAACACAGACCAAAAATACCAGTATTTACACCAGCACGGATACAAGGTCAGATGACCAAACTCCATACAAAATTCTGGTTAAATGCCAAAACTGGTCTCAGAAATAACATTAACCCAGTCAAAAATGAAGGAAGTTTTATTTACAGTAATGCAGAAAAGCAGATTCCTTTCCTTTTTTTAATGGACTCAGACATTGAACATGTTAGCCCTAGGATTCAAGAATTAAAACACGTGCAAACTGCTAAATTAAAATAGCTTGAGTACAGAAAGCATTAACCTTTGAGAAAACAGTGTCTTCTCAGTCTTCCTCACAGAGCCTAAAACTGCCTCTGCAAGGGTCAGAGTGGGAACGCTTACACATCCTGCAGTCACAACCGCACCATGACATACTCCCTCATACCTTGTGACATGAAGCGCTTGAGTAACCCAGAGCAAAATTCAACTAGACTTAAAAAGAACTTACCATGATTGCATAAAAAATACTCTCAAGTTCACATTACACTAAGTGTATTTAAGTCTCAATGTTAACCTAACCAAGTTCTGAATAAGATCATTTGAGAAAAAGAGGAAAAGTGCAGAAGAAATAATTTAGGTTAATTACTCTTTCAAAGATCTAATCCTGAGAATAACTGCATTCTGCAACACAGTAACTGCCCCAAACTCTTACTGATGCTTGAAAGCTTTAACATTGTATTGCACTTATTGTAAAATCTTCAGCTTAGTGTGTATATAAAAGGCAAATGGTTAGTAGGAAACCTATAGACATTTTGTAGGCAGAACTTAGAAATAATTTAGGATTATGCAATAAGATAACATAGTTTCAAGAAAGTCAAATATTGAAATAATGCTTTATAAAAATAGAATCAATTAATAAAATCAGGGGGAAACCAGAAGACAATTATCTCCAGTGTTGTAACCAGGTTCCAACAGAAAAAAGTCACCTTTTCCTTCTTATTTTTTCCTTCCAAGTGAAAAAACAGTAACATTTTCTGTAGGACAAAGAGTATAAGTAATACATACTCAAGCAAAAAGAAGTACTTCCATGATTAAATAAAGAGCAGCAAAAAATATTGTGACTTCTGTGGAAGGAATGGTTTCTCCATTTCAATATCCATAGATTTTCTTGTTCTAGAGTATTTTGGTTTCCACAATCTTCATTTACAAACCCTCTCTGTTCAAAATTCATGTCAAACAATAAAATTTGCCACTATGCGTAGCAAACTGCAGGTGGATCTGTAAACCGAGATCTATGCAAATAAAATTGGAGCTTTTCACAAGTGTAAAATATATTGGGAAAAACTCTGCATTAGCTTTTCCTAAACTCACTGTTTGTAGTAACAACAACCAGTTTAGAACCATAACAAAGTGGAAGTACATGTCAAATACAATAGCCTGTGAAATAGATATACATATTTGACAGGAATATCTTTTGAAGATTTTTTAAAGATTCAATTAACCTAAAGCTGATCATCTTCCAGTTCAAAAAGAATCATAAAGTACTTTCATGCTTTGGGAAATTTTTATAAAAAGGACACCTTGGACAGCTAGATAGCACTTGAAACAAACCAAGCTTTTAATAAACCATCACTGTTAAAAAAATTGAAGCCTCTTTCCTATTATTGCTTCTCGATTAATGCCTGCCTGGGGAAGGAGGGGGGAAAAAAAGAAATGAGTAATATGCCCTCAACCTCCATATTGCCATAGTATAAATAGAGAAATTTTATAACAAAAAAACCAGACAGAACATACCAAAAAAAAAAAAAGAAAAAAAGGAAAAAAAAGAAAACCAGCAGCAACTGCTACCAACAGCCTATAGAGACGTTTCTGTTTGGTAAGCCAGACCTTTCCTAAGGATTCCATCATGCTAATTGTCAAGTACATCCTGTAGGGTTGAGTAACCCCAGTTCCTGTCTGGATTTGAGCCTCTTAACTGCAATGCTGCTCTCTGCCTGATTCAGAAATCCATGGTTGTACAAGACCAGTGTACAGGAAGGGTGTATGCAATGTGTAAGAACCCAAAGAGAAAGACTTAGGAGATCTGGTGGACAAGAAGATGCACAGGAGCCAGTGACATGCCCTTGAAGGCAAGGATTCTGGGCTACATAATGTACAACACCGCCTGCAGGTCAGGGGAACTAAGACCCTTCCCCACTGCTCAGCACTGGTGAAGCCACACCTGGAGTGCCAGGTCCAGTTCTGAACTCCCCAGTACAAGAGAGACATGGAGAGAGAGAGGAGAGAGTTCAAAGAACTTCAAGAGAAGGCTCAGGGCAATCTTCCGGATACAAGCAATAATTTAAATGTCCTATAAGCAAGACAATCCCTGGAATATGGGGAGGTAGGGAATTGCAGAATATAGGCAAAAGTGTACCCAGTATTGGTACTTTTAGATTCATAGTCCCAGAGCTGGAATGGAAGGAAGATATAATATTTCTCCCTTCCCAAGTTCCCACTTAATGAAATCAATTATTCCTGTAATGCATATTGCTATTTGTTTCTCTTTTCAGCACAAAGAGGACTACTTGCTTTAAAAAAATAATCTGCAGAGTCAAAGGAGAAGGAGTGGGGGAACAAAAGTGCTAAGAAACTACACATAATTTCCAATCTGTCAAAAATAGTGTTTTTAATTTGTAAATGCCAAAATGTACAAAAATATCTAACTAGGAAGAACATAAACACAAGCTTGTTATGGATAATGAACTGAAATTGCCCACTGTGTAAATAGGGAAATACTGCTGAGTCAATACAGTGTTGGTAGAGTGAATAACATCCTCCTCACTTACTCAACATCTCAGAAAAGGGCTATGCAGTAAACCAATGTCAATTTAGACACACTGGTTCACAGGTTGGTGATGGTTATTGTGAGCCATTTCCAAGTATTCTGAATTAACTCCTGACCTCGAATTTGATTCAAACCATAATCCTTTACAAGTTCTTTTGAAAGCATCTCTTCTCCTCCTGAGTAGGTTTAAAAGTGCCCTATAAAATGATTAAAAAAAAAAAAAAAACCAAAAACCACAACACAAAACCACTTTAGATCAAATAGGAACAAATAGTCAGAAATCAAGAAACAGTAAGAAACCCAAGCACTATAACCATCACAGGTAAGATTTTCTCTTTCAAAAAGAATAGCACTCATTTTCTGAGTAAGGGGCTGTTCCATCTTCAGAGTCCTACATGTGAGCAGCGAGTAGTTCCATGAGCACCAGTGCCTCCAGGATGATACAGACAACTTATGTGGAAGACTTTGATCCTTCTGTCTATCAAACATCCATTCCATTCAGTTTTTCTCATCCTCCTTCCTTTCCCCCCTACCCTGTCCTTTTGAATGACAGCAAACCTATGCAGATGGATCTTTCTTTCAAAACATCCTCCTCCTCTCTGACAGAGGAACTCCCAGCTGAACAGATCATCCCCGGAGTTGAAGGGAGGTTAACACGTGGACCAAGTTCTGCATAACCTAACATATTCCTGAATGGGTATTGTTATAACTTTTGCCACCCCTATAAAGTAAAAGGTGACCATGTTCCGCAAGGCAGATCAGCTACTTTAAGTCTAACAATAGGACAGAATCCATCACAACTATGTTGTAGCATGTCTGTACAGTCTCCAGTAAAGACAGGAAAAAAAAAAAAAAAAGAGTGTTTCAATACAGCAGCACTAAGGTTTCCGAATGTGCAAGGAAACCTGGTAACACATTTCTGTAAACAAATCTAGCACTTTAAGAGTTATTGATCACTATAGCTATGAAAAAAGCATTTGACATGCTTTAAAATGGATCAAACAAATTCAAAGAAAACAAAAACCCGATAGGTTATGTTAATGACAGCTGAGGTCAAGTGAAAATTGGAGAATAACTAATTTGTAGAACCTGCTAAAATTGGTACTCAGCATGAATGACTTAAGAGCACATGCTCCACAAAAAGTGAAGTTCCTATTGTCAGTGACACCACATTCTCCAAATGTTGCCTAAGAGTGTTCCACAGTGCTAACTAGAAATTGCTCATATTTCTGTTGATTTTCTAGATTTGAAAACCCTTGCCTTGCATAAAGGTGTGTTCTTTCATCTGAATCAATACCATTATTTACTTTTCTGTATTACCATATATCTCAATTTGCAAGCCACTGAAGAACAAACATTAAAAAAGTCTCAATACTCTGCTAATGTTTAAAACAAGAGGCCGTAGTTCTACTACTTGTTCACTAGAGGTGACAGGAGCAATGTCATACCCTGGCAACTTGATGGGAAGAAAAAAAACCAAAGTGAGAAATACAAGCAGAATATTTGTTAAAGGTAGATAAAGGAACCTGTGACAAGATACTGTTCTCTTAACTTCCAAGTGAATGTCTTGCCAACTGAGACATTTTTCTCTCTCCTCAGTGATAATACTTAATATTCAGTATTGTAAAAAAAATATAAATAATTTTACAGTAAATACATAATACTGTATTAAATTTAGAGCAAACGTATGTGTGGTATGTCTCAGCATTATCATACAACAGCATTGTAATCCTGTCCCAAGGACGCAAAAAGATCTGAATGACTTTCTGAGACTTTTCCTGACCTACCTTTCCAGGGTTTTTTTGGTGAAAATAGGTTGCAAGGCACACTGTACCACAAAGGACAAATCAATTAAACAATGCCCCATTGTTACATAGATAAACATAGCACAAAACCTCACAAAATTCAACAAGGGCAAAGCAAAGGCCTGCATCTGGAATGGACTGATCCCTTCCACCAGTACTGCTAGGTCTAGAGCGCCTGGTTAGGAGAGCTGTAGACAAGGATCCAGGGGTCCCTGAAGATGTTTAGCTAGAGATGAGTCACAGCATGGCACTCTGGAATAAATGAAGGCCGATAGCATACATGGCTACAACAAGAAAGACTGCAGTGGCTTGAGCGAATCCACTGGAGGGGTACCAAGATGATCAGGGGCCGGAGAAAACAGGATTTGTTCAGCCTTGAAGAAAGAAGGCTGCACAGGGCTTAATGGCTGAACCCCGGTACTGCAAGGAGGCTACTGAGAAAATAGAGGCAGGTTATTGATGGAGGTGCATGGCAAAAGGTTGAGAGACACCCTACCATAAACATGTGGTTCCGACAAGATAGAGGGGTTGCAGGGGAAGAGGTGAAGGGTTTCATCATGAGGATAATGAAACATCAGAATCCAGAAACATTGTGGAATCTCTCTCCTCAGAGACATTTCAGTCCTGGACAGCACAGTCTAAATTTAATGCTACCTTTGCTTTGACCAGGACCTTGGACTAGGTACCTCCTGAGATCTCTCCTGATCTGAGTGATTCTGCTATTTGACATCATAAAAGCAAAGAGATACAGAGCAACTTCTTAGACAGAATAACAAGAAAAACCTTTCTGCATTATTATTTATATAACCCTTGTACTGCTAATGAAGTTGTCTTTTCAAATGTCTGAACAACTGATTTGAGGACTAATGTATTTGACTATGCTACCATCAAATTAGGAGAAGAGAGTTGTTCATTTCCCTAGCATTATTTAGTTTGGAGAGCCAATTTAGCAAAAAGCATCATTAATGATGTATGAAGAATAGAAACATCTGAATCACCAGCAAAAACATGCAGTAGGTTAAATAACCTCCTAACTCCTGCTAACTCTCACATATTACATAGCTCGGCCACTCTCAGGAAATAACCAGTCTAACATACAAATACATTGCCTTACTTGAAAGGCCAGTAATCAACAAGTAATTTAAAGGGGGAAAAAACAAAAAAAGTAATTTACATACATTTACTTCATCCCAAACTGTGACACTTTTTTCTTGGGGGATGCTGGAAAGAACATAAGGATGAAAAGACAGGAATTAAATTTTGCAATGTTCATTTTCTCTAAAACTGATTTTCACCTCTTTCTAATATTTAGCTCCAGCTGCTACAACAGCAATTTTTCTAGAGCTGCTTCCTGTACTGCACAAGTCAACACTAGTCAAGTATTCCCCAGAGCACCTACATGGATATTCTGCAGCAAGACAACACAACCTGCACTATTTAAAATCAAAAATACTAAGGCTGTTCTTAAACATTAATTATCACTGTCAGGAGTTATTCCTTAAAGAACAAATATTTTGTGAGGGATTTTTTCAGTGCTTTAAGTTTAGTTATATATGATATACATTAATTCACACAATGACAAAGAAAAAATATTCTATATGCAGCCAGCAAGTTATCACCAAGAACAAAACAATATAGTTCACAAAAGTATAAAGGAATGCCTGGCCTGACACTGGCTTCCCTGCAGCAAAACACAGAAAATACCCCTCCACAAATACACAAATGTACTGATTTGCATGCTGTGATATTCATACTGACTTCAAATCACCTCCTTATTCATGCTTTCCTCAAGGTCTCACTTTTCAAGGACTCATGCAAGGGATCAACACATCCCAAAGACATAAAAAAAACCACACACAGAAAACAAAACAACCACAAACAAAAAAAACCCAAAAAGCAAACAAGAAAAAAAACCCCACACAAATGCAAATCCAACAAAACCTACCCAAAAAGAAACCTAAAATTCAAAAACATCTTCTCTGACACTTGATGAACAATATTCCCATCACACATCAAAAAGGTAGCATGTACCTGGCAGAACCCTCACATTGTAAGGACACTGAAGTGCAGTAGCTAAAAGATGTCACAACACTATTAAGTTGGCTTGGTGAAAAGGAAAAATTAAAAAAAATTAAGTATGTATTAACAATCATTATTGAATCACTTCCATGAAATATTACCATTTCTAACACCAAAAATTACTCTCTGGTAACAACTTTCACTTCAAGTCAACAAATGTAATTCTCATGAATATTCCTTTGGAAGAAATGCTCTCAAATCCTTAGAAGATATAAATAATTTTTTTGCTGACCCAAACCGCAACCTTCCTTTTCTCAAAAGGAAGAAAAGGCCAAGCTCAATTGCCCTTCAGTTTAAGGCACTTCAGCATGGAAAATCAATTAGGCTGTTCATGCACTTAAAATTAGGTAGCTGCTTAAACACTGCTGAATCAGGTGCCAAAAAAAAAAAGAAAAAAAAAAAAGAGGTAAAAGTGGGAACAAAGGTCTCACTTTCGCTCTAGCACAATGTGTTTGGTTATATATCAGTTAGGACTACTTATTTTCTAGGCTGTGGGTGCTATTCAGAAACTTTTCCCCAGAGATCTCTTGCAGTGACTATGAGAGCCACCTTATTTAACACAGTATTTATTTCCCCCTTTTCTGTAGGGCAACTAATGAAGAAAACTGATTTCCAGTAAGCTTTATAAAAAAGCAATTGAAAGCTCAGCATTGTTACCAAAAGCAAAATTGCATTGATTAAACAGAAAAATCACTCTAATATAAACCTAACACATGTGTAATTGTGACTTCTTTCTTCTGCACGGAGCAGTGAAAATAAAAAGACAAATAACTGTTAACAAAGAAAAACAAGAGATTGAAGCAAACACAGGCAAAACTACAATTTATTTCTGAAAATGGTATTTGCAAGTCCCAGTCAGAGCAGGCTTTTCATTCTCAGAAGACAGAAGGTGTTACATTCAAGGTACCACCAAGTGAAATTAACCTCAGTGCACATTAATTGAGTTTAACTTTGTTCTTACTCCAACTCAAACTCTGCTGGCAAATCACTTTATTTTGCAAATTTCAAATATAAAACTGAAGATATAGGGAGAGCATTGGGCCAAGAGTTTTCTAAGGACAGGTTACAGCAAAACAGAATTGAATTTTTAGTCAACATTTCTCATAACCAAAATGTTTCACTAAGTGCATTAATTGAACAGCTCTGGGAACAGGTATTTGATACTTGGTTTTTCAGACAACTTTTAGGAAAAGAGGTAGCATTTTCACACACTGCATAAAACTATCAGTAGAAGTGGACTAGGTATTCTTCTATGTCTTTAGGGAACTGTGACCACCACATGGTAACTCAGAAGAGCTAGACAAACACCAAAGCATGTTTCCAGCATTGCACTACCTGCCTATGCAAGCTACAAAACCAAGCCCAGGGATTGATAGCAGCGGCTCATTTGGGTGACTGTGGCTTAAATAAAGAGCAGTGGACAAGTCATTCTTACCTTAAGGGAAAAAAAAATCTTAACCCTCACAGTTAATGTGTGTGAACTCAGTTTGCGTGGCTAGACCAAAATAGGAGAGATCCTTTTTGAAGTCACTGGAAAAGGTAAAAAACAAACTGGGTCAGAAGAGTCTTGGATAAGAACTTAAATTAATTCAGCTGTAATATACATAGTGATTTTAGTTACACAACTGAGGTAAATTATATAGTCAGAAGATGGGTACAAATGGCAAATTTGGCATCTGAACAATGTTTCTGGCACAGGCATGGAAGGCAGGGAAAGTAGTAGCAGGAAAAAGCAAATAAGCTTGGCTTAAAAACCATTCCAAAGTGCCAAGGCCAAATATATCTTTTGTGAAAGTGCCTCCATACTCTTATTAATTTAAACACCAGTTGGGCCATTTACCAAAGTGCTCAGATTGCATCAATACAGTATTTTAGTCACACAGATTACAGAGCAATAGCTGAAATGCTTTACATGCCCTTAGCATAAGCCAACGGCCACTATCCCACTAAGACTTATTTTGCCTTCATAAATAATGGTAGAACTATGGATGAAACTAAATTCATCCATCTAATAACAAAATTCACATCTTACAGCAAAGAGGTCAGTAAACTACATATCAATAAAGTCATTTCAAGAAATAGTTTTGACTCGGACCCCAATACCTCCTCTGAACTCATACAACAGAGTCAAGCATCTACTCACACATGCTACACATAACAGCTAGAACTTTTGGGAGGGGTAACCTGCATTTCTATTCATACATACACAACACAGGTAGTAAAAGGTCTTTTACCAGGAAAAAAAAAAAAAAGAGGATTTACATACTGAACTGGGGCTTGGACATATCTGATTTTCTTTTTTTCCTGAGTCTTGCCTCCCTCTACAGCCTTCACCAAAAGACTTATCTCTCAGACAGTGCAATAAATAGCATCTGGGAATGAAATTCACTTACCATAAATAAGTTGTGACAATGCTCATGTAAGTGAGCTGACTCACAGATGTATTCATATTACACCTTCTTTCCTTCTACACCAGCAGAAACCATGTCCTCACAGAGAAGTCACCACGAAAATCCCTAAGCCTTATCTCAAAGACTCCTCCTTCTCCACTGTTTCTACAAAGCAGAAATTGCTTTACAAGGCCTTAATGAGAAACTGGTGTGTACCATTTGACCAGGTGTTCCCATCACCTTCCCCCTTCAGGCAGCAACACTCACTTTTTTAAACGATCTCTTACATTCTGAAGAGGAGTCAGAAATAAGTTACAGCAGGGAGAAGCCCTCAGAGAGGCTTTTTACCACATCCATCAGGTAAAATGAAGCTCAGCTGCTGTGATTTTAACAGCTATGGAAAATTTCCACATTATTACAAATACTGCTCTGTTCTTTAAGAAATAAGCCATGTTACTCTCTTTGATTGTAAGGTGAGTAAATTCCTCCAGCAGTGAAGGGCATAGGAATGGTGCAAGGTAATTTTACACTGAGTAACATTCATCAGAAAACTGTTAACACAGATGACAGTATCCAAGTCTCTCGTTAATTACTTGACTGTAAAACTTAAAGAGCTTTAAGTTGATGAGCGTTCTCAATGGAACAGACATAATTAATTCCCTAGCAAGGGAAAATAAACAACATTTTTAAAAAAGCATACTTCTATGTACAAGATAATTATGTTTTCCATATTTTTATCTTTTCCTTCCCATCCCCTCACAAAACAGAAAATATCCACAAGACTTATATTAGCATTTTAACAGTACAAATAGATGTAGAAGTTAACTTTCCAGGACTTAAATGACAGCAAATGTGATCTATGAAACAATATTTAGAACTAAGAAAAATGTTATTATAGGACAAGATTTGTAACTATTGTAGAGAGTGAGTATATTTTCTTAAGGTGAGACCACTTTCTATTACTACTAAATAGTTAGTCTTTACTATTAAAAACCAGACAGAACAGGAAAACAAACAAAATTGGATCTTTCAAGTATGCCACATATTTTCACATGGCTTTTAGCTTTAGTAAGCAAAAAGTGAGGAAAACATTAAAATGGATCATTTTTACTATTTTTTAAATGTGGGGGGTTTTCCTCCAAGATTTCTAAGCAGCAAGACGCAAAAATGTATTATAAAGAAGTTAGTGGAAATGGGATTGATAAAAGCATCAGTATTTTCAGAAAAAAACATGATGCAATTCTTCTGTTAGCAAACTAGTGACACTGGATTTTCTTTTAAGTAGCAAATGGATATCTGAAGAGTAATACAGTATTTTAAGTAAGCTATTAAGGTCTAAGTTTCCCTTAATGGAAGCATACCTCATTGTTCACAGTGTGCATTTTTTTAAGGACAAATGAAAAAAAAAAAAGGGTCAGGCTTAACTTTTTATATAATAAGGTGTGACAGAAAAATATTCTTCAGGTTTTATATGGGAAGAAAAATGTACTGTCAGTTTTTCTTCCTCTTCCCTAATATTTTTCTCCTATTTTATGTTTTATATTTGAAAATGGAAAAAAGAAACTGTCCTATTTCTTTCTCTTCTCTAAAATCTTCAGAAAAGAGTCTGAACTTTTAGGAGCCTCACCACATTAGGTGGAAGAATCCATCTATTTCCCTCCTACACATTTACCCATTTAAATTTTCAAGGCACAATCAACTGAGCTTGGAAATCTCATTGAGGTTTCAGTCTATTACCAAGCTTAGTTTTTGAATCATGACTGAGCTCCTGAGTCCTGGCCGTCTGATTTCTCACACCGACAAACCATCTTTACAAGTAAGTCAACCATCTCACTCTGAGACAATTTTTCTCTGGACACTATTTCAGACGTGTAGTGTGGGTAACATTACACCTCATTTTACCCTCCCATGCACATTTGGTATTAAGGAACTTTCTTGCCTTACCATTCAGGAGCCACTCTGACAGCCACACTCCCACACCAGAGACTTTAACTGCTGGGACTGTGGCCACTTCACAGCAAGTGATTCCAGTGAGTCAAGGGTGCCCTGCTTGACTCCTACACACAGCCTACTCACATAGTCAAGTTTTCCTTACTGGATCACCCCCTAGCTTCCCATAGCAGAGTCTCAGACTCTGGTTACTTTAAGTAATTTTATTATGATGCAACAACCAAATAACAGCTTGAGCTGGTGACTGAGGGACCCTGAACTAAGGACTACCTGGGCTTTTATGCTCTTAGTTTCTGTGCATGATAGGATGGGATCTACCAGCTGAGACATTGGGTCCTGCTGTGTCTTTGGGTGTCCATTCACCTCGTGGGTGCCACAGGTCCCCATGCCCTTTCTGGTGTAGAGGGTCAGCAGTTCACAACCTTGGCCTTGGGCTCTCACCCCACAGCGCTCAACCTGCAACTTGAACTGCAGCTGCACCTCGAGCTACTTGCACTGAATGGATTCCTCAACACCTGGGACACTTTTTCCCAACATTTTTCCAGTGAGTTCTGTCTTCAGTCACTCTCATGCATCACTATACCAAGTCCCAAGGCCCGCAACACCTGCCCTTGCTCTCTTGCTTGAAAAACACAGATTTATCAGACTGCAACATAGACTTTGCATTACTTCAGACAGTCTGTACCAAACCCAAACAAAAAAAAAAAAAAAACACTCAAAGATGACCAGGAACAAACATTATGATAAAGGGATGTTGAGATTACATGGAGATGTGCTCCACAGTTTTCACGCTGCTGTAAAATGGATGAGGACAAATGCGACTCTGCATCTGGTTGATCTGAATCCATTGCATGGATTCAAAGATGACAGTAACAGCTGAAAGTGGATTTCATTATGAACCAAGGCAACAAATTACTACCAGACTAGGAAATCCCTACTGCATTTCCCACAGTTAGTAAAATTCAGCTTTTTCAGACTGAAAGGATCAAAAATTAAGGTTGAACTGTGAGTAGTTATAAGGTGACATAAAAGTTGTTTGAATCACTCAGCTGTTCCTAATAAGGTATTACAATAGGTTATCTAAAACTCATAGTAATTTGCAGGAGATGATACTGGTTTTGGATGACAGCTGGCCTCACAAAATCTTCGTTTCATCTTGACGCTATTTCACCCATAACTTGCTGGCAGACGGAACAAGACAAAGATGCTGATGAATAAAAAGGGCAAACTAGAGAATGATCCTTCTTTCCTTTGCCTTCCTCAGGCTGTTCTTGTGACACATTGTGTGTTTTAAACATCAAAGTTATTTCCAGGCCTGCAATGACAATTTTGAGATAGAAAATACAAAAACTAGCACAAGCAGAATGTAAGAACTATGTCTTTGCCCTTCTGCATATTTTTTCTCAAAGCTCTCATGTATGCCAATGCTGCATGTCATGAAGTACTATATTGAATGTCATAGTGCATTACACAGAGTTATATAATTTCCACATTTGGAACAGTTGCTGTATCTGTGGCATAAAGTCTTTTTTTTTTTTTTTTTTTCTTTAAATCAATATACATATAATACTATTTTTGAATAAAGATGCTTATTTACATGAAAAGCTGTGAACAGCATACATATTCTGATGCGCAAAAAATCAGCATGACAGTATATGTTCAGAAAGTGTAGTTACCTGATTATAGCTGGAGCTTAACTTTATGACTCCTGGATTATTTTCCTAGCTGTACCACTGATTCTTTTACAACTGGAGCCTATGGTACTTTATAACATTACAGAGAACCCTGAGGGAAAACTGATGTTTACAGCATAATTTAAGACCCCAAGTTAAAGGTATATTTATTGCTCCAACAATTAAAATTTGCTAGTTAAAAAAAAAAAGTCATTAGTGGCATAAAAATTCACATAAAAATGTGACATGACTTGGGCTTATTGTTTCTAATGAAAGTCTTCTCAGCCACTTCATGTGAAGATCTGCCCATCCCGATTGGAAATGTGCACTATAATTTTTCACAAAATCACAGAATAATTCAGGTTCAAAGGGATCTCAGCAGGTCATCTGGTCCAATCTCCTGCCCAAAGCAGGGTCAGCTATTCTTTCATCCTTCATAAAAAGCCATTAATCATTCCCTCAGAGTTAAGTTACCAAGAGCATCGTGAATTGTTTAGTAACCTGATTACAATGATGAATTAATCAAGCCTGAATTTTGCTAATCCAATTACAGCTCTCAAAGATCTCAATGCATGTTTGGATTCACAGTGCAGTTACTAGTGATACAGGGCAATTCATGATTCATTTTGAAGATAAAAAACCCTGTAGTTTATTTAGCACTGCCTCTGCTAAGAGAGTGCAGATATAGGCATTCTCTGTTAAGGAGCCAAAGGGTTTAACACTGCATGTTAATTGTATGTAGTGGGAGAGAATGCTTACAACACATCCTCTATGGATGAGGAGCCAGAGCTCAAGCAGCCATCAGTATGGGGGTATATTACTCCAGGCCTGAGAGTAAGGGTGCAGTTCACTAGAGGCACATCAGTCACAAACAACACAAATGGCCACCACAGCCTTTTAATACAAAGCTGGTAGACAGCAGCCTTCCCTGAAAACATGGAGAATCACTTCGAATATATTTCTTCCATTCACTCTAGGAATGGCTGTGAATAACACACTTCCATTTGAGCTAACATGTATGTTTATTCTGGGGATGAAGAACCACAGTAGGAAGAAAGCTGAAACTGTCATCTTGTCTGACTGGTCATAGAATTTGTTCCACGCAAACCTTCTTACCTCAATATGTCATGCATCTCATAAGATCAGCACCATTCTGGTGTTTCAGGGAGACAATATTATTAGCAGAGAAAAGTTATGAAGATACAGCTTCTGTAAAAAGTTCTTGCATCTATTTACAAGTTAATGTATGCTATGTCTTTCCTAGTCAAATTCCTCTGACAAGACTCCATTGCTGATTTATGCATTTCAAATTATTCAGTCCACCAGAACCTAAGTCATATTTGCACCAATATTTTAATGGGCTGTTTATAGAAAATTTCTTTTGTTCTTCAAAAGAAAAGAAAAGGTGACACACAAACTAGGGGGATGATAAACAATTGTTCATTTGAAGTGGCATTTAAATTTATTCTCTAATCCTGCAACTACTGGGGAAATAAACAATTGTGACCTGATCGCAAAAGCAACTGTGAATATATGGATCTCAGTCCAAAGGGAATACACCCAGAGGAAGTACACTTATTTACCATGCATATTTCATAGCAACTGGCATTTTTGCACACAGAGGAACTGAAACATTTGTTCAATTTTATTTACCAAAAACATGAGTAAAAAAATGCCCAACATTAAGATATGATACAGAGTTGCAATGAAATCTGCAGTTATATATAGGGGGAAAGTTTAATGCATATTAGCCAAGATACAGAGCAGGTGACAGAGAAGCAAGCTAAAAATAAAACTGGTGGGTGGGTGCATGCTTCCACTGGTTTAGCCTGAGAATTCTTCCCAAAGCCATATAGAAGGCCTCAAGTGCATCTATTTAAAAGCTCCTGTTAAAACTCTTACCCATTGATAACTCTCAAGAGCTTTTTTCCTTGTTACATATGTTGATTTCTCTCTCTTTTCCTTCTGGGAAACACCCCCCCACCCCCACCACCCCACTTCCTACTTTGACTCTCCTCCAGTTCCAAGTCTGTGCTTGTACTGAAGGTAGCTGTTCTGGGCATTTGGACTTCAGTGACAACACATGGAATCTGAAGTATCTTTATTTAAATAACAGTGGTTTAAATTATGCTGTACTTCATAATAAAGCCACAACAACCTGCTGTTTTGCTTCTGCTCCTGGGATGTTTACAATTAGCCAGAGCATAATGCTATAATGTCATCCCACTCCTAACTTCAAGGATGTGTGAAAAGAGCAGACAGGAATGTGCTCCAATGCATGTATTATGTGCTCCTCAGCCCCCAGGTTTAAGAAGGCTATATTCAAAATCCTCTTCTGTAATACTAACATGATTGAATGACTATGTTTAAAGCCTATAGGTTTATAAACTGTACTAAAATAATTTGCGTAGAAATGACACTATTTCTCTTCCCAAGCACAAAACATATCACAATCTGTCATGAGAAAGCAATTATTTTTCATTCTTTATACAATGGAAGCAGGCTTGTTAATACACTGAGCAGGTAAATGTTATATATTTCACACATATCAAATAGAGTTGAAGAGTGAAGACACAGCAAAAGTATCACTTTCTGTGTCCATAGAATTCTACCAGGCAAACAATTAAGCAGTACTTTGACTGACTGGGGCACTTTGACCAAAATTTGCACTTTCTCCTCTAACATAATAAATCAAAGTATATTTTAGGTCATGTCCAAATCCATTAATGTAAGTATACTTGCAGCTTTATGCACCATTCATAAAATATCTCCATAAAGTCAGCCACAGTGGTGGTTCTTTTGCATAGTCATTCTGTCCTTGCAGACTGGGTCTTGTACAGTCATAATTACATTCAATCAGCACTAATTTATCTTGTATTTTAGCCAAAATTATTGTACTGAGATAGGCTGGAAGCAGCTGTAGGGCTTTCTTTTGGAATTGCATTTGTTTCCAATAACTAATTAAAGGGAGTCAATACAGCTATAGGATAATACAGTGGCAATGATGCCAAGCTATGTAGATTAAAAGCACTTCCAGATATAAGTAAAAAAGGCACTTAAGAGAGGTGGAAGTAAAGATTTTCAGTCTAAATGGACCATTAACAAATTCAACCTTTCATTAACTAGGGCCAAACCAAAGACTTTCAAGCTGTCTGTTAGTACCAGAAAGGAAGGGATTTGTCATTACAATATATAAGGGTTACACTGTGTGATCTTTAGATGAAACAGTCAGGCAAATTCAAAAAGGAAATAAATAAGTTAAAAAAAGTTGGTATCAAATGTTGAACAATTATTTTGAAATTACAAGTAGTCTTCTCATCAGAAGTACCTTGCCTGGCTCTTCTTTTCACTCATGCCAAAGCAAATTAATTAAAAATAAAAACAGCTGCACATAAAAATGCACTTAACTAAATATTTCACAATTTAATCATGTAAAAATAAATTCAGTTGTATTAAATCATTTAATGCTATTGCTATTCTGCTGTATGCCTAAAATACTTCCACGGACACAGAACTATCTTGCAGCATTTTTATTACTGTTCTCCATGGAGCTATAATGATTTATATGAGAATCTAACCCTGTTTTCTTTCCTTAAACCAATCCAACATTTCACATTAAATTCGTTTTGCAGAACATCTTTTAATCTTCATTATTAATACATAATCATCACAGATCTCATTCTGTTATCTTCTGTAAAAAAGTAGTATCATGAAAGAAACATCTTAGGTACGTTCTGTCCCTCCCAAATCATAACACTTTTTTTTTTTAATCCAGATGACCAGTTTCCTGAATCATATTATATTGTAATAATATCTGAGGTAATTTTGCCTCTGAAATTGGTGTACAGGCATTGTGAAGTATGATTAGACTTAAAGTGCAATGTTGTCTTGGTCCAGGTGAAAAAACCCACACCTTTCTCCAAAGCTGGTACTAAATGAAAAAAAAAAAAAATTTCAAAGAATGTTCTACCACTATTTCATAACATTTACTTCCATATGCTAACAATACCTTTTAAAAGAGTTCACAAACAAAACATATAAAAATAGGTCAAGAGACTGAGAACAAGGCACAGAGAAGCATTTCTCTCTTAAAACCACAAAACACTACATTAAAGTAAGTTAGGAAACCCTACATAGCATCATGGATATTACATATATTCAGTGGGTGAATCGAAGTGATGCAAATGATAAGCTACAGATCAACATATGTAAAGAATGCTGTCTTTGGGAAATCTTGCTTTTTGGATATTTTTGCTGATACAGGAGATCCTGTAGCCAAAGACTCCCCATAGCCTTAGTTATTTACGTAGGCCCTGTACTTATCAGTCTACACTACTGGGCAATAGTGTCACACGTACTAGAATATCTGGCTGAATACTTGCCTTGACAGACAGAAAACCTTTCAAAAATTGCTCTATTGAGTTTCACATACGTTTTCTCTCCAGACTGTGGCAAAAAAAAGAAATAGTAGAAGGCCACACCTAATGGAAATAATTCAAAGTTTCAGTCATGAACTTTACATCTTCATTAGAACAGGAAAACAAAACTGTAACACAGCCTCCAACATTCTGCATAAACTCTTACCTATGAAAACACACTCACATAAAGGGCATATCACAAAACGCTTTTAGTGATTTATCTATTAACTTTTACAAACTATTTTAACTGTTTTGAATTTTTTCTACTGAATGATTTTTTTCTGTTAATAAGAGAAACATAAATGCCAAAGCTTTATGTTGATTAATTGTACTGGTAACAATAACATGCGTGAAAATACATCTAGAAATACGTGACTAAAGTGCATTTAATGTTTATATTAATTTTAAACATGCAATGCAGATAAGTTCTGATGAACCTAAATATCAATATAGAATATGTATATAAAAAGTGTGTATATAAAATTTATGTTGTTTATATTCTGCTTTACATCAAAGATAATGATCACTGATAGACTGGTTTGTTATATAGGGTTATTTTTCACAGTAATACTGTTTGGGGTTTCTTTTGTTTTTAATTTCGCATCACAGGAAATGGAGGCCCTAATGTACTGCACAATATCACAAACAAATTAATATGGTTGAGCTTCATTGTTTATTTTTTGTCTTCAGACACAAAATGAAAGAATAATGAATTTCAGGATTAAAACAGAAGCATTTTGTCTGCTGTCTAGAAATAAACATGCTAGAGCTCTCTGATGGTGACGGGAGAGTGTGAACAACTTTATATGGATTTTGGACTGCCAACATATTTTTGCACATGTTTTTCCATTGCACCCTGTGCATCTGGCAAAAAGCATAATCTTGTTTTCCGTTATCCTTCAGCCCTTCCCACCTAAGACTGGGATATCAAGCAGTACCCTGATCTTGCCATACTCTGCCTACAGAAACTTCTGTCCATTCTAGGTCCAACTGTCCAAAGCTGAGAAGTCTTGCTACCTTCTGTAATAAATCGATATTAAGGACTACTCAAAAGAAAAAGGACAGGCTTTAACTCTAAATTTTGTACAGCATTTAGCATACTAGAAATATTATTTTGATAACTGCAGTTCTTTAAGGTAAAATTTTGAATCTCATTGTTTTTCAGTCAGTGCTACCAGTGCTTTCAGTGGAGGGGAACAACAATTTCTAAAGCTAACAATTAAAAATTTACTTATTGCCAGTCACCTAGAAATTCTGTTACTTAAAATAATAAGAATTTTCTTGTTTTGTTGCATTAATAACTCTGGGTAGTTAATGTTAACATTTAGGCATTTACCTTCAAAATTTGACTGAGTCTTATTAACAACATCTACCTACAGCTATTCATCTGCTAGTCAGACAGCAGCTGTTGCTGCGATGGCCCCACTTTCGGTTTTTTTCCTTCTGTAAATAAACATCAACATAATATCTCATCTCAGTTTTTTCTAGGCAAAGTGCTGAACAGGCAAGAAGACTTGGAGGAAAATGTCACAATTATTTGCATCACCCTAAAAAAAAAAGAAGAGCTTCATCAAGTATCTAATTTGTTGAATATGGAAATCTTAATAGTTACCTTAAACATACATGTCTGATGATTGTGGCTTTCGTCAATTCACTGGTGATACTTCCTCTGTACTGTAGCTTCCATTACTCTGATGAGCCCATGACACCCCAGAGACCCAATTTAATACTCTCCCTTCCAAAAAATAAGGCAGACATTTTGACTGTTGCCAAATCATGCTCTGAAACCGTTGCTTTTGTTCCCCACTGTACATGAATGCTTAAAGCCAAGGAATGCTTCATTAAGAAGTCCCTAACAGAGCCTACAAGACACAATGAACTGCTGGCAGAAGGACCTGGACACTGTCCTGGCTGCAGGTGCCCAGGTGCTGGCAGTGGTTCCAGCTGGCCCCACCCAACCCACCTGGGAATGGCTGAGGCCCTCAGCGAAGGTGGTGGTGCCCCGGAGAAAGCATATTTAATAACAGGTAAAAAAACCTGTGTAGCAGTTGGTTGAGAATATTTGAAAATTAAATGTGTGAGAAACAGCCCTGCAAAGGGCCAAGGTCAGTGAAGAAGGAGAGGGGAGGATGTGCTCCAGGCAGCAGAGCATACACCCATGCTGAGGCAGGTTTATCCTGAAGGACTGCAGCCCATTGAGAACCCACCCCAGAGCAGGAGAAAAGTGTGAGCAGGAAGGAGCAGAAGACTGACTGAACCTCTCACTCCCCATCCCCCTGGAGAGAGCTGATAGAGAAGTTAGAGATGAAGGAGTGAAATTGAGACAAGCAAGAAGCAGGGAGAGGCGGGGGAAAGGAGAAGGTGGTTTCAGTTTTGCTTCTCATCATCCTACTTTAATTGGTAGAACATTAAATTAATTTTTCTCCAACTAATGTCTGTTTTGGCCATGTCACACTAGGTAAGTGATCTTGCTGTCTGTTTCTTTACCCAGGAGCTTTCTCAACTTGTTCTCTCGCCATGCCCTGATGAGGACAGGAAGTGAGACAGTGGGCATTTGGCAGCATCCAGCCCACTCCAGACAGAACAGTGACATGAAGGCTGCATGCTTCAGATCCAGAAAAAGATGTTTTCATTGACTGCAATACTCTTGAGTTAAGAGCACATTTCTTGCAGAACTGCTGATACATTTTTGTCCTCATATGCTGATAGTCACTGGGCAGCATATGATGGGCACACTATAGTTTGAATATCAGACTACAGATTTCCTGGGTAAATTTGAAAATGCCACCCAACACTGCAGCTGCGGTAAATTTTTTCCTACGTATGTGACAATGTACATAATGATATGAACTTTGGCTTTTAAAAGACAGAAGACTTCACTGTTCTTGCAAATGAAGATCACTCCATTACAAAGTACATAAACACATGACTAATTTTAAACACATAATCCTGCTCAATCAATGTTTTAGATTCAACATTTAAAGTAAGGTGTATAACTATGATTTGATTCTTTATTTCTTAGAGATACTTGGGGAACATTTGGGGAGTGTTTTACCCAAAAGTAAAAATAAGATACAGAATTTAACTGTTTTAACCAGATATTTAAAAGCACACATTTTATTCCAGGTTTATGTCTATTCTATTGCTGACTGTGGAAAGTAAATTTCTTGCAGCATGACAGAATGACTCTACATGTATCTTACCAACTGTCATTGGATTTTTGTTTTCCCATAGACTCTACTAACCTGCCCAGTAGAAAACAACACTGTCACTGTAAAAAAGTAGGTGTTAAATATGACTTGAACTTGAGTTTCAAGTTTCGAAACCCTTTGACAGTGTACTGCAAAACATAAATTCCCATCTGACAGAGAAACCAAATGTCCCTATTCCAGGAAATGCAGTTTGGCCATAACTTTTATTCCCTCAGAAGTGTGTAATTTACATTCTTTCAATTTAAAAAGGCCACCATAAAAGGTGTCACCTTTATAAAAGCTGTTTCAATAAAAATTTACTTCCACACTATATTTTAAAATTAATTTGACCTTGAATTCTAAATTTCAGAAAGATAAGTATACTACACTTCTTTCTAGATGACCACTTTAAGAAATATATAGAAATTTGACAGCATATCTACTATATTTGAGACCACAAATTAGGGCACTTGGCAAATAAAGGTGTGATCCACCCTAGCTTTTACAAAAGTATACAATACAGTTTGGAGTACACTTCCTCAGGTCCCTTAAAACAACTACATTTTTCTAACAGCTAATTAAACTCTTAATAGAATTGCATTTCTGGCTTCCCAAGATGGCAGAAGACAAACTAATTATTCCCTATAATTATACCAATAAGGGGAAGAATCTGAATCCCTTCAATAGGAGCAATTTAACCCCAATCTTGCAAGGAAAAGTATAAGGTACACATCAACCTACAGTAACAAAGCTATGAACACCAAACCAAACCAAACAAAACCAAACTAAAAATAAACTAAAACACATCCAAAAACTACACAAAAAATTACCTGAAATAGAATCAGCTTTTTGTGTTTCTTTTGGCACATGACTCTGGAGACAGATATCAACTGTCAACTCTAAGTGGACATCCTCAAAATATCACATTTCTTATTACCCCATAGCATCCAATGTAGGTGCAGTAAAACAGTAACTCTTGCTAAGCTGTAACTCACCACAAGACAAGTTGTTTCTATGCACAGTGTGCCTCCTGCAGTAGTGTAATATTGTGCATTTCTTAATGGTACTCACGTTATGGGCCAACATCTTTTCTTCAAGAATCACCCAGTTTGCACTCTGAAGTATTTTTCTCTGCTCAGACTTAGACTTACCTGTGTTATTTCAGAGCTGCTATCAGCTGCATTCACATAATTTCTTTTTGCACCTTTCAGTACAGAAATTATATATAATGTACTGCAAGTCCTCACATGCCCTTTTCTCCTCACTAGAGCCTTGCAAATCACTAAGACATTCTTCATAGTTAATCAGTTATCTCCCTATCCACTAAATGTGAACTTTATACCCCTAGTTTTGTAATTGCTCTCATGGTTTTGTCCTCAGCTGAAAGACATCTTCTCAGGAAGTTTTTCACATTTCAGTTCTCTCAAACTATTGGTAGTGCATTACATTATTTGTGAGAAGGAGGACCTGCAAAGTGACTGAAGTGATTTTAGACTTAAATTTCTATGGCTCACTTCTAGGATATATCTGCTGACAATTTGTTTCTCTTGGGAAGAGGAACACTCTCTGTAAGATTCAGGATTTTTCTCTGTGTTCTTTTATAGAGGCTGACAAAACCATGGCATCTTGTCCTGGAGTCACAAGGAAAGGAGTAGTTGGAAAAAAACAGTCAACAGCAAGAGACGACTGATGAAAAATACCTGTGGGTTGAATTCCTATTAAGCTGGTTTTTAATTCCTAATAGAAAGAGCAGGGCATCTGTGAATATTTTTTGTTTGAACACAATGCCTGTTTGCAAATATATTGCCCTTCTTATTAGCAGCTGTGTTCAGTTTGAATATATGCTATACTAGATGTTTTCATAGATTATTTATCTAAATGGTGCATGTGAAAAGCATGGAAAGGTATTCCTCAGGCTTGCAAAAGCATATAAATAAATATGCCATAATATACACATTTTTTTCCTTAAATTTTTTTCTTCATACTGCTCTCAGGGTTATCTGTTTGCACTTTATGAATAGAAGTACTTTAGTCCACTATAAACATGTACAATAAATATTGTATGAGAGTCCTTTCAAATGTAGGGCAGATTCTAAAATGTACAAAGAGCTCTACATTGGTGGTATCAATTCAGGTAATACTCGATGGAATATTTTATTCTTTTCTTCTTTCTCAATATAATTATGACTTTACTATATCTGTTGTAAAGTCTGTTCAGATGGGAGGAAGAATCTTTGGAGAAGTACTAACACTTTCTGAAATGTACAGAAAGAAGTGAAGAGATGAGATCAATACACAGACTGTCAAGAACATCCAAGTGTCCTAATTTCCCACTTTGTAAAGACTTACATGTGAACATTAATTTCTACACATGTGCAGGTTTCTCTCTAAATACCTGAGTTTCTCACGTACTTGAACATACATACTTCTCTGAATTACCTAGTATGTTATAAAAATACATTTCTCCTCCCTTACTGTAAGAATATTATGGTACAAATTTGGACAGTGAAGACAGTCTGCAACTTGGGAGACAATCATCTTTGGGACTGATACTATTTCATAAAGAGAGAGTTTTTAATGGTTTGTTTTGTGGGGGGTTTTTTGCGTTTTCATTGACATCCCTTTTTTTTTTTTTTCTGAGAGCAAGAGAAAGAGATCAATACTGCATTTATGTTAGAATCAAGACCTCTTTATTAATGGGCTAAACCAAACCGTACTTCTTAAACATCATGCTTAAAGGCAATGGGTGAGACAGCCAGCTATTTCTTCATATCAGCAAAGAATCCCACTGTCATTAAGACCATGCAGAAAGAAAGAAGCCCACAGTCTGGTACAGGGATGATATTATTTCTTGCTGAATAAGCAAAGCTCTTAACAGAGAAGGCACTTAGATTTATCATCTGGATTCCTAGAAAAATTGAGGAGGAAATTGAGGTTAGGAGATTAAGACTGTTCAAAAAAGTCTTCTCTAAAATGATGGGATAATCCTAATGCTTATACAATAAGCTAATACAGTAATCCTAAATTATTCCTAAACAAAGATTTATTGAGTGGGGTCATAATGCAAGTTTGATTTCATTATATTACTACAAACTGCTCATTACTCATTCCTAGCTGAGACATTCACAATAAGATCAACTGCAAGGTGATACTCAAAGCCTTTGAGACTAGAAATTTCCTATAAAAAGCAATCATCCCCACACCCTTCTCTCTAACAAACCTATAGGCTTGTGCCTTGGTGAGATCCCATCTGGACAAACTCTTTTTCTCATACAGAGAAACAGTCCCGAATTTCTGAACCACACAGTTTCACTGTTGCAGTCCTTGAAACACAGCCAGAGTCTGATCCAGTGCCGTTGAAGCAGATAGGCAGGCCTTAGTGGCCAATACAGAGCTGTGACCATAAAAGTGTCCCTCCCTGTTACTCTAATTTGGTATCTGCAGAAAAACATCCAACTGTCCTGTTAGGTCTTTGATTTCAAGCCAGGGTTTTGCCTATGTTGCCAAGTGTCACCTCTTTCCCACAGATTTCTTTTGGATGCACGTATGTACACACACACACACACACACACACACACAATTTAAAATAGTCTATTCACAGATGTCAGAAGAGGTAATTGGCTTTCTGTCAATGTTAGTAGAAGAAAAATAGTTAAGCATGTCTAAAAAAGCAAGACAAGCAGTTCTGCTGCTACAGTAAAGGGAATTTTCTGAAAGGGACAAATTCTGAAAAGCTTTGCTGATTTTAGCACTACCAGTCTCCCTTCAGTTAGCAAGTTTAAAATCAGAATCTCAAATAGAGCTGATTTATTCAGAAGTATTAATATAAGAATTTTGGTTCATTATACTCAGACTTTTCTCTGTACAGATAGGACATTACCAATTTTAAAAAGAAAAATCACACTTCTGTCTGCATATTTTGTGTCTTACTTGCAAGAAAAAAACATGAAGATACACAGTTATTTTGCTAACTGAGTTTAAAATATTTTCTTTATCCTCCAAGGAGTGTATTTTCTTTGTGCATGATTAATAAACATTCTTTTTAGAGCTGAGCAAAGTTGAAAATTCCAGACCTCAGATTGGAATTATTCTCATTCAATTGGATTGCATGGTCTTGTACAGAATTCACAGGAATATTACATTTGTAATTTCAAAATAGCTTCTCTATACTGATTTTCCTAATGATCAAAAGACATAAATTATTTGGAAGAAAACAGAAAGACTGAGTGATAAGTTTTGCTGCAATCAGTGTCTCTAATATGTATGAGAATGGGACATCATTTCACCGAAACCATCCATCTGTGAATTATGCTAAGGGATGACTGCGTTTGGATACAGCAATTAATCACCACATTATTTATAGCACTTCAGAAGCAGCTTACAGTACATTAATCAGGGATAACTTCTGCTTAATTAACAGAGCTGCCAAAAACGCCAAACAAGACCATAAAAACTGATTTGAGAAAGAAAGTGTTAGCAAAAGGCTGGCAATGATGAAACATTCAAAGTTTCTGTTCAGCAAAGGTCTTCTCTTGGTTTCCTACACCATCCATAAGCAACAAATTCCATCTACAAACAACTATGTGACTATACTGGTAGCATTAGGTACTCATGAGTAAAAAGAAAACAAAGCAACAAAAACTCAATTGCATCATGTTTAGTGCACTGCCACGCACACAGCCACATGGCTATGGAAGACATTGGAAATGAAGAAGCAACTTATTTATTTTATAATAAATAAATTTCCTTTGTGTAATTAGAAGAACCACTAGAAGGAGAAGATGAATGGATCACATCTAAATTTTTTGTCTCTGATATAGTATGGCCAGTGTTAGAAATAAAGAGGAATAGTATGGGGTTTGCTATTTAATCAGCTTTTCAAACCACAGCTCGATGGAAATCTCTTTATTATGTAGAGGCTCATAAAATAAAATCCTATTTTCCAGAAGTCTGAAAGTGTAACTCTCCTATTCAAAGTACTTGAAAAGAAGTTTAGCAATTAAAACTAAGCAAAACATTAGTAGGATATGAGGAACTAGAATAATTTGCATGTTAGGCATATGCAAATTAAAAATAAGATCTGGTTTAAAGGAATAAAGAACTTCATAAAATTACATGGCTATTAAAAGTAGCTTATATGCTAAGAAGTATTCTGATTTACATAAGCAAATTTATTTCAATTACTACATGCAAATGGTAATTATATCAAGTAAAAACAATTTTTTATTGAAAGCACATCTCATTATAGAAAACATTAATGAATCTTTCAAGTTTGGGTCTTCCATAAGAAGGGATGATGAATCAAATATAGAAAAAGTGCTTTTATTATTCAACGCACAGCTGAAAGTTTAACTATGAAGCAACTGTAATTAGGTTTTGTTAGTCTTTTTTTTTTTTAGCATGGTGTCTATAGATCTCCAAAGAACTTAAGATTTTCACTGGAAGTAACAGTGAAGCGCTTGTTGTTACCTGTCATATTTTAACATTCAATAATAAAAATAGTCTTTTTTCACTGTTGAAACTGTGTCTGGTCTTATGTAAATAAGGATATTTAAATTTATTATTAGCCCAACATTTTAAACGTATGAAGGCAGGTACACTCAGGAACTTCTGCTTAGTCTAAGAGCATTCATAGAATTCTTCACGAAACTGTCACTTGACACCAGAACATGCACGTACAAACCCCACTTCAACGTGTGTGTTTGTATGTACATTGTGTTTGTGAAATGGGCTGAAATGAAAGTGGAACCTTCTACATATCAGACGTGGTTGAAGAAAGATCTATCAACTGACGTGAGGGAAACTATTTCTGTGTCACTTTCAGCTGAAAGAAAAAGAATCATAGGGCCTATAACGATGGTAAAACCCAGCAACAAATTCCTTGGTAAAATACAGATCTACATAAATACCACTCCAGGCTCTCATTGTGTCCCTCCTGGTTAAAAGTTGCTTGCCTAGTAGTAGAATTTGGGGAGGTAGAAAAGAACACTGACAGCACTTTTGTTAGTCATTTCATACAGTATCATTCATACAGTTATCATTTGTCTTAATGGGTCTTGAAGTGCATTTTTGCTGTTGTACTGCTAACAAAGATTGCCACAAGGTCCCTCAAAACAATCTTAAAGGGCTTAAGTTAAATATTCATCTTACTTGGTAACAGTAACATCTCCAGCCACATCACTTCAATTTTTTTATGGAAAATAATATTGCTCTCCTGTAATTTGTGTTATGTTGAGCTCACTTAGCTTTCTCCTGACAAATCAAATGCATTTGAGATCAATGAGGCCTGGGGTTCAGGGTTGGAACCCTGTATAGTTAGGTACAGAAGGCATGAAGAAATATGATTTACACTACTTTGTCTCATTACTGTTTAAGTGAAACTATCAAACAAGAGGCCTATACAGTACTTCATTTAGATTATATCAGCACTTTTTTATGCTCTATTAGTATTCATTGAATGAAGATTGCAGCATGTGAGCTTGTATGGTAGCATTTCCTGTCAATGATTCAGAGCAATAAAACACTAGCTTAGTCAATTCTCAGCAACACTGGGCAGATGGTAAACATTCTTCCAACAGGTGTGGGACATAAAACGTGCCTCTACCTTTACCCAATGACAGTTTGCTACAACAAATTGCTTAAAATAAAAGAAACAGAATCTAAAGTAGATGAAGCAACATGATTATTCTTCAGGAATCAAAGACTCAGGGTGATTTAAATGGTATTCCACCATGTAATAGAAATGGCAGATCAGTCTCTAAGGATTCTTACAATTCCTACCTAAAATAAACTCAGTTTGCTATTTCCTGAAACCAAGTACTATCCATCTGAAGTCACTATTTCTATAAAAAAAATGCATTAGACCACAGAATCACAAATACAAACATGCTGCCAACTATCTCTACAACGTATTGTAAAATATATCTTTCTTTTCTGCAAAAATCTTTTTATCACTGATAACTGCTCTTAGACAGGCAATGTTCTTTCACCACCAATAAGTCTCCTAGATGGACAGACTATGCCAGACAGATAAAATTGATGCAGATAACTACCTTGAGCATTTCATAGAACTATAAATAAAAAGGTTTCTAGAAATGAATGATAACAAAAGTAACACTGCAAGCCCAGTGAAAAACCTCTAAACACAATGAGAGGTAGAGTTACACAGAGAATGTGAAAAATACAAATAAATATGCCAGACAGAAAAGGCTCCATCTGTAGCAAAATAGCATTCTGCTTTGAATCAGAATGCATTTAAAAATGAGATGTAAGAAAACCCAGTCAGGCAAGACATAAGCTCTCTGTAAGCATACCCAAGTCAAATCAAATAACTCACCACATTTAACCACAAAATCAGACCTAAAAAGTGAGACTATTATGAAGGCCTATCTGACAAAGTAACAATTCCCAGATGGTGTTGTGAAAGGTCCTTCATGACATAGAAATTAGTTACCTGCAAACCAAATGACGTGGCACCAGCTTTCATTAAAAACTTCAGAGACATCTTAAAGTCAGCAGGAGAATGCTGCTGATCTCATTCCTAAAAAAGGGGCAGACTATCTCCTTATCACATACCAGCTGTGAAACAAGAAACAATCTTCACACAGACAGTGAAAAAAGAGAGAGATGGGTTTGCATATCTTTAAGAAAACCAACTCATTGAAGCCCCCTTGGTCCTAGAATAACTGCAGGCACTTAAATGGACAGATAACTATCGACCAGCAGGCACCTTTGTCAAGTTGGTCCAAAATCACTATCACAGTCCATTTGAGTGACAGGTAAGAAAGGCAACACCTAAACCTCAAGAGAAGTCCCTTTAGAATAAAAAACTATTGCAAAATGGTTTTTCTTCATTCAAACCTTCAGACTACAGGGTTACTTGCATTTTCACATGTAATCCAATTAGTAAGATTGAGACTAAGCTAATTGCAGTAGAAAAAATCCAACACCAATCATCAGGTAAACCTTGTGGTTTCACACTTTTCCTTTAATACCCTTCCAACAGATAATACAGGATTTTCATTCTGAACCAGCTCCCACTGCAGCTGGATAAATAAATAACAGAACTACTCAGGAGTCATATGCAATGCATTCTGCATAGAGTATTAGGCTGGAAATGAAACCATGCATGCTAGTAATCAAAGGAATCAGCTTTCAAAGGAGAGGTAATTCTCTTTCAAACCTAAAGGACAGAAATAAATCTAATAAGACTATACCCTACAAAATCTTTGTCTTTCACTAGCAGATGCTGGAAAGCAATCAACATGAATTAGTAGCATTCATGAAACTGATATTTTACTAGATAATTTCTGATGTGTATGAAAAAGTAATTGTGAAGTATTTTGCATGTCTGAATTAACTAGACATTGGAAATAACTTTATTAAGGATTAAGAAGTGATTTGCACAAAAAAGTTACTCAGTAAGCAGAACATTCTGTTCCCTGATTCTTTTATTAGCTATGTCTTTGAGCTTAACTTTAGCACTCCTTTGAAAGCACTGTGTTTATCAGCCTTAATTTTATGTCTCAGCCTATTGTAAAACATAGTCACTTAACTCTTACTCAATGGCCTTTCCTCAGCTTCTTTGCAATCCACTGCTTGGGAAGATTACAGTATTTCATCCACTGACAATTTTTCTTAAAGAACATGCAGCAGTGGAGATGACAGACATTCGTTTCTATTTTCTTTTGCTTGGATACGTGGAAGATTTTGAACTTTCAGTTGTTCATCACTATGCTAACAAGCTAAACTGACTGTGCTCTGACAAAAGACAGAACTAATGAATGAGAGAATAAAACAACATAAAACCAAAATAATATATACACTACTGATGTAAGAGAGGTCTGTGACAAGACCAAGAATTGAAATTACAGTTCAGGTTCTGCAAATCTACTAAGCTAGCTGATGATTCTTATTTCATTATCATACATGTGACAAAACATTTATGGATTAAAGAGACTTTCATGGTACTTGAATTTATACCTCAACACATCTCTGATTCTGAAACTGTCTTATATCACTTTCTATGATCACAATAGCTTACAAATATATGTAGGTATAATTCTTGTACTTTAAAAACATTCAATCAATCTAATATTTCCAACATCATTATGCACATAAAATATCTGAATTTTCAACATTGTTATGCTCTTGTACTTTTTTGACACTCTTTTCCTAAAAAACATGAGTGCTACTCAGCACTGGTATCAAATTCCCTTTCCTGCTCTTTCAGCCACCTGCAGCTTCTACCAGCTCTGCTGACTCCTCTTCCTGTCTTCACCGTTTCTCATATACTGCATTCACACCTTCCTATTCTTCACCGCTGTTATTATTTTCTTCCTTTCATCATGAAGCTACACTTTGTCCCTACTTTTCCATACTTATGCCATCATTCTAAAGCTCCTTACATCCAGTGATTGCTGCATAGGAGCTTTTTCAATCAGTGGTAGTATATTTATGTTTAACACCCTTCTGAAATCTCTTTCCCTGCTTTTGTGCACTTGCTTTTTTAGATCCAGAAAAAATCTTCAGCATTCCTAATACCCAGTGGAACACTTTTGCTCATTTTAATTGTGTCTTCTGAGGACCATCTTCTCTTGCTTGTTTTGAGACTACTTTTTGCTAGCTTCCCTTGATGTGCCAGTGTTCTTGTACAGAAAGAAATTGTAAATAATAATTCTCTGTTCATCTTCCCTCAACCTAAAAATGATTTCTGGATTTCTGTCATATACCCTTTAGTCATATCTTTTGTTTCTTGTCTGCAGAGTCCTTGTTTATTCAACTGCTACTCAGGATAAAATATTTTTTTATAAATATCATTCTTCTTATTCTTACCTTTGCAAGTACTAATATATCCAAGTTCAATAGAACCTTCAAGACGTGGGCAGACTGTGAACATATATAACACCATAAAAATTGTTTCTGGAGTTTTCTCACTCTTTTCCCAATAATTTCTCATAGTCTAGATTTATTCATTGCATCACCTACATCTCATTCTTAGAAAGCAGTAGTTAATTGGTTGGCCATCATTGTGTGTGGCAATCTGGATTTTTTCTACCTTCATTTGCAACTCCTCACATTTACTTAGACTAAATTTCATCATCTGCTCTTTTACTGCTCTTAGAAGTTGCCCCTTCTCTTCTTTAACCTGACTAGATTGGGAATCTCACAAGAATTTCATTATTAGTCACTAGAAGAACATTTTTCCAGAATATTCAGACCCCAGTGCAAAATCCTATGACTTAACCCTATCTCCTGCCCTATTGTTCTGTGTTGTCTTGGTGTGGGTTTGTTTTTATTTTAAAGCTATTTCTCCATGTTGAGTATTTGTCTCAGTTTCTCTCATGGCTAGTTAGATTTTCCTACAGTTTTTTTGGTGAGAAATCTTTTCAAATACTTCCTGGAAACTTAAGTAGACTGTATCAAAGGGACTACTCTAGCTCCCAAAGTGAATTCTAACAGTGAGGAATGACTAAATAAGCCATGTTGAGTCTTTCCCCAAGCTATCATATGTATTTGTACATCCAGTTACTGTTGCTTGTTATATTTTCTATCAATTTGGTGAATGCAGGCTTAGTGGTTAGTTGATCCCTGGATACTCTCGAGAAACTATTTTATAGCTTGGCATTACATTAATCTTTCTCCAACTCTTTGGTACCAAGAAAGTGTTAGGCACAAGGAAACACAATACAATTCAATAGAACTATTTCACCCTTAATGGTACTCTGGAACTCTTGGGCAAATGCTACTGGGATCAGGTATATTTTTACCAATATTTACTGTTTCCTTTGTCAGTTTACTCTGCTGACTCTTATACTGAGTTATATTCTCCAATCAACTCCTGGGAAAAAAAAAAAAAAAAGATCACCATGTGGGAATCTGACCAGTTTATTTTACATTTGCATTGTCACCACAACAAATCCTTTTTCTGCATGTATGCTGCGCTTCAACTTCTTATACTGTGATCATCCACTGTACTTACGGACTACCTGACAGGCACCCCACAACTTAAAGAGCTTAAGAAAAGTCTTTGGAAGTTCTTCATCTATCCTTTTTTGCTCTGCCTTACAGGTTTTTACATTTAACCTAACAGATTTTACATTCTTTTTTTATTTTTAGAGATTTGAATGGGGATTCAATTTTGAAGAGCATTTATCTATTTGATAATTTCTCTAATTCCAGTATTTAACAATGATGCTTTTCAAACTTGGTCTTCCTACAGTGCTTTAGTGCTCTTTTTTTTTTTTTTTCAGTTTCCAGTACAATGTCAGGCCATCAGTTAAGATGATTTTTTAGCTGCCTCTATCAGTTTCTTTTTAACAAGTATCTTCATTTTACTAAAACTCCCACTGGTGAATTAAGTAGTGCTGTATTGGTTCTTCAGATTTCTGTTGTTCCTGACAGGACGTTGAATTTAAGCACGTGGTTACAAAATGTACTTTGGTAATAACACTGTGCCAATAAACTGCCTCTCTATTGATTCTCCAATTACCTTCCTCAATGAAAAGTCATTTATGGTGTCTAAAGGTTTAGTTTGACTTGACAGCTACTACCCAACTGACATGGGGAGGCTGCAATCATGGCGAGCTCAAATAACACATTTCTCTTGTGTTTCCTGACAAGTCTGTCTGACCTCTCCTAGTTCACTTATAAACATAGTCTTATTACTTATGAGAAATTTAGGCCTAAAAATTCAATAGGAACTCTTAATTGCTCCCTGATATATTTAATTTGTTTATCTGATATAACCTTGCATTTCATTTACTATATAGCATTTTTCTCCACATGCATGACCACCCTTTCATATATTACCTGATTATTATCCCAGTACTTGTTTCCCTTACAGAAAATGCCAAATATGCTTTATACAGAAATAGGCTAAATTAAAGCTAGGCATCCTATAAATTCCAGTATCATGAAGTTTACAGCCTCCCCCCTAAAACTCTTAGCATTTAAAGAATACATTGGCAAATTCAGTACCTCAGATGTGTAACACCTTAAATAGAAAAAAGTATGTTTAAACAAGCTCTCCCTGACATCCTTGCATGCATATGGCATACTCTCTATTTACATTCAAATAGTATATTTCTACAGGACAACTCTTCTGTTCAAAGCAGGCTATGGATAGTACTCAACTGATCGTTATTCATCTCTTATTTCCACATTCACCACCCAGACTGTAATCCCACAGTGTATTTACTGGACATGATCCAAACCCTGAGCTGAATACAGAATTATTATATTCCTCATGAGCCTTCAATAGTTCTCTTATTCTATTATCTTAGTGTGCTCCTCTTTTAAACAAACATAATTAATCTAGCTTCATAACTCTCCTGTAAAACAAGGTGGTCCATATTATACACAAAGAACAGAGAGGAAGCAATTAAAGGCAAAATTGTCTATGAGTCAATTATTTTACCTGGCTAATTAGAAAACAATATCTTAAAACCCACTCTATATCTCTAGGAAACACATTTCCAATTATATGATTAAGACTATAAGCACTCCTCAAGTAAGATGTCATGTATGTCATGGGGAGAGCTGCGGAGCCACAAAAAAACAAGCATGAAACATTAAATTTTTGAAACTTGCTGCATATTCAGCAAATATTGGTTCTCTACAGGAAACTTTTCTAGTATATTTTGATTTCTATTCAATTACCACTTTTTTCATGTGACTTGCATCAAACAAAGAACAATCTATGCAACTTTGCTTCATTCTCATAGCACAAGTTATTACGTACAGAGTCTAAAAACAAAAACCAAAAACCAACAAAACCACAACAAAAGAACAAGCCAAAAGACACTCGATCATATAATTATATTAATGCAATTACCTTATGAAATAACTGTTAACAAGCACACTCTGATTATCTGTGTGGATGCTGTAGTAGAAGGTGAGCTGTCTAAACACACAGGAGATGTTTCCACACACTGGAAAAGTCCGTTAGGGGCAGCAGGTTGGGTATGAAAATAGTTTAAACAGATCTCAAAGAAATATAGCAGAGAAGTTCTCTTCCAGGTAAACAAGGAGGACTTTTTTCAGCCCTTTAAATCTACCCACCTGCCTGTGTGGATACAGTATCTGCCTTTTCAGAATTTCAGATAAGCTCTAACAAAGAGTATTTAAGAAGCTGGGATAAAATTCTCTCATTTGAGATCTCATCAATTAGCAAAATAACATGTAGCAGCATTGAAGACAGGCTACAGATAAGCTAGGGGAGATGCAGGATGATAATCCACAGGTACATAAAAGGCTGCTAACAAAGAAGATGGGAATAGTCTGTTTTCCATGTTCATTAATGGATTCCACTTGAAGCAAGAACAATGCACATTAAACAGAATGGAAACTTTCAAACAGTGAAAAGAGTAACAGACTGTGACAAATTGCCTGGTGAGGATGTGGAAAGTCTGTAATTAGAACAGGCAAGACAGATATCTGCTTGGAATGATACACATAAAATTACTTGGGGCAAGAATATTACCTCTTGAGGCCCATTCCAGTCCTAGTTTTCCACTTTTCTTTGTACTCTGTAACATCATTAAAAAATTAAAATTATTTCTCTAAAATTCTCTCTGTATGGAATGTATATTTAAAAGAATTCCCCTCTTCCAGTAGCCAGTATAAAATTGCTGTGACTATTCAACAGAAAATGAAAAAAGTATATTTCATGTTTCCTTATATTCATTTATATCAACTGAATTACTAAGAATCTAAGAAATGCTTCAATTTTTATGGGTAACAACAAATGGAAAAGCTCCCTATGCACACAGACATCGGGTAGCTGCACATATACAAAATGATGACATGCGAAGTCAACAACACGCAGTGACACAACAGCACTCATCTAAAAGTTGATTACCTGATTCAAATATGTCTCATCTCTCTCTGGCTATTGAAAAAAAAAGGGGAGGGGGCAGAGGGAAATCTGTAGGTAATAGCATCAATTTTTCACTCAGAAAAACGTATTCCAATATGACAATTATAAATTCCTTATCACTGCTATAACCACCTGAGCACTTTCTTCCTCTAGCAAGTATCTGTCTAGGTCTACTTAATCTTTTTTAAACAAAGACAATTAAACTAGTGTTGAAGAAGAGATAGTGATCTTCATGTTGCCATTTCAGTATCCCAGTCCCCTCACGGTTCATTTCAAAGATGTACCACAGTCAGCTTCACAGACCTCTGACACATGAGGGTTCAAATGTACCCTGATATCTGATTCATAAGGTCTCTTCTGATCTGAATTCACTACTACACCACACCAGTGAGCTCAAGCCCAAGATTGACTGAGACTATTCCTGAAGCTGCAGCTCTAGTACTCTGCAGGCAAATCAGCCCCATAAAAGAAAACAACAAAGTTGTGAACTAAACCTAGGGCTGTTGAGACCCTGGGGTGTTGGTGTAATTGGACAATGGAACAAGAATGAGACAAGGATGTCTAGGTTTGGATTCAGAAAACAGCGACAGGGGAACAGGAATCTCATATTGAAAATGGGAAGAAGGGCGGGGACAGGGTGAGGGGTTTGGGAAAGAAAAAGATTTGACTCACAGAATGGCAGGAGGGAGAGAGAGGCTTGCTGTCACCAACCTTAAGTAGGGAAAACTAGGTCTCAGTAAGTAAAGAGAAAAAGACTAGAACAAGAAAAGGAAAAAAGTGGAATCAGACATGGGAATAATTTGAAGTAAATGGAGTATATTCCACACAAGAGCCTGGAAACCAACCAAAGAATCCCCAGTCTTGCCAACACTCTGCTGTCAGCAGTCACCTCTGAATCCCATCTGAGAAAAAGCCACATATAGCGAGCTTTCACAGATAGTCAGCAAATGCTTGCTCTCATTTTCTGGTTGCCTGCCTGGAGACCCTTGGGTCTGACTTGTAGAAGTGCTAAGCACTTGCAACAGCAAGTGAAGTCAACAGAAGTCACTGTTGTGAAAATAAATTCATTAGTATTTGTGATGCGCTCAGATACTATGGTAGGGAGTGCCATAGTGAAGCTCATGAGAAAATGAGTAATTATGACTTCATAAAGATTTTAAATGGAGTGCAGAAAAGAAGATACAGTGATACTCACTGAACTCAAGGTAAAAGCAAAGTATCAAAGTTGCTCACAGAGGGAATCAATTCAGTCTATCTAAAGCACTGTGAGGTACAAAATGTATAGAACAAAGACTATTAATGTAGGTACACAAGGAGAATATTTGTTTAGCATAATGAATGCTTGACTTTTGAAGCTATATTAGCTGATTAATTCTATTCATATCAATGTCATCTACATATTACACTCACAAGCAACTGGTATGATCACAATATACAATCTACATCTAAAGTGCAGTTCATGTCTTTAACATTAAAGTCAATAGGTGGTTTGGTGATGTCTTCCACCAACATGACTTCAATTCTGTTATTAGTTCCACTTAAATTAGCAATACAAAATGCTTTTCTCGAATTTGAAAATATTCTGGAAAAGGATAGGGTTTATAGGCCCATTACAAGCTAATACACATTAAAAGAAATTAAAAAAAACCAATTGTTATGGCACTGTAAAACAATGAAGTCATCGTTTTAACAGTATCGGAATATTTAACTGCTTAATATTACCTGATTCCTCTTTCCACTGTTGTCGATTTGGCTATCAAGGCCAGCATAATACCCACACTTCCTGAGGCTACTCAATTTCATATAGTTTCTCCCATGACTTTTTTTTAGACTAGGGCTCAGGGCAGTTTGAATTTCTACTTTCTTCACTGCTGAATTTATTTTCTTTTGTATTACAGTCAGTTCACCATACTAGTTTTCAAATACTGGTGCAATTACTACTGTATGACAGTTTCCCAATAAATGGAAATATACCTGGCTTAACAACTAAGTCAAAGATTGAAGTCAGTTTAAAGTCACATGGAAGGGTTCTGCCCAAACTCTGAAGGCAAAATAAGTTGGAATTTAAGTTAGATGTAAATCCAATTCCTTCACTTGCAAAAATTCAGCCCTTTGATTTGGCATGGAGACAACAATGCACAAAATCATTCACTGCTGATTCAACTGAATCATGAACGATTTAGATCCTTATCAGGATCAGCATTTTCTCAAGCTACAGTCAAGGCCTATTAGTTTTTCATATTATTGGATAATTTTTTTATCTGTTTGACAGGACTGTTTACATCAAATATTCCTGTAAAAGTAGTAAGTCACATGGTATTTGTACAGCACTGGAATTTTTTACTTACACATTGAAAACACCTTAAAAACAACTTAAACTCACCTTAAAAAAAATAATTTAACTCCTATGATTATTAACAATGCTGAATAAATGTAATTTTCCTAAAAGCTTGTGTAGCATGTGCATATGGGCAAAAACAGGCCTACAAGACATGTGTCTTACTGCTACTTCCAAGATGTAGATGAAAACTTTTAACACTTTAAAGCATGTTATTCCCTAACAAAGCAGTCATTACAACCACACTGAATGATTTGGGGTTTTTTCTTAAAGTAGAACAAAGATGAAGGCTGGCATGGAAATGTTCTGTGCAGTAATTTTCACTCTGGATGTGTGAGAAAGTTCAAATAATATATGAAAAACTCCAGCTGAAAGCTTTTTTAAATTCCATTTTTTCAGTGCTTCCTGGTTATCCCCAGTAACACTCCCATTCATATTGCAGTAGCACTCAGTGACTCCTGATGGGGACCAGGACCCAAGTTAATATCAATATTATATCAGAACTTTGAAATTTCATTTAATAAAATATACACTACCTTGGTATCTATCACAGGTGTAATCTAGCAATCCATGTGTTAAATGCATACACAGCTAAACAGAGAGATCAGTAACCTTGAAAGCCATGAGCAATACCTTTGCACACCAGTTCCCTGTCATCTGTGACACACAAACATCATGAATGTTCTCATTTTTGAGACTTGAGTCCAATTCTCTTAACTGTTTAGGTGGTTCTCCTTCTTTAGTTCAGTGATAAGAATGGAAAGGACGAAGTAGGGAAAAGGACAACAGTTCTAAAGATATTTAGCAGATTTAAGTGGTAATATCATGTTATCGGCATCTGACTTGCAGCTTTACCAAATCTATTGAGAGCTGGAAAGAACTGCTGAAACACAGAATACATTCTCTTGTAATATGGCTGGCCATGTCCACAAAGATATTCTTAAATCCCTACAAGAAATGAAAGAAAACAATGAAGAAATGTTTGACAATAAAAGCTCTAATACCATCCTTCAAATCATAAAAGGAATATGACTTATGACTGAACAGAAAACATTTGTAAAATTAAAAATAAATAAACATATTTTCACTCCTGGTGGAGGAAGAATGCCCTTACAGAAAAGCAAGATAAATCACAAAACAAATTAGAATTTGAGAAACAACAAGATTTATCACAATATGTTTGTTTTCTGTCTTAATCTGCTGCATTAAAAGGGATCAGGATGTGGAATTTCACACTTATTTATCACCTGGTTAAACAACATTTAGTAACACAGCACTAAGGAGATGCTGTGCCACTGAGCAGAACACAGACTAATGCTACCCTGATCAAGCAGCAGTCACTGCTTCTCCATATCATTAGGTTACCCTTAGAGAGATATCCCAGTACTTCAGCCATTCTAATTAAGTTTGTCATGACTGAGTGAAATGTGGTGCACAGTGATTCCAGCATTTCTACTGCAGAACTATAGAGCATTTCAACACGTAGGCAAAAAAAATTAATTTTTTTTTTTTTTTTAACATGAAAGCTTTCTACAGCTCTGGTACAGAAATTGAATAAGAAACATTCCAGTTTTGCATCTTCAAATCTGCCTGCAGAAAGCCAGGACTGAAGTCAGCTGACAACCTTTAAGGCTTAATTGAAAAGAAAGCCTGTCAGTAGCTTTCAGTCTGGTTTTGCTTCTGGGTAACAGACTCAATTTTAATTTGTTTTGCAAGATGAGCATGAAAAGGTAAGACTCGGTCACCTAGTGAGTCACTACATGAAATAAATGACTAATGGGTCTATCTGCATTTGACAGATTGAGGTTCAAATCCTGCTGCTCCTTCAGGAAAAGCCGATCTACTGCTTGGAGGAATAGGGGTTCATAGCACAGGTTATGCAGGCAAGTTTAAAAAAAAAAAAAAAAAACTTAAAAAGCCAGCCACTTCCTATATGCTACCTTTAGAAAGTTCCTGTTAACTTTGTTTATCAAGAAGAAGACATTATTACTGTGTGTGCAATCATCTCCCTCCTCACAAATTCTTGCACTGATGGTTACCACCCTCTTCCTCCTGATGATGCGGCTCCTCTCTGCCCCTTCCACTGACCACCCTTTGTACAGCACAGATAACATTTTTTCTTTATGCTTGCCTATAGAGTTCTGTTCTCCTATTTGCTTTTTTCCCCACACTAAACCAGTCTATTCAGTCACTTTTGCTTTTCTCTCAAATTTTGACTTCATCAAAATACAGAGGTTTATAACACCTTCTTTAAAACCCGTCTCAGAAAGTTTTGCTTATCATATAGATAGACAGCCACTTGCTAAAACCAAAGTAGTTTCCAGAGGTTGTCTACTTAATGTCCTTGCAATCTCCTTCCCGTACTGAAGCATTATGCCCAAGTTACATGCACAACAGAAAAAAAAAAAAAAAAAAAGAAAAATACACACACAAAATCAACTCCAAAACCCATAGCAGTCTAGAGAACCAGTAATCACATCAGTTTCCAATTCCGGTGTTCAGACCATTATACATACTCTATGGAATAGAAATATTTTGTATGAATACACAGCAGTCAGTCCTAAACCTCCCCCCCTCACCCCCCAATTGCCACAGTTGTCTTCTGCTGATCTGCAGTAAATAAACATCTCAGTCATGTTTTTAGAAGTTGCTCATTTTTAATAGAAGCAACTTGAATATACAGGTTAATTAAGATCACAGAATGGTTGAGGTGGGGAAATAACCCTCTGCTCCACCAGAGCCAGTTAGAGCTGGTTGCCCAGCACCATAACCCTAGACTACAGCATATGCCATCTGTTCTTCTACTAGAAATGTTTATCCCCAGCTTTGTAAGGTAGATCCTGTCTCTTCCAAGTAGCCCTCAGAAAGTGTCCCATGATCATAAAACCCAAGAACTATCCATTAATATTTTCCTTTACAGTGAATGAGAGGAGACAGGCAATGAAACAACTCAAGCACTGGTCTAGCCATCTTGCTCAGATGGACAGTTTACTCAGACACCTACTAGAAAGTTTTAGTTGGATAAAATAAATCAACAAGGAGCTTAGAAAACTACCAGAATAGCTTGTTCTCTCTTCCTCGTACAATTCTTTCAATTAGGGAGCCACATGTAATTCTTGTTCCTTCAGTGCTCAAGCCAGAACCCTCTAGTGTCAGTGTCTACCTCTTACATCAGCTCTGATTGAAGGTACTTTGGTATAGTTTGCTTTGAAGTTGGTAATATTTTCTTTCAGATGTCAACCTCGCTGCAGCAGTTGAGGACACCGCTATGACAGGATCACAGAGTTAAACATTTGAAACCAAGTGGAGCCTTTTGTTTGTTCTGAAAAGAAGCAGAGCCATGCTGAATAACATTTCCAACAGAAATCATCACCCAGCTGCACCTGCATTAGCAGCTTGTGGGGAGGAAGGCAAGCAGAATGCAGGGAGGAAAATTAGAGCTCATAGCTAAGAGGAAGAAACAGATTGATGAGTTACGTTTTTGTTTCACTGCCCTCAAAGGCGGCCTGAGACTAATTTATTCTAAAGCAGCAAGTGTTTTTGTTTAATTAGATACTTAGATTTAGATACTGATTGCACAAATCTTTATGATTTGTTTTTATTTAATTTACTGGATATTTCAGAGATGTGATCAAAATGCTGTTTTATTCCTCCAAGAGGAGATAAAGTAGTGAATTCATAACAGAGACAGCTTCTTTGTTGGTTTTTATTCTCAACCCTAGAGCTTTAATTAAACAATATAAAAAATTACAAAAGATTAAAATTTTATTCTTTTCATAGTTATTCAAGTGTTACTTGAATAACATCTTTATGTCAATGCTTTGTTAGCCAATTGTACTACTTTCAGTACAAATATGTAACAATGACCTTTACTCCAAGAAGCTTATGAAGGATAAAACTATAGATAACAGCTAGATGCAATTAAAGTACAAAAATGAAAGTGGTATCTCAGAGTTACACAGTCAATCAGTTCCACAATACATCAAGGTCTGAATTTTTAATTAAAAAAAAAAAAAAAAAAAGATAAGGAAGCAACTCAGACCTTTTTTGCGTATCACAGATTCAAACAGTGCAGAAATTCATTGGTGAAAAGAAAAAGTTGATACTGCAGCACCAGAACATGCAAAATATACATCTGCAGATGTATGCCTAAACTAAGAACATGAATTCCTACCTGCCAATTCCACTGAGCTGAGTAGGCACCATAGTCCAAACCTTTAAAACAGGTATAAGAACTGCTTTGCTCATCTTTAGATTTCTGAGTTCTTTCAAGGCCAGTCAGCCCACTTCCTCAGACTACCTTGTAGAGTGGAGTTATGTTACTAGCTGATAGTAAAGAGCAGTCAGTATGATATGAAATGCCACTGGGAAGGAGAATTCAGTTTGAGGAGTCAACTTTACAGACTCGGGATCTCTATCTGACAAGGCTGAAAGGCTTATCAGCCTCAGGGAACTGTCCAAAGCAAGGCAGATTTGCCCCTGACAAATAGAAATTCTGGCACTGCAGAGGACAAGATGCCTGTGGAAATGTCACTGGCATCAAATTAGGAAAAGGTGTTTCAGCTTGCTGGACACAAGCAATTGTGCTCCAAGACCCTACTATATTGGCTGTTTGTTTTGCTCAGACTTGTATTTAACTTTGGTCAAGTGGCACAAAATATCCCATTGAATGCTTGAGTACTACCTCCTGACAGACTCCATAAGGACTGTCAAATTAATAAAAAATAAAGAAAATATGCTGCTCTGATGCCTTAGGATTTTTATATGTTTATAGATTTTAATATTTTATACATATTTTTAGATTTTTATACAGCTGTATAGTTCCTCACACTCAAGGTAGCAGCTAACAGTTTCTAATGGTTTCTCGCTGTTTGTGCTGCATTCCTGAATTTGTGTTTAACAGTCTTTTCAACTGATGAGACTGCAGCAAGGACATCTTGTTTGAGACACATGCACCTGGACTGGAATAACTAGACATACTGTAGTCAAAACAGGATAGAAGACCCAGAACCTTCAGAGGTGTTCCAACAGGGCAGTTCTGAGGGTGGTACCAGGGGCAAAAGGTTCTTGGGTTGGATGCACCCATTGTATATGTATGTATGGCCAGACTTCGCGAACAAAGATCTTGGGAAGGGCTCTCCCCACGTGGGTGTGTCCTTCCACCCTGCACAATGGATTTTTTGTTTTTTAGGTGAGGCACAGTGTGCTCAGAACTGGCCCCACTGTTTAAGTCCTAAGGTCCATTTGCCACAGCCGAGCGAGCTTGGACAGTGACAGTGAAATCCTCGGGACTGTTCTACAGCACTCGGTACTAATCGGGGCTGGCCCTGCTGAGCATCTGAGATCTGACGGGATCGGACTGCAGGGAGGCATTTAGCTGCCCCAGGGACGGTCCTCACTGAGGACTCGAACTCAGGCCCTTGGGATTCACAGTCCAGAGTGCTCTCCATTACGCCACGGGACCACCACCCTCTGATGCACCCATCAGGTGTGATAATTAAGTAGTGTTATAAATTTGTAAAAACCCTACACTGGCTGTTGGCCTATATACTTTGTGCATCTGAAAACTTCCATTAAAGAACTGCTCTCTACTTTACCTATACTAATATTGTCTCAAAAGTTTTTTCCTTGATTTTAGGCAACAACTCCACCATCTGAAGTTCCCTTGCCTGTCCCTTCCTTCTTTCTACACAAAAAAAGTCATCATGCAGTGTTGAATTCGCTCGCTATTCCCCATGTTGGTGTTTCATTTGAACTCAAGCATCTGTACTGAAAGGAAGGTTATTGACACAGACTGCGGTATTAGCATCCTTTTTTTTCAGAATTCATTGAAGCTTGAAAAATTGCTTAAAATCAGATACTCCAGCCAACCCAGGTTTATCAAACTAAGACAAACAAAATAACCCCAACACTGTTAACAGTAATTGCTTCCCAGCTTTTTATTGGCAAATGGTTTAGAAACTGAAATAATAAAATCAGAAATAAAAAAAAAAAATCAGATATGGATAGTCACAAAAATCTCTGTTTCCTAAATTCCTTCTTCCCCACTATTTTATTCACTTGTCATACTGGCTTGTAAAGCATTGCACTCTTCTTGACCTGCCTGCAGGAGAACATCGATTTGAAGGTACAGTTTCGGTGATTTGACTGTGAAGGACATGCCCCTTCCAGTCACAGGATTCCCAAGCTTCTGTCAAAATAATCTCTTTCTTTATAATTTGACACTGACATTCTGGAAAACATTACTTGAGGGAAAAAAAGGCAAACACACACATGTACACATGCTTGGGAGATGGACGGGGGTGGGTGGACATATCTGAGGAAATCAAAAGTGCACAATAACCTTCCATAGCAATGAAGTCTGGGGAGGAGCACCATTATAAAACTGCTTCAATTTCATTTTAGGAGCAAATGATGTATGTATAGCTTAAATTTACTTTTGAAAGCCTTAATGGATAAAATAAGTTGTTGGAAAAACAACATCTCTTAAAGTGCAAGTGTCCAGTCCCCCAAGCACAAACATCTCTCTTCACACCAATGTCCGTTCAGAGCACGCTGCAGCACTGCCTCACTTTGACCTCTTAAAATACAGACTACAGCAGATAGAAGCAATGTCCCATCAGTAGTGCTTAATGGATATTGAAAGCCACTGATTATAAAGGGTCATAAGGTGTTTTGGAGTTCAACAGCTATGTCCATTTTCTCTGTAAGATTAGAAGACAGTATTTTGATGTTGCCTTTCCTACTTACTCATTCTCTGTTACAAATAATTCAGGTGATACTAGTAACTAATCTCAGTTTCGGCATTGGAGTTCTTTTTGTGCAGAAAGTCTGGACCTGCTTCCCCTCTCCCTTTTTAGAGTAATATTTCTGGGACTGCCTAAAAAGCTGACTAATCCAGTCCACAATATCTGTCTGGATGTAACTGCCTACATCCAGTTGTTATCTCATCCTGTATTCAGACAGTAGGTGCTTTGGAATTCTAAGTTATCTTTGTTCTTTATTAGTTTAGTAATAACACAGTAGTATCCCTGGTAAAGATCAGATGTCTCCAAGTGTTACAGTACCACTACTAGTTCCAGTATCTACAATTGTTCACTCGTTTAATAGCATTCTGTAGAGTTAGTCCAGATTTCTAACACTGCAGGAGTAAATAACAAGCCCCAATACTGTCAGACCAAGTCTGGGTCCCACTCAAGTCTATTCAGGTATGGTTTAGTTTCCACTGTCTGCATGCAAGCATCCTGATTGAAGAATAAACTCTTCATCTACGTGTGAGCACAGTGGTAGTATAAGCTATAGCAAACAAATTTAAGCTCATTCCACATCTGTCAAAAGCAGAAAAAAACATGAGGAGATACCAATAACTGTAGCTGAAAATTCTCAACTGTCCTAAGTTTTTGTGACTGCAACCTGTACAAATTAGTTCAAAGTAGTTCCTTGAATATTCTTTAATAGCTAGCTGCTGCTGCAAGGGAAGGCTACACAGACCAGATAAACAAGAACTAACTTGGATAGGCATAAGGCATCATGCTCCTGTTCTCTGTATTCAGAAGCTGAGGAACACTCTGGATATGATGTTACAAAGCATGAGCACACAGAAATGCTCATTTTCACTCTCTGTAACTTGCTGAATATTTCATAAGGCATAAGTCTCTCATACACACAATACTTAAAAGTATTTAAGAATATTTCAAAAAATATATTATTGGAGGCAAAATAACAACAACTAAGATCAAACCAGCATATTAAAGGTAGTCACACTTTCAGAAGTCCCTGGAAATTTCAGCAGTCATTACCTCAGTTTTCAATGTAGAGGTAAGGTCTTAGAGGACAAAACATGTTTATTGATTAAGATTATTACTGAACAAGGGTTTGGTAACTAATGAACACAGTGCAGTTATTTTTCTCATCAAATCCCTAAAACTCAATAAATGTATAAGTGTGTTTGTTTATGCTAGACCACAATTCTTTCCTATTTCACAGTTTGTAAATTTTCTCTTCTAAATCTATGAGTTTAATGTGTAGTTCTTAACTTCTTTCAGGTACGATTTATATTTTTATAAGAACAAGTGACAGCACATTATATGCTTTCCTAAATTAGTCTGTGTTGCAAATATAAACCTCATATTTACAACAGTTTATATCAATAGTGACTCATTAGTCTTTTAGCCAGTAAGGATCTAAAAAATAAAAAAAAAAATAAAAAAAAATCTATCCCATTCAGCTTCATCATAAAAGAAGACCTGAAACATACACTTGAATAATAAATCAGCACCATTCACCCCAGAAATGAAACCACAGGGCAGTCAGGCTGCTGAGGCATTATATAGCATACCCCCATGTATCACATTTTCTGCTCAGGGTGAGTTGTGCATGCCAGTCTCTGAAGCTGTGTGAATAGCCAGGGAAAGCCTCACTGATAGCTGATGATGATTTGAGGTGCCAGATTTAGTGCTAGTATGTATTCCATTCACAGTTAACAAAGCAGGGAAACATGGATCAGAAAAATTATAAAGTGTTGTAGATCTCTGATGGCATTAGACAACACAGTTCTCAAGGTTGCAACCTCCCTGGCTTCAATTCAGACCAATAAGCTCAACCACATCTCACCCTTTAAGCTCAAAAAAGGTGTTTAGATTTCAACCTATTCCCAGTTCCTTCCCACAACCACTATTTTTGAATATATTCTTCCAAACTGTTGGAAAAGTTTCTTCCCTCATGGGAAGATCTGTTTTATTAAATAGATATTAGTGATTTAGCTGCAAACACTTATTCTATTAATGAAATAAACTGTAATCTCCTCAGCTGTAGGATTATAAATTATCCAGTGCCTGATCTCATTAAGAAATTGCTCTGCAGAAGTGTCAATGAAACAAAAGAGAGATACCAATTCTCTGATACATGTTACAAAAGCCAGTCAGTTTGTCCAGAAGGGGGCCAAAACCAAAAAGGGCAAACTGATTTCATCTGTACAGTGTTCACTTAACTCAGTGATTGCAGAAGAGGAAGTAAAAAGAAGGGATTTTTCTTTATAGTATGAATCAGCAAGCAAGAAACAAAGTGGGAACAGAAGTTAAGGTTTCTGTTAATTTGTGCATGTATCTTTGAAACTCCAGTATAAAGGTCAAGGGTGCAGTACTCAAAAGGGAAGGAATTTTGGGACAGGGAAGTAGATAGGTATTAGATGAAAGAACAAAATAGTGTGCTTACAAGGTTTATAAGAGAAATGCCTTGTTAAGACAGAACTTGAGATCATGCCTAGTTCTTACAAACACCTTTAATAAAGACAACTGTCTCCATTTTATTGTCTATTGACATGCAAGTTGCTTCTAATTGAAACAAAATTTAGAGCTCTAAAATAAAGCTGAATGATGTGTTTTTAAGCAGATGCTACAGGAGTACTCACCAGAAAGCATAAGATTCCGACTCTCATAATGTGCAACTGATATAATTTCTGCACAAGCCCATATGGCTCCCAATTTTGAAGCTCAACTATAAACTATTCCACTCCCATTCAAGAGAAAAAATAAAACTGCACATTACATGAGTGCTTCTAAATATTCCTAATAGTATTGATACCAGTACTAAAAATACTTGAAAATGTGTGATTGCCCCAAGAGTCCCTCACCAACTCAGAGGACAAAACAGAACATAGTAAAACATCATTACCCTGTGTTTTGCCAGCTTCCCTACAGCCAAGTCCTGGGGCACTGCTGCTAGGCTTTGGAGACCAGTTGAGGTGAATTTATTATGGGCCATTTAATATTACAAGAAAATCCTACCAAACCAGGAGATGCAGGTGAAGGGACTGTCACACACCATCAGAATTGAATATATGAATCAATGTGCATTCATCTGCTTTGTTATAAATCAATATGGCATGTAGGAAAGTTATATGCTTTATCCTTCCTAATCTCGAGGGAGCCTTGTTTTAAGCAACATCAAATAAATGTTATAATAGTGTTTGATTTCCTTAGCTATCAATTGATTACATGTAACTAGCCCTCCACCAGCTTTTTGTTCACACAGAGAATTCTAAGTAACGATTTTGTATGGTGTTCCAGTGGAGACAGCAAAACCCTGGATAAAGAGAAAGGATACTTAGCAAAATATTTAACCTCTAATCACACTTGTTTCTAGTTGTCACACAGCGAAATACATGCAATACAACAAAATAACAATGCAAAATTGTACAAGTGTGACAATACAGTCATCCCTGGCCTTGAATCCTGTGAAAGCTTGAGCATGTGCCTCTGGCCTTGAATGCAACCCTGAAAGATCCTCTCCTTGACAGGACAAGCTGAAACACAGAATCCTGTAAGAAACTGCCACTCACGAGACAAAGAACAGCAGCTCATGGTATGACCTGCACTGCCTGCTGAGAATCCAGCAATAAATACGAGCTTGCTTTGCCAACCCTTCAGGCTGGGAAGAGGCTGCCGATGGCTGTGCCAGAGGGGCTCCCATTACCCCAACAGGCAGTGTCACCTCCTGTTGCTGGAAACACCTACATCTTTCTGCAGCATTGAGAGGGCAGTGATCAAGAGCAGAGGCTCAAGAATTTGTTGCTGCTCAGCATGAAACAGTTCTTACTTGCTGATTACAGGTTACTGTTAATCCCAAGTGAACATGTGCATGTGAGAACTGGTCCTTTCACCATGGAACTCCTGAACCCAAGTCACAAATCATTAAAGATGGTGTGACAGCCTTGTCATTCTTACACTAAACAGCACTGGTGAGATGCAGTATGCTTTCTAAGCGACATCACACGGTTCAGGCAGTTTCAAGTCTCTGAAAAGCTAGTTTCACCCACAGCATGGGATCATCCTCTGAAAAGTGGTCATGGTTGGAGGGTAAGCTACCACTGTGACAATAGTACTGAAGCTTCATTTACACCACCTGCTTACTGAAATTCAGACTGGTTTATTCACTTCCAACACGCAAGACATTCTTGGCAAACCTTGACCAGCCAAATTCTGAAAAAAGCAATTAAAGCTGTCTGTCTTCTTTCATACCATTTCCAACATACCTAACACTTTCCTTGGCCAGGAATTCTGGCTTGGTGGGATTATTTAGTTTTCACTTTACATCAGTACATGTGGCAAAAAACGATAAAAGAAGCTGCATGCTACTTTTCCTCCTCTCAGGTGAGGTGTACCTGGAAACAAACAGCACTATACAAAAGAAAAGCAAAAGACAGCCTTGCTGACTGAACAAAATCAATGGCCTTCATATACCTTATTCTTTTTCTACATAGTAAACTTAATTTCCTGTTTAATTCAGCAGAATCTGTTTGCTTTCTTCTCAACCAGTTCATCAATCCATGACTCTAGCAATGGACCTAGAACTAGGGTCTGCAAGTTTAAAGACAAAAGTAACATAATGCATATAAAGCACTTTCTTTTAAAACTAAATATATACATAATTATAGAAAAGGTATCTAATTTGGTTTTGTGTTTAAATTTGTAATCAAATTAAATTCAGTTTGCATGTCAGCAAATTGAAAAACTTTGAAGTTCTCTGAGAATTGTTCAGCATAGACATGCATGCCCAGTCTGTTCCAAAATCAATACAGCTGAACATTAAGTTGAGAGATGAGAGAGATCACATTTCCTAAACTGATGAAAATTAGACAGAAAAGGACTGTTTAAGAAGAGACAAACCATAGCCTTTTTGAGACCCTCTGATTAAAACCTAGTGTCTAAAAACAAATACAAAATTGTCTGTATATCTCCTATGTGTAGTGACTTTTGTAAGTCTAACTATATTAGTGGTATGAGATCTTTCTAAAGAACATCAGTAATGATACAAGAATCTTAGGAGAAGTTTGAGGAAGTGGAGTAAAATTTTTTGTTTATCCCAGGATGAAGGAGTATTGCTTTTTACTCAAATATGTATTTACAGTTAAAATTACAGCACAACAGAAACAAAAACTCTTAAACTTTTGATACCTGAAAATCTACGTTCATTTCTTTTAATTAACCCAAATAACTTCTATGTGAATAATGAATGAAAATTTCTTACATTTCTGTGATACTGGAACCACAAGAAAAATTATTACTTACAGGTTCTTTTCCATAAGTACTGTGAAAGACACAACCTTTTCCAAGACCAGAAATGAACACAATCAGCCCCAGCCTCCTCAGTTTCTAGGCCATGAGATCAACAACATCTCAGTCAATAAAACACCACAAGAAAAAGGAAAGGATTAATCTGACCAAGAATTTGTGATCACCAAGTAATTCAAGCTAAGTCCTTACCTGTGTGGTTCCCCTGAATTTCTTGGGTTAGTAAATATACTAAAGTTATTTTTTTAACAAGAAGGTTAATATTAGCATTTATATTTCAATTGACTTCTTGTCATTTAATTTTACTGGAGCTAAATTCAATTCTGTCTCTGCTAAACTGAAGGACTGGGCTAACTGATCATCCAAGCTGAATTAACACATATTCCTTCCCTTCATGCCAGTGATACCACCACAACTTCTTGCATAAAGGTTAACACTTAACAGCTGCAACTGGAAAAGAGCTGACAGGGAACACTGATTCCTCACATACTCAGGGATATCGAACTCTGATGAGCAGCCAAGCCAGGTGTCTCCATCTTAAAGCACTGGAACTGTTTGGTGACTAATCTAGTAATGATTCAGTGAGCTTGTATGTATACATAGAAAGGGAAAGTGAGTTTGTAATTTGGCACATGCTGTGTACACTGAAGCCATTTCTTTACAGAAGCATTCATGAAATATGCATGAGGAGTTTAACTTGATTTTCAAAAAGTTCAAGATTCCTCTGTTTTTCTAGCAAGTTATCTCAAAGCTGTGGCCCTCAAAGGAACTAACTGAGCCAAGAAATTATTCTGAAGAAACTAGATACTTTCTTTAGCTTAAGAACACACTGAGATAACCTGCTCCTTCTGTCTGTAGCTACGATTTACTCCAAGAGCAACAATACTGCTTGGAAAACATCAAAACCAAGTGAAAAGGCAGCAGTGCCCTGGCACCCATGATTAAAAAGAATGTGATATTATACAGAGGGCTGTACACAGGAGGGAGAGAATAACCAAAACCCTTATGGCTTTTCTTGGTTTCTGCTTCAGAAAAATCTTTTGAAGGCCATCACTTGCCAGGCAGTAAAAATAATTTTCCTACTGGAAAACAAAAAGCCACAATGACTTAGGGCAGAAGTTTTTCAAACCAGCAGTTGGAAGTCAAGGAGACATGGAGTCTGAATTAGACGCCATGAAAGCCTATTTTGCTCAAATCTGACTGCAAGCAGACCAGAAGCTATCACAAGCAGCAAATGCTGCTGCAAACAAGTACTAGAATGCAATTATACTCATAATTTGACAATACAGAATGAATAAATATATTTACTTGTATTCATCATTCATTTTCCACACCAATCTCATGTATGGTAAAACACATAAATCAAGCAAACAATTCTGCAAATTGTATTTGTCATTTTGCTTTTCATATCCTTAAATTCTTTTGCCTTCCAGAGGCATCAGCTGCACAGTGTAATGTGGATTAGGAAAGTCGCAGAACAGTTCTCTGCAGTGTTTTAAGAGATGTTTCTAAGCACAGCAGCTAGCACAAAAACAAATGTCCTACTGAAGACAAGTGTCTGAATCATAATCTAAAGTCTCCAACTCCTTAAGTGTTTTTCAATTGCTACAAACGTACATGTTGATGGAAATACATCACCTAATGAGTTTCGAACTACTTTAACTGGTCCATCAGCCCTGTTAACAGAAGTGTGTTTCTTTCCCTTTTTCACATTGCTAATGTGCTAATGGCTAAAATTTATCTTCCTCCAGCACAACTCTGACCAGCTAATCTAACAACTCACAATACAACTCCAGAGTGGCTTAAAATGCTAAAATATAGAGGCTAGGACACACATTTTTTTCCTCTTCAGAGTTCAGGGAATGTATTTCTCCTACCTCTTTACATAGCAAAAAAACACATCTTTTTTCTCATTCAGAGAACACCCAATGGGCAAAGTTGGCACAGTGGCTGGTGGGAAGTTTTGAGAACTAGTGTGATTCAGAAATCAGAATACTTGCTTCCTACAGAACTGGATATTGATTAGGTCTAGTTTGCGAATTTCAGCAAAACATCACTAAAGTCAGTAGGGTGCAGAAGACATTATTTACTTACAGGAGCCTGAATTACCTGCTAACATTAACACCTAGCTGCTAATATTACATACATGCACATACATCCCATCTAAAAATAAAGACTATGTTTAACTGATAAACAGTTTATAGCTGACTGTCCCTTTTAAATAGGTAGCTATGGATTTAAAGAACAATCAATGCACCTCATTTCTTCCCTCTTGTCTTAATTATTGTTCTACATAGTTACAAATGATGAATAAGGAAGAGGAAAATTAGAAGGCAAATTAATTCCCTAATCTATTCAGAAAGCACTGTGGGATTATACAAACAAATACAGAACTACCCATAGAAGAGGAGCTATATATGCATACTGGAACAGAAGGAAAAATAATTGCTATGTAGGAAAAATAAACATCAGTAACCAGAAGGAATTGTTTATCTTCTACAATAACAACAGCCTTAATATTAGCAATTTAGATAGCAGATATCCATATAGTCAAAGTACTCAACTGTCAGTCTGGGTTGAGGCAGCATTATTAAAAACCACAGCATAAAAAAAAATAAAAAATAAAATCTTGCAAGAAAGATTTACTGGGCTATAAAAATAACCACTGTCCACTGATGTAATTTCTTTGTCTTGAATAAAAAGAAAAGAGCAAGGTATGGGATTTTTTTTTCTTTACACTTTTTACATTAGTATGTGGGTCAGTCATAGTTCTGTAACCTTGAAATTCTTCAAGTAATTACTTGCAATCAGTTGGAATAGAAGCAATAGTTCATTTTCAGTAATGGTGTAAGTAAATAGTTTCTCTGAATGTTGTTGGAGGAACAAAATAGTAAAAGTATGTAGCGGCATGTGACTGTGTAAGCAAATATGTGTATGAACAGTCTAGGAAGAATTCCCACTGCTACACTAAAACATTTTATATATATGCTTTCATCACCTTGTCAAGATTTGGCAATACCAGCTTAGTTGTGTATTACAGATCTTATCATTCAGAGGGAACAGAACATTCTGAGTGTGCCTCAAAGTGACATGGAAAAGCTCAGGGCATGAGCTTTTCTTTGTTTGTTTTGAAGCTCCAGATGCTGCTCATCTGTTCAGGATGCTACTGCTTTTCAATATTCCCTTATAAATCCTAATAATTGCAAAATAATATTCTAAAGATAGTGATGGAGTCAGCAATACTCACTGTTGTTCACACAATAAAATGAGGGAGTTGCCCAATGTCAATCCAGAATTAGTGGTAATGTCAAAAAAAAAAAAACAAAACACAGAAGTCTCCCAAGAGCAAGTGCTTTAACCGCAATATTATTCTTACATCTCAAGTGCACTGCTAATCTGACTGTTTTAGCTCAGAAAATATTCCTAAAGCTCAAGTTCTACAGTGACTGCTAACATTTCTTCCAAACAGTATTTTCAATAGGATTTGACTAATCCAGCCAGCATAATAAACAATACAAAACTTCCTAAAATGTGAATTCATGCTTAACATTTAAGAGTTATTACTGCTGGGTAATGTTAAAAAATCCCTGCTTTTACACAGCTTGGCCTGACATGAAATAGCATAAAAATATTCATTATTTTAAAAAGGCTTCCAGATGAAGAGTCTGAATAAGGTGTGAAGTGTGTGAACTTTTCAGAGCTCATTCAAACTTATTCCCTTCAAATATCTGAAGCATACAATGCTGCAAACCTGTTGACTTCTCTGTATTAAAAAGGAATACATAAATTATATGCTTTATGCTTGTATCCCTTAGCTACCTGTACAAGGCAAATACAGATTGAATAGGGAAAGGAAGTTAAGGGAAGTTTGCTGCCCTTAAGAGACACAACTGGAGATACACATGCACACTGGGCTAGCCAGATGAGGAGGATGAAACCCAAATTACAGAAACTCCACACAATAGAAGCAGGGCTGAAGGACATCCCTCAGAACATAGCAGTGGATGTTCTGAATCACAGAAAAGGTGAAGCTGACCAAGTGATGGCACACAAGTAAGAAGATGTACAGAAAACACTTGGGTTGGATGCAGAAATTTCAGTGGAACAACATATAGTATTTTCTTCTCTGCTCAGGAGACATGGCTCACCTCTTTTTTTGATACCTGTTTGGTTTTTGGTTTTTTTGGTTTTTTTTGTTTTTTTTTTTTTTTTATCAAGTATTAGCTGTGTGTTTGCGTTTTTTTTTCTCAAAAAAAAAAAAAAAAATCTGAAAAATGGACATAAGCAATGACCGTACCAATGACTTTTACCAGTTGATGGAAATCAGTTGATCACCAGGATTGTTTTGAACTACACATTTCACAGGCTGCACATCAATTTAGCGATGTCTTTCTTTCAAAAACACACAATGTTTGTAGCAAGCTATTCTGTTAACCTATTATAGCATATTCTATTAATATTTCCAACAGGAAGGTTGTTCTCAGAAATATCTTTGTGTTTCACAACAGCACCTTGGTAAGGAGAGAGAAAGGTGTGAAATGAAAGAAGCTTGTAAAGCCCACCTAAAGTATAGACAGTATTTCAAAAACAGATGTGCACTTCCCTGCCCTAACACTTACTTTGCCTTGTAGAATACATCACCATGTTTTAGTTAGCCCACTATTTAGTGGATTTACAATGGTGAAGTATTTTATGTCAGATTAAAAAAAAAAGAAAGAGAAAAAAAGAAGAAAAAAAAAAAAGAAAAAAACACACCAAAGAAATAATTCTGTGGTAATTCAGAAACCATTCACAATTTTCTGGTTTAGGTTTTCAAAGTGGATATTTCAGATTCTAACTGAAAGTACTGCAGGAAATGCAAAGTAGAGCAATTCCTTCAGATAACATGTTTATCTGGAACAGATAAGAATATGTAAAAAAATAAGAGGGTTGTTTCCTATTCACATGGAGATGCATTTACAGTGCCATTTGAAACACTGTCATAACTACCTTTATACAAGCTAGAGCTTGACTGCTTTCATAAATACTCTTATATATTTGAAACTTGCATCCAAAGCCCCAATTTCTGCCCATAACAGTAGCAATCGACATCAGCACTTTCCACCCTCCAGTAAAACTAAGTGAACAGTCCAGCTCCATCACTCACAATCATCTTGGAAGCATATCATAGAATAAGCTCATTGCTTGCATCCAAATTTTTCATTCCCAAAATAGAATAGCTTGTTCTAGCCATTGATGCAAAAAATACATTTTTACAACTAACAGTTGTACAGCAAACTTCAAAGCTCTCAGCTGAAATGGTATCACTGTCATTTCCAATGCAGATACAATGCAGCATGAGGCAGAGCTCTACCATAAGAGTGCAAACACTGCAGACAAGACAAAAGGTGTTCATTAAAGGGATATAACTATCGACATGGAAAACAGAGGTTCAACAGGTCAAGACAACAGCTGAACAGGGTGCAACACTAGTATGGAAGAGGAGATATACAGTGGTTGTCCTGGACAGACAACACTATAGACCAATGGTCCATCTTGTTATGTCTTTAGTAGCTGGCAGTGATCAATGTTGCAGAAAGGCATTGAGCCCACTGAAAATTAACTAGCTTCAAAATAAGATTTTTGCCACTTGAGACAAAAAAAAAAAAAAAAAGGCAGTACAAACAGTTATAACAATAATAGTGGGATTCCCACCTATGTTTAAATCTTAAATGTGATGACTTTCCTAATCAGTTTACTTCAATACACTCACACACAAATACACCACATGCATTACTGAAAGGCTGCTTTTGAGTATTGGCAGCTACTAATGCCTTTGTATTAAAAAAGGCAAGGAAGTAGTTGATGGGAGGGAGAAGGAAAGGATAAAAAGACAATAGGTAATTACATAAAAATAAACATAGAAGATGTGATCCAAAGTCCAAAAAAGCCAATTAAATAATTCATATTGATTTCAGAAGTAATGCAAGACAGAGTCTGAAAAGGCAGAGAACAGATTTCAGGCCCAACAGTAGACATGTTATTTCTGCAAATATTCTACAACAAAGGACATGATATTTAAAACACTCATCTGTAAGAAGAGAGTTATAGCACATTTTGTTTCCTTTTAAATGGCTTTTTATGACATGTGATATAGAAAATACTGTCTTATTTTTTCCTCCACCTTATCTCCTAAAAGGTACTATGAACACACACTCACGTCTATCAGACTGCCTTAGTGGCCATACTACCACAGCCCTTGGGGAAAATATCATCAGCTATAAATTACATGCTCTGCTTGAAAAAGTGGCAGTCAGTGACTACTTTGAAAATCTCCTTAGCTCTTCACTACATTCCAGTTAGAAATGAGGAAAAGGAACATGATCACCAGTCTTTATCCTCATGACCATTGCAGTAGGAGTTATTACCTAGAAAACAATTAATAGAGGAATAAAGCTCCATTCAAACCCAGAAACGTGTTCAAATGCACACTATGGTTTATCTTGCTCAGCAGGTGAGACCATGACATGTTGTTTCAGATCTCTACAGAATAAGAAAAACTGAAAGTCTGAGAATATTTCAAGACTGTATTCTATTAGTAGCATCAGTGATCTGCAAAGACATTGTTTTGCATGACACAAAACCAAATGTATCAAAAATCCTTTGTTGTGTCACTGTGTAAACTTCTGGGTTGCACAATTTATGCTTATTGGTTAGAAAAAAAAATCAAACTGCTCTATCTGCTTTTTATTTTTTATTGCATATAAAAGCAGTTGAATACAAACTATACTGTCCCCAGCCAAGTTAGCCCTAGGACCCAAACCAGTGCCATTTAAAGGCATTGTAGTATACTATGGAACAAGCAAGAACCTAAAAATCCTATTTTACAAGAAGCAGACTGATAAATAAGCAATTTAACAAGGATTTAAATACATATTTTGGCTCCAAAAATTGTGTTGTGCTAATAAATATAATCTGTCAGCACAGATGGGGGGAAATAAGAGCAAAAATATTTCCCAAATAGTTTCAGGCTAAAACTATTATTGAAGCTTTCTTTTGCCTTTCTGGTGACATGAATACAAGGGCGTTGTCCTGGGGCATGAGACCAAGTAAATGAAGCTGATGAGAAACAAGACAGCAAGATTACAGAAAATTCACCACAGGCTACTTTCTACTATATACACAGAGAGCACATCAAACTGGTCCACGATCCCAGGCACTATTACCACAGCATGGATACTAAGCAATCCTATTGTATGAATAGGACCATGGTACATTTCTCTCACCATTTAGCTACAAATTTCAGTGGCAGCTCTTGCCTTAAAGCTGGTGCTTCAGAAATTTCCTTCTTGCCATTATGCCAGATCTCAACATAAATATACCTGCATGCCAGTCCACAAACACATCATCTTAAAGGTCTGGATCCCCATAAACAAGGGTACTGTTTGCAATATAGGTACTGTGACGATAAATGTCATTGCAGGTGTCAAATTCAGTGTGGAGGGACTAGTGCAAGACATGGTGATAGAGACGGACAACTCATTGCTATAAGTACTTGTCAAGTGGCAGAAAACTCTCCAGTTGCTTGGCATTTTATGAGCACAAGAAACTGCTGGTATGCAGGTAAAGACTTAATTGTCCCCTGGAATTCGTTTCTGTGGCAGAAAAATAAGGGCAAACATGGGATTGGATTAAATGAGCTTAGTGGGAATGAGACAGGTAGGCAGATATATACATGAAACAGGATAGCCAGGAGTGGCCAGGAGCATGTCTAAGTTTATTTGGTGAGAAGCTAATGAAAGGAGGGCAAGCTTACACCTGTCTAGCTAAGAGCTGGTTTAGCTACCGTGAGTGGCTCCTCAGTAAACTGTATCAGAATATTCCTGGGCCAACTCACTCTCACTTTGGCATCATTTAGGCACCCAACACTTTCAGCCAAGCTGCTCTACCTTTTGGCATACATGCTTTTCAAAAGACACTTGCTCATTTACAAATAGAGGTAGGTACTGAGGGAGATTCACTTTAAGGACTATATTTATGAGCAGTTCTAAATTTATTTTTTTAAATCTCAAAAAGCATCTTTCTGCACAGTGTTAAGACAATGTTTAGATCCAATGATTCTAAACAAAGAAGTAGATAATGAGCGTGTGCCCGCACAGCACTTCACCATTTTTACACTCAATCATTGAGGTAAGAACACATAATGACCTGCAACTGAATCATCTCCTCCCTTGTCCTTTACACTTTGGTGCTACTAGAAAAAGCACTTCCTTTCCTTGCTCCTGGTGAAATCCATCTCATTCTTTGTCAAGATCCTGGGAATGAGAGGGATCAGTGAAAAGCTATCTGCTAGAAATTGCTGTGAGTCCTTTCAAAAATAAGGGATTCAAGAGATGGAGATTGGCCTCCCTTGACCTACCACAAGTCACCTCTTAATGAAGTTCAGCTCCTGCTTGTATATGCTTTGAATCTGTCAGTATTGAAACAGTTTTCAAGAGGCAAGATAAACATTTACATATGAGGAGACAAGCAGTGAAAATGACGTGGGAATATATCTGGTTTCATTCTCACGCAAGGTCACCATGCTGTAGACATGGTGGAGATTAGTCAGCACCCAGTCATGAAAAATGGAGATCCCTCAAAGGGGCAGGTTTATTGACTGACAACTGGGGACTGGCAAATTCCATTTCATTAGCCTATTATTCACTGTAAATGTGTGGAAAATCCATCTGTTCTTATTTCTCTGTATACACCAGATATGAAAGGAAACAAAAGCCTGTCTAAGCAAAAAGCAAGAGCATGACAGGAATACTCTTAAGATAAGACCTTATTCTCACAGTACAGTCTCTGTTCCCCATGTCTTACACAGATGTTTGCTAACACAATAGAAGGTGGTTCTCTGTACTCCCTCTCTCACATCAGATAAACCAAAATACCTCTCAGTGACTGTACAAGACAACATAGTTGCTTGGATTGAGCAACAGACAGCCAAGAAATCTTTCATTTACCATGGATTTACAGTGACTAGTCTCAAAGAAGTAACTTTATGGCTAATCAGCCTGTCTACATGAAAAACAAGGAAAGTACTATGGGTTTCTGAGAGGCAGTTCCGAAGACCTGAAGATCTTTTCACCTGAAGGAACAAGTTAAAGACCTGATTCCTCAAACACCAAATCAGTTTCAGTCATAGCTCCAGCATGGAAAAAATAATACAAAATAATAATACAAGGTAGAAGTGGTTTATAATTCAGGACAATTTGTCTTAGCTGCATGGACCACATAGGCATTGTAAAAAAGCATATGTACACACATGCAGTACATGTAGCTTAGCAAGAAATACTGATGAAAATTACTTTAGCTAAAATCATATAAGATATGATCTACTTCTGTGCAGAGCAAGGTAAGAGCATTAGTTATAGTCCATGCAAGACTGTGAATAAACAAAATTCAGTGAATCCTTTTTAGGAGAGGGAAGAAAAAGACATGAAAAAAGCTTCTCCTTGGCCACTTTTTCCCTTTTCTTCTCAACTGGAACTTTTATAAAATCTCCAAAGTCCTTCCTAAACTAGACAATCCAACATGTAGTCTGTCAATAGATTTTTCTTCTTACTCCCTTCTTCAAATATTGTGCAAGATTTAGTTTGCTAATATGAGTAAAGCAGCCATATTACTGTCACAGAGAGCATTTCCTAACAGATACCAGTAAGTTACGCTGGCTTTTGGAATAGGTTCAAAACTGGTCTGACCCTCTTCTTGCTAAAAGTTGAATTACTTCTGCGTATTCAGCTGAGAGAAGTCTAGGGATGGAGACGTTCTGCTGTCAAGAACATTTCCAGCTGCAGATCATACTCTTAATCGCAGACCAACTTTCATGTGCAGAAATGGCTGAGTGTTTAGGTGGTGTTCAAAACCCCACAGGAACACTAAGCAAAGAAGTGCTTCTCAGTCCACAGAAGTTAAATTACAAGGAATGAAGCTTTTTAAATATCCATGCTGAGCACAATCCCTCAGTATTTTACTGTACAAATTGTATTTGTAGTTACCACTGAATTGTTGCTGTGATGTGAATGAGAAGTGGCTGTAAATAAAAAGATTCTGCTGCAAAACTGGAGACCAAGCTGGAAACTGTTAGAAACAGGCATCACTCTAGTCATACACCACAAATATTTACTCCCTTATGTGAGCTGAGAATGTGACACAAAATCTCTAGGAGTCAGTGGCCCTCACAAGGAGTTTGTGACTCCCTGAACTAAAATACTAATTTAGAGTTAGACTTTTCTTCACGCCGTGACTCCTCTGCTCTTTCTGGGAATTATGGAGATTTTTAAATAGTACTAATTCTCACTAGCAGACGGTAGTAGCACTTTGTCAGAGCATTATTACATTTAAGTTAACACTTTAGAATTTTAATGCAACAGCTCCAAGACTTACTTCTCAAACCCCTCAATAAAAGAGCCATTTCAAAGCTTACATCTATGACTGCTGTCATCCACTGGCTTCAAACCATTTTGAGAAGTGGCCTATGAAACAGCAGTATTAAAAAATGATAAAATACCTTCAAATCCAAAATGGTCAGGGGGAATTTGTGAAATGAACCACAACCAATAACCTCTGTTGTATTACTAAAGCAATGCTAACAAACAAAATACATCTTCATGGCACTTACTCCTGAACCTGTTTCAAAAAACCTAAATGCTGGTTATTTCTAAATAGCAGACATTTGCTTACTCATTGCAGAAGCCTGGAGGCAAGAAGGAAAAGAAAACTGCACACTCTTGTTCTGAAGAGAGGATTAGGCAGAAGGAGGAAGGGAAGGGGATACTGGAGATGATTTAACAGCTTCCAAAGTGCCAGTGCTGACAATTTCAATATTCTATTTTTTACTCCAAGTTAGTGGTACAAAATGATGCAAGGACCTTGTTTATAGAAAGTTAGCCTCTCTTCTCTCCATTTCATGTTCTGGATGGAAGTCTATAAACCTAGTATTTTCTGAAAACATTTGCACTCCTTACTTGACACAACACAAAGAGCCAGTTAATTCTAGCCTCAGGGACATTTGGCAATCTTACAAAAAATGGGGGGGAAAATGCACCCCTTTAAAAAAAATGCTAAAAAAATTCAAACCCACAGTACTTTAATGAACAGGAGGGTTCTTGTTTGTTTGTTTGTTTGTTTTTTGGGGGGTTGTTTTAACAACTAAATCCTGCTGAAGATGATTTTCAGCAATAGTTGTTTCCAAATGCTATCATTATCTACCTTCCCCTGAGGAAGTATTAGCCTCTTCCTTCCATACATCATTCAGCCCTGTTGTTAGAGATCATTGATCTCAAACAGAAAAATATTTTTAAAATTATTATCCCCAATTCTTAATGGGTCTCATTCATTGGAAACACAAGCCAGTTTCTGGTGGTGTCTCCTGTGTGGGAATTTTGAAAGGGGGTGGCTGTGTTTAGCGGTGACGGGAGTTGGGTAGTGAAGGGGTACAGGAAACATGTGGAGGGGGCTAGCCTGAGTGATGGGCCAGTCTAGTACAGGACACCTTTAGGGAACAGCAGATAAGAAACACAATCTTTGCTGCTCTGAATGGGGGTTGGACAAGGTTGATCTTGACAGAAAACCAGATTCTAACCTCAACAGACCAAATGAGGACATATGCCACAAGATAAGTGTGAAAGCAGATCCACTCACCACTCTGGAGCTTCACTGAAGAGAGGTGTAACTTCTAAAGCAAGCTATGCAGCTACTTGAGATGAGGAGAAAGCTAGTGCTCTCCCTCTCATTTCATGAAAGACACGTCAGGCTTTGAATCCAGAAGGACACTACATTATTTACCCTTTCCTTCCTTCCTAAATTAGGTCAAAAGTCAATGGGGCAGAAAATCCGGCTGTGTGCATCCCTTCCTCCTACTCGCCAGCCACAGAAGCTGAGTTTACAAGGAGGTATGGCGCAGACCAATCTATAAAATAAACTGCTTCACAGAGGAAGCAAAAGGAAAATTTTTCAATCAGAGGGACAATGCTAAGGCACAGGAAGGTACAATACACTTGGAACTATCCTGGGAGCAGAGGAGTGGAAGATGACACTTCAGGACTCATTGTTTGTATTTCTGTGCAACAATATTAAACAATACAAAGATAAAATGGATCTCACTTTTCTGCGAAGTAACCAGGTACAATTATCAGCTGAAAAAACACTAAAGATTAAGATCTACCACACAAATTAAATGCTTTACAGTAAAACTATAGAGGTTAGACAGGGAGAAACAATCCCATTTTCTAATCTATAATTTAGTTTCCTTAAAACTTAATATTATCTTCTAGATATATTGTTCTCAAAGCATTGTTTGCATTATATTATTGGTCTTTTCAGTAATATTTGTGCCATTCCAGTGCCTCACTCCTTTGGATTTCCCAACTTTTCTCATATGCATAGACATACACCTCCTCTACAAGGCCTATCCCAAGTATTTAAAGCCCAGTCTGCAAACCGTGTAAGCGGAACATTACCTGCTATTCCCTAGAAGTGTCCTATATTTTTACAAAGCTAGACTGGCCATTCATTCAGGTAGCTCCTTCCAAATTCTTCTTGCACCCTTTCACCATCCAGTCAACTCCCACCACTGCTAAGCACAACTGTCCACTCCCTTTCCAAACCACATAGAAGGGCACCATCAGAACCTTCCCCACAGTATTGCTGCTTCCAGACCCTCTCTGTGGCAAAGAATGCCCTGCCAATTCCCTTTTTCTTGCCAATTCATGCTGCCCTTTACCTGCAAACCCCTATTCTTCTCATAGCTAGAAACAGCATCAATGATGTCCCTAAGACATCACCCTCCATGATGGTGACACCAAGCACAACTGATCATTCCCTGTCTAGCATACACATTATATATAGGACATGCTTTTTTTGTGCCCACTCCCCTCAGTCATTTCATTTGATACATGCCCTATACTCTCTGCAGCACTGTCAAAAAAAGGAGAGAACTTTTTCAAGTAAATGAGCATTTTTCATGTATCTCCAGGATGCAGTCCAATTTTTTAACAGAAGAACTGCTCCAAGGAGTTGGAAATCATTTCTCTAGATTGTTTCAATACTATTTCAATAATATTTCCATAATATTTCCATTCCAGAAACTCCATGAGACTAACTAATGAGACTGCAGATAATTTTGGAATCACTGATTATATTTAAATAACTCCTTTTAAAAAGTAGGGAATTTTACAACATACATTGTTCCTCTTTCCCAAAAAAGGCTCTTTACTTCCTATCTAGTCTTCCAAAACTGTACCATGAAATATTTGTCCAAACAAATGAAACAGAGTGAGAGCATTCATGCATATAACCATGTGTTACTTCCTGTACTAGGCAAAGCCAGAGAGTAATATGGTGGCAGCTGATGAGACAGTGACTGTTTTTATTTTGCAAATTTAACCAATGTTATTGGCAGTAGAGTATTGTAGGTAATGATTATACACACATTGCTGACCTTCATTTTCTGTCAACTCTTTCACCTCTCAGCCCCAGATCAGGGAGCTCTGACATCAGCCACACTGTGTCTGCCCTGACAGGACATCTCTGTAGACATATCTACCTGCTTTCACCCCTTTGTTCCAAGACTGATCATTCACCTACAGAAACAAGTGACTGTGTCTCAAGACACTACAAGACTTGCAACTTTGTCCCCAGCTGTACAAACTGTCTTGAGTTGCAGAGATCCAAGCCCACTCTTTCACTTCGCCCTCAAATCTCCTGACAGCCAACTTTTTGTTTTATATTTGTACAGCTTCTAGCACAGTGGGGTGCCATTTCATGATTTGTACTCATGCTATGACTTCCTGCCTGTAAGCAAAAACCTCCCAAATCTCTATATTGTTACTTAAGCTGAAAACCAATGTCATCCCACATTAAAGAAAAATCCAGTCAAATATTTTAAAAAAAGAATAATCCTTCTGATTACTGAAAAAGTGTGTTGATACATTGTTTATGCATGCATTAATACATATCCCAGTGCTTGTTATCAACCTGTAGCATGGAGCTGGAAATTTATGTAGTACCTGAATAGTAAATTTTTAAAGACATTTATAGTAAATACATTAGTGGATATACTGCAATACTGCTTTACTTCTACATGTTCACTAGGGGAAGTGCTGAAGTGCTTTAAGAATTTTAACAAACTTTTGAAGGTATATTTATCTCAAAAGAGGTCAGATAAGTGGAATTCCACAGAAATAAAAACAGTTTTAGCTGTCCAAAAAACAGATACTTGTGTTACGGTGTGTTTAACTTTTTTCTTCCTGGACATTAAAGGCAGATATTTAAGAGTATAGAACACAGTGACCAATACAAATTCTTGCCATGAGCTTGGAATATGAGCGAGAAAGAAATGAAGAGAAATAGTAGAAGGGAGAAATACATGTGTTTCAATATGACTAGTAACAGCTATCACCTGTCACTTGCATTTAACACACAGTCCATACCATACACTGGCTACACAGTCCCAGTACTCTACTGTGGTTTCACTGAGCAAGAACTGAACCTTTTTCCCTTTAATAACTCTCCACTACATGAAACAACTTTAAAATATTTCTCAAATGCTTAAACTGAACACTACAAAGACTGCAGGAGGGCAAAGGGTACACAAAAAGAAACATTCTTGCTTAATAGTGTTTGATATGAAGATATCCCCACTATGTACTTTCAGACCATGGTAAACTGCCAGACAAGTTTTAATACTCATTGCAGTCAGTGAGGTAACAGCTGCAGTGTCTTGTCACCTGAGAAATACAACTGACATCTTCAAAATATCCCAATGATCCAGCAGCCTAAGCTCAACAGCAAGTCAGTCAGATGAGCTACTGCATGCTTTAAAAATAAAAGACATTACTATCTGTCAGCAGGTCTGGGTCCCAAACACAGGTTTTGAGGTGCAGTTCCAAGGCAGGGAAGCCTGACCTGTGCAAATATTCATTTCTGTGTTTAAAAACGGGTTTGCAAGATGGTTATATCTGTGTACGCTAAAATTAGGCACCACAAATCCAGCCTGACACTCAGGTCTGCTTCTCTGCCATCCTCTGCTCTCTCCAGAGCTTTCATCTGGAGCTGCTTTCCACAGCACTAGAGTCGTGCTATTTGATTTTGATTTATCACAAGTGAATTATTATAATGAAATCACCAATGTGATTTAGGCCTCTGAGAAAGATATGGTTGGACTAACAAAAAATTGTTCTGCAAAACAAACAATTATTGTTAGGTTCACTGAATATTGGCCTTGGCAATCCAACTGATTAGAGAAAGTTAATGTTTTTAAAAGCAATGAAAAAAAAAAAAGAAATTAAATCCTTTAAATCTGCATGAAAGACTCCAAGAGGAATTTTACAGTTATTTTCACTGCATTTTATTAGATATGTGATATTTTATTCATGGGTAAAGCAAATATAACAATTAGGAATAATTAGCATTTCAGCACAGAGTGTTATCTAATACATTAAAGTACACATATAATTCTTCATTTAAATTCTATATCCTCACATTTTCCCCTTTCTGGTTGAGAACTTTTCCATTTAGCATAGCATTCACAGGAACATTATACAGCTCCGAGAGACATAGAAACAGACAGAACTAGTGGTTCTTGCCTTTGATATCTTATTTTCCTCCCCGCCTTGCATTTTTACTCATTTTCTTTTTCAATTACCCCTTGAACACAGTTTATCAGTTAAATCCAGCATAACTTTCAAGAAACTTTTACCCTTCCATCTTTTATTTTCCACCCTAGTCCCTTCCCATTCCAAAACTAATGTGTGCAATGGAAATCTGCTTTAAATCTAATCCTGCTCTTACAAATCCACCAGTTTATAGTTGACTAAATGTAGAGTAATTGCCTCTGAACCATCTCTTCTACCATAACTTTAATGCTACACAGAAATGCTGTAGTTACTATTATCCTCTCTCATTAAGTGTCACTTTTTATTACGCCTTTTTTTTTTTTTTTAAATGCAGCACTTACAGCCCACAGACTCTCCCTTCCCCTGAGCTTTTGTGGTTAGGCCCAGACCAAAGCAGAAAGAAGTCTCTCCAGCTGAAGTGCACTCTGCGGTACAATACAGAACACAAAATACTTCCTTCTCTGAATTAAGTATATTATCACTGAAACTAGGACATAAATTCTGAGCCTTACAAAATTATAGCACTGCACAATTTCCAAGTCCATTCCCTTGCCAAGTTCCATAACTGTCATCCAAACACCAGTACATTTCATTTACTAACCTTCAATTTCAGCCTGTGTCCTCTCTGTTATACAGATCAGTTACAACTCTCCAAGTCACATAAACCATTATTAATTATAGTGGTTGCAGACACAAGAGAATCTTTCCCTTACTACAACAGCTCTCAATTGCTTGGCCAACAAGAACCAGAAACCAAAGCCTGACTCCTGTAATGAAGCATAGCAGAGGAAACTGCCCTAACTGTGCTCATGGGAAGAGACTGAAGGACAGAAAGTTGCAGCAAGAAAGACACCTTTTCCTCACCCTCTCTTTCCCTAAATGCTTCCATTTTAGTCTCAATGTTTAAATTACCATGTCAATAATACACAGTTACATTCTACCTTTGTAGTGGGAGACAACAGCACTTCCTCTTCTCCATGTGCTGCTTCAAATGCACAAGCCAGTTCAGAACTGTGTCCAGGCCTTCCTTACCTGGTGTTGAGGACAGATTAACCAGCACTGCATCACACTTATCTAGAATGCATTTAGCACATATCATGTGCCACATATCACATTCCAGTGGCTCAGTATTGCACCTTTTCCAACACAGTCTACCAGCCTAGATGAGCAAGGAAGCCACAATCAACATTACTCTGAAAAGGGCCAGCGTAGCGCATTTTGGTAACTATTGCCAGCAACAGCACAGCTCATACTTGGTAATAGACATAGGTGATGGTGCAGCAATATAATGTAACACCACTGAAGGAAAGGAACTGTATCCAGGAAGCCCAGTATGAAAGCAGTTGCTGCATAGCCAATCTCTCAGAGATGGGTGTCAACACAACCAGAGCCATACACTGTAAGGTCTATAGGATGCCCAGGTGTGTAGCTGTCCAGGTTTTGACACACATACCAACCCTGAATCTGAAATCAAAGTTATCTTCCAATTTCACCAGTTTAGATAATAACTTATTCCTTCTGGAATTCAAATCTAATTGGAGGGGAAAAAAAGTGGTAACTGAATTTTCAGATGCAGAAAGGTATCCAAATTTGCCTCATTACCAGTTTATCACCTGAAGTCAACCTTTTTCACATACAAAGCTATCATGTATAGTAATATATTTACATATTTTCAGAGTTTGATTATTTTCTTATAATTGCTCAAAATATAGATAATTTCTGAAAACTATTTCCTTTTCTTATCCATCACTCATAAGTGCAAGCAGAAATGGTGATTTTTTGTGTCTAATACATTTTTAAACACCGAAGATACAAAACAAACTATATTTGTGGAGTGTGTAGATTAAAAGAGGGTGCTCTGCCATACAAACCCAGGTAATCAAGAAAATTAACTAGAAACTGATAGCTAAATAGAACTACTCTTTCACATAAACTATTTTTAAAACCATTCCTACTGTATTGGGAAACAGAGAAAAAAAAAAAAAAAAAAAGAAAGAAATCAAGCAATGGAGTAGCAGTGAGAAAGAGTAAAAATACAAACCTCAAAAGACAAAAACCTCCAATAAATTTAAACCAAAACAGCCTGTCATGGCAGATTATAGATAGTTATATATCAAATGGAAGAAAAGGATGTAAGTTCAAGTCTATATCTAGGGAGTAACCTAATGGCTTACAAAAGTCATCTCTTGCCAATACCACTTGCTTTACAGGGCCAGGGAGTGGAAAAGAACCATACTTAATGCCTTTGTTCATTAAGTTAAATGAACCTTAGTTGGTAGGTTTATGTAGTCACAGTCTTAAAAGATTTTTCTCCAGTGTGTTTTTTCAAAGATGGCACTGTGAGAATAAAGGCTCTGTGCATCCATAAGTAGTCATCTGAAAGCACACAGCAGCAGCAGTGATTGTCACGTCAGACATTTGTTAGGGCACCACTTGAAAATGGATGGTTGGTTTTTTTACTCTGTCTTTATCAAGGACAAAGAACCTGATATAACACTAAGAGTTATTTAAGAACATGAAAAGGAGCTGCCTGCTGCAGTCAGCAATCCACAGGCTCAGTTTAAAATCTTCTGAAGTCAACTAAGCAACTCACCTGGATCATGACAGACCCTGCTGATGACTAAGAAACACTCCAGAAAGCAGTGACACCTAATGGCAAGCATGCCTTTGGATGACAGCAAGCTGTAACCTATGGCGTGCAAAGTTACCCCTCTTTACACAGTAAGCAGCACTAACACACATAAGAGGAACTGAAATACTATCACAAATCTCATCACCTGGGCAAGCATTTTAGAAATAACACACATAGAAACAGAGATTATGTAATGTATGCTGAATATTTAAGTAAAACATGGTTAGTAATAGAACGCACTGGCTGCTAAGCCACAGTGTGCCGTACTCCAGGTCTTCATAGTATGTGTGTTTAAAATAAGCAAGTAACCTTGGCACATTAGAGAGCAGGGAAAAGAGGGACCTGAATACTCATCCGTGGACATATAAACACACAGACATTTATTTGTTCTTAATAAATCCACTTTGCTTTCTTGTCCTGTGCTTTATAAATATATGTGAGAGTACTGTAATGAACAGTTAGTGACATACTCTACAAACCTTCTAATGAGGCTTTACCAATAGCACAGCAAATTAAATTCCTATTATCAGTGCACAACACAATACAAGCCAAGCTGCACTGTAGCACATCAGCTTACAAGAACAAATGTGGACATGCACACCACCAAGCAAAAACCACTCTTGCAAAAAAACCCCTAAAAATTACATTTTAAAGTCACTACAATATCAATAAAAGAAACAAGCAATAAACCCCACGTTGGAATTGTCTTGATATTATATCTATGGTACAGAAAATCTTAAAGGTATGAATCAAAACTCAGGACCTAGCAATGCTGGGAACTTATCCAACACAAGGAATGCAGCAGTCCTGGCCTACAAAGTTTAAAAGCTGTGAGGTATAAGGTAAAAGCAGAACTGATTGTCTCTCTCAGGAAAAAAAGTATAGTATATATAAATATATATATTCAAATCAGACATAAAAATATATGTAGAAGCATATATAAAATATATCACTATATATTAGATATATTTCTGAACTTGCCATTTAAAAAAATATAAGGGCAGTACACAACTGACCACATACAACTGAAACTATAGGTAAACAAAAAACAATTTCAAGTAATCAGGTGGCCTAAACTAGATGAATTATCTTTGAAAAATACTTCAGTATATTTTTTCAGCATTTGTACCATACTACATGACTGCTGCCCTCGGTGATTTTGCAGTACCTAATACACACACGTATCTGCATACATGTTTGTACAAGCACAATAGGAAATCCATATGCACATACAGATGTATTACTATGTATGTGTCAAGGGAAAATAACGAGCACAAAGTACAAAATATAAAAGCATGAGACTATCACTTATAGAAGATACAAAGCATACGCAAATTGTGCAGTTGACAAGGAATGCCACCTAATCCCTGCTTAATTAAAACACTGTTCTAAACCCCTGTTTAGGGAGTGAGGAGTGTGGGACGACTGATGTATGAAGAAAATATCAGGCAGCATGGCTAATCTCAAAGACTTGGGAGCTTTCAAGCTACATAAATCAGAGCGACTTTTTGAATAGCCTCATAAAACACAGAATCATTGCCATTCCACTCGCGACTTTCAGATTCTTCCTACAGCATACAGATCATTAGGAAGCTTCTAAGTAATCAAGTAATGTGGGACTGATGAAATTACTCAATCAATGCATGGGCTGAGAGAAGCAGCGTAATAAGGAGTTGCACAGTTTTGACATGGTAACCCTGCCTCTTTCTTTTTTATATAGGGGTAACGAAAATTACAATAGAGTCGATTCATTTCACCATTTTCACAAGAGTGTTTAATGTAGTCTTTCTGAACTGCCAGTTCCTATTTATAATAGCAAGGCAGCAGAAACGTACAGACTATAAGCAGCTCTACCAATGTTTAAAATATGATATAGGAAAACAGGGTTTTTTTAGTGTGCACATTTACATACACACAGAGCTGCTCTAATGATCAGAAGCTGTAAACAGAAGACAGAAACATGAAAAAGCACTATCATAGATAGATACCAGTCACCATACGTATCCCTCCCACTACCATCACCAAGTCGTTAATGTCTACTCACTAAATTGTAACATTTTTTGGCATTGTCTAGGAGATGACTGATAATATACTTTGATATAGAAAACATCCCTTTACAGGAAACACCTAAAACATAGGCAAGCAAGACTTTCTGCATTATATCAAAAAAAAAAGTATATGCTATTAGAAAAAGGGTATACACAGGTAACATGTTATTTCTTATGACCATTTGCCCCTCCCAAACATGGGAAAATATTTTCCACTTGAATATCTTAAAACTGCAGAAGGAGAAAAAGATAATGTGTTTATTCTGTCTGTTGCCTAAAGCATCATTACTACCTCTAGTAGTATTTCTCTTCTCCTGAACTGAGCATCTAGGGTTTTTATTTGGCTTTAGGAATTCTTCTGTAGTTAATTTGTTCAGAGTACCCTGCTACTGCTTTTGCTAACTCAGTTAAATGAATACAGTTTATTACTTATGTCTGAATATTTTATATGTAAGTTTGTTTAGTACAAGTGGAAGAAAGCAAAAGGAGGTCAGAACATCAGGTCACAAAATGTAGTGGGGTCACTAGGGGCCAAATTTTCATCTGTGAGCTGTAGTGGTTGAAATATTTAGCTGTGTATCCATTTATTGTTCAAACAGTTCTAATTTCAGGTCATTTATTTTCAGTGTATTCATTTTAGTAGATTTAAAGCTCTGTTAACAATTACATAGTTTGCCATTTTCATGGCAGCATAAACCAGTCTATAAAAAAGCTAATCCCCTTGTCAACTGTACTAATTGTCTCTCAAGACAAATAAATTGTGTGAGAAGCAACTACTTTAGTTTTGTTGGTTTTTCAATGAGGATTTACTGTGTTGATGCGTATAATCACTAACAGTATTATATATTTTTTTAAAAAAAATCATACTTTAAAGTATGCTGCATTCATCATATATAAAAAAGTTAAACAAATTTTCATTAACACGAGGAGAGAAAAGACGTCGTCTTCCTTGATGTTAGCGCAAAGGCACACAGCTTGTCCAGCAGCGCTCCTTTAGCCAAGAGCATGGGTGACAGGGTATTGCAAAGAAACTCATCTGCTACACAGTCAAAATTTCCCCCCAAATCCTAAGATGCGATAGTTTGTTACAAGCTCGTAAGAAAAAAACCCGTAAGACGTAACTGTCTCCTAGTGCCGCTTTAACAGTCTACAACTGGGAAGAATTAAAAAAGTCATTCTCCCTTTAAAAGGAGGGCACAGAGCGTTGCCTCCCCAGAGCAGTATTTGCCACTCCAGTCGCACGCAGCTATACGGACTGACCCCTATAAAGTTGCGGTACCCAAGGGGAGCGGTGGCTCGTGGGCTCGAGGAAGGAGAGCGCTACACGAAGGGTTGGCGCAGCGCTGCCCAAATATCAGTGTCCTGCAGCAAAGCTACTGATGGCCGGGCATTCCAAACGCTCTTCCCACTTCCCCTCTCACAGAAAACCACTACGAATCCCCACGACAAGCACCGGCAGACATATTTATACAGCCAACCCCGGGGAGAGAAGCAGCTACCCCACGGCCGGGACCGGCACCGCCCCGGGTACCTCCCCAAAACCCCGGCTGGACCCTGCCCCCAAATGCACCTTCCCCGGGGCAGCGCGGCGCCGGCTGCCCGCCCCCGCTCCGCCTGCGTGCGGTGCCTGCAGATGGGCGAGCAGCCGCGGGGGAAGAGCCCTCCTCTCCTCCTCTCCCTCCCCGCGCATCCCCGGCCGGCGCAGGGGGGCGACCCGCTCTCGCTAGCCGCGGGAACAAAACGCCGCTCGGCAGCGGGGCTCGGCGCTTCCCAGGGATGAGCCCGCCGAGAGAAGGCTGCCGTGCCGGAGATGGCTCAGGATAACGGGGAGCGAGGGGGCACGGGCGGCGGAGGCAGCCCAGCGCCCTGTCCCCCGTTGGGAGTGCGGGAAGCGCCGTCCACGGGCATCCCCCGAACTGCCCCGCCGGCCGAGGGGGAGGCCGCTGCCTTTCTGCCGGATGCCGCGGCCCCGGGAAGCACTCACGGAGCCGGCGGGGTGGCGGCCCGGGAAGGGGGTGCCGGGCGGTCCGAGCCCCCCGCCCCCGCGGCGCCTTCCCGCCCGCGGGAGGGGAAGCGCTCACGTTACCAAACCACCTGTTCCGCCGTGGGAGAGGAAGGCGGGATGGGGGGTGTGAAGGAAGGGAAAAGGAAAAGGGGGGTGGGGTGTTGCGAGGCTGTCACGGTGGTGTGGGAAATACGGGGAGGCTTAGGGTCTCCCCCCCGGGAGGGCGAGCCGGAGCAGGCAGAAGGCAGGCTGGAGCTGAGGGTCTGCTGGGAGGGACCGGGGAAGTGCCTGAGCCCTGCCACCCCCCCGACCATCAGCCTTATCAAAACCTCAAGGTCTAAAGCACGCACATACCCCGCCGACAAGAAGAAACCTTTACATACCGCGGTAGGGGAAAAAGAAGGACCCCTAAGAACCTCGTGGAAAGCAATTAAAAGAGGGGAACAAACAATAAAAAAAAGCAAGCGAGCAAGGGATAAAAGAGCGCGGGGGCTGCGGGGGGAGGGGGGAAAGCCTGCCAAGAGAGGGAAGGTTGCAAACGACAGCTGAAAAAGTGTCCAGCAGCACTAGCAGGCGCAGCACCCCCTTACCGATATGAATGATTGAATCTGCAATCGCCGCTTTCCAGGTTCGAGTCCAACAGACGGACACGACCAGGATGAGGGAGAAAACTTCCATCTCCTCCGGAGGTCCAGGCTTTGTAACAACAGACCTCTTCTCCAAAAGGTGCCGCCGCGGAGGACAGCGCAGCGCAGAAAGCCCAAGAGTTTGAGGTGCCGCCGGAGGAGCGTGTAAATCCCGGTGGCTGGCGCAGAGCCGCGGCTGGGCAGGGAGCGAGTCCGGGGCTCCGAGCGCTTCCCTCCTCGGCGAAACCCCGCGTCACTTCGTGGGGCTCCTGGGCAGCACCAGCGCCGGCAGCAAATCCATCCAGCCCGGGCGCCGCCGCGGGCAGCAGACGCCTCTGCTGGTCAGACAATCCCCATCCTTCCGCCGGGTTCAGGGATCCGCTCGGTCCCGCTGCTGCACAGCAACTTCCAACCCACACCACGCACACGCTCACACACACATACACACGCGCACAGACACGCACACACAAGCAGACACACACAAAACCTCTTGGCCAGAAAAGCCCCAGCAGCCCGCAGCAAATAGCTCGCCTTCAGCGAGGTGGGAGGAGCGGGCGACCGGGAGAGCAGGCGATCCCGCTTCCAGCAGCCAGATTCCTGCAGGAAAAGCCCCCCCGGAGGCCAAAAAACAAAGTGAACTTCAAGGCAATGCAGATAGTAATGCAGAGATTTCCCCCCACCCTTCGCTTAGAAAAATCGCTTCCCACAACTGGAGGGAAAAAAAAAAAATCTGCCAATGGAGCCCAGCGTGCTGTCTCTGTCGCGCAAGGTGCTGGTTGGACAGGGCAGGATCGAGGAGGAGTACCCGGAGCGAGTCAGAGGAAAGCAGATGATGGTCTGCAGGTTGCTTTTGGAGCTCTCTTTGCTGGTGGGATGCAGAGAGAGCTGCCAGCTCCAGCACCAGCCAGCACGTTGCCTAGAAATGGATCACCTAGGAGAAGGAGAGAGAGCGAGAGATAAGTGCTATCAGCCAGAGAGGGAGAAACAGAGAGAGCGAGCGAAAGCGCTTCTCTCTAATAACCACCTCCTCCCCCTATCTGCAAAACAAGGGAGAAACAAAATAGAGCCCTCACCTCCCTTGAAATCTTCAGCTGGGACTAAGGAACAGACATAGGCAGGAGTATATGCAGCCTAAAAATACATTGGGGCGGGGGGGTTGGGGGGGGAGTGGGGAGAAGAAGATCTTTCTGAAGTGTTATGCACAGCTTAAAAAAAAGAAAAACCACCCCACCCCATTTATTTAACCTTGTAACTCCACTGCAGGTATCAAGTTCAAAGCTAGATGGGCACTTTTGAGTCTCAGTCTTTGACAACTGAGTCAGGGACATTACTTGAAGGGGAAAAGGGAAAAAAAAATCAGGGACACCTGGCCCCAAGGGGCAAATGAAGACCTAAAAAGCTATTAATATTACTTTAATTATCTGTGTTCTTGATGGAATTTTCACAATTCTTTAAAGCAATGAATTAGCTTTTTTCTTCCTCTCTCTTTAGGTAATAGTGAAATTTCTATGGGAGACATTTACAGCGCATTTTTCATGCACAGGGTTCTATGAATTCATTAACCAATTAATCCTCAGACTTCTTGTGCTGTAGCTAAATACATTATCCCCACTACACAGACAGAGAATAGCACAGAGTTTCTATAAATCAATCTAAATCCCCACTTCATGTCTTACTATACTTTCTTCTGACGTTGATTTTTTTAGTTTCTCTAGAGACAGGAAGCAGAAGTCAAAGAATTGATCCAATATAGTAATTATATCCTAAACTCATACAAGCCATTGATAAGACCTGGTAGTCAACCAGAGACTGGTCAACACGTTTTCTTCAGAAAGAACCTCTTTTGAAGGAATCTTCTAAATTACAGTAGTTCTAAGTTCATTGTATCTGACTTGCATATTTCTCCTGTTTTTCCTGACTTGCATATGTCTTCCTTCAGCCATAGGACTAGTTGGCAAGCACAGCTGTATACCTAGAAAATTTAAGGACTTAGTTTAAGATGGAGAAATAAGATTTTTAAGAAAATATAAACTAAATTAATAACAAAATAATTGAATCTATTAAAAAACCCAAACAAACAAATCCCTCACTACCAACAAAAAGTACCAGCAGCAATTTCAACTTTGCTTAGGTCCACATGGGCTGGTGAGTACTTCCCTAAAATGGTAACACTCAAAAGGCTTCAAGCTAGATCCGAAATACAAGGCAAGGCTCATCTTTTAACTGTGTAGAATGGGCTCTCTCTCTCTCTCTTCTAAGAGCTATAACAAATCACTACTAAAATTGTAAAAACAATAGATGATGAGCAGTGTGAAGCAAAAATATCATAAATTCTATCACTCGCTGTATTTGTCCATATCCTCTGTGCAAACATCATATCTGTTATTGATAAGAGCAAAGAGTAATAAATAGACTTTTTTCTATATATGACAATTTATGCACAATATCAGTTAATGTAATGGGCATTAATTTTACAAGTAATAAATTCTGATTCATCTGAGAAACTTTTGGAGCTGCTTGAGTCATTATTACTTCTTCACAAAAGAACAGAGTTCACAAGAAATGTTAATTTGCTTCTTTGGGGGGCATGTCAGAGCAGTACTCTTTAATAATGTGCAATGCACAGTAGGCAGAATAGGAAATGGAATGGAAACCTTTGGAAAATTCTATCTTCTTAGTCCTCAGTTTAGATAATACTAAGAATTTTGAGGCCTTATCTGGAAACTAGCAATCCTTACTGGCTTTTTAAGGCATCCAGTACTGGCCACACTGAATGGAAAATTTTTTTGAAGTTTGTAGACACATTTAACAGAATACAGGAGACAGCTAAGAGTTTTTAGCTCACAAATACCCTCTAACTAATAAAAAAGTGATTTTTGAGTGGTGAAGAACACCACCTGAAAATTTGAGAGGAAAGAGACTGGAGTAAATTTTAAAAGTAAATTCAAATAAAACTACTTTAAATAATGAACACATTATTGACTTTATATGCATCCACCACAGAGATAATTTTCACTTCTTGCTTCCATTTTCTTCAGTTTTTATTCATGAAAAACAAAAACTGATGTCATCCATTTAAACAGACTGAAAAAAAAAAATCTTCTGCTTTGTGGTTAGTTCAAGGTATCAGAGGAAAAAGGTGAAAAAGAATAATGGTCTTTTCTATTCAATAAATGCTAAACATTTGCTGAAAGTTTAAGCCATCAGTGAAAAAAAAAAAGAGAATTCCAGAACCAAAGAGTTACTGATATTGTGTAAATATCCTAAAAAATAATGGACCAATGCAGGCCTCTAATAAGCCATAAGCACCATTTTCAGGACTTTGGTAATTGCTGCTTCAGGCACTTTGGAAACTGAAGTCCCACAGGTTTCAGCCATGCTGCTCTTCGTTTGCTTCATTGTCCCTCTCAAAATGTCCTCAGTTACATCAACATCACTTCAGCTACAGCATTAGCATCCATGGCAGAAGTACCACTATCGACCAAGTGTTGTTTCTAACGACAGGGAGTAGTTGTCTTCTTTCTAGTAGTCTAACTAAAATGTGGTTAATGGTTGATGTACCTTGTTTCCACTGATCAGCTATTACAGTGTTGCACATTAATGCAACCCCTAGAGGAGCAGCAAAGGAAGGATGTTCTTGTAAAACAGATGCAGCAGGGAAAAAAAATTTCCATCTAATGTTTATTTCCTCACATCCACATATAACACACTGCTACCTTAACCAAGTCATCTTGGGACCTGAACTTCTATCTGCAGAAGAGAGATAGCTAAATACAGAAGTTTCACATGCTTTTCAGTGATCTAAAGCCTTAATTTTGACAATGCTATGACCCTTTTCCCCTACAGTTGGCCCTACAAACAAATCTGACCAGGAAGAGGTCAACTTTTGATTTGTTTAATTCTAAGTCCAAAGACATCCTTCAGGTATTTGAAGAAATTAACATAGTGACAAGACAGGCACACTTACAACCTTCCATTGTAAGAAGAACAGCTGAGCCTTACTAATACGGTCCTAAATTACAAAGGAGGTATTACCATTCTCATACATGAGCATTAAACACACCCTTTGCACATAAAAATTTGATATTTTATGTTCAGGTGTACTGCCTAAACTTTAAAAAATGTTTAGATGAGATGAAACCAAGCTATACCCTAGGTTATCCCACCCATCCATTTGCTCCAATACCTTTTTCATGACTGCCTGTAAGTTATCGCTTCAGAGGGAAAGAACACCAGTCAACTACTCTGCACCCATCCAACTGTTCTGCATTGTGAACAGTGGGAAAGGGAGATAGGAGAAAGTCCTTCCTGACCCTACTAAGCTATCACTTCCTGTCAATTAACATTTTTGCCTTAGATGGCTTAGTTACAAAGCTCGTTCACAGACACAGAGTTATCCTAAAATTAAAATAAACAAAATAGGGGGAAAAACTAATACAGCAGCATTAAACTCAGTGACTTTCTGTAACAGTGAATTCCAGCAGTGCCAACTGGCTGGGAAAAATAACATTTTTTTACTTGCTTCTAATTTATTCCACTGTCTTTAATAAGGTAGTTCAATATTATTGCATTAAAAGGTGGGATTAAAAATAATTGATCATCTGGTACAGAAGAGAACCACTGATCACAATACATGACAGTCATACCCAAACTGGTTTTGGTGCCATCTGAACATTGGATAAAAGCCTGGAAGGACCACCTACTATTGCTAAGACTGGTTTCTATTTCTGGAATTTTAATACAATTTGTAGTCATTTTAACTGCATCTGCTCCTTCTTCTTTGAGTCTTTGTGGGTCATTTTCTAAATGAACACACCTGATGGAAAAATTAACAGTAATTCTGTGAATCTCCACATTTCTTTGATGGCAACACAGAAGCATGTGCAATTTTATCTCTCTTCAGACAATATTGGGAGTCCTGATCTGTCACCAAACAGTAACATTATAGATGAAACACAGAACCCTGTGAAATCCTCTATGCTATGACTCTAGAAAGGTAGCAAGCAGACTTGGCAACCAGATCAGCATAGACAGATCCTTGTAGAGAGCCATTTCAGTGCACAGAGGATCTCTCCATAAGGACTCCATTCCCAGATCATATCCTAGTTTACATGAGGCAAAAAAAAAAAAAAAAAAAAGTTATCATTATTAATAATTCTTGTTAATTATCATTATTAGGATGTAGGTTCTGTGAAGATATGTCTAAATTTGAAAGTTGATATACTCAAGGCTGGACAGATAAATATTTCATGATAGTAAGACAGCCAACCACAGGCCTCCACCCTGTGGTTTATGTAGGACAACACGTTCCATTTGACAATGCTATTTCAACATAAATAACACAGTTTCTCCCATTTTAAAAACACAAACTGACAAATATGTCTCACCTTGCATTGCTACATTTTTAAAAAATACATGCATTCTAAAAGTGCTGATAAAGAGCAAGTGACTGACAGACCTACCAAGAGACCATGTGCCACAGACAAATATCCCTGTGTCACTGAGCTGGTGCCCAGACTGTTGGGGAACACTGCTAGTTGCAAAAGTTTACTTAAGCTGACATATCTACTCAGTCTTTGCTTTACCTGACATAGCTTCAAACAAGAAGTCATCTGGGAAGGCTTTAGTCAAGAGGACATCTGGCCATTAGGAAATAGATTTGTTTCAGTGACCACCAAATAACCTTTAAATGAAAGCTTTAGCCTACTGCCAACACTTAAGTTGTTCTCTGTACTATGAGAGAGGTCTAGGTTAATAGGATGGTTCCAATGCTAAGTAGTGGCCCAGACATTGACTCCTGCTGTCCTGTCACACTTGAGTGAAACATGCAGTCTTGGGGTTCTGTCATTCCTCCTGAATAATGGCGGTAATCTTGCCTTTACTTGGAAGAATAGTTTGGAGACTAAATTTGTTCATTTTTTTTTCAAATGCAAAGTATTATACCCTTTTTCCAATCTCTTTCACTCAGTTTCTGGGTAATTTAAATATGTGAATGTGTGTGTATCTGCAAGAGTGAGTGTGTGTATGTGCATATGCAGATAGATAAATAGAAATAAATTTCATTTGGCCATTATAGAAATAAACAGAACATTAAATATTTACTACATGCCAACAGATAGTGCACATTGTGGCCATGAATATCTTAACCCAAAGGAATGCATACCAAACCAGAATCAAGGGTTATTCTGCTGGGATGAAGAAGTTAA